>CAWUFW010006072.1:0-1217225 GCA_963921515.1 Calotriton arnoldi | reverse complement strand
GCCCTGCTTCTCTTAGTTGGTGTTGCCGCCGCTGTGTGCTACGCCATGTTTGTTACACTGGGGTGTGTCCTGCAGTTGCGTGTCTTCACTGACATGTGTGCGTCGTTTGTGTGGCGTTGGGTGTTGTCCGTGAATTGGGCGTTGGGGACATGTCTGTGGCCGGCCTGTCACGTGTCATGTGCGTTCGGGGTGGGGCTGATGTGTGTGCTGCTTGGTTGTGTCCCTGTGTCTGTGTGCGACGCATGCATGGCGCTGCGGTTGGCCTCTGCGTTGTGCGCATGTGTGGCGGCGTCATCGGCGCTTTGGGGCCGTGACGGGGTGGTTGGTTCCTAGTCCCAGGTGGTGTGTACACATGTGTTCTGCGATGTTAGGATTTGGCCTGTGTGTCATATGTGGATGCAATGGTGGATGTGTAGTGTGCACGCGCTGGTGGGGGTTGTCCGCTTTTCCGCACTTGCACTGTGTGCGCTGTTTGTGTGCACTTGTTGTGTGTGTGCCTACCTGCGTCTCCGCGGTACGTTGCGTCCTTGGTGGTGCATCAGCAGAAGCATGGGAAGGGCCTGCAGTGCTGGATTCATGCCCGGGGTGCCGCTTCTTCGTTGTCCGTGCTCTGCGTCCGTGTTTCCGCCTCTCTTTCACGTGCGGTGTCTCTTTGCCGTGGGAGCCGTTTGTTTGCGGCATCGTAATTTATGCGCCGGGCGGGACGTGTTTCGTCGGACGGTGTGTGTCAGTTATGCTGCGCCGCTACATGTGCGGGCGCACTTTGATGGCGGACGGTGTTGCTGGCTTGCCGGCGGTGTTTGGCCTGCTTTTCGCATCATAATTGTGCGGGCGTGTGGACTGCTGCGTGCCGGCGGTAACTGGTGGTTTTTGCATCCGCCAGCACGGCGGTTGTGCTTCCGCCCGCCATCGTAATGGGCCCCTAAGTGAATGATCCCAACTGTGTCCAGCAATTTGTTTATTAAAACATTTGAATATAGCACTCTTATATTTATAATCCATTACTAGTCCTGTAAACCAGATAGAGCCCTGGCAGAGTGAGTGAGAGAATTAATGAGAGGGTAATAGGAAGTGAGTGTGAGTGAGAATGCAGTACACAGACATTCTATGCTTAAAACAGTTTAACATAAGTCTGTTGGACACACTGGCAATTAGAAGACACTACATACCCTGCATTACCGCTCCTTTAAATTATATATGCACTTCAATCAATGCAAATAACACCATGTTTTGTAAACACTGAAAAACACAGGTTCCATGTATTTTGGTGGTTAGGCAGCTGAATAAACACAGATAAGCACTAATTTCATAATGTTTGAAAGACACTTCTTAAACACCACTGGAATGCACACAAAATAAACACTGAAAACGGAGTTGCCTAATTATAGTCAAAGAGTACATTAAATTCAACTTGGCATCACGTCAAGTTTAATGTAACAATTCTTTCTGATATTTTGAAGTAGCAACCTTAGTACTCCCATTCAGACATTAGCCCAGTTGTCAGCATGTAACACTGTACTTTCCAATGGGGCTAGAAGGCCTTCCACAGTAACAACAACAATTTGGGGGTTTTACTTTTAGGTCCATAAAGAGAGGGACAAAGGGCAAATGAAGGTCCAGAATACACGCCCCCAAAAGTATGAGTAGAGTCAAAGGTATGCAGTTCCTAAGGAAAAGAAGGGAGGGAAAGTAGGGAAAAGGAAAGGTCAGGAGCACCTGAGGAGTCAGATCAGGGGATCTGATCTATCAGGATCAAGAGCCCTCATGCACCCCGGGGGTGTCATGCTTCCTCATCGGGCAGCTCCTTGTTGGGCCAGTGCTGCAATGCCCAATGGGCCCCGCAGGGGGCTCTTTGCCGGCGTTCTTTTCTGCTGCTGATGTGAAGAGTAAGGTGCAGTGTAAGTGTGATGAAGTGAGTAGGCTGATGTGAAGTGAAATAAAAAATAACTAAAGCTAATCCAAAAGTGAAGTTAATATCTGGATCGCTTTGTTATATTAAAAACTAGTAATGGCCAGGAGTGGATATAATGGTCCACGCTGGCTCAGAGGATTATTTGCAGGTTGACATATTTCTTGCCTTTCAAATGTCAATACTGATCAAAGCAATTCTTCAGGACCAAACAAAAGGCTAGACTACTCAGGGGAGGGTTGGTCAAAGTATGTGTAGTTTCAAAAACAGTACCCTACTTCCCCCCCACTTCCTTAGGAACTGCATACCTTTGACTGTACTCGTTTTTACTTTTAGGACATATAAAAATAGATGGACTACGTTTTAATGTACAGCATTCTGCCTTAGGGCTCAAAGGCCTACCTTAGAGGTGACGTATATATGTTAAAAAGGATGGTCTGGGCTTTGTCATTAGTTTAAATGGCTAAGTCGAGTTAGCAGTTTCAAACTGCTCTACTTGTCTGCAGTGGCAGGCTGGGATACATGTTTCACTTTGTCACACACATGATGGCACAATAAGTGCTGCAGCCTATGAGGACAATGTAATTTCCAGGCCATGAATACCCTCGTACAATGTACTACGGACTTATAAGTAAGTTAACTTATGCCAATTGAGTAGAAGCCATTTAAACATAAACCTTTAAGGGTCACAGCAGTGGCACTGAGGTCTGGTTAGCAGGCCTCAGTACACTTTCAGAGTCAAAAAACTAGCAGCATCAATCCAAAACTTTGGGTGTGATCATGGAATATGAGGCATTTCCTTACATGGCCCCTTTCCAGAAGAAAGGTGATAAGCAACTAACGTACACCCTGGTAGTTCTCGGTATCTAAGTGGAAGAACCTGAAAAGGCCATCTTTATTGTCATTGTTAGTACTAATTCTGAGTTCCACTGTTAAGTTCATACCCTGTCTGGAAAGGGACGAACTGAACAATTTGGGGTTCTCACTGCTTATCGAAATAAGTCACCTGAGAGATATAGGGTCGGTTTGAACTCTGAAGTGTGTCCTAGGGTCTCAGCTTCTTCAGAGACCAAACCACAGCAAAGACTTCACTCCAATGCAGCTCTCTGGGGAGAAGTTTCTTACTAATAAAGGCAACTGGTTTATCCTGGCTATCATCAGTTACCTGTGCCAACACTGCCCCAATCCCATATTCAGAAGCATCTGTCTGGATAATAAACTCTTCACTGAAATCAGGTGTCTTTAGGACAGTTGCTGAGCACAAAGCTTCCTTGAGGGGTCAAAGGCCTTTTAAAACTGCTCAGTCCAGATATCTTTACTGGGTTGCTTCTTGGAAGTGAGTTCTGGCAAAGGTGTCACAATGGTGCCAAAACATTTTACAACACCCTATACTACCCATTCAGGCCTTGGTCTTAGGGGCCTGCCAGGCCAGAATGGTCTGGATCTTGGGCTGGAAATGTTGTACATGGAATCCATCTACTTTGTGGCCCAAGTACACAACTGAGCCTTGCCCTATCTGGCAATTAGTTTCCTTGATAGTAAGCCCAACCTGTTGCAGGGCCTGAAGCACTTCTTTCAGGTGGACCTGGTTCTGCCCCAGGTGGAACTCAACACAGCAATATCATCTAGAACGCTACACTCTGCACTGAAACCTGTCAAACCTGAAAGAAATCTCTGTTCACCAGCCTTGGATGATGGCAGACACATTTTTCAATCCAAAGGGCATAACTTTAACCTGAAAGCAGCCTTCAGGAGTTGAAAAGGGAGACCTCTCCCTAGCTCCTTGAGTGAGGCTATCTGCCAGTAATGTGAAGTCAAGTCCAATGTATTGAAGTACTTGGAGACCCCATCTTGTCTATGAGCTCATGAGCTCTGGGTATGGGGTGTGCATCAGTCTTGGTGACTGCATTTAGGCCTCTATAGTCCACACAGAATCTCATCTCAGGTTTACACCTGTTGGGGTTTGGCTTGGGCACTAGTACCACTGGGGTGGCCCATGGACTACTAGAGGGCTCAATCACCCCTTATTTTAGCATCTTTGTAACCACAGCTTTGATGCTAGTTTTTTACCTGGTCTGAAAATCCATAAATTTTACTTTTGACTGACAAACTGTCACCTGTGTCCACATCATGGGTACACAAAGTTGTCAAACCTGGGGTCAATGAAAACAGACAAGCAAAATGTTGCAGGAGTCTGTAAATATATTTTTGATGATTGTCTGTTAAAGTGGAGGAGGAGACTACTCCATCCACTTAACCGTCTTTGACGTTTCTCAACAGTAGGTTAGGGAGAGGTAACTTTCCACTTCTTCCGCTCCATCTGTCATCATGAGCATAGTTATGTCTTCTCTGTCACAGTTCAGTTTTAGCCTGTAGACATGGATAACCCTATGAAGGTTTTTTTCGAGCACCTAAGTGCATCAGGTAGGTGACATCCTCTTTCTTTCCCTAAATGTGGTAGGACCCAGCCCACTTGTCCTGGAGGGCCCTAGGAGCTACAGTCTCTAAAACCCACACCAACTGCCCTGGTTAGTACTCTACCAATGAGGGCTTCTGATCATATCAGTGCTTCACAAGCTCCTGGCTCGCCTCCAAATTCTTGTTTGACTTCTTTTTTTCTTTTTTTTTAATGAGCAGAAACATGTATAAGACAGGGAATTGATGCAATCAATTTGATAAATAAACATCCCTGTGTTACATATTGATTGAGACACAATAAATATATATAAAGTGGGACATGCCAAATTTGACAAATAAAAATCACTCCATGAAAATTAACTTACGCTTCTATAAGTAGGTCTTTCCATAAAGTGCAACATGCCAATTTACTATCGGGATATGGTGCTAGAACTTAATCTTCCACACAAGCTTGCTAAAGTGCAACCAGTTGCAATTTAATAAAGTGCAGTGCTTACTAAATCTGATGGTGCTAAAGTGCAGTGCTTAGCTACTCTGCTAATAATCTAGTTCAACCCCCTAAAGTGCATTTTTTGTTCTGATAGAAACTTCGCAATACCTTACAGCCCCACTTTACTGTATGATCTCCAGCCTCTCCATATATTTCCATACAGTAGTAAATCTTTTACGGGCACCTACTCACTTAGCATATGCTTCTTCAAATTTCCTTGTGCGTATCATTTTATTAAACCATTCCGAGTAAGTGGGTACTTTGGGGGACCTCCAATTCTGAAGTATCAGTGAGCAGGCAACAAGGGAAGCAATTCCTTTAAATATCTCCTCCCCTCCCTACGATGTTGCTAGATTTTGTCTCTGACTAGCAATACCAAAAAGTACTACAACTGCCTCAGGAACCAGTCTTTTCTGTAATCCACAGCTTTGAGCAGAAAAAATCCTTTCCCAAAATTGTCCTAGCTTTGGGCAGGTAAAAAAAGTATGGAGCTAGCCTCCCTTGCCTGCTAACTGACAGCGAAAACATCTATTCTCTAATTCTGGACGTATCTTTTGAAGAGCTTTGGGGGTATAGTACACCATCCAGTGTGACAAAAAAGCCATTCTTTTAAAACTGGTCGCTCTCAAGGCCTTGCTGGCCAGTTGTAAAATGGCTTGCCAGTCCCGATTTGAGAAAATACATTGTGTCTCCTGGGTCACTTTTTCAAAAAATGTATTGACCACCATTGACTCCCCTTGGACCATAAAAGGCGATACCAATTTCCCACCCCTCTTAACTTTGCTCTGAATAGAGCAACCACAAGTGGCGTTGGGCCCGAACTAAATAGGAGACAGTACTTATTTAATACATGTGAAATCTGAATATATCCAAAGAAGAAAAGCTTACTCCGGTGTACACACAGGTCGTACCTCTTGCTAAGTGATACCTCTGCCGCCAACTAAAAAGTGCCCTATCTCTTTAAAGCCACAGGTGTTCCAGAACCTTAGATGGCTGCTCTCAATTTGGAGGCCCAAGCTTTTACACTCTACTAGTTTTAAAAAATAAAACCCTGTGGAACAAGCCTGCTTGTAATAAAAAGTCTGAAGTCTAATAGTATATTCCTGCAAAGTTTTGTACCTTGTTTTTTGGGGAGTTTAGCTGTTTTTAAGAATACCGGAATCTGCGATCCGGCTTCCTGTACCATTTTATCCAAGAAGAAATTATCGACAGATCCCTTACAGTCGACTAAACGAACTAATAGATCTAAATAGGCTACTTCATAATATGTACGAACTTGGGGAAGTGCGCCCACCCTGATTGATGTCAAGTTGGAGCACTGTGAGTTTTACCCTCGGAGACTTCTTACTCCAGACAAACTTTCTGAAGATCGTTTCCAACTTCTTAAAATAGATCATATTGATTTTAATGGGGACGTTTGTAAAAAGAAAAACAAGTAAAGGTAAGATGGACATTTTTATAAGTGCAACACGGCCAATCAATGTGAGTGGTAATAGCGACCATTCCTCTAGCAGCTTTTTGATTTTTCTCCTCATGACTCATAATTCAGTTTATAAATTTCTGTATACTGGTTGGTAAGATATATCCCTAAATATCGAATTGGATTAGAACTAAGGGCTTGATGTTTAAGATTGTCGGGGAGAAAATCACTCGAACTGTTAATTGTTAAAATTTCGGTCTTGTTATGGTTAATTTTATACCCTCCAATTCATTCAAATTGTGCAAATTCTGCTAATGTTGATTCTTGTTTGCCTTCTTCATGTACTCTTCCATTTTGGAGCAAAGGTCTAGTACATAATCCATAATATCTTGTTTAGGTACCTTTAATGGGCCTCTCTCATTCCTCTCTCACTAAACTCAGTGGACCTCTTAGAGACTGACCAAAGAGGGGTTCAAAAGGGCTGAACCCCCACTCTTTTTTGATGGACCTTCCTATAATCAAACAACAGGCATGGTAGGAGAACATCCCATCTTCTTCTGAGTTTCTCGAATAAATCTATAATCATGGATTTATGGTCTTGTTGAACCTTTCAATCAAAACATTTCCATGGGGATGAAGCGAGTAGTGAACTTGTATGTAACACCACATTGCTTTCAGATAAGTAGACATAAAGTTAGCCCCCCTATCTCAGATGGCTTCCTTAAGGAAACCTATTCTGGTGACTCTACCAAGCAGTGCCCTAGCCACAGCAGGCGCATTCACTGTCATGAGTGGAATTACTTCTGGATACTTAGTGGCATAGTTCACTACCACTCGGAGGAACCTGTTTCCGGATGGAGTTTGTGGGTCTTGAGGGCCAACAATATTAAACCCCACCCTCTCAATCAAAGCGGGTCCCAACCACAGGAAGTGGTATCATGAAGCTTTTGGCTTGCCCCTGGCTTGACATGTGACACAGGAGTGACAGAACTCCTTCACTTTCTCTGACATCTGGGGCCAATGAAGGTTTTTATCTGCCCTGGATGACCAGCTAAGGGGTGTCAGGGGCTAGGTTAAGTAGGAATTCTCTGTACTGTTGGGGGGCACCCCCCTCCTGGCTGCCCATGGTTGGGATCGATCCCTTGCATCAGTGTACAAGACTCCTTCTTCCAGTATACCTTAGGCGTACAACTCACATCTCCTTGTTCTTTCCTTTCAGCTAGCTGCCTCAGGCCTTCAAGACTGAGACAAGACTTTTGCCTTTGGCTCACCTGCTCCTTGCAGCTCTGCCACCTCTGGCAAGTCTACCAAAGGAACAGCTTTCTCTTCAGGCAACAGGCCCTTTCCCTAAGGGTCAGGCTCCTTCTGGGCCTGAGGACTCTGGGAAGCTGAGTGATCAGACGTCTGCCCTTTCTCTTGCACCTACGGACCTCGGCCATTCCCCCAGACTCCAGGGTCCCTTGACTTTCCCTCAAGGTCACTTGTACTCTAGTGTCAACATACACACTCAAGAAGTCCTAGTATTGCTGCATGAGCCCTTCTCTCAACCTCTGCCAAGGCAGATGTTTCAAGGTCATCTCCCAGCAAACACTCCACTGGGATGGCAAGGGACACAGCTACCTTCTTTGGTACAGTAACTCCTCCCCACTCAAAGTCTACCATATCAATAGGATGTGGCTTTGTATCATTGTCAGAGCAGACTATTTGATGCACCTAATTTGGTCTGGGGAAACCAGCTTAGCCATGACCATTGTTATGCTAGCACCTGTATCCCTCAGAGCCTTCATTTCAACACCATTGATTCTTGGCCACTGCCTATGCTTTTCTATGCTTGGAGGCCAGTGAATCAAGGGTACAATTTCTGCCCACTCCTGAAACTAAGGTGGACTCAGTGTACCCTTTGGAATTCTGAGGGACAAATTCCTCCCACATTCCTATATTGGCAATGACCTTAGGATCGTCACCAGTGGGGGACTTCTTGATGCACACAGCACTTCCCTCTTGTGCCCTGGCTGTTGCCAGTCATAGCGCACTCCAGCCTTTGAATGGTCACTGACCTTTCCAGGTTTATCCTCCCCTTGGAATGGGAAAGGACTTGGGTCTCCCCCCATTGAGCATTCTTTGGGGCTCCTTAGGGATCTCTTTATTTTTTATCTTTGCCCACTTCTCTCCCCTGAAAGGAGGCATGTCTCCCTTTCTCACGATCAGCTCCATAGGACTTCTTGAGCACCCTAGTGCATACTCATTTATCAGCATCTTTCCCAACTCTATAGGACTAGATAAATTAGAATTTAGTAGATGCTGGTGTAACTCCTCTGAGGCACAATTTGTAAGTATGTGCTCTTTCACCATTAAATTATAGAGCCTCTCATAAGTATCCACTTTGTTACCCTTAATTCAGCATTCCATTTACTTCAAAGAAGCATCCGCAAAGTCCACATCTTCAATAACGTCCCGGTAATTTTCTTCTTCACTACTGTCAGGGATGAGTTCATAATCCAACAGTGCATGGGTTTCGTGGGCGTCTTCCCAAGCCCTGAGGGCTTTCTCTAGGTGCTTCTTTTTAACTGAGACATCCACCGTGATTTTTCCTTTTTTACACAGTGCCCTCATTTTGTTTTGGGGTGGGGAGAACGCCTAAGTCAATCTCCATGCTTCCTAGCCCTTGTTGCAACATCTAGGAAATATGAAAAAACTGTGCCAAACTTTTTACAAACGTTTAAAACTTTTTCAAAACTGTTTAAAAGTTTTCAAACTTTTAGAAAAAATACTTAGGAGGTTCCGTAACTTTGCAACTTGGTTGGAAATTCCAACAACTAGCTTCTAGGTGTTGACATGTAGATGATTGGTGGTCTCAGGCTTATTAACTGTATGGTACTACTAGACACACATTTCTGGACCCCACCACTAGACACCAATGTGATGAAAGTGGTTTGTTATATGGTGTGGTTGTGCAACTCACATCCCCATCTTGGGTCCAGTTAGGATTATTTGTAAAGCCTTACCTCAACCCTGGGTGGCTATGGCTTCAAACAGTATTACGTTAACAGAGGAACAAGTGCAAAGCATTTACATGTACCTAAACAATTGAATAAGATAGAAACATGACACAAAGGAAATCTGACACCAATTTATAAAAATAGTTTTTTTTCTGAATTTTTTGGCAGTAAAATTAACAAAATCCACAGGAGATTTCAGGAGATTTAATTATTAAGCAAATTGTAAATCACTGCTTTTCACTCAAAATGCAACCAAGCACTGGCAACTAACACAGTTAGCAGTAACTAGTTGTGTTCGGGTACTCTAGACCACTTTGAGAGACCAAGTCAGAGGGGCCAATAAGGCTTTGCAGGACAGGTACCTTGGAGTCAAAGCAGACCCCCCCGGGGGACATCACGGGTGAAGCTAGCCTCGAAAGGCTTTAAATATTACATACTGCTAAGTATGTGTTTGTGTTCTCCTGCACTGCTACGTGTTGCAGGGTGCAGGAGCTCAATGTTTTAAACTGTGTATTCTGAATTTTAAAACCACTTGATATTTTTTAAGCGCTTCTCACCTGATCTGGCCGAGGTCTTCTGCCCGACCTGCTGCCATTAGGCGTGCTTTTCTTCCTCATTGCACACGCACAGGCGCTATTTTGGCAGGGTCAGCGGTCTAGTCTTGCGGCCGGCTGACCGATCCCTCTACTTAATGGGAGGCGCAGCGTGGACGCGCAACAGACTTCCGGGGGGACACCATGGGTAACGTTAGCCTCGTTAGGCTTTATTCCTACCTACTGCTAAATTTGTGTTTGTTCTCTCCTGCACTGCTGCGTGTTGCAGGGTGCAGAAGTTCTGTGTTTTAAACTGTGTATTCCGGATTTTAAAATCACTTGATATTTTTTAAATGCTCCTCACCTGATCTGGTCGAGGTCTTCTGGCCTGACCTGCTGCTATTAGGCGTGCTTTTCTTCCTCATTGCACACGCACAGGTGCCATTTTAGAAGATTCAGCGGTCTAGTCTTGTGACCGGCTGACCCATCCCTCTACTTAATGGGAGCTGAAGGCGCACCAAAGGCAAGCCCGTCTGCACCCATCCGCGCTCCGGTCGGGCTCAGCGCCAGCCCCCCTGCCGATTTTGCTCCCCGGCGCTGCGATGGCTTGAGGTACTGTAGGGAAGAAATACTCATTCTTAATTATGAAGCCAGGTTCTGTACAGGCCCCACGCTGTCCCATGGAAAATGCACCAATATGCCAAACCTACCCGGTCTGCTCTCTCAAACTCAATTGCTATAAGATAAACTTGCTTAGCCATTCTGTGGCCAGTACTCAGAAGGGCATGGCAGAAACGATAAAATGCACTTTGTTAAATGCTCGTTCCTCATAAAACATGCAATGGAAATGGCTGATTTTCTAGACAGTGCTAATATCGATATCGCTTTTGTAACTGAGACATGGGCAAATGCCGCTTCAGGGCCAGACCTGGTCATTGCCACCCCACCTGGCTACTCGCTAATCAGGATAGATCGCATTGGGAATAGAGGCTGCGGCCTAGCAATTGTCTTTAAAGACAAATTCAAGGTTAGGTTTGACCCCCTACCCCATCCTGGCTGTGAAGCCCTGGCTTTTAAAATTGGTCTTTCAAATCACTACTCCTTTAATGGTGCTTTGATTTACAGACCCCCCAGCCCTAGAAATCTCTTTTTAATTATGGATAAGTCACCATGGGACATTAAGGCCAACTCCTCTGATTTTACTATCCTTGGTAATTTTAACTTTCATCTGGAGAATAAGGAGGACCCAGATACTCAGGATCTTATAGCCTCTCTATCTCTTTTAGATTTGTCACAATTAGTTTGCGATCCCACGCATTCTGGTGGCCACACCCTCGATGGCATTTTTTCAGATTGTCCTGTTATTCAGGCTTCTCCCTCTTTACCGCTAACATGGTCAGACCATAAGGCAGTGATGTACCAACTGAATTAAGTGGGCCATAGCCCGGAAGAGCCTATGATCCCACCTACTTCCAGCTATCGACCTTGGCACTTAATTTCGGAAGCCCAGCTCACGAGGGCCCTAACTCTATCCAATGAACCAGTACCTCCTGATCTTGATCTAGCAACTGATGATTATCATCAATAGATAAGTGATTCCATTAGCAGTCTAGCTCCAACCAAATGCGGAAATAATAACCGAATTGTACCATCTGAACCCTGGTTCAATGAAGAGCTTAGACTGGCCAAGCAATCATATAGAAGGCTAGAGAGAAAGTGGAGGTTGAATTATAGTACAGAGGACAAAGATCTTTATATGGCAGAACTGTTACTATACAAAAAACATCTGACCAAAGCCAAATCCAACTTTTTCATGAATACAATTAATTCAGCATTGAACACTCCCAAAGAGTTATTCTCCACAGTGGTCTAACTAAGCAATCCCTCACCAGCCAGAAATTCTAATGTGGATGCCTCTTTCTGTAACAAACTTGCTCCATCCTTTAAAAACAAGGTAGAGGTTATCTTTAATGCTTTAACTTCTAGCCTAAGCTTGGAGGGGACATGCACGACTGATGTGGTTTCCAATGGGTCCAAATTAGGGACTGTCATCAGTGAAGCTAACAATTTGGAGAACGATTTTTTAGTGCCATCTCAATCTAGGAATACCACCCTTTTGGCTTTCTTCACCCTTACTACTGGTCAAGTAACAGATCTGTTTAATCAAATCAAATCAGGGTCGCCTTTTGAACATTGCCCCCCTAGAGTTTTACAACTAGCCTCTGCCATAGTTCCTGGACACCTCTTAGTGATTTTCAATCAAATGCTCCATCTTTGCTGCTTCCCCAAAAGTTGGAAAATACCATCAATTCTTCCTCTTTAAAAAAAACAAATTTGGATGCTGATAACCCCAACAATTATAGGTCTATTTCTCGACTTCCTTTTCCGGCCAAGTTGATAGAGAAACCCATAAACACTGAGCTTTCTCTACTCATCCAGGAACATAAATTATTGGATTCCTCCCAGTTTGGCTTTAGAAGCCAACACAGCACAGAGACAGCTCTGATTACAGCTGCTGAATATGTCAGAACAACTCTAGATAAAGGAGGGAACACTGCCCTAATTTTGTTAGATCTTTCGGCAGCGTTCGATACTGGTAGCCATTAACTCCTTATCAATCGTCTCCTCAGATCCTTTCTCAGAACAGTTTGTGGAATGTAATGGTCACAGATCTACATCTTTTACTCTACCCTGTGGGGTACCCCAAGGGTTGGCATTGAGTCCCACTCTCTTTAATCTGTACGTTACCCCTTTGGCCTCACTGATCAAAAGCCTTGGCTTCTCAGTTGTCTCTTATGCTGGCGACACCCAAATTGTAGTGTCAGTCACAGAAAATCCTGACAGCACGGCAGAATGCTTTCACAACTGCAAGTCACAGATCGGTAGTTGGATGTCCAATAATTGTCTGAAATTGAACTCAGATAAAACTGAGGTGCTACTTTTTGGCAATCACCCATCATTTTGGTCCTCTAACTGGTGGCCTCAAGAAATGGGTGAGCTCCCAACCTCTGTTCCCAAGGTGAAAAATATGGGAGTCCAATTTGATGAAAAACTTTCCTTTGTGGGGCACGCCAATGCCATCACTTTGTTGTGTTTCTTTATGTTTAAATCACTTAGGAAGGTTCTCCCATTCATACATCTGGACCTACGCAAAGCAGTGATCACTGCACTGGTCTTTTCTAAAATAGACTACTGCAATGGCCTTTTTTTGACTGCCCACAAGAAAGCTCTGGACAAGCTCCAAATGGTTCAAAATGCGGCTGCCAGATTGCTTCTAGGAATACCAAAACATCAATTGGTTTCCAAGTTTCTCCCCTTACTTCATTGGCTCCCAGTTAGATAGCAGGTTATGTTTAAGTCTCTTTGCATAGCCGTTAAGGCCCTTCATCTTGAGGGTCCAGAATCCATTAAACAGCTCTCTCAACAATACATCCCTTCTAGGACTTTAGGATCCTCCTCCCAAGCCTATTTGGTTGTACCTAAATTCAAAAGAGCTACCAGGGGAGGCAAGAGCTTTGCCGTGGCCACTGCCAAACTCTGTAATTCGATGCCTCTGAAACTAAAAACTGCAAAAAATCTGTTTATTTTTTGCAAGGCTCTTAAAACTTGGCTGTTTAACAACTAGCTCAGTACTGCTCTCTACTCTTCAGTTCTTCACTGATGTCTGGTTCTAGCCTTACCTTGGTCCACCCGCTAGAAGTCAGCGCCTAGACACCTACGGGTAGTAGTGCACTTTATAAATCCTAATTTCATTTCATTTCATTTCTCCAGTCCAGTTCCAGACTCTTTGGCGTACCGCTATAGACATCAATGAAGTGGTCCTGATGCAAGGGATACAGAATGCTGAGGATGCTGAGGATGCTGATCCGGTAGAAGGGGTTCTTCCTGGGGCAACCCTTCAGTCCATGAACATGGTGGGGCAACTTTAGTCACAGAGGTTGATAACACTCGATGTCCAGGTAAAGGCACCAAAGGCACAGTCCTCTCTTTACTAGCCCAGGTCAGCAAATGCAATCCAGGCCTTGGTGCAGCCTCTCTTTATCAGGGTGATCTGAGGTCTGGGTGCCAGAAGTGCTACTTTTATCCCTTCAACTTGCCATCGGGCGTTGTAGTGACTACTAACCAATGGGCTACTAGGTCCCCATCTGCCTGATGACGGCTTCCTGCAATGTGTGGCACCTAGCTATCCCAGAGTGCAATATGTTGCCCACTCCCAAGGTAGCCAAACTCTTCTCTCAGTGTGTAGACCTTGGTAGCCCACCCTAGAGGTGCGGCTGCTTGGGGGCTACACACCCATGGGAAAAGAGTTTTCCGCTCTCTGTCCCCGATGCCAACCTGTCTTGTGTGTGTCCGCCATTTGCCCTTCAAAGTGGGCTTCCCCTTTGAAGCTTGCCTTTTGGGCTTGTGCCCTGTTTGTCTTCCTTGCCAAGGAGAGGTAACATCTCTTCTAATGGCAGGCCTCCATTGTGTCCTTTCCTGGGAGTCATTCATCCCTCTCCCCAGGAGGGAAGAATGCTGTGTCATGGCCAGCAAAGGTAAATGGTGACTGGAAAACTTAGGCAACAGAGTAACAACTTTCTAAAGTTGCCTTATACTCCAAAGTTACATTAAATATGAATTGGGCATCGAATCAAGTATAATGTAACAATTCATTTGATTCCCTAAATTACTAATTTTAGTAGACACACTAACACGTTAGCAGACCTGAGTTGTCTGAGTGTAACTGTGTACTTGCCAATGGAGCTACTAGTCTTTCTTTAGCATAAACAACAATTTGAGGTTTTTACTGTAGGACATATGAAAATGCATGTCCTACTTTTTAATGTACAACACCCTGCCTTAGGGCTCGGTAGGCCTATCGTATGGGAGACTTATATTGATTAGAAAGGAATGTCTGGACTTTGCCAACAGTTTAAATGGCAAAGTTGAGTTAGTAGTTTAAAACTGCTATACCAGTGTGCAGTGACAGGCTAGGAGACATGTTTTACTTTGTCACACTAATGATGGCACAATAAGTGCTGCAGACCATGAGGGACACTTCAACGTATAGGCCCTGGGTGCCACTGCTACTCTATACTAGGGATTTATAAGTAAGTTAACTTATGCCAATGCTGTAAAAGCCAATTAGACATACACCTGTAAAGATCAGAACACTGACACTGAAGTCTGGTAAGTAGAACTCAGTGCTTTCTCAGAGTTGAAAACCCAGTAGCATCAGTCCAAAACTTTGAGGGTGATCAAGCAAAAAGAGGCATTTGATTACAATACTTTAAAAAACGGTATATTGAAAGTTAAATCTGTAATGTCACTATTTTATATTCTCTCCCTGTTATTCCCACCTGAAATACACTGCTATTTTTAAGCCCCCGGTCCATGTTCTTAAAATGCAAACTGGCTACTGAAGTTTCCAATACATAAAACACAGCAGTCTTTTCACCCAAACTCCAAGAAATTGTAGTCAGGCAAATTCCAAAATATATGAAAATGCAGGTGCTCAACTTTCGTCCAAGGGGCTCCTCATTGATAAGATTACCTGCAATTCACAACTGCACGGGCTTGGTGATTGATCAATTCTCTGCACAGAAATGACAGAATCACGTATCCTGTGCCCCTGTCAGGCTGAAGATTGTTTGCTGCCTCTAATTCAGCGGCGATATTTTGGACAGATCACAGAACTATTCAAGCATCTATTACTCTTGTAGATTCCGGTGCACTGCTACACATTCCAAATTGACCAGACCGGTTTCTTGATGTACCTGCATCCTCCTTACAGAGATTACTATATATACTTCCTTAGGATTTTAATCCTCACTGTATTGTGCTGCTGACTTGATTCAAGTCCTGATGATGATCCCTTTATGTATGTTGATTGAAACGCCGTTGACTAACTGAGCAGACCTGCTTTAATATTTATATTCAACATAAAGGCTGCTTACAGATTGTGTAAATTGTGATATGCTCATTATGTATTTGTATCACTTTTGCCAGAGCACCGACTATGTTTATTGCACCCCATTGTCACTTATGCACTTGAAAACTGATTCTTTAATTTCCTTTATTAAAACATTGATTTTGGAATACATTGTTTATCCATGAGCTGTTGTTCAACTATTTACATTAGGGACCCTGTTTCTTGAAAACACAATTTTTGCCCCACATCACTGCACCTGAGCGTGCTCATTTACTTAAATAACTGCTCCTAACTTACACTTCATTTATAGACATGTTGATGCACTAGGAAGGTCTGAAGTACCACATAGCTGCAAGGTAGCTTATTATATTGGTAACAGTTGTTTTAGAATCTTCTACAATGTGATGTACAGTAGTATATGACCTACATTTATTTTATATTGACTCTATCTGTATCAACAAGTATATGTTTAACAAGGCTGCTCCAACTGTTATATTGTATTAATTCTGTAAACAAAAAAAAATACCGGATGGCTACCGCGCCGAACAAGATGGCGGCGTTCACTTGAGCTTCGCTTCGTCGCGGAGTGACGGAGGAGGATTTTCACCGCTTCCTGACCCTGCCCTGCTGTCAGGTGGAAGTGTACGCCTCCCGCTTCATGGTGGCTCGCGTGTGCTGTACTTTGTAGGAGCGCAGCACCTGCTTTCAGCCGTGTTTGCCGCGACTTGCTTTTTCTGACGCGGGTGGCTGCCATTTTGTGTGCGCAGCGCCCGCAACACCTGAGGAGATTATCATCGTATCAACACCAGTTGCTGATACAGTTATGTTTCTCTGGTAACTGTATGATAATTGCCATACTCTTTTGTGCCGCTGCACAATATTTGTGGATGGAAGGATATCTATCTATAAAAGGGGCATTTTTGAACAAATCTAAGTCTGGCATCCTTCATGTATTAACTACATCAGTGTCAGGTTTATTGTTCATCCAGGGGAATGTTTACTGGCATTTTCTTGCCTCAGCGCCTCTTCCCCTCAGGTCCAACTGCCTCTGCTTTTATCTCTCCTGCCTTTGTGACCTCATGTTCAACTTTGGGTGTGGGGACCTCCTTCTATAAGTCATTGTGCCAACTGTCATGATGTGAAGAAGCAAAGGATACCACCAGCCCATCTCTTATCAACGTATCAGTTATTTGGTTCTGTGCCAACTCCTCTGGGCTGGTGTTACCAATTAAATCCGTATGTTGCCTTCACTCCTACTGTTTTGACCTCCGTTGGAGTTGATTGTTCTTGATTTTTTTTTTTTCCACACAAGTGACTTACTTCCAGGAGGTTGTGACTGGTTAGTCACTGTTTATGTTTATGATCTTGCTACACTCAACTGACTTTCTCTTCTGTTTTACCCGTTACCTACATCCAAATTGTGTATGAAACAGCTGCACATACTTGTTGTGTTCTACAATATTGAGAATCTTATCTATGGGAAGGATCTCTACTCTTAAAAATCATCCTCATCCTCGGCATCAAGTGCATCTCGTCAAGATGGCCAACGAATCCACTTCTCTCACGAAGTCATCTTCGTCTGGCGCCAAACCGAGAAGAGCCAAAAATGATCCTCCATCTCCAAATCAATCTTCTTCCAATCCGGTCTTATATTCAATCCTGGAGGAACTGCGTGCTTTAAAACCGTTCATGAATGCCACCAATGAAAAATTACAACTGATTGAAGATCGATGGATCAATATGGAAGGTAAAATGTCCAAAATGGAACAACGTATAAGTAATCTTCAAGATGCGACTACTAAAATACCTTTGCTGGAACAAGAAATTCATAAACTTAAACTCCACACTGAGGACTTATAAAACTAACAGAAGGAACAATCTTCAGCTGTATGGTCTGCCCGAAAATATCGAAGGTCCGGATCTCCTCTCTTTTTTGAAGAAATTCCTGGCTGACCTTCTTGATCTTCAGTCTTCGACTCCCCTCAACATCTAACGAGCTCATCGTCTTGGTGTCCTCAACCTCATTCTACCAAAACGCGTGGCATAATTATGCTGTTTCTTGAATTCACGGACTTGATGCATGTTCTTAAAATTGCCAGAGGAAAACGTCATCTTGTTTGGTCGGGTCATAACATCTTCAACTCACAGGACCTTTCTAATGCTACCAATGCTAGGCGCAAAGAATTCCTAGCCCTCCGATCACAAATGAGATCTATGAATATCCGTTATGGCATTTTACATCATTGTCTTTGTAAAATCACCCATGAAGGTGTTTCCCGTTCTTTTGAAGACCCTTTCAAGTTGAAACAGTTTTTGCACTCTATCACTAGAATGCCTATGGATACAAATGTTCGATGTCTTTGAAATCCTTTATGCTCTTATATTATTAGATTGTTAAGGTTTTACATCTCATTAATACTTCTTGTTTTGGTCTTTAATGTTCTTCATCTATTTATGATGTTTTATGCGGTCTAAATAGTTTCTCTTATACTTTTTTATTTCCTCTATATTTCACATTGTCTTATGTTCTATACTTTTCTTATCCTCTTCCTCTCCACCTTTCTCCATTGCTGCCCTTGTCCATGTGTGCGGACATGTCCGGTTTTTGTATTTTTCTCTGCATATTACAGATCTGGCTTTCTGTCCTTGATCTGTCTTTCCTTATTTTTCCTTTTTCTACTCTTTTTCTACTCTTTTTCTACTTTTTCCTGTTTTACTCCCTTTCCTTCACTTTCCCTATCTTCACTTATTTTCCTTTTCTTCTTCCTATTTGTATGAGTATTTATTTTATGTGTTTATGTATGGTCCTCTTTCTTTTACCCTGTTGCCCGATGTTTATGATCATCAATTTTCGTTTTCATTGTTGTTTCTTGGAGTTCATCACCATTGTGCCACTTAAACATTCATTTGTTTAATGTCGTATCATGGAACGTTCGTGGTTTGGGCCATCCTGTCAAGCGCCAAAAGGTACTTTCTCAATTATCAAAACTTAATTCCCAGATTGCTTTTTTACAGGAAACTCACTGTAACGATGTTGAATCTCTCAAACGTCAACGGGTGGGCCAGGTTGTTTTTTCTCCTGCTGTTAATCGTAAGGGTGGTGTTGCTATCCTTTGCCATAAATCTTTGAATTTGCAAATTGTATCTACTGAAAATGATACGAGTGGACGATGGGTAATACTTCACGCTAAGATTTATAATAAACGTATTACTTTTTTTAACATTTATGGGCCGGTTAAATCTAACCCTGATTTTTGGAACAGTATTAAATTTAAATTATCGTCAATTACTAATCCTAATATTGTTGTTGCTGGTGATTTCAATAATTGGCTCGATCCTTTTTCTGACAGGAAATCTGACTATAAATTTAAACCAGATAAATCTCATAAAGCGTTTCAATCTGCTATTGCCTCTCGTCCACTCTATGATGCTTGGAAGACTAGTAACCCTGATGACTGTGAATTTACATTTTACTCCAATGTTCATCATACCATGTCCCGTATTGACTAGGTTTTGCTCTCAAAACATTTACTTCCATCGCTCCAATCCTCTGTGATTGGCTCCATTTTTATCTCTGACCATGCCCCTGTTTCAGTTTCTATTGATTTGTCCCTTACCACTTCTAAACATGCTAGATGGAGGTTTAATAACTCCCTGTTATCTGATCAAACTTTTATTTCAAAGGCTACTTCCTTTATACAGGATTTTTTTCATTTCAACAAACCAGTTGACACTTCTGTACACAACAATTGGGATGCCTTCGAAGCCTCGTTTAGAGCTTTTACCATTGCATATACTGCTAGCAAGAAAAAGTCATTGAACTCACAGTACCTCTCCTCACTTAGTCATATTAAAACCCTTGAACATTCTTATTATAGCTCCAAATCCCCTTCTCATCTTCGTGACCTAATCAAGGCTAAGTCTAATCTAAACAAATTAGCTACAATTGATGCCTGTAACATCCTACTTAAAATCAAATCCAAATATCATGGAGGACAAAACAAAGCGGGGAGAATGTTGGCTAATTATTTAAAAGTCAAATCAGAAAGGAAAACCATTGGTCCCATTCGTAATACCCTTAATAACACACTACTACATTCCGATTCTGACATAGTTACAGCATTTCAAACTTTTTATCATACACTATATACGGAAGACACCCATCCTTCTGCAACCGACACTCAATCATTTTTTGATGGTTTCCCCTCTCCTTGCCTTATTCCGGATACTATGGCCCTCCTGGAAAAGGACATTATTCTTCAGGAGATTTCAGATGCAATTAAATCTTTAAAAAGGGCTAAAGCTCCTGGCCCTGATGGTTTTTCCATTGAACTTATATCCTCTTTTTCATCCACTTTTACTCCACATTTGCTTGCTCTTTTCTCTTCCTTTTTACTCCACTCTAAACCTGAAGGTTCTTTTCTTGATGCTCTTATCGTTATTCTTCCTAAACCTGACAAAGACCTGTCCCTTTGCCAAAACTACCGCCCAATCTCACTAATTAATTATGATTGCAATCTTTTTGCAAAAATTCTTGCTTCTAGATTGGAAGGTGTAATCCCCTTACTTATCAAACCTGATCAATGCAGCTTCATTAAGGGTAGGTTCTCTTCAGATAATGCCAGAATGTTCTCTAATGTTCTCGCCTTGGGGAAGAGCTACCCTGATTCTTTAGCCGATCTATCCCTCAATGCTGAGAAAGCTTTCGATCGTATCAATTGGCAATTCATGTTTAAAACTCTTCAGTGGTTTGGATTTGGACCCAAATTTATTTCTTTCATCAAATTATTGTATTCTGATCCTCGTGCGTGTGTCTCTGTTAGGTCTCTTATCCCCTTATTTCAATCTATATAGAGGTAAACGACAAGGATGTCCTCTTTCTCCTCTTCAATTTCTTTTATGTCTCGAACCCTTTCTTGAATGTATTCATCATAACTCTTTGATTACTGGCTTCTCACACAACTCTCGTGAAATTAAATTATCTGCCTATGCAGATGATATTCTTGTTTACCTCTCTAAACTCTTAACCTCCTTACCTCCCTTTCTGCAGGAAATTGACCTATATTCTAAAATATCTGGCTATAAATTAAATTTTTCTAAAACTGAAATATTGCCCCTCAATTCAATTTGCTATCAATTTATGTTTGCTGATACCAACTTCAAATGGTGCCCTTCAAAAATTAAATAACTTGGCGCATGAGTCTCCTCTACCATCCCTCAAACTCTCTCTCACAATTTTACTGCTTTAAAACTCAAAATTCAAAATTTACTTACCTCATGGTCCCCACTATATTTATCCTGGTGGGGCAGATTGGACACCATTAAAATGATGATCGTACCACTTATTTTATTCCTTCTCTCTATGTTACCATTTAAAATCCCTAATTATTATTTTAATCAAATCAATTCCATTTGCACTAAATTCCTTTGGAATAATAAACCGGCCCGTATTGCTTTGAATAAATTAGTCAAACCAAAAAATGAAGGAAGAGTACGATTTCCTAATTTTAAACTGTATCATACTGCTTTTTTAATTAGCCAAGCATATGCACTAAATAAACAATATCACGATGACCCAATTCCTAGTTGGATCCACTTCGAACGCTCTCTTTTACATGACTTTTCTTTTTATGATGTCTGTTTTATGTCTAACTGTACCTTTTTATCTAAACACCCTATTCTAAAATATTCTCAGCACTTATTACATTCATTGTATATAGATGGCTCTAACTTTCATCAAACCTTCCTTGCATCCTCTATCTGGTACAATAAATGTATTAAGTTCTGCCAAAAATCTTTCTACTTTAAACATTGGAAAGAAAAGAATATGTTCACCAACTTTTATCTAATAACTCTGTTATTTCCTTTAGTACACTACAAGAATGTTATGATCTACCATCTTCTTGTCTCTCGCAATATGTTCAATTATCACAGGCACTTCAATCATTCCTCGCAACCAAAAATTTTCCAATCAATGCTACTACATCTTCTCCCCTCACTCCTCTGTACAATATCTCCTCCGACTCTAACCCTAAAGCCGCCTTTATATACAAACTTTTATCCACTCATATCTCAGACAGACCAAAATCCCCAATTGAACTTGCTTGGGAACTAGACCTCTCCATTACCCTCTCTCCTACAAAATGGGATAAGTTGTGGCTAAAACATTTTTCCACTTCTAGAGCTGCTAACATTACCCTATCTCTATTCTTTCTGTACAATAGAGCTGTTATTACACCAGTACTTATACATAAATTCAACCCTTCTTCTTCTCCTCTTTGTTGGTCATGTCTTTCCTCTGATGGTACTTTATCTCATTTGATATACTCATTTCTTTTCCGACCTTGAATGTGTGCTGCACTGTACAGCACAGATACAAAGTGGGAAGAGGTCTGAAGTAAGTCTAAGCATAGTATTTTGTACTGGAAGGGAATCCTTCCAGTACAAAACCTATTATAGACTCACGGAAACACCCTTGCACTATGGTGCAAAGGTGTGTAAGCGGTGCAGGGCCGCACATTCTGCACCGACCTTTGGGAGAGAAGAGAGTGCCTTAATTCTGAAAATATGATGCTCTCTTGCTCTCTCCTTCTCACGCAGCGCAGCATTTGCAGCTGCTGCACTGCGCTGCATGAGAAACTGGTAAATCTGGCCCTTAATGAGCCCATAAATTACCCTCTTTTAGGACTGTAGAGCACTAAAATCACGTAGACTTTGTTTTTGTGCAGTTTTTAGCACTGCTCTCGCCCCAAACACCAGCTCCCCCATGACTGTAACAACGAGCGCCAAATTGGGTAAATGTTTTAACAACGCAATAAAAAGAGCCAAAAAAATTCGTTGCTTATTCCAAATTACTCACTGTTTTCATATTCACTGCTTTGAGAAAATTCTTTAAAAGAAGTTTTGGCATTAAAAGTGTAGTTCAAGGTTAGCAGTCACTCTACAGCTCTCCGTTCGCACCTTGAAAATATCAGAAATGGAACACATGGCTAATTTAGCACACCATCAGCGGTGACACATTGATGAATGATGCTGTCTGTGACCGCCTATGCATGCAGCCTGTTTGTCGTCTCACTGAATTCTGCTAAGAGGTAAAAAAATATCATTCTAAAGCAGGCCCTGCTAAGGCACGAAGTACTGCTAGAAAACTTTACAAGGAAGGATGCACTTTATACAAACTGCACGTTTTAAAAAGTATTTTTCATTCATGCCCTGTTAGTTTCGTATGTATTTTAAATCGATTACCGCAGCTCAACATGTATTTTCCTTCATTGAAGCATCATCGCCCAGTGAGGGAGGTGACGTTTTAGACAGAATGAAGACAACCATAGTTTCTTTTCACTTAGCATGCCATATATTTACGATCATCCCTCTTCATATATATATAGATATATATACTTCCCTGCACACTTAAGTCACAACGTTTTTTATGTAGTCCTTAAAGGCACACTGAAGCTACTATTTCAATCAATATTTATTTTACAGAATGTTGTACTTACTGTGAGAAACTGGGTTGTTTGTTGAAGGAGGGATGACCCCTGTTTAATCAATAGCTACAAGCCCTGTGGAATTGATACCAGAATGTGCTTAGCACAAAAGCAATTTGGCTTAACTTAGAGGCAATGTGTATTTAGGCAGCACACAAACAAAATAAAGTCAAAACACAACACAAGAAACATTTCCCACCAATTTCGATAAATAGAGCAACATTTAACAAATTATTGGACACCAACATGATAAAAATTCCAAGGGTAGAACCAGATATATGCAATTTTAAAGATTTGAGGTAAGTATAGTGCCAAAACAAAGTGCCACTGGCGATTATCTGGTTGTGCGAGACAGGGTGAAATCACACATACAGGCCGACCATGATGGAGCACAGGCCAAATGCAGAGACCAGGTTAGTCCCGCTGAAAGAGGTTCCTTCAAAGTCCAGCACAAAGAGTTCCATTCACAATGGAAGGTGCCTCGAGGAGCAGGGAGAGCATTGTGGATGGCAGTAGCTGTACCACGAAGATCCTGTTGGGTGTCGTGGATGGTCATTTCTGGAGCTTCACGCTGTTGGCGGTCACTGAGTCGTGTTTGCTGGAACTTCGCATAGGTGCATCTAAGATCTGGTACCAAGTAAGACTCGCCCTACAAATACCTTACTACAGCGACCTAGCACCTATCTGGTATTCCCCTGGTACCTACGATTGCCTTCTAGATTCCTTAGCAACTCCTTAGCAGGAGTGCAGTATCCACAGCTGGGGACAGCTTATAGAAGACACTAAACTAATCTTGTGGCAGCGACTGCTGGAGATCTCAAAATTTAAATATTACCAACTAGAAAGCTGGGCAAACACCCTGGGAAAGGACGGTAAAGGGAATCTGAAATTGGAGGCTAGGATACGTTAACGACCTCTCTTGCAGAAAGAAGTTGCAGAATGGTACTGGATGCTAATCCATTCCGGAGAAGAAGTGCAAAATGTGCTGACGGAGATCTGGAGGAGGGAACTGCCAGACGAAGATCTTGAATCACTATGGCAAGTATCTATGTCTCACTTGTGGTATTATGTGAAATCTGCTCCACTGAGGAAGAACCATCTTTTTACTATCCATAATGCCTACTGGATGCCACGGAAATTATCGAAGCTGGGAAGTCGGGAAGTGAAGAAGTGTCCCAAATGTTGAAAAGACAATGCAAATGATGTTCACATGTTCTGGCAGTGCCCTTCAATCCAGATCTTTTTGGCACAAAGTGGGTAAGACTATCTCGGGAATCCTGGGTCAAGAGATCAAGGTGAGCCTGGCTTTGGTCATTTTTGGGGTGGCGTCGGGAGGGAAGGAGAATGGGGCTTTTCTTAAGATTCACAAAGCCCTAATTTTTGTTTTAATTCTCCTTGCACGCAGAGAGTTGTGTATTAGGTGGATTCTTCTCTGTCCCCCTATAGAGGCAGAATGGATCCGATCAGTACAAAAAATAGCGACTCTCGACTGAGTTACCAAGTTCGTTAAAAGAACAAAATTTTGGGAACTCTGGTATGACTGGTTTAAGTCATATGTTACTAACTTAATCCACTATGTTTTGAAACACTTTTTTCCTTTGCTCTTCTTTCTCTTTCCTCCCTCCTCCTATGTTTATGTTGGAAAACCCACGGTCCAATGATTAGCGATATGCTATACAGGTTGCACTGGTTTTGTGGTCACCTATTGGCACCTCTAAAGAGGAGTCAGTTCTTCCATCTAGGTAGGAGGTTGTTGGGTGACCCGGGATGACTTTCTGCATCCCTTCCTCGTGGAGAGACAGGATACCCCTTGCCATAGACGGTTAGATCTTTCCTGACACGCTAGCATAAACTGACAAATGAGGACAAAAATAAAAAAGATCCTGTTGGGTGTCGTGGATGGTCATTTCTGGAGCTTCACACTGTTGGTGGTCACTGAGTCCTGTTCGCTGGAACTTCGCATTGTCGGGTGGAGTGGACAGAAAGATCTTGCCGCAAACAGGCCCATTTGCATTCATAAAGTGCTTACAAATTCAGGATTTCACCTTTTCTTTGGAGAGGAGCTCAACTGATGCACACTAAGGGTCCAGGACATGAGGGGCATTTCTTTGAGGTCACAAACTTACTGCAGCTTAGTCTAGCAGGGCTCAGGCAGATCCAGTTGCAGTTCCAGGCAGCAGGTCAGCTGGTCAGTTGCAGGGACCCACTGGAGTGTGTTATGTCTCTGTAGCTCAAAACAGGTGGTCAGTCACCTGAACCTTGGAGTCACTTCAGTCTGGGATGTAGGCAGCAGTCCACTCTTCCTTCTCAGCAAGCAGGATAGCTGGCAGAAGTGCAGCAGAGTAAGAGCGCAGCAAGGCAGCAGTCCTGGCAGCAAAGCAGCATGGCAGCTCTTCTTCTGTAGTATCCACAGGTCCTGAGGTGTACTGAAGAGAGGGTCTGTGGATTCCTTTTGAAGTGCTTGAGGTTTCCTGCTTCCCCTGCCTTGGGCCCAAGTTGGCTGCGTGAACAATGAAGGGGTGACAAGACTTTGTGCGTAGGCAGAGCACAGTCTAGTCAGAGGCAAGTGGACCTGTACCCAGCTTGCTCCCCCATCCTGCAAGTTAATGGTACATCCAAGCGCACCTAATCCTTCTATTGTATGGGTGCCTGGGAGGAATAAACAAAGTCCAACTGCCAGCTATATAGTCATGTGACCCAGGATAGGCTGCAGGCACCAAATAGTTTAGGGCAGTAAAATGCCAAATTTCTAAAAGTGGCATTTTCAAAATCAAAACTCAAAATCCGACTTTATCATTAAATAGGATTTCTCATAATAATTTCTCAGACACCATACATGAAATGCTACCAGGTCCCAATCAAAATTTGGCACTTAATAAATATAATGAGGCAACCCAATGTTTTATCGGACACCAAACATGAAATGCTACCTGTTCCCAATCAAAGGTTTGCACTTATTAAATGTAATGAGGTAACCCAATGTTATTCTATGGGACAGGTAGGACTAACAGTGGTGAAAAACAAATTTAGGAGTGTAAAACTTAAAAGTACATCTCCAACCTTTTGTATACAATGCACCCTGCCCCAGGGCCTACTTCGCGCCTATCCTAGGGGTGGCCTACATGTAATAAAAGGGGTGTTTAGGCATGGCAGGTGGGTTATATTGCCAATTCAATTTGGTGGTTTAAAACCGCCTTCAAGCTGCAATGGCAGGCCTGGGACATGGTTGAAGGGCCTACTTAAGTGGGTGGCACAATATGTGCTATTGGCTCTCTAGTAGTATTTGATTTACAGGTCCTGGGAATATGGCATAAAACTCTACAAGGGACTTATGCGTAAATTAAATATGCCACTCAGGTGCAAGCCAATCTTAACATATCTAAAGGAGAGAGGACAATCACTTTAGCAGGGGGTAGCAGGGGGTAGCAGTGGTTGGTCCAGTTGCAGGTCCAGTCAGGTCCAGTTGGAGAAGGTCAGCTGGGTAGTTGCAGGGAGGCCTCTGGAGCTTGTTATGTCCCTGTAGCTCAAACAGGAGGCCAGCCAACTGACCCTTGGAGTCACTCAGGTTAGCCTGGAATGAAGGTAAAGCAGGACCAGTCTTCTTTCTCAGACAGCAAGACAATCCTCAAGCAACAGGGCAGTTCTCTGGCAGCAGGCAGCCCTTCTTCTGTAATGTCTACAGGTCTAGGGGTGTTCTGAATAGTGGCTCTAGAGTTCTGATATATATACCAGGTGCCAGCATTTGTGTGTGAAGGGACACCCTGTCCTACCCCCACATCTGATTCTGGAAAGTTCTTCCCTTACCCTGTCAAGGCTTCAAAAAGTCTGAGGTGACAAAAGGCTGTACTCAGATTAGTTTTTTGTGTGCTGGAGTCAAGCCTTTGAAGTGCAAGAGGGGCAGGGCACAGCTCCACCTCCTACCATCCTGTCAGAATGGTCATTCTGCTCACACCTATTCCCCTTTGTGTCACTGTCTGGGAGTGCTAAAACTAGAATTCCTAGTTGATTGAGGTATGCACCCAGGCCAGACAGGAATTGCCACCCTAGTCACGGTAAGCTAAGTACACACTAAAAGATAGCCTGTGCTCACTCTCTGGTAGCTTGGCACAGAGGAGTCAGGCTTATTTGAAGAGGCAATGTGTAAAGTATTTGTGCAACACACACAGTAACACAATGAATACACCACAAAAATACTTCACACAGGCTTAAAAATAAAGAGTATATGTGTGTGAATAAAACAAGGACAAAACAACAAAAAAATGCAATGAGTAGTACCGAAGTTATTAACAAATAAACTAAAAATGAATCCAAAGTTCAGGCCGACCGCGATTAAGCAGTTTCAGAGTGAACTGGCACATTCGCCATTGTGAAGAGCCCAAAAGCTTGATTTCAAGGGTCCAAAAACCACTTCCAAGGGCCTACGGGCTGCAGAGGTACTTCTAGGGCGTCAGGAGTGAGTTAAAGATGGGCCCAGGAGCTGAAGGTGATGAGTTGGAAGTCTTTTGTATCCCTGAGACTTCAGAAAAATAGAAGGCAAGCCAGCACGCCCTTGGAGAACACTTCGGAGAAGGTAGAGTCCAGCTCTCCTTAAGCAGAATCAGAGAGCAGCAGGGAAAGGGAAACAAACAGAAAAGTAGGCCTTCCAGATCAGCAGTGCAGTTGAGTCCTTTAAGTAGCACAGCAGTCCCTCTGGCAGAGTTTTCAGCTCCCGATCCAAAGTGTCTAATTTTTAGGTGTCAGAAACCCGGTACTTATACCCAAACGTGCCTTTGATGTGGGGGGTGACTTCTTAGCAATTCTCTGAAGTACTGAAAGATCCCATTCAACCCACTCCTGTCTGCCAAACTATCTGTGGGGGGTAATCAGTCCTTTGTGTGGGGACAGGACGCAGCCTATTCAAGTGAAGTATTAACCTCTGTCTTCCATCCTGCCCAGGCAAGGCCATCAAAATGGAGATGTATATAGGTGAGTACTCAGACACACATATCCTTCCTGTTTTGTGGCTGTCTAAAGGGAATGCACAAAGTGTAGCTGTCACTCATCCCAGATTTATATTGGAGACAGGCTGTCAGGCGCACAGAGCAGTAAATAAAGAGAAATATCCACTTTCTAAAAGTGCCATTTATAAAACAGTAATGTTAAATACAACCTCAACAGTAAGTAGGATGCATCAATACCATTCCAAACACATGAAACATGAAATTGCTACTCCTCTCTGATTAGGAATTGCAGATTTAAACTGTATTATCGAATTCCCAATGCTAACCTATGAGAGGAGTAGGCCTCACAGTAGTGAAAAACAAAATAGCTGTTTGTCACTACTAGGACATGCACAACATACAAGTACATGTCCTACCTTTTACTTACATAAAAGCCTGCTCTTAGGCCTACCTAAGGCCTACCTTAGGAGTGACTTATATGAAATAAAAGGGAGTTTAAGGCTTGGCAATTGCATTGTGGCATGGTGAACAAAAGAAGGATGGATTTAATCCAGATCTCTTGACTCTGGGTGAATGTTTGATTTGTTCCTCATTCCGTCCATCACTTTCTCACCCTAAGTGGGCCGGGTATACCTAGGTGTGGGTGCCGGGGCATCACCCCTCATCAGTCAGGCTAGCTTGAGTCCAGTGGCATAGTGAGCCAGGGACCCACATCTAGGCATACCCGGCCCACTCTGCCACTGGACTCAAGCAAGCCTAACTAATGAGGGGTGATGCCCCGAAACCGGTCCCAGGATGCTTGTTTCTGGTCCATCGGGGACCTGGCTTGGCAGTTCGGGCTGGACTGTTTCCATGAGGAGAAGAGTCAAGACTGATTTGCATATGGCCAGGTCTAAACCGGGGTGGCATGGTGAACAAAAGAACAATGGATTTAACCCAGATCTCTTGACAGGGGATGAATGTTTGATTTGTTCCGCATTCCATCCATCATTTGCGTGTCTTTAACTTTCTAAAAGTGGCATTTTCATAATTGTGACATAAAATCCAACTTCCGCATCAAAGAGGATTTTAAATTATAAATAATTTGAGCCTAATCAGCATATCCCTATCTACTCACAATCCAAAGTTAGCTCTCAGTAAATGTAGTGAGGTAACTCAGTGTTAGTCAATGTGAGAGATAGGCCTTACAATAGTGAAAAATGACCTTAGGAGTTTTTCACTGCCAGGACATATAAAACATAATTACACGTGTCCGACTTTTAAAATACGTGCACCCTGCCCTATGAGCCTTTAGGGCCTACCTTAGGGTTGATGTATATGTATTTAAAATCAAGGTTTAGGTCTGGCAAAAGGTTTATTTTGCCAGGGCAGAATGGCAGTTTAAAACTGCACTACAGGCTGCCTGGTCAGGCCTGAGACACATTTTAAAAAGGCTACTTTACTGGGTGGCACAATGAGTGCTGCAGGCCCTAGGTGCATGTAGTACTGCAGGCACTTGCAAGTAAATTAAATGTGCCAATTAGGTGTAAGCCAATGTTACCATGTTTGAAGAAGAGAACACAAGCACTTTAGCACAGGTTAGCAGTGTTAAGTGTTCAGAACCTTATTCCCAACTAAAGCAAACTTAGAAAATCAGAACGAGTGAAGATAAAATGTTTGGGGGAATACCACGCTAAGGATGTCAGTTCTATAGAGAGGAAGTTGAAACAAAGTGATCTATTACAAAAGAGATTTTCCAAAGCATAACTTGCCAGGTTGGAGATATCAGGCCAATAAATACCATTCATTTAGAACGTTTGTAGGAAGTGTTTCATTTGAACAGATTTATCAGGACACTAGTGAGCCTATTTTATATCAGAATCATAGATACCTGATATTTCAGCCGGACCAAATAAAAAAAAATGTAGGGCAAATGTCTCTTCTGCAAAGTAATCAAGTAGAAAATAGGGTTAGTGGTGGGCAATTTGCTGCTAAGATGGTGAAAAATTGCCCTGCCACCACCATAATTCTTTATCATCATCCCCAGATGAACAATAAAATAGACGGAGGCCATCTGCAAAAAAGTCTGTTTATTCTGTCACATTTCAGGTCAACTCACTGGGCATCATGCATTCTAATCAGAACAGCAGACATGCCTAACTGCTGCCCTGTGCTTATCTTGCAATGGCTTGAAAAACAATAGGCAGAAGACATTTTCCATAACGGGAAAACTTGTCCAGAATCCTTCACGTACTGCCTTTTCTGGCTTTGGGTACAACGTTTTATCCACTGACAATGGCTACTAACTCTCTAGATTTTGATTGGTACACGTAAATCGATGAGATGAAGAGCAAATATGATATAAAGATGATTCATCGAAGCTGTAGATGCAGTTTTTTGACAGAAGAGGTTCAGAAAAGTGCAGCATTCTTGGAAATGTTGCTCTGCCTTTGTGGCAAGTAAAGCAAGCATGTTTTGCTGAATACTACAAAAAGAAACAACAGAGACACCGCAAAACAGCCTGCTTCTTAGAATGAAAAAATAAAACATAGCCAATGCTTAAAATGGAAATGTTGTTGGAAGTCAAACAGCAAAAGATTACATTGACAGCGTTATTGCAGAGATTTAATTGGTTGAAGAGCTTTAAGTGACCCTCACACTTTCCATTGGCTTACAAACTTAAGTAAATGAGAATCCATTACATTGCTTGTTTGATGTGATGAGCTTTGTAAACCAAAACACAAGTTAAGAATGAGAAAAGTGAAAACCCTGCAAGACTGTGTATTGCTGTTGGAATATAAATGATTTCGTTCATGTATTATCAAATGCAAGTTAGCTTTCGCGGCACCATTTTCTATTTGGGCGCCATTTTGAATCACAATCAAAACTGACCCTTTGCTATTTCTGAGAAAAGGCCTCTGCTGTGTTGCGTTTCTCCAAGGCTGAGTTTTGCTTCATTAATGAATACACTGTCTTTATTAGCGCATACCCTTCCCACTAGATAAGGCCTTCGCCCACTAGTCTGGTGGCAGGCACGGGCAGAGCGACCTTGAGTAGTAGATAGTGTGTGCCCCGCCTCAGAATCAAAACTTATTTCCTTTATTTCATTGCTTTACAGCACCTGCCTGGAAAATTCCATTAAGGGCGTGTTCTAGCCCAGTTACGAAATGTACATTATGTATCTGTATGCTTGTCGATTTCAGTCCCTCTGCAGCACTCTTAGCGACTGGGCAGACTGGGCTTCACTCTGACCGTACCTGAATAAACAAATATTGGTTTGTATTCTCTACTGTCTGACCGACTCTTCATTTGGTATGGAAGGTTGAGAGGTGGTCATTAGTGACCCGGGTGACCCTACTTGGGCCACTTCCGTCATTGCCATGCAGAGACACAGGTGCAAAATGAGCCCTGACATAGAAACTATCAATGGTAAGCAGAGATTGCACCCACATGAAAGTGGCTGGGAAAGCAGAAGAATTATCAACAAAAAACATGCCATTGTAGAGCAGACAACATAGCTGAAGGGTGGTTTGATTGCCAGTGGGCCGCTGATGATCATTTAAGCCTGTCGAAGTCATTGGAAAAAAGTTGAGATTGCATCTGTCGTGTCACATTGGGCCTGGTGTTTCTGGGCCTCGTGTCATATGTATATGTCTTGAACACAACAGTGTTTACCTGTATTGCCCACATCAAAGAATGTGTGTCAAAATTTGTTTTCTGAAGTAGCACTCCAGCTTGAAACCTTTACAGAATGATAATGCTAATTTAAAACTTAAAAAGCTGATGATACATCAAAACACTTTCTGTTCCCTGAAATAAACGCAAATGGTTTAAATTTATACAAGGTGTACATGGGAGAAGGTGTCTCTAAAACTGTCATAAAAGAGGGACCGGATCAGAAAACATTTTTACTGGCTCTATTTTATGCCATTGGCTGTAAGTTACTCATTGCTTGCTCCAAACCTCTTATTATGAAAATAGGATTCAAAAGGTGGTAATATGTGACAAGAATGAAACCTAAAGGGAACATATTCTTTCATTTTGAGATCCCTTATGTAGATGGTAAACCGCAGTAGTTATGAGCAATAAAACACATCTGGTGTTTTATTGCTTATAATTGTATAGTGATTTGATTTTGGCTGCTATTTTTCATAAAATGTTGATGATTAAAAACCGCCTTGTACTTGCACTTCACTGATCCTCCCACATTTTTCCTAATTAGATTCACAGTTTGTATGATCATGAAAGACAGGTTCTTCAAAAGGATTAAGGATAAACATGAAACAACAGGAACATATTCAAAGAGATTGATTTGTTTATTGCAGGGCTTTATTACAGAGGAACTAAACTGGCACAGGTTGTGTTGCTAAAATACCATGGACCAGTGGCGGCTGGTACCCCAAATATTTGGTGGGGCAACAAACCCAAGAACAAACAACTGGAGAGCTCACTGCGCCATGACTAATAATTGGCAGGTGTGAGACGCAGTTTGACCAGCACGCGTGCGTGCACTGTAACCCCGTTTAAGTCCATGCAGCGTTCGTTTCCTTCAGAATCTGAATCCAGAGGTTTCAATCCGTTTAAAACACTACACTCCTTAAATATATCATGCTGACAGGCTGCTAGTGCGGATACCAATGCACTCGACCCCTGACTTTTGGCATGAGATTGAGACAACTGAAGAACTATTCTGCTCACAAGAAAAAGAGTAGAAGTGCTTTTCAACCCGCAAACCTGTCACCCCTTTTCTAAACTTGACTTGTGCAAGTAACCTTCCTTTATCTGCTTGACGTGTAATTTAAATCCACTGCGCCTTTTTCTAGATTGTTTTATGCAAAATGGTTTTAATTAACCAAAATAAATGTCTTACTTATTGACTAAACTGCTTACAAGTCTGCAACACCTCTTGAATGCACACTACTAAACACAACCCCCTACATTTGCAAGGCTACCACCCCTCATACAGACCCTTCTATGCATGCGCACCTCTATGTACACAAACACTAGCACACATATTTGTATATATACTCACCCCGTTACACACACACACACACACACACCTTTATGCCTCCTCCCCACACACTTTATGAAAGACTCTTTGTGCGCTCTTCTGCAGCAATAATTAAGCTATGTAATGTCCATCACTCAGCACCCTTAAGTTCAAACTGAAGCCTTTTGGTGCATGTCGGACATAAACGCTGACCTGCTCCCCTGCCTCTTTAATGAATCTCAGTCCCTGCAGAGAAAAACTGTTGGAAGACTTTCCCTTTCCCGCGACAAGAAACAAACTATAACGAACGGCCCTGCATCAACCGAATAACCACAAGTCGTTCGGTAACGTGTAAGTGTCATATCAAATGGCAATATTTATAGGCAGCCCCATGCAGGAATAACACCGCAGCCTCCGTCTTCAGAGCACGCACATGATTTGCATGGAGCAAAGCGGCCTCCTAAAACATTGTAATCAGTCTAACGAGGACCCAGCTTTGTATTCATGAACAGCCGCGGCTCGCAGTACTCGCGGGGGGGGGGTTCGCGCGGGGGTGGGGGGCCGAGGGAGAATACAAATTTAAGAAAACTTACCTGACCGCCTCTGCTCCTGGTCCGCGTTGCAGCAATGGCGCCTCTTCGATCAGGAGTGGCAACCCCTCAGCCAATGCTGGCGCTGCTGCAGCGCCAGCATTGGCTGAGGGCACGGTTACTCTTCGCCCGCTGCCTGCCCATTAGGAGACCGAGGGGCTCCTAATGGGCATGCGCAAGCCAGTGGAAACACAAGTGCGCATGAATGGGCACGGGCGAAAAATTCGCTCACCTTCCCCACTCATGCGCACTTGTGCTGCTGCCTGTCCCTGGCTGGTCTGCAATGCACGTCAGTCAACATGACGCCGGACCGCCCACCCCTTCAGACTCTGAAGGGGTGGGCGGTCCGACGTCATGCTGACTGACATGATTGTCAGACTCAGTTCTCCCTCGGTGACGGCATCTCTGAACTTAAGTAAACTAAGTTCAGAGATGCCGAGGGAGCTGCGGGCACGGGCGGGGGGGCAACGCCCCAACGCCCCCAATGGATGCACCGCCACTGCCATGGACTTGACAGACTAATAGCCAAAGACAAGTAACACATGCGGGCATACTACAATCACCAGATCAAGCAAAATGCAGTCTGCACATGTCATCTTCTAAATTCGAAGCAGTTCGGTTCTCCATTCACAATATTTCTGTGGTTTGTGTACATTTTACTGGAATGTGTAAATGAAGGGGCAAGAACATCTTCTAAAACTCATTAAAATAAAATAAAACTCTGTATATGGGGACGAAGTGGAATTCTAATATAGACAATGACAGAGATCATATTTTTACTTGCTTAGTAAAATTATAACTATAACAATTCGCAGACATATATAGCACCAAGTACATACATAATTGGAATAATAGCAGATAACAGCCATATTGTGAATGAACATAATAGTGTTAAACCTTGAAATAAGATGCCACCAATCTGGATTTCCTGGATGAATCTCAGACTGCACATCCCTTTCTGAACTGGATGCAGTAAAGCCAACTGCTCTATTTACAAACGGGCACCAGTAGAGATTGTGATATATGCAATTAAACGTTCACAATTTTTACATTATATCCTATACCCGCAGTATTTTATCATTATAATAAATATTGTACATGGTCTGTCAGTAAGACAATTGCATGGCTTTTGCTTTCGTTTGGTCATACCTTCCCTAGACAATAAAGCGCTGTGGGCATTCTGTATCACACAAACAAAGAGGGATAACCCTCTAAGAATAGTTTTTGTGCAGAAAGGCATTCCTTCCTGCACAAAAACGATTCTGAACACAGCAAAGACACCCTTCCTTCATGGCTCAAAGGTCCCTGCGTTGATGCTGGGAAGCCAGACGTGTGCCAACACTATGAGAGAGCAGGGCTGCCCCATATCTTAGTAGATATTGGCACATTTCTTTTCGCTCCCTTTGATGCAATGCAGCACAGCTACCTCCCTTGCTCCATTGTATGGCATCAAAGTTTAGTAATTCAGACCCTTCCTGTTAAGTATATTTTAATGTTGGCCAAGAGCTGGCTTAGGAGATCCAGCTATGACCATGCCTTTACCTAAAAGATTATATAATATAAAGAAGGTGCCAACTGACACAGTACACATCTGATTTTCTTTTCATCAGACACAAAGATTATTGTATCTGCTATTTGTATTCCAACAGGTCACTGCTTGGTTGTGTTCATGTATTGTGACACTTTTTATTTGGTCTCATCCACATTTCTGCACCTTTTTCGTACTAGCAGGCAACATACCTTAAGCATTCATCTTTTTTTAGGGCTACAGTGCCTGTTTGCCACTTTCTGTGGTATCTGATGTTTGTTCTCTAGCCATATTTGTGTTTTTATTTAAATTAATTGCAGGCCAACAAAGCCCATTTAAGAGTATTGAAAGAGATGGTAGTATGTACATCTCACAGATATTTTCAAGTTGTAGAAACCATTGTATACAATGGGAAAAACCTCTGCAGGAGAGGTTTAAAAAATGATGAATTACTTAGTAAATATTTAGTAAATAGACCAAGAAATACAATAATGTTTTAGTCCTTCGGCTGATGAATGGCTTTCAGACAGTGTGCGGCTACAGGGCCCTGATAGTATGAAACATTTGGCAGAGTGGTAAAAGTGAAGAATATGAAAATCAAAGTCAACTAGTGGTGCTGGAACAATTTTCAGAGTGAAGGTGCTACCAACAATGTTACATCAATGAAGCCAGAGGGATTGTGAAAAATCCAAGCCTCATGCAAAAAAACACAAGTGTAGCAAATGTGCCATTCAGCAGGAGAGTGGTAAGAGTCTGGTGTGTAACTGGTAGTGCATTGTGGATCACTGGTGAGGTAGTGCACTGTTATGTACAGTACATTATTCCTTGAAATGGCCACAAAATGTGCATAGAGATGCAGTTTTACCAGTAAAACTATATAGAGGAAAAATGATAGTGTGTGGAAATCGGGTTTCAGCGAATATTTTGTATTTGTGCATCACCAAGTCGTGTCAAATCTTTAATTCCATCAAACTTCATAATTTCAAAAAAGTGCTTTCTTTGTGCTTTTCTAATTGCTGATGTACTTTGAAATATGTGAATAGTTCATTTACCCAAATTTAAATGTGTAAGTAAAAAAACTGACATGAACAGCCTTTCCGTTCGTTTTTTGTACCCCAGCACGATTATCACCTAGATGACTTTTACAAAATCCTTTCACTTTGCAGTCAGAGAAACAAAAGTAAACTAGTTTCAGCATAAGCAGCACTTTTCAGAAGACATAGCATGACATTTGACCTTTGTCTTTGAAAGCGCAGCAAATGTGATGAGATAAACACAAATTTTAAAAACCTCTTTATTGCTCTTTCACCTTCTGAACTCCAGCATATTTCTGAGGGTGCCGCAGCATCCCCAGCACCCCTACTTCCAGCACCTATGTCGCCAACGTAAAGCATTGTGCTTTCTCTATCAAGACACTGCAGGCATAGTTTGTAAAGCATGAGGTTTAGATGATGATAGTGTCATACATAAGGGTGGAGATGGGAGTAAGTGTGGTTTTATGCTAGGGCAGCTAATACTGTTGACAGCTGCTCTCAGTAGCATCAAATACCCCTTTTATGAGTATCTGTGTATGGGTGTACTTTGAAAATATTAAAGCGATTACAAATGAAAATTTTAAGTACACATTATGTAGCAAATGAATGAAATAAAAGGGATAGATATGCAAAACCAATTTGCACACCGACTGGTTTGTCAATGGATGAGCACTTTTCACAAAAACCTGTGTACTAGTAGTTTGTATCACAAATTGTACATTCACAAAGAGGCATAAAAGGACCTGCCTAATGAATGTTAATTAGGCTTGTCTCAATTTTCAACCCCCTGGCAGAACTCTGTCTCTACATTTGCAATCTCAAACTGGAAACTTGTTTTCAAAACAGCTCGTGTTCACTAAAGGGACAAGTGCATATTAAAAAAAAAATCCCCTTTGACCACTGCCTGCTGTTTCCAAAGCTGCCACATATGATTCCTAAAGAGTTACCCCAACTTGCGGGTGGGCATCTGATCAATGGTTTGTGGTCACAAACTATTGAAACTTTGCCCTTTTCACCTCTCTCCCATTTGTGAATTGCTATTGCAAAAGACCTTTTACGAGTTGGAAAGGATTTTCTGACTAACCCAAGGGCCTTTATGTTCTCAAACCCTGTGATTTTATGGATCACATGGCTGGCAACGGCAAAATAGATTTATATATATATGTCTAACATTCTTAACAGTTAAAGGTTTAATTTACATGGCACTCTGTCATTCGACCAACCCTAAAACGTTGTCAAATAAGTCAACTTACGTCATTATTTTAATGAAAGAAAGAAATATACACATTTAAATAGACTGACATCTCAAATAGATTTGCTTTTAGAAATGGCTTGCACAACTGTTTTGAAAAGGTGCACAAGATCTGCGCACTCAACACAATGCACACTACTACGGACTGCTAGGGTCCCTTCCAATAAAGTAAACAATTCAAAAATCCAATACAATGACACATTCACTTTTTTAAATGCTTTATCTGACTGCAATTTTCACTTGCAAATGTTTTGACATTAAAAAATTGACAGATTAACATGATTCACTAGAGCATGAACAATGTTACATCACATTGTACAATTTCACTATTTCAGCTGAGCTTGTATGATGAGACCCAAAGCATTTTGGGTTGAAAACCCTTCATCGGGGGAACTGTAAGAATAATATACATTTGTATTAACATACCAGCGCATGTATCAGCGCATGTATCTCTGCTTGCATATTCAAATTACTATGAACATATCAACACATTTTGTTTACGACGTGGGTAAACAAATTCAGCGCATGTATCTCTGCTTGCATATTCAAATCACTATGAACATATCAACACATTTTGTTTACGACATGGGTATTAGTATGAGCTCCAACAATCACTTGAAACAGGTAAGAGGCCTGTGCTGGTAGAAAAGAAACGGAAAATGTGACTAGTGCAACTGTGTGAACCGACGCCTAGTACAACCAATATTGGTGACTCGTGCTCAAACAGAAAAAGAACCATCACCTTCAACCCTGTACACTGTGAAGAAGACGAGGGTTTCCAAACTTTACACGCACCAGAAATATCAATGTTCTGATGTCATGGCAGAGTGGATACGGGACATGTACAGAACCACTGAAAAAAAGTGAAACCCTTCTATTAGATGAAAGAATGCCGCAGCCCAAAAATAGTACTCTGAGTGGGCCAGTCAATTACTTATGGATGCACCAAGGTGTCCCAAAAGAGACCGCTAGGATGCACTAAGGCATTAGAACACAAACAAGATTGCCATCTGCGAAAGAACGAGCACAACAATCACGTATCCTAACTGTAAAGCGTTCAAGTTAAAAACGCTACAGAATCATTTTAAAATTACCTGTTGCTTCCATTATGGCCTACGCTGATGACCTGGCCATAACCACCCCTGAACCTGAGAGTGCTATTTTGGCATTGGAATTGGAGGCACAGAAATTTGGGAAAATCTCGGGGTACGCACTGAATCAAAAGAAAACCCAAATAATAGTCAATAAAGAAATTAACTGGATTGATAGTCGGATTGTCCCGAAGGCCAAATATTTAGGGGTAACATTAACTGCTAATATAGACCAAATTGTAACTGAGAACCTATCCCCTCTGGTCACTGAAACAAAGCGAGCCCTTAAACAAATTGACAATTTACACCTGACTATTGTGGGTAGAAGCAATGTTATTAAAATGACTTACTTTCCAAAATTGCTATACTTTTTTCGGGCCATTCCACTGGAATTCAGCAAAACTAACTTGCAGAAATTTCAGCAAATATTTTCGCAATTTATTTGGGCTTACTCACAGCCTAGGCGGGCTCTAAAGCAACTGTCCCTCCCCAGGGATCGGGGTGGCTGGGCTCTTCCTAATATAGTGCTTTATTACTGGGCTTCCGTTCTGCAGTATAGTACTGAACTGGTGAAGGAATACTCTTTCTCTCTTTCAACCGGGCTTCCTTCACCATTTCAGCTCCTACTGGGAGAGGAGACCCGCGGCTGCCTTCTTAGACAGGTATCTTTCGGATACTACAAGCATGTTAGATTTAAGACACTGATGAATTCGTTTAAGGTTTTCCGTAATATCCGCAGAATATACGGGCTGGGCAGACTTAATTATTACTCCCCTATCAATGCAAACGGCAACCTGCCTGCTATCTTTGGCAGGTCTTATCTACTAGACTGGTATAAAGCTGGTATCATAAAGTTAGGGGACCTAATTTCCAGCGAAGGAGTTAAATCCTTTGCAGATTTACAAAACAAATATGGATTGAAAAACCAAGATGCCTTTAAATATTTTACTATACATGACTTTCTTTCTCGAAAGGCTGGGGGACCAGCAGGATTTTCAGAAATCGAATTCATCAAAAGGCTACGGGCCCCAGTGACTCCCCGGATAGGTCACATATACTCTGCACTAAATAGTCAAACCCCTGATGACCTACCTAGAATCGCAGATAAATGGCTTGTAAAACTGGCGGCCCCACATAGTACGTTTTATAAATCACTGGAACTTTCTCAAAGCGACTTGCTGTCAGCTAAACTGCAGGTGCAACATTTTAAAACCATCTTTTTCTTATATATTACTCCTAGTAAAATTGCTAAATGGGGAGTAGGCAAGGGAACGCTGTGCCCTCGATGTTCGGAGTTTGGAGCTGACGCAATACACATGTTCGCCACTTGCCCGAAACTTACTTCAGTCCTTCTTAAAGTACAGGATTTTCTGGGGAGGGTTATCTCTCAGGCTCTAGTGTTGACCCCCATAACCATCCTGTTGGGGACACAAGAGCAGGCCAACAGGGTAAGGGGTGGTGCGCTTATCTTTGTCGCTATGACAGTGTGGAGGATCTGTGTTGCTTCAGCATGGATAGAGATTGACCCCCCTCCTTTTTCCCAATGGTTGGCCAGGCTAATGGCGACCTACCACCTTGAAAAGGCTGTATATGCTAAAAAAGGTCGTAAAGGGCGAAAGAAGGGGCTGGAGATCTGGGGGTTTCTCACCTCCTGGCTGGCACAGCCTGGCCCAAATGGCTAAATACTTAGTTCTGAGGAGGGCAGCTCATGGCTGGCTGCAGTCCTGACTGTGCTCCCTCTTCTTTCTTCCTTCCATGTTTACGTACTTTCTTTTTTTTTTTTTTCTCTTTCTTCTTTCTTTTGTGGTATTTTCCTCGTCTTTTCTTTTTTTTTCTACCGCTAGTCTGTTCAGTCTTATTTCTTATTTCTATTCTTTTCTTTTTTTCTTTTCTTTCTCTCCGACTCATAACCCAATTTTGTGGTTTATATATATATATATATTTTTTTTTTCTAATTATTATTTGTGTCCTTGAAAACATTGTCATCTCGTGGTTGTTTGGGGTGGGGGGTGGAGGGTGGGAGTCGAACTGATATATCTTTGTATTTACTGCTTTGGAAAAATAAAAATATTTTTAAAAACGCTACAGAATCATTTTAAATTTACCTGCTGCTTTTGTTATGTGGGTGAGAGATTGGCCCAATGTGAACCTTGCAATCTTCCCGGTGCGCTGTGTTACAAACACCCTTCCAGAACATAACATATATGTGCTCCGTAACGGAGTGTGAAGAAAAACTCAACTCAATGAACCCGAAGAAAAGATTGAATAACAATAGACCCAAAGTAGAGACTCGGCCACCGACGGTCGGACATACCGCACAACCTGGTGATACAATTAAAATCTTTTCATAGTGCGTGCTCACAAGCAACTGAATATTACACAGACAGTTTTCTTCCAAAGATACACATCAAATTACAGAAAACAAATAATGTCTATCTTGTCATTGAATCCCTTTGGTGTTAACGTTTCTAATTGTTTGATCCAAAAGGTTTCCCTTTGGGCTAACAAGTTGTGCATGTCTTTGTCTGGTTGTGAGAGTAAGTCTTTCTAAGATGGTGAAACGGAGTTGTGGTATGCTGTGTCTATGCTGCTAAAAATGAATTCCTATTCATCGTTCTTATCATACTTTTGTGTTCAGTTATCCTGATATTAATTTTGCGTGATGTTCTCCCAAAGTATGTGAGGCCGCATGGGCATTGGATTGTGTAAATAACTGTCTCAGAGTTGCAATCTGCTGAGTGTCTAAGTTTCATCTTTTTGCCTGTGTGTGGATGAGTGTACTTGTTCCCTGTGATGAAATTGCTGCATTGACTGCAATTGAAACATTTTCTCATGCCCGTATGGCTATCCTTAGTTGATATTGTTTCTTTTTTAAATGTTCTCTGAGATTTTTAGAGCGAGAATGTGCAAATAATGGGTTTACTGTAAATAAGTCACTGAAATCAGGTTCCTGTTCCAATACCTCACATCTTTGGTGTATGATGCGTTTGATAGCTGGTGACTTCGTAGAACATTTTAATATGCATACCTCTCTTTGTTGGGTTGATTTTGGGGATTGTTGCAGTAAACCTCTTATCTGCTCCATACTCTGTACTCTTTGAATAGCATTGTCCAATACCGTAGGAGGGTATCCTCTTTCTGTGTATTGTGAGTACAATTCCTGAATTGCTTCATCACAATTTTTCGGTTCAGAAGTAATTCTTTTGACTCTAATGAACTGCAATAACAGCCAATGTTTTTTGAGCGAAGGAGGGTGAAAGCTGATTAAACGCAAGGCATTGCTCTTATCAGTTAGTTTCTTGAACATACTTGTTTGTAAGCCTTTATCTGTGATGTTATGTTATGTTAGCATGTTTTGTATAGCGCACAGCTGCCTCAGCAAAGAGGTGTCCCAGCGCTGGAGCAGAACATAGAGGCTGGTAATCAGAAAGAATGCACTAGGCTGTGGGGAAAAGATGGGTTTTAATAGCCCTGCGGAAAGCCAGGTAGTTCTCCATGGCACGGATGGGAGTTGGCAGAGCATTCCAAAGCTTGGCAGCCAGTAGACGGAAAGAGCGCCCGCCCGACCGTGCCCTCCTCGTACGAGGCACAATCGCCAGATGTTGTCCCGAAGAGCGAAGTTGGCGCGTAGGGGAATAGGGTGATAGTAGATTGGACAAGATGGCTGGAGAGGAAGATTTCAAGATTTTTAATGCATTGCAGAGGACCTTGAATTCTACTCGGTTGACAACAGGCAGCCAATGCAACCAGCGAATTGCCCTAGAAGTGGGGCAGGTTCTGGGGAGACCCAGCAGAGTTCTAGCAGCCACATTTTGAACTCGCTGTAACCTCAGGGTTTCGGTCTTATTTACCCCTAAGTACAGTGTATTGGCATAGTCCAGTTTTGATAAAATGGAGGCCTGAATAATCATTTGCCTAACGGGTGGGTCAAAAAACCAGAGCAACGGTTTAAGCCCCCGAAGTATGCCAAAGCAGGTCCCTGCGACTTTCTTGGTTTGAAACTGAAAGCTGAGGTTCGAATCGACCCAGACACGAAGATCTTTCACCACCTGCTATGGGGTGGGTGCACAACCCAATATGGCCGGCCACCACCGATCCCCCCATAGCTCTTGATGGTTTCCCACCAGCAAGACCTCTGACTTGCTGGAGTTCAGTTGGAGACAATTATCAGTCATCTACTCGGCGACAGCCATAAGATCCTCCAGGAACTTGGATGCTGCCCCCCCCGGTGTCGTCCGCAAGATCAAACACCAAATGTGTATCATCAGCATATGATACAATGGTGAGCCCTCTGCTCCTCGCCAGGACCGCCAAAGGTTGCACATAGAGGTTAAAAAGCGTGGGGCTCAACGCGGAGCCCTGTGGGACCCCTTGTTTGTTGGCATGAAGTGTGGAGGCAAACGGTGGAGCCACGACCTGGAAGGCCCTATTAGAAAGAAAAGAAGCAAGCCAGGCCAAGGCCGTGCCCGTGACACCTGCCTCCTTCAACCTATGCAACAGGATCCGATGAGAGAGCGTGTCGAATGCGGCACTGAGGTCTAAAAGAATCAGGGCCGATGTACGTCCCTCATCTAGACTGAGCCTGAGATAATCGATGACAGCCAGGAGAGCAGACTCCGTGCTGTGTCCTGAGCGGAAGCCATTCTGAGAGATGTCCAGCTGGTTGTTTACTTCCAAAAATCTGGTAAGGATGGAATTGACATGAGTCTCAGTGATCTTAGCGATCCACGGGAGAAGGGAGATCGGGCGATAGTTTTCCAGTTTGGAAGCGTCCAGGGTAGGTTTCTTAAGCAGAGGAACCACCCTTGCTTGCTTCCAAGTGCTGGTAACAGCTTCACTGGACAGAGATTTGCTGATCACCTGGCTCAAAGGTGACAAGAGCAGAGGTAGCGATCTTATGATTTGGTAAGGTTTGAGGGGGTTAGAGGGGGAGCCGGATTTAATCTTGGCGCAAACCAACCGTAACTCCTCCATGGAGACCGGCGGAAAGGCAGCCAGAGTATGAGTTGGGAGCGGATCCGGCACAGGGTCAGGACTCGTAACGATGCGGGTAAAGGACGAGTAGATGTTTTCCACCTTTTCAATAAAGAAGGTGGCAAGAGCCTCACACTGCTCGTTGGATGATATAGGAGGCACTGCTGGAACCCCAGGCTGTTTCAAACTTTTCAGTATGGAGAAAATCGTATTTGGAAGGATTGCCACTGCTCCTGATTTCCCCAGTGAAATACGCTGCACGCGCTGTGTGAATGGCCCTGTGATAGCTTGTCATTGCTACTTGATAACATTTCTTCAGCGAAGGGTCATACTCCCGTCTCCATACCCGTTCCAAACTTTTGCAGGTTTTACGCAAAATGGCCAGATCGTCGGTGTACCATGGGTTGGATTTGGAGTTACGGCTAAATGACCACTTTGCCGGAATGAGTGCATCAAGGGGTCTGCTAATCCAGTCTGAGAAAGCTTTGTCAGCAGCATCAGGGTTGTCTGGCAAGTAGAAGGCCTTGCTAGATAGGTTGTGAAATTGGGCGAGATCAAGTTTATGCCACAGACTTTTAAAAACAACTTTCTGACATTGCTTCCACAAAGGGAGGACCCCAGAGAGAGACATAGAGATCAAATGGTGATCTGACCAACAGACCGGGATAGGAGTGTGGATTGATAAAAAAGGAAGATTTGAGAACACAGGGTCCAGCAGATGTCCTGCAGAGTGAGTGGGACCCTGAACCAATTGCGTCAACTGACAGGCACCCAAATCAGCCAAGAAGTTCCACAGCTCCATATCCTGGGGATTTTCTAAGTGCAGGTTCAAATCCCCTATGACACTGAAATTAGCTGTCCTAGTGGGCAGGATATTTACGGTTTCCACAAGCGATGATCTAAACTCTGTAGAGGGTCCGGGCGGACGGTATATAAGTAACCCAGACATGGTATAGCAGGCGTTCAAAGAGAGCCCACAGCAAGTGCACTCACAGCCAACTAGCATCTCTTTAACGAAAGAGCAGGTGTAGCAAGATTTGAAAATCAGGGCAATGCCGCCACCTCTAGACTCTCTGTTAAGTGTCACGATGTTAAAGCCCTGGGGGAGGGCTAGTCCTAGCACTGACTCTGAGTAAGCGGAAAGCCAGGTCTCAGTTAAAAAAAGGGGTCAGGGGATTCCTCAAATAGCAAGTCATAGATGTCAGAATGGTGTTTAACTAATGAGCGACAATTGAGGCAAAATAGTTTAATGACGTTGTTGGAGCGTGCGGTAGGAGAAGGCAAAGGGGGGGTCTGTGCCCAGGAATTAAAACCACAATGCAGGCAGCAGAATGGGCCCTCTGGAAGGAGGCCTGGAGAATGATTACAAGAGTGGAAACCTTTCCTGATGTCCAGGAGACTGGCCGGGGCATAGGTGAGCCTGATTTTGGTGAAACTGGCAGCATGCCTGGCATCTGGCGACGTCCAGGCGCGGACGGGCGCAGACGGGCTTCCCTTAGGCGCCCCTTCGGCGCACCATCGGCGCGCCCGCTGCGCGTGTCTAGTTGAATATCCAAAAGGCTGATGCTTTTTTGGCTCATACTATAGGTGAACTGAATACATGGATTCTTGGATGCTGCTCATCAGTTGTTGCAGTGTTCCTTTCCAGATGATTAGAATATCGTCAATGTAACGCATGTACGTTATGAGATTGCTGGCACAAATACTGTTCTCAAAGATATATGTGTGTTCGAATTTAGCCATAAATATATTGGCATATGAAGGGCCCCCGGAAAACCCTTAGAAATGCTGATTCTCTATAGAAAAAACAGTTTATTCCAAGTGAAAAAGCTGTGGAAAAGACTAGAATGGAGTAGTTCCAGAAGAAAAACATTATTGGCTTGAACGTGGTCACTATGGAGTAACATCCATTCGATGGCTTCCAGCCCTTCTCCATGTGGAATTGACGTGTATAGAGAAACCATGTCTATGGTACATAACCACACTTCTCGTGTGATTGCGTGTTATAAGGCCGCCAGTTTATTCAAACAATCAGTAGTGTCCTGTGTGTATGATTTCCATGATTTTACTAATGGTTGCAAAAAGTAATCCAAATATCTTTCAAGCAGTTCATGGATGGAGCCGCATCCTGCGACTGTGGGGCTTAACGGAGGATCCTTAGGATCTTTGTGCATCTTTGGGGGCATATACAAATGTGGTCTTTGAGGAAACTCCGTAATTAGGAGTTTCCGTGTGTTCTCTGATATCCAACCCATCTCCAGTGCTTTATCCAACAATGCAATGAGTACTTTGGAGAAATCTTGTGTGGGATCTGAGTCCAATTGGATTTATGCATCCTCATTCATGACATGAGGTTGTACTTTCTGTTCATAAAAAGTTCTATTCATGAATACTAAAGCTCCTCCCTTGTCAGCTGGTTGAAAAATGATGTCAGTTTCTCCACTTAATCGGTTCAAAGTCTGGTATTCAGAAGGCGAAAGATTTTTGTGTTTTGTACTATCATATTGGAAGTTTTGGAGGTCTTTTTTTACAAGAGTTTCAATTGTGTCAAGTGATTTGCACAAAGATGCACAAAGATCCTAAGGATCCTCCGTTCAGACCCATAGTCGCAGGATGTGGCTCCATCCATGAGCCACTTGGAAGATATTTGGATTACTTTTTGCAACCAGTAGTAAAATCATGGAAATCATACACACAGGGCACTACTGATTGTTTGAATAAACTAGCATACTTACAACACGTAATCCCACGAGACGTGTGGTTATGTACCATTGAAGTGGTTTCTCTATACATGTCAATTCCACATGGAGAAGGGCTGGAAGCCGTCGAATGGATGTCACTCCATAGTGACAACGTTCAAGCCAATAACGTTTTTCTTCTGGAGCTACTCCATTTTAGTCTTTTCCACAGCTATTTCACTTGGAATAACCTATTTTTTCTACAGAGAACTGGCACTTCTATGGGTTTTTCCGGGTCCCCTTCATATGTCTATATATTTTTGGCTAAATTCGAATACACATACAACTTCGAGAACTGTATTTCGGCCAGCAATCTCATAACGTACATGCGTTACATTGAGGATATTCTAATAATCTGGAAAGGAACACAGCAACAACTGATGAGCAGCATCCAAGAATTAAATCAACACAATCCACGTATTCAGTTCACCTATAGTATGATCCAACAAAGCATCAGCTTTTTGGATATTCAACTGGACATCACAGATAAAGGCTTACAAACAAGTGTGTTCAAGAAACCAACTGATAAGAACAATGCTTTGCATTTCAACACCTTTCACCCTACTTCGCTGAAATTTGTTTGCCATTATTGCAGTTCAATAGGGTCAAAAGAATTACTTCTGAACCAAACAAATGTGATGAAGCAATACAGGAATTGTACTCACAATACACAGAAAGAGGATACCCTCTTGCTGTATTGGACAATACTATTCAAAGAGTGCAGAGTATGGAGCGGGGAAGTTTACTGCAACAGTCCCTAAAATCAACCCAACAAAGAGAGGTATGCATGATAACATTTTCTACAAAGTCACCACCTATCATACGCATCATACACCAAAGATGGGAGTTATTGGAACAGGAACTTAATTTCGGTGACTTATTTACAGTAAACCCATTATTCGCTCTAAAAGTCTCAGAGAACTTTTAAAAAAGAAACCAATTTCAAATAAGGATAGCCATACGGGCATGAGAAAATGTTTCAATTGCAGTCAATGCAGCAATTTCATCACAGGGAACAAGTACACTCATCCACACACTGGCAAAAAGATGAAACTTAGACACTCATCAGATTTCAACTCTGCGGCAGTTATTTACGTTATCAAATGCCCATGCAGCCTCACATACGTTTGGAGAACATCATGCAAAATTAAAATCAGGAGAACGGAACACAAAAATATGATAAGGACGATGAAAAGGATTATATATTTAGCAGCACACTGGATAGACATGAAACACACCATACCACAACTCCCTTTCACCATCTTTGAAAGACTAACTATCACACCAGACAAAGACATATGTTAGCTCAGAGGGAAACCTTTTGGATCAAACAATTAGAAACGTTAACAGCAAAAGGGACTCAATGACAAGATAGAAATGATTTGTTTCTGTAATTTGATTTGTATCTTTGGATGGAAACTGTCTGTGTAATATTCAGTTGCTTGTGTGCATGCACTATGAAAAGATTTTAATTGTATCACCAGGTTCTGTATTTTGAGTATGTCTCCAGCACATCTACAGAATATTTTAACTGTCCTCTTGATACTTTTTCTTTTAAAAGATAACATTCTGTATTCTTTGGGTATTTCCTCGCTTTCTCTCACTTGATTACACAAATATAAGATTTTTCTATACTTACTTTGATTTTATCTTTTGTCGGTGCTTACATTTATTTTATGCAGTTTTTATTAACAAGTACTGTTTCCATCGGTCATGTTGTTAGGATTAATATTGGGGTCGTTCGTCCGATCGTCGGTAGCCGAGTTTCTTCTTCGGTTCTATTGTTGTTCAGTCTTTTCTTTGGGTTCATCGAGTTGTGTCTTTCTTCACACTCCATTACAGAGCACGTATATCTTACATTCTGGAAGGGTGTTTGTAACACAGCGTGCCGGGAAGATTGTAAGGTTCACGTTGGGCCAATCTCTCACCAACATAATGGAAGCAACAGGTAATTTTAAAATGATTCTGTAGCGTTTTTAACTTGAATGCTTGACAGTTAGGATACATGACTGTTGTGCTCGTTCTTTCACAGATGGCAATCTCGTTTGTGTTCTAATGTCTTAGTGCATCCTAGCGGTCTCTTTTGGGGCACCTTGGCGCATCCGTAAGTAATTGACTGGGCCACTCAGAGTTCTATTTTTGGGCTATGGCATTCTTTCACCTAATAGAAGGGTTTCACTTTTTTCAGTGTTACTGTACATGTCCCATATCCAGTCTGCCGTGACATCAGAACATTGATTATTCTGGTGCGTGTAAGGTTTGGAAACCCACGTCTTCTTCACAGTGTACAGGGTTGAAGGTGATGGTTCTTTTTCTGTTTGAGCACAAGTCACCCATATTGGTTGTACTATGTGCTGTTTCACGCAGGGGCACTTGTCAAATTTTACGTTTCTTTACTACCAGCACAGGCCTTTAACTTGTTTCAAGTGATGGTTGGAGCTCATATTAATACACACATCTTAAACAAAATGTGTTGATATGTTTATAGTGATTTGAATATGCAAGCAGAGATACGTGTAATGAATATGCTGTTCCTAGTATGTTAATACAAATGTATATTATTCTTACAGTTCCCCTGATGAAGGGTTTTTAACCCGAAATGCATTGGGAATCATCATACAAGCTGAGCTGAAATAATGAAATTGTACAATGTGATTTAACATTGTTCATGTTCTAGTAAGCAAGATGAATCATGTGAATCTCTCCATTTTTTAATGTCAAAACAGTCGCAAATGAAAATTACATATTCAGATAAAGCTTTAAACAAGTGAATGTTTCATTGCATTGAATTTTTTTCATTGTTTACTTTATTGGATGGAACCCTAGAGGTCCATAATAGTGCACATTGGGTTGAGTGTGCAGATCTTGTGCACCTTTTCAGAATAGTTATTAAACGTGTATGAGCAGGCTCCGTCACAAGGCAGCACACAATCAAATAACGTTGATTTAACTATTAAGCATAGAGCAATCCAGAGTGCAGGCTAAAAACACTTTTGCACAACTGTTTAACAGAATGAATTAAGTAGGATCTTGCAATATATGGTTTAACACTTCCTTACTATAGAAAACAAAATAATATATGACAATGAATGATAGTTAATATAAAAACACAAAATCATTAAATGAAAGGTGTTGGCTGATTGGTTGTTTTCAGCAGTACAATAAGTACATACAGTACTGGCTTGCCCAACAAATATGTGTTTAGATTTGTTTCAGAGGCTGAGAAAGAATTGTGCAAAAGAATAGCCCATCTGTTGCAACATGTTTAGGATGGGCGATAAATCTGCTTCACTAGTAGGCAGACATCGGAGCTGTGTCCAAAGGACAATATTTACAAAGAACACTGTTTGCAGGGCATGCAGGCAGGAGGACAATTCCACTTTTAACAGGCACCTTAAGTTGGTCAAATATGACATCATGAATAACAGGATTTTTTTAAAGATTGGCTGCAGACACAGAGACAGCATGAGCATAGTGCAGGCCAGAGTTAGGTGGTGCCTAACGCAGATCAGATCATTTGTTTCCATCACCGTGTTTCTGGTGCTTACTGTGGGGAAGCTCCTTGGAACTTTCCCAGTTAGATTTCTTAGCAGAGGTAGAACATGACCACCTCCAGGGTGTACCATATACCCAGCACTGGCCAAGGAGACGTTTTCCAGACGCTTCAAATGGTGGAACTTTTTGTCGACCTCCAGGATTATAAGAAAATGCGCTGAGGCTTCATGAAAGAGGTGCAACCATGGAGAAAAAAAAATCCAAGTTCATCTCACTTAAAGTGCTTTGCAGTAATAAAAAGGCTTCAATTGGACCTCTCAGTCAAGATATGCCGCCTTGTGAACCTTTGCCCAGCTACAGCATTCAGGTTTGTGTCACTAGTGGGGTTTCTGCTTTAAAAAATTGACTGAGGGCCTCACTAAATAAAGTATGGCAGGCATTGCACAAGGTCAGCTAACTCTGCCTCCCCACCACTTATAGAAATCCCAACTTGCCTAGCGGGGATCTCCGAGCCTTAAGTGCATTGGCCAGTTCATCAGACACAAAAAGGCTTAAATCACTGTTCACTGGATTGACACAGTATTTTTGTTCCATTCTGCATTTGTATTGTTTTTCACAAGTAAACTTCCAAATCTGGAGTTTGCGTGTGAAAAACTAAATAACAGAAGACCTGAACATGCACAGCACTTTCTCCATGCATGCAGGGGTCATTCTTTGTGTTCCTTGCTTGGGTTTACCATGCATCACAGGGCAAATCAGTTAAGAGGAGAGGAGTATGATCTGTCCAAGCTGTGAACTGTGTTTCTAGTTTATTGACAAAACTAGGTTTTCAGGAGGAAATCAAGAAAGTCAAGTTAAGTTTATGACTGGCCTCAATTAGTGGGGATAGTGACCTGCTGAATCATTTGTAGGTTGGCCAAAGGCTTCAATAGGAAGAAGAAAACTCTTTACAAGGGAAAGTCCACCCAAATGATGAAACCTCCACAGTGGAGTACTTTTAAAGGTTTAGCTGCTAAGGGAGCTATCAAGCTAGCCACACCTTCTCTGAAGATGGTCAGTTGAACTATGGTCTGCATAGAACGATCAGACAAATAGTGAAACTTGCTTTGGGTGAATATTAATTATAAGCATTTCAAGTAAAATAAAGGAGGCTAGCAGGAGATGTAAGGGAGTCAAGAATTAGGACTGCTGTCTCACCACTCTTCCCAGCAGTGTGATTGCAACTGAGAGAGCTTTATCCAGCCCTGGAGAGTCCTTAAAGAAGGATTCTGTATTGGACATGATGCAGGTGTATTAATCAATAATGAAGCCATTGAGTGAACTATTCTGTTTAAAAACTGAGAATGTATTTATAAATGTGAGAAATCAGGAACTTTTTACAGTGTCCCCTCACTTTTTGGCCCCATTTTGACTACTAGGTGCTGGTTTTCTGACTTTGATTGTGCCCTGGCCTCTGCTGACCAGACACAGGGCCAGTGCTCTGATTATAAAGATATGCAAATTAGGTGTAACTATAATTGGTACTGACAGTCTAGCTGTAAGTCCCTAGAATATAATAGGGTATGTTGGTTTAAAGGCCCAGTAGACTTAATTAATTTAAGTGTGCGTTTCACCCACAATTTGGGCTTCTTCAGGGCTTAGTAGTACTGGATATTCTCACAAATGTTAGGCATCGTACGATGTCAGGCATCGTACGATGAATTAAGATTTTGACCAGACCAATGTGGAACATTACACTACAAGAAGAAGCTTGACATTTGTGAGAACTAGCCAGTACTACTACGCCCTGAAGAAGCCCGAATTGTGGGTGAAACGCGTTGGCTGTGCAGAATTGTCCATGTCTTGTGACAAAGAATGAATAAAAGAAGTACAAGACAAAAAAAAGAACAAAGACCTCTCGCATCGTACTTATGTTATTAATCACAACACTGATTGTGTTTATTGCTAGATTATCTCTTGTTATTTGCCTCTCTACCTTTGTATATATGTTGAATATTAAAAGGTCAATGATGGAGGCTGGCCTTTAGAGGTGGGCATTTATCAGGTATTCAGTGAGTGAATTGGTGATTTATTACATTCAACACATGTAGTTGTGCGGCATAGAGTGACCCTTGCTGCCATTGCCTGTATGGTTAGCCAGATCTAACCCCAAAGGAGTGACTTTCTCCATGTTGGATTTTGAGAGAATGGTGCTTTCTGGGACAAGATTATGCCACACTTTGGAGGAAGTGGTCATACACCTGGGTGGCACCCTGCATCCCATTGGTCAGGGGTGCCCCCCTGCTTGACGCCCCAACATTTGAATTAATATGAGAGAGCAGCATAGCTCCTCAGATATGCTGCCTGAAACTACAAGGAAAAGGAGGACTGCCCTGCTGGAATCTGGATCTGCTCACAAAGGACGGCACTCTGAAGAACTGCACCTGCTGCACAATCTGGTACTACAGCCCTAAGGCATTTGCCTTTCTTCAAGAAGGGTTAAGGACTGGACTCCCTGCAATCTACAGGTTAACAAAGCCCACCAGCATCATTTTCACCATGAGTCCCCATCCTGGAGTGCGTCCAGTGGACATTTAAGGATTTGACCAGGTGCTTCATGGGAATTGTAGTCCAGACATCCCAAGGACCATCTAGGAGATTCCAGACCCTTGGATTGGTGTTTTGGACAAGTTGAACCCTCAAGGAGACATTCTGGAAGAAGATCCCCGGATGTTTGGAGAAGTTTGGAGCAACTTTTGTGAAAAGCTCCATAAGCTGACCAGAGGCATTGTGGGAGTTGTAGTCCCAGACCACAAGAGGCAAACCATAACATCTGAATCCTAGGCTGGTGCTATGGACCGCTTTCCAGCATCAAGAAACACTTCTGGAAGTAAGTGTAAATAACTCTTGACTTTGTCCTGGTCCAGCATGACCTTTTTTTAACCCTTTGAGTGCTATTTGCTTCTAAGCACTAGTTTTGCCTTTAATATTTAAAAAATCATATCTCTGGTTTCATACCTTGGAATTGTGTCATTTTGGTGTCTATTTATTCATATAAATATAACCTATTATCATAAATTGGTGTTGAATTTTTATTGTGTCTTGTGCTTATTTATTTAATGTATTGGTGTTTTTAAATGCTCTACACACCTATCTCCTAAGTTATGCCTGCCTGCTCGTTGTCAGCTGCCAAGGGTTGAGCAAGGGAATAAGTTATTGAGACCTTGACTGACCCTTTTATTGTGGTTGCAGCCTTATTACTAGTGGCAAGTCACTACTTATTACTACTAATAATCCACTTTCCAACAATAAGTAATTCAATTAGGAGTAAGGTCAAAGGGGTGAGGTATATGGTGGATGAAGAAGGGGATGGTGTTGCAAACATTGTCCCTCAATAGCTTAGAAGGAGGCTTGATGCTAAGCAGACTAGGGCCTATGTTTTACCTGGGGCAGGATCTTTGTGTCAATGATAATCACCTTTTATTGTTAACACACTGATAATTACTTGCTTTACATTTTTAATTGTTGTTTTAAATCCTGTTTTACTTGTTACAAAAATGTTGTTGCAAGAATACTGTGTTGTTGCTATTTTTAATTATTTGTTTTATCGTTCCATGAGTGAAATCAACTGGGAACTACTAGTTCTTGTCAGTGTCCATTTACGATTTGGAATTTCCTCCAGACTCTGCAGCATCTCTGAACTTTTTCAGATGTTTCTTGCCTTACCTTGCACTTTGCCTTGTCAGTTTTCAGACTGACGTGGACTACAAGTCAATCTAACACCATTTTCCCACCATTCTAGTGGGTCGTTTTCTAGATGCCATTTTGGTTGGCATTATAGCATCTCTGTGCGTGGCTTTGCTCTTGACTATTTAAAGCATACTCCTGTGCAGCCGCACAGATGGCACTCCAAAGACATACCATAGACAACCTTGTCTGCCCATCTGTGCACAGACTGCGCACAGCCCCAGCAGTGCTCCTGGTTTTGTCACCCAATTAGCAGTGATGACAAATGGAAACCCCTCTGCACAGATAAGGTACTTCAGAGATATTTCTTTGAAGTTCGGGGAGTACTATTATAGCTGGGTGGGCTCCAGTTAACATTTTGATGCGGTACAGCTACAGGAATATCACAAGGTTGAGCTTACTGTGGCGTAAGAGTCACTTAATACTCATGAAAATGCTTCCTCCTTGGACCCTGACCAGGAATTTTCTAGGCTTCCATCAGTTGCTCCCACCTATGGAGACTCTGCGTTCTTAGCTAGGGATATCAATAAATTAGTATGCCTTCACCAATGCACGGTCCTTAGTAAACAAAATATGTGACTTACTGATAGAGGAGAAATTTGATCTTCTTTTTTATCACTGAATTGCAGACTAGTAATTCAACTTATGAAGAAGAAATTGCCAGCTCAGAAGGTTACAAGGCTATACACCTTCCCTGTCTTGGTCTTCGGGGAGGTGGGTGAGCAATACTTTTTAAAGCACAATGGAATTTGAAAATCTTTCAACTGTATTACATCTCTTCTGTTGAGCTGCTAGGCTTATCCTTAGATGTAACTGGTATGTACTTTAGCTGGTATTGTATATTATCATCCTCTTGACTCAGCTCATGAATTTGATGAATTATTGCCTGATTTTATTATTCGCTGTTATAATCTCATTCTGATTTATTAGTGTTAGGTGATTTTAATGCCTGGGTGGACATCTCAATGAATCCACAAGCAATGGATTTAGTCAACTCCATAGATGCCATTGGGCTCCAACAATTTTTCTCTGGCCCAACTCATAAAAATGGCCACACACTTGATCTAATGTTTACCCCCACTGATTTAGTAATCTAAGCATCAATTTAGTACAATTTCATATACTTATGCTGAGCACATTTTCCAGGTTCGTATTTCAAAGGGCCCCCATGTACTCAGACAGACATGGACCTGATTGAATCAAACAGTATTAGCAAAGTGTCTTTTCCATACAAATTTTTCTTTATCGGGCCTTTCAATCTCGGATGAAATGAAAGCTTATAACTAATGGATAGGGTGAGCTACTGACACTATCTTTCCCCAAAAATCAAGTCAGACCTCAGTCTCGGGCCTCAGCCCCATGATATAATAATGCATTAATAACTGCTAAGCAACGTTGTAAAAGAAACGGTGGTCCTGAAAACGTATAAAAACGTATTATGAACACCAAAGCATACACCAAATCCGGGAAAAAGGGTTTTCCGCATCAGGTGCTTTTTGGCTACTCCAATTGCATGTCACAGTCATTTCCCCATTTCCAATAGCTTTGGGATAGTATTGCTCTTTTTTTGATGATAAACTTCAAAACATTATGAATAGTCTGGAACAGCTAATACCCGACCATTTGGATGGTATCTCTTCCCCGAAAATAGGGGGGCTCTTACTTTACTTTCGGATTTTGGACTGATTGATCTAGACAGTTTCTCAAAACTTGCCAATTCCATCTTCTCAGGTTCATCACTCGACCTTCAGCTTCCGAGAATCTGGCAGCAAACCACTGCCTCAACTGATCCACTTTGTACAGTCTGTAATCTTTCACTATCTTCTGCCTCTGTTCCTTCAGATTGGAAGAAAACTATGGTAGTTCCCTTGGCAAATAAATCTACTGCTGATCCCACCATTTTAGGCAATTTTAGACCCATATGTCTCCTGCCCTTTCGAATAAAACTTCTTGAAAAACATGCGAATAAGATTTTATCAGATCATCTGGAGCAAAATCGTTGATGGACCCAGCTCAATCGGGCATGTGGCCTCGATATGGCAACAAATCTACCCTTATTTTTGTTCCGAATGATGGCTGACAAGGGCAACTTTGTTGCCCGGGTTTTATTAGATCTTTCAGCATCCTTTGACAAAGTTACTCATTAGATCTTGAACTCTAGATTGGGGAGATAGGGGTCAAGGGCTTTGCATTGTGCTAGTGTAACTCCTATCTCAGTAACAGGTGTCAGGTGATGCACCTTCCACCGTTCTGTTCTGATTTTAGAGTCATATGTCAAGAGGTAACACAGGACTTGTTGTTGAGTACCTATCTATGCAACACTTGCCTCAGAGTGCTGGCCCATCTCATTAGAAATCATGAGTCATGTTTATGAAGTTTACAGACAACACCCAGTTTATAGTCCTCATGGACCGATCCCTTCCAGCTCCTTTGGAAACATTTCACATCTGTATGAGGAATATCACCACCTGGTTTACTCAGAATGCTCTTAAGCTCAATGGAGATAAGACTGAGGTCCTCGGCTACTCCAGTAGAAGGATACCACTGACACTCCTCTTTAATTCTTGGCCTTGCCTCCCCCCTCATTCCTTTGGCCCTGAGAAACCTGTGGTTCCAATTTCGATGCAGACTTTTCAATGACATCACAGGTTAACAAACTTTCGTCAACATGTTTTACCCTGCTGAAAATACTACCTTTGCTTGTGAAACTTTGCAGATACTGGAGTTCCAAGTGGCAATTTTTAATAGGTTGAACTATGGAAATGTTTTATCCCAATGCTCCCCAATTACCTGCTCATCAATGTATGGGATTCAGACTGCTACAGCACAGTATGCAAGATTCAAGATTCAAGATTGTTTATTGTTTCAGTTAGTTAAAACCACTACAATACAATTTCTATAATAAAACTACAGTAAAAGTTTTTTTTCTATAAAACCTAAAAAATCGTAAAAGAATTTTTTTTTGACAATTATTAACACTCAGTTTTGTATGGAGATGTCGTAATTCAATTAGTTAGTCTCTTAATAAAATACAGATATTTTCCAGGTGCATTATTAATAAGGCTTTACAAGAGTGAATATTTCTCCAAACGTTCTTGCCTTATTCACCATTGTATCCCAGAAGCGAGTGCAATCTCAGGGCCGGTCAGTCTTGTTTGGTATTAACGAGCGATGCTCCACAATCATTTCCCTTTTTTCATTTTTTTTATTATTTTAATGCTTGCGTATGTACGGAAAGGAACTTTATTAGTTTACAGTTCAGTGTAACGTCTGTTGGGTCCAAAGCCGCTATAATTGCAGATCTGCAAGTCCTTATACCTCTGGTATTCATGGCTTGTTTTAATAAAGAGATTCGCGCTTGTGTTAATTTGGGGCATATGCAGACTAGGTGAACAAAATCCTCTTTACTACTTCCACATAGGGGCCGATTCCGATTCGGGCCGGAAAACGTACCGACCGACTCGCTACGGGAATGTAGTCCGACCGACACGTACCGGCGTTGCCCGACCTGGGTAGTACGATGAAATGCATGTGAATCACGACCGACTCGTACGAAACACAAGCCGAATGACCGAACCGCACGGAAACCAGCTATCCAGCCGGGAAACCACGCGAATCGAACCGACCGACACGCACCAGGAATGAACCCGAACGAAACGTACCCGCGAACTCCGACCCGCGCAGTACGATGCAATGCGTGCAAAACCAGACCGAGTCGCACGGAGCTCAAGCCGTACGACCGACATGCATACAAAAGCCAGCCGAAGGAAGCCACTACTCGGCGACCGACGCTTACGCCACACAATAAACCTAGCAGAAACACAGCGCGAACGACTCGGAGAAGCTCGCACGAGACAACTGCAGTGTCCTACTCGGTCAGAAGAACGTCTCCTACATGCACAAAAAATACAAAGGAAAAAATACAAAAAAAAGGGCCAAACAAGCAATGACAAAGTCAATAAATACAGGGAAAAAAAACATGGAACAAGGACACACCCCCATATCCACCCATATAAAGGCCACAAATCCCTACCATGATCCCCTGCAAATTCAACTGACCTGCCAGCACTGAACACCATCAGACAGCAACCACAGACACACTCACAGCTCATCCATCACACAAGCCACACACCATTAGCACCTCAACAAATAGCACCCTCACATACACCCAGCAAAACCTACACTCACACACCCTCACTTGCACACACACACACATCAATCACCACCACTGTTGTATTCCTCTTAGGGTGTCCATAAACGGGCTTTCCAGTATCATGTCCTTATATAGGCACAATTCGCCCTGCCCTTATATAGGCATAAAATCCCAGCCCTTATTTAGGCATTAAACCGTGCACTCCAAATACAGGCATGGTTTCTGACATCCGTCCACCCTAACGTCACAACGAGTTCATGAACAACAGACCCTTAGGCTGCGGGAGTTTCCCTAGCCCAGGACTATTGATTTCTTCAAGGACTCATATATTATGCATGAACCATTATTCCCTAGGGGTTCATTCATGACGTCTTCCGCTGTCCGACTCACGTCAATACTAACATTCTTAGGTACTTCTCAGGTATAAATATACCTTCCCTAGCCCCTGTAAATCAGAGGAGACCTCGACTTCAGAGGAGCGCGTTTCCCGGCCTGACGCACTGAGAAGACGCTGTCATCCCTGCACGCAGAGAGTCCAGCTTCCAGTGATCTGACTTCCCTTGCGGGGTGTTGGAGTTCGAGTCTGGCAAAGAGATTCCTACCTCTCTCATTCTTCAGGTATGGAGCTGACAAGAACCTAGAGGGACTCTTGGCATACTAGGCATACTAGGCTTAACATACTCTTAGTATACCATAGTAAAGAATACTTCACCTACTTCATACCTCTCCCTACACCTAGGTTAGGTTAGGTACATTGGGGTAGAACTAGATTAGAAACGCATCGTATGAGTACTCGCATTTTTAGTCTGTGTTATTTATGTAAAGGCATATGTACTAAAAGATAATGCTATCGCAGTATTATTTATTTCTACTGCTCACACTGTACATTATTTATCTTGCATACTGTCTTGTGATCGTAACAGCACATTTTACTTACACCAGAAACAAGACTGTTCAATAAATCTTTTATTGAAACGCCCGTCTGTTCTTTCTGTGTAACTTGGAGAAAACTAAGCATGCACGATTGAGCTGAGTGAAATAGTTATCTATTGTTTCCACGACTCTGGGACACGTCCTGATTCTAAAGGGAAACAAAGTGGTCATGTCCTTGCGGCTGCCAGAAACTACTCCCTTCTTGTTATCCAAGGAGTTTCTAGTGGCCTCTGAGCTAGCTGGCACAAGTAATTAAGTTTAATATACTCGATAGGGACATACTGACCTTAGTCCTATGTCAAACCTATAGGATATATTATTCCAATGCGCAGAGCCTATTAGGGAAATAGGAGCTACACTACACCACCACCCATCACCATGCCCCCAAAGAAGAATCCAAAGTTCCTAGACAGTGAATTGGAAGTCCTGGTAGATGAGATCCTCAGGGTAGAGTCCCAGTTGTTTGGTACATTGGTCAAACAGACCCCCATGTCGCAGAAAACCAAGATGTGGGAGAGGACCGTCGACAGGGTCAACGCACAATCACCATGTTTGCGCACAAAGGAAGACATCCAGAACAGGTGGTATGATGTGCGCAGGAGGGTCAGGGACCTACTAAAGAAGGATTACATCTTGAGTCAGCGCACCGGCAGTGGCCCTCCTGCCAAACCACTATACCTCAGGCCCTGGGAGGAGAAGGTGCGGGCCATCCTAAGACCAGTGAGCGTATATGGACTATCAAACATCCCAGAGCCTGGTGAGTACACAACTCATATACCCAATATTGTGTGACAATACACACACATCACTGTCAAGGGGATAGTCAAACCATGCACCCTTAGCAAATCCACAGCAACCAAAAGATAATCACCCCAAAATGTGTCTGTCAGTCAGATAAACACAATACATGCCATCTCATAGTGATATGTAACTGTGTCATGATATGTACAAACCTAACTACAAATACAGCAAGGCAGTGGCACAAATATAACCAACAAACACAGTTAGACATTTTGCCACCACTAGAACACCACCTCACAGGGAAGCTCACTGAAAGGAAGGAATTCTGTGTATGCTGGTGAAGTCAGTGTAGCCAATAGCATGATGGGAGTTGTAGTCACAGATATTGTTCACCCTCACAATTGGCCCATCAACACCACTCTGAACCATGCGCACATCACAGGGAGTGGAAAACAACTGACAAGATGGCTGACACTGGGTACTGCTGTGGGGAGCACAAGGCCCTGCTGGGAACTGGCCACCAACCAACAGCAGGACACCACTGACTGACATCCTGAAAGCCAACTTGCACTCCCTGCAATGGAAGCACGTTCCATGGTGGGATATCTGGCTGGGTGGGAAGGAGGACTGACAGCTCTGACCATAGTTACAAGCAGCTTTTCTCACACACCCCCTTAACACAAACTCCACACAACTCACCTGGGAGAATGCAATGCCTCACACTACAATTAAATATCCCACAAAGAACCACCACCCTGGGTCATGCTGTGTGAAGCACAGGGACACTCTTGGGACTTGTAGCCAAACAAACGCCAGGACAACACTGTCAGCCATCCTGTCAGCACAGGCACACTACCCCACAGGAAAGCAGAGTCAAAAGGACAACGACCCCAGTAACAACCCCCAAGTGGGCCTACGGTCACCTGTGCGTGCCACCGCAGGTCCCGCACGTGTCGCCAGGGTTGGTGGGAGGGGTGGTAGACATAGGTCGCTGTTTGCAGAGGGGTCTGGACTGCATGATGACCCACAACTGGCACGCATTGCTGATGCGTACCAGAATTGCACCGGAGAGGTCAGCCAGGTAGTGGGGATCCTCAAGGACATTCAACAGCAGCAGGCTGCCCATCATGCCCGCTTGGACTCCCACATGTCCCGTGTGGAGACACACATGTCTGGCATGGAGTCCAAGTGGGACACATTGGAAGAACTGACAGCGGTGCAGAGGGACATATTGACATGGCTCCGCCAGATTAGCACCAACATGGCCACACCTCCCTGTGTGCCCACAACATCTGGTGCTGCAACAACTGCAATTGCCACAGGGAGGAGGATGACTCTGGCGGAGAGTCCTCTGCACCGCAGCAGCCTGCACGTGAGGGTCCCCCGAAAGAAGAGGGGTCGTCAGAGGAAGGAAAACTGAGAGGCCGATGGCCATGTACATCCCCCAGGAACCCAACACCTGTTCTGGAAAATCTCCTTTGTGTGCAAACTGTCCACCCTGTCGAATGCAACCCAACTCTCCCACATGACATGGGGAGCTTAAGTTGGCCCAATGTATCAGATGACTGTGGACTTTACTCAGGACATTTCTGCTACCAAGACTTCCAACTCATCTGGGAACTTTGGATTACAATCCCAATGTACAGCACCCACCATCCTGTGCACTATCCTCACACATGTATGGAAATAAACTCACTAATACACCATACTTGCCTCTGTTGTGATTCCAACGTGGTTTCTGTCATGGAGATGGTGATCTGCTAAATGACACTGTGCATGCTAACTGCTACAGCAAGTTCAACACCGTCATGTGAGTCATGGCGACGTGACACATATGAGGGAGACACACCACTAGGGCTACACAACACATACACACCAGGGCCATCAGACTCATCGCCTACACTGATGTTGCCAGGAAATACAGTGGAATGCACAGACACCACACCTATTCACAGTCTGTGTTAACTAGCCCACAGGTGCAGTAAGCACATGTCAGTCAGATGTGTGACCACAGACAACGCACATCCCAAAGTGAAGCACAGGTTTATTACACATTTGCAACATGTTGTTTCCACTACAGATGCAAGGTAATCCTACGTGGCAGGGGCCACACAGTCAACAAGTGTAGAAGAAAGAAAGTCCAGGGGTGTGTGGCACATCACCTGTAGGGAAACGACTGCTTCCACCCTGGAAGTTGAATCATGGTGTCGGGGATCACAGTTCACCAAACAACTCTGAAAGTACCCTGTGAAGGACAGACATGACACACAGTCAAAAGCACTGAAGAACAGGACAGAACTGCAATACTCATGGCCAATACATGTCACAAGATACTCACAGAAAACCAAGTTAGCATGTCAACACTGTTGGGGAGTACAGACTACCTGTAAGGACACATCGCTGCACGCTTCCAGTCAAGTAGCACATGGCCACACTCAAACAGCACCAGAGCACCACCAACACATATCACGCAAACTCACATCATTGGCATGACAACTCTCTGGAGACTCACATTCAGCTGAAGAAGTTGGTGATGAGCTGTGTGCGGACATCACCATCATCATCATCACTGGCATCGTGGCCCAGGCCAGGATCCTCCACAGGTGGTGGATGTTGGTCATCGTCATCCAGGATGAGAGGCAACTCCTTCCGCACTGCCAGGTTGTGTAGCTTGCAGCAGACGATGACAATCTTGCACACCTTTGCTGGGGCATATGGGAGGGCCCCTCCTGTCTTGTCCAGGCAGCGGAAGCGGCTCTTCAGGAGACCAAATGTCCGCTCGATCACTCTCCTGGTCCGACCATGTGCCTCATTGTAGCGTATCTGGGCTGGTGTCACAGGGTTCCTGAGGGGTGTCAGCAACCACGGCATGTTGGGGTACCCGGAGTCACATACAGACAGACAATTGCACATTAGCTGAGTTGGAAGAGAGGGCGGAATACAACATAGCAGAACACACACAATGGTACAAAGTCAGTCCACACCGACAAGCCAGGCACGCTGGTTCTGCATCTGTGACATCATCCTTGGGATGCGACTACTCCTCATCACGTAGGCATCGTGTGCCGAACCAGGGAAACGGGCACACACATGTGAGACGCACATATCTGCAAGACATACCACCAGAGCATTGATCGAATGATAATGTTTCATGTTCCTGTATGCCTGCTCATGTGCCTGTGGTGGTACCAAAGCCACATGTGTCCCATCAATGGAGCCAATGACATGTGGCATCCTCCCCAGGGCATAGAAGTCACTCTTGACGTCAGTGAGTTGTTGACGTTTAGGGAAATAGATGTACTGGTTCAGGCATCTCAACATTGCCTCCAAAACATCGCGTAGCACACGGCTGAACATAGTCTGTCACATCCCACCAGCAGACGCCACAGTGTGTTGAAAGGTACCGGTGGCAAAGAAGTGTAGGGCTGCCATCACCTTCACCTTGGGGGTCAGCGCTGTAGGGTACGGCCGGCCAGGTTGCACATGTGGGGCCAAGCGCACTGTCAAATCCTCAATCAGCTGCCTGGTGAAGCGGTACCGTCGGATGCTGTCACGTTCCACCATCGTTGCAAGGTCAGGGAATGGTCTATGGACAGCTGGTGCCCTGCAGTGCATAGGTGAAGAAAGAAAGATTGTCAGTCACCCCACATATGTGGCATTGACCATACTCAATATCACATGATACATCATTACGAGACACAAGTACTTGATGTGTGTGCCGTTCTGTATGGACATATGTGGCACCTACATGGCCATCATCTAACATCTCAGTTCAACATGTGTTGACAACAGGTTCCAGGTTGTGCTATGGGAAACCATTAGGCTGTGTCACAGTACCCATTTACTGCTGTCACGTTCCAAACACACCCCACAGTGACATGTCTGGACAGATGCGCCACAGGCATCACAGCTCATTGACAGGTAGATTCCCAGGGACCCTGTCTTGCCACATGGACACTGGCATGACATGGCGTATCATGTACACGTCAGAAAAACAAACATGACTCCCACAGGTAGTGGCCCCTGTTGCCTCCGCAGGACAGACATGGACGTCTGTGACACACACACGCACAACATCAAAGTCCATGCACAAACAACATGGATGTGAAGACTGTCTCCCATTGTGCACATGGAATCAGAGACATCGGAAACACAACATGCACACAGACTGTGGAGGGCCATCACTATTGTGGCAATGGGTCACCCTGTGACGTACATACCTTCCCACATGGGACTCTGAGGGTATGTGACATGACATACACATACACAACCTGGAAATGTGACCATGCCACATGCTCTGAAATGAACAGTTGCACATCACAGTAGTCATGTGCACAACACACAAAGGATCCTGTCCCCATGAACACGTGCACAGCCTGGGAGTGGCTGCCCCTAAGTGCCACCCCAAAACCACATGTTGACCCCCATACACAGAAAGGTAATGCAGCCTTACATGCCTTAGGATACAGTGTGGACAGGCTGTGGTGTTGTAGGTGTGCCCCTGAGTCCCTGGCAAGTATATGTTACTGGCATACGTTCACCAGTGACAAGCATGGTGACATATGCGAGTGACCTGTACAGGGAAGCGTCGGACAGCAATGGACCGATCGGTGTGCACGCACTGGCCATTGAGTCTGTTGTGAGCGGGTACGCGTTGTACAGCAATGGACCGATCGGTGTGCACGCACTGGCCATTGAATCTGTTGTGAGCGGGTGCGCGTTGTACAGCAATGGACCGATCGGTGTGCACGCACTGGCCAATGAATCTGTTGTGAGCGGGTACGCGTTGTACAGCAATGGACCGATCGGTGTGCACGCACTGGCCATTGAATCTGTTGTGAGCGGGTGCGCGTTGTACAGCAATGGACCGATCGGTGTGCACGCACTGGCCATTGAATCTGTTGTGCGCAGTTGCGCGTTGTACAGCAATGGACCGATCGGTGTGCACGCACTGGCCATTGAATCTGTTGTGAGCGGGTACGCGTTGTACCCGGAATACGTGTTGTACAGCAATGGACCGATCGGTGTGCACGCACTGGCCATTGATTCTGTTGTGAGCGGGTACGCATTGTACAGCAATGGACCGATCGGTGTGCACGCACTGGCCATTGAATCTTTTGTGAGCGGGTACGCGTTGTACAGCAATGGACCGATCAGTGTGCACGCACTGGCCATTGAATCTGTTGTGAGCGGGTACGCGTTGTACCCGGAATACGCGTTGTACAGCAATGGACCGATCGGTGTGCACGCACTGGCCATTGAATCTGTTGTGAGCGGGTACGCGTTGTACCCGGAATACGCGTTGTACAGCAATGGACCGATCAGTGTGGACGCACTGGCCATTGATTCTGTTGTGAGAGGGTACGCGTTGTACAGCAATGGACCGATCGGTGTGCACGCACTGGCCATTGAATCTGTTGTGAGCGGGTGCGCGTTGTACAGCAATGGACCGATCGGTGTGCACGCACTGGCCATTGAATCTGTTGTGAGCGGATGCGCGTTGTACAGCAATGGACCGATCGGTGTGCACGCACTGGCCATTGAATCTGTTGTGAGCAGGTGCGCGTTGTACAGCAATGGACCGATCGGTGCACATGCATTGGCTAGGGCCTGGCATGGCAACGGACGCGTTTTCGAAGCTTCAACGAGTCTGATGCAGTGAATTCAGTTGGCCAGCCACAACAATGTTGCAAATTCATGGGTGTCATGAAGTTTAACTTTTGAAGGATGCTGTGGGCGTGTATAAGTGGTGCAATTCCATGGATTGGCCAGATTCAGAAGATGCAAACGACTTTGACCTATCACTTTGGACACATGGGACAGTATCTGCCTCTGCAGCACACATATAATGCTGTCTGTTCCCCTGAGAGCTCACTTGCCTGCACTACATGCTCCAGGACGACATCTGCCACCAACACTACTGCTGTCTCTGCATCCTCTGGCTACTTCAATGGCACGTACTGTGGAGAGAGCCCCAGCCTTCAGCCTTGAGGAGAACCAGGCCCTGCTGGACAGCCTCCTTCCACAGTACAGCAAGCTGTATGGGAAACCAGGGGAGCAGGTGAGTGTGCTGTCCACTGCCTTACTAATTGTGCATGTTGTCAGACTAGCAAGACTTACAGTGTGCACACCACTGGCTAGCATGCTCACTGAGTAGTTCTCACCCCCCAAAGTCTGTAGTTACATGCACTGAACAGGTACAGTGCAGTAACAGTGCATTCCAACAAGCTTTTACTTCCCAGACAATGATACCATGTAGTAACTGCTGGAAAACTGTTCATAGCCATCGTTGCACTGCCTGTGAACATCATATGCCCCTGTGATTGAGACATGTATATCCAACTGTGCGATGCACGTATGTGTTGCATGTGTAGTAATGGCATTTTCACTTTGTCATCTTCACAGGTTGATGCCCACCAGAAGCAGGAAATCTGGCTGACCATCGCCCGGGTAGTAAGATCCGTGGGGGTCTACAAGCGCCGGATCCGCAACTGCCAGAAGAGGTGGCAGGACCTTCGGGGCTGGACCCGGAGGATCGCAAGGGTCCAGCTGAAGCTGTCGCCTCCTGCAGGAGGGGCGGACACCGGACCCTGACCCCCCACATGCTCAGGATCCTGGTGGTGGTCTTCCCTGACCTGGATGGGCAGCTGAAGGCCAGACAGCAGCAAGGAGGGGTGAGTCCATGACTGCACTGTGAACTTTGTCTGACATGCTATGTGCCCTCCTCTGGCCTGGTTAAACTTCCACAGTACATCAGTCTTGTGGTCCAGGACCCATGTCCCTCAATTGTGACATGCCCACTCCTCATCTGATACGCAGGTGTGGCCTTACAGTCAGGAAATTGTGTCACTTGGGTACTGTGTCCTTGCATTTTGCTTCGCTCAAGGTCGGGGACAGCATTTGTTCCCGTGACTTTGTGGTGGGATTCATGGGTGGGTCATTGCTTACACAATGCCTAAGTTCTGACATGTAATCTGGGTGTAACTTTGATATGTGGTCCACTTGCTGATCTGAATCTCCACATGTCCCTGGGGTATTTGGCACACCCCCATGCTGCGGGTGGGAACAATGTTTGGGCCTCAGGAGTATGTATATCAAGTGTGTCACACATGCTTAGCCACCTGCCTACTGTCCAGGGCTCATCCCTCTTTCAGGTGGAGCAGGACAGTCATGCCTACTCCAGGGCATACAATGCACTCTGTACTCCCACTCCCGTGTATCAGCTGACATGTTGTGATCATTGAAATGTTCCCTCAGGTGTCTGCCTCTGTGTCGTTGTGCTGTGGCTTCGTTGTCAGGACTACTGGGATGTTTATCGTTTAGGGCTCAGCATGCCATCTGAGATGTGAATATGAGAGACGATACTTCTGTGACTTATAGGTGTTTGACCACTTGACTGTGCACACATGTGTATGCGACTGTGAATTCCAGGCAGCTGTTTTCATTCACAGCGGACTGTGAGGTACTCAGGTTCATAGAGTTGTGTTTCATGTCTCCCATATGTCCAATTGGCATGACGTGGACGAATAAGAGTTCAGATGATGTGGTTTGTGGGGGATGGACATGTGCACTTGTCAGCTACAGAACTTGCATTCCCCATTACCTAGGATTGTGACACAGTGCAGACTGTTGTTGGCTGGCTGCCATGCCCATGTGACTGGAGACAGTGATGTATGACTTTGCAGGCATGCCTGTGCCATGGCATTAAACTTCCTAAGAGTGATCCTGCAGGGGAGTGACATGTGCAACATGCACCCCATTGTGGCATAGACTATCCGGACATGGGTGCATCATGGTGTCTGGTGCTGGTATGCATCACATGCATCTCTAATTGGAATCTGGCCATCCCTTTATCCGGACACCTGTACTGACTCAGTGGCAAGCGATGTGTTGTGTGCATGTTCACATACTTCACCGTGTTCTCTGCAATGTCCAACAACTGTGTACGTGGTGCATGTGTCCACACTGGGGTATTACCATCCAACAGGCACAAGACAGATGGGTGCAAGGGCAGGAGGGGTGTGAGTGCCATGGTTGACCATCAGACTGACAATTGGCTTCTCCTAATCTGTGTGAGGACTTTTGGCAATGTTCAACTGAGGATGCCAGGGCTTGCTCTGTAATGTGCTGTACTTACTGTGGTGTGTGCGGTCAGTGCAGGTGACTGATGTTTGTCTGTTTCCCTAATTGTTTGCAGATACATCCACGGCCACAGGAGGGGACAGCTCCACGGACCAGGAGGAGCTGCAGAGCCAGACTGGGTCAGCAGCCGATGAGTGGTCGGAGGGACCCAGAGGCATGGAGGGCGAGGGAGCCACACCGAGGAGTCCTCAGCACCATCCACCTCAGCTGAGGACCACAGCAGCTCGGAGGATGACTCCCTTGTGGAGGTGGGTGTCAGCAGCCACCACACCCCAGCTAGTATGTCTGGCCCCGCCACCACCACCACCACCACCGCCCTCCCATTGGCTCCCATTCCAGAGGTCCGTGGAGGCTCCTGTGTTCGGGAGCGTGTCTCCTTCGTGCCAGGCACCGCACCCCCTGCCCCTGTGTCCCCTGCTGCCCTGAGTGAGGGTTCTGTGTACCTACTTCGCCAGCTCCATGTAGGGCAGACAGCAATGCTGAGTGTCCTCCATGCACACACCACTCTGTTGACACAGCTGGTGTCGTTCATGGAGGGTATCTCGACGGACATGTCTGCCCTACAGAGGAGCAATAGGTCCATGGACTCCTCCCTGATGGCAGCAGTGTCCCTCCTCCAACAGTCCATCACCCCTCCTACCTCTGCCCCATCCACACTTCCTGGCACCCTACCTGTCCCAAGCACATGCACACCTGCACAATCACCCAAACACACAGACACGAGCAGCACAGAAACACACAAAACAAGGGCAATACGTGCACACAAGCATCCTCAGGGGACTGATACCACACCCACAGGGATGGGGAACAGACACACACACAGGCATCCACAGTCACTCCGCAGTCCTCAATATCCTCTCCTCCAAGTCCCCTTCCCTTGCCTCACCTGCAACCCCACCTACACAGCAGCTCTTCCTCTGTGACCTCGGCCTCTTCCCCTCCGATCCTGCTGATCCAGCATACAGGGGGAAGAGGAAGTCCACCCACACAGAGGGAGTGCCCCTCGCCCCGGACACCCTCCCCCAGGCGCAGACAGACAGAGGCCCCCACCTGCAAGTCCCCCGGGCCCGGAAGAGCAAGACCCCGCCACTGCCCTGCAGGTCAACCACACAGTCTCCTTCCTCCATCCCTCAGGCCCCCACTCCACAGGTTCCCCCACCACACCCTGCCCCAGGTTCCCCCACCCACAGATACACCATCCCTAAAATGATGCTGCCTTCTCCACCTACCACTTGCTCTTCCAGCCCCACACCCCCTGCTGCACATGTTTGTGCCACTGGTGTGGAGACCGTGTCCTCCCCCTCTGTCCTGCCCACCTTACCTGAACCCCATTCTACTCCCCTGGAGATGGGCACTGCAGTGGAGTCCACTACCACCCCGTCTGACTTGGGCACTGCAGTGGGGAACCTGTCCACTCCATCTGGCCAGCCCACTGGAGTTGTGCCGGCACCCACACCATCTGACTCATGCCCCCAGTTGTGCCGGCACACACCATGTCAGACACCTCCACTGCAGTTGTCAGTGACTCTCCAGCACAAGCCACCCCTTCCCTGCCTCCTTCTGGTGAGCCCTGATCCTGTCCCTGCGGTGCCTGGCCTGCCCCCCCATATGCCCCTCCGAGGGGAGTGTCCCTGGTTAGTAGCAGTGCAGGCAAGCAAAGGGTGACATCTGCCACTGTCACCCTGTTTGGACTTTAGTAATGGACTGGCCATTGGCCTTTGGGTTTTGTCTGGACTTCCTATTTTCAATTCACATATGCTGAATAAAGCTCCTTTCAGTTCTCTAGTGGTTTTGCTTCAGATGTACATGATGTTGAGGATGCTAAACATGCCCTTGCTGCAGTGATGGTGATTTTTGATATCAGGTAAATGAAGTGTTACTGTGCAGGACTCCATGTGGTCCAGGGTGAATGTGTCCTATCCTGGTGTGTAGCCATGTCATCCTTTGCAGCAATATGAGCGTGTCATGTTTTTCATATTTGCCAATGGGATTCCCTACATGTTTTTGCAATATCACATCTGTGGCTTACACCCCTGCACATCAGATGTGCTTGCCATTGTTCAATTTGTCTATTTCCCTGACCGTGTGACCATCTCCACTGGACATGCAAGTTTGGGCATCAATGGGGAAGGACTCATCTGTGGTATCAGTGCAACTTGCTATACATGTGTATTTGATCGGTGCAGATGATTTCGGTGACACTGCCATGACCAGGCTGATGTGACGAGAGCCTTCATTTGTGCTAATTGTTGACTGGGTGACCAAGTGTTCTGCTGACATGATAGAGCCCTGCAGAGACAACGTATGGCACAGCTTTCCTTACACAGGAGTGGAGTCCCCTCATGGCAGTGTGTAATTCCGTGACATTGCCTGAGCCCAAGGTGTGTGTTGTGTGAGCATGTCTGTGTGTGTTCACTTCCATTTTGCTACGCAGGCAGGGGTCCCTAGTGATGTTCCTGTTTGTGATGCTTGCTGAGTTGACCTATGTTCCCCCACATTCTTCACCCTGGGTTCTCTGGGATGTGGGTGCAAGGCACATTACTGGCCATCAGGGTGTCATCCATAGGTGTGTTTGCTGTCAGGGCTGAGTTTGTGGGCAAACGCAGATGAGACACAGTCAGGATTCCCCTTGGCACTTGTTGGTTACACAAGTCATGTAATTTACAGTTTGTGTTAGCTTTCAGTGATTGTGACACGTTGTGTGTGTGACTGCTGCCACTCCTCACGGTCAGAGCTGCAATGTTGGAAGTTGTCTATGTGTGTTCTTTGTGGGTTACCTTAGCTTCTTCATTGGTGTGTGACTGTGGCCGGGATCCCATTGGTTGGTGTGGAATTGATGTCATGCCCATGTACAGCGTACTGTGCAGTGTGTCATTCACAAGTCTTGATGACTGGCCATGTGTGATGGGTATCTCCACCTTAGTTCCCCCCACCACCCCTGGAATTGTCATGGGTGCATGCACAATGTCACCAGTCCATGTGAGCTTCACTGCTGCACATTGGTGGAGATCAAGGTGTGTGGTGTTGAGTGTGTGCAAATGAGAGTTGTTGCACGGCTAGACCCCTACCTCCATGTTGGGCTTGGCTGACAGGCCGTGCTGATTGATTTGTGCTTGTGTAGGTGTGATGGTAGTTAGTTGCTCAGGACACATGACTGTGGTTCACAGTGTGTACGACATCTACCTTTGTCATCACAGTGGGATTATCATGCAGGCCAGTGTCACCACAATGTGGGGTCCCTGGGGGTAGTGCTGTGGTGGGTCTGTCTCTTGCTGTGTTAGTTGCTGTTCCTACAAGCTTGTGTGACATTTGTAATTTGTGCTCCCTCTCATCTAACAATGCCTCATTGCCCACATAGGGAATCCAATCCATGAGTTACTTTTGTGTGGCACTGTATTGACATCTGTATAATAGGGATTCAGGCCTCCTCATGTGTTGTGTGGTTGCCTGGGGACACTGGCACCCCCCCCCATCACCTGTTGTGTTTGATATGCAGTGTGAGTCTGCCTGTTTGTGTTTGTGCATTTGCACCACTGCATTGGCATTTCATTAGTGTGCCATTGGCTGTATGTTGTTTGGTGGCTTTCCCCTGCTGTCCCTGGGACTCCTAGGTCATCATTCAGCACAATGATCATGGTTTGTATGTCCCATTGCTGCCATGGAATGGTATTTGTTCCCCTCACATCTACAGTCTCCCCAGGATATCTACATTTGTGTGTCCATTGGTGCAGATATGTGGGTCTGCATTATGATGGTCACTTCTGTCATTGTGTTATTCGTGAATGTTGACAATGTGAGCCCACATGGGTGATGTTTGTCTGCACTTGGCCAAAGCGATGTTTCATTGGCACTGCACTGTTTGCCTCACCCAATCTATGTTGCTATGGGACACAAGCACTACTATGCCACTGATGTGTTTGTTGTTGTGTGACCAGGAATAATCCATGCAGTTTGGAATTTGCAGCTTTTCCCATGACAACACTTACATTTTGGTCACTGTGGTGATGGGGCTTTAGACCCCATTGCCACAATGTTCAAATGTGCTTCAGCTATGGACCCCACACTTACATTTTGGTCACTGTGGTGATGGGGCTTTAGACCCCATTGCCACAATGTTCGAAATGTGCTTCAGCTATGGACCCCACACTTACATTTTGGTCACTGTGGTGATGGGGCTTTAGACCCCATTGCCACAATGTTCGAAATGTGCTTCAGCTATGGACCCCACACTTACCTTTTGGTCAGTGTGATGATGGGGTGACACATGTGATAGGGGGTCACATTGTATGTTCAATGTCATGTTCAGTGTTGTAGGCATTTGACACAGAATACACACGCTTGTCATGGTGTTGGGGGGATGTATTTTTCTGACATTCCTTATGTTGGAGTTTGCTGGTTGTGTCATGCATTACCCGTCCTATGAGTAGGGGCTGTGTGGGTGGTAGGCATCCAGGCCCCCATGAGTAGGGGTGGTAGTAGTGGTAGGCATCCAGGCCCCCATGAGTAGGGGTGGTGGTAGTGGTAGGCATCCATCCCCCTATGATTGGGGATGGTATTAGTGGTAGGCATCCATCCCCCTATGAGTTGGGATGGTAGTAGTGGCAGGCATCCATCCCCCTATGAGTGGGGATGGTATTAGTGGTAGGCATCCATCCCCCTATCAGTGGGGATGGTAGTAGTGGCAGGCATCCATCCCCCTATGAGTGGGGATGGTAGTAGTGGCAGGCATCCATCCCCCTATGAGTGGGGATGGTATTAGTGGCAGGCATCCATCCCCCTATGAGTGGGGAGGGTAGTAGTGACAGGCATCCAGGCCCCCATGAGTAGGGGTGGTAGTAGTGGTAGGCATCCATCCCCCTATGAGTGGGGATGGTATTAGTGGCAGGCATCCATCCCCCTTTGAGTGGGGAGGGTAGTAGTGGCAGCCATCCATCCCCCTATGAGTGGGGATGGTAGTAGTGGCAGGCATCCATCCCCCTATGAGTGGGGATGGTAGTAGTGGCAGGCATCCATCCCCCTATGAGTGGGGATGGTATTAGTGGTAGGCATCCAGGCCCCCATGAGTAGGGGTGGTAGTAGTGGTAGGCATCCATCCCCCTATGAGTGGGGATGGTATTAGTGGCAGGCATCCATCCCCCTATGAGTGGAGATGGTATTAGTGGCAGGCATCCATCCCCCTATGAGTGGGGAGGGTAGTAGTGACAGGCATCCAGGCCCCCATGAGTAGGGGTGGTAGTAGTGGTAGGCATCCATCCCCCTATGAGTGGGGATGGTATAAGTGGCAGGCATCCATCCCTCTATGAGTGGGGAGGGTAGTAGTGGAAGCCATCCATCCCCCTATGAGTGGGGATGGTAGTAGTGGCAGGCATCCATCCCCCTATCAGTGGGGATTGTAGTAGTGGCAGGCATCCATCCCCCTATGAGTGGGGATGGTAGTAGTGGCAGGCATCCATCCCCCTATGAGTGGGGATGGTATTAGTGGTAGGCATCCAGGCCCCCATGAGTAGGGGTGGTAGTGGTGGTAGGCATCCATCCCCCTATGAGTGGGGATGGTATTAGTGGCAGGCATCCATCCCCCTATGCGTGGGGAGGGTAGTAGTGGCAGCCATCCATCCCCCTATGAGTGGGGATGGTAGTAGTGGCAGGCATCCATCCCCCTATGAGTGGGGATGGTAGTAGTGGCAGGCATCCATCCCCCTATGAGTGGGGATGGTAGAAGTGGCAGGCATCCATCCCCCTATGAGTGGGGATGGTATTAGTGGTAGGCATCCAGGCCCCCATAAGTAGGGGTGGTGGTAGTGGTAGGCATCCAGGCCCCTATGGGTGTGTGTGGCATTGGTGATTGCCATCCCGCCCCTATGGTTCTGCTGTTGCTAGTGTACGTCATTTCTGCATCCCTATGTGTGTGTGACATATTTCGGGTACGTGTCATTTGTTTGTGTTGTGGGTGTTTGACTTACCGTCTGCATCGTACGCGTCCGTACCGGTCCCGGTAATAGATGTAGAGTATTGGTAGGACCTGCGCGATGGGATTCATGGTTCGGGTTTCTCGTGGCTTGGACTCGTACTCGTCGCTGGCTTGTCCGTCTCGTCACCGTGGATCGTCTTGTGGCGCGAATCGGAGCTTATGTACAGCTCTCCCGGATGCTCTGACGTGCCGGACGTAGCGACGGGTTCAGCGCGTACGGAAGGCGCATCGTACTCGTCCGGCCGGATGGTGCTGTGTATTTGCTTCCGTGCGACTCGAATCGGCGTTTACGGATCCGGCTCGGGCGGGGAACAGGAGCCGGAATTGGTGAGTACGGCTCGCTCGGAATCTGGGCTGTTATGCGCATCGTACTTGTTCGTTCGGACGACTGTTCGAATCGGTCGGGAAACACGTGTTCGGCTTGGTTTTTTTCCGGACGAATACTGTTAGGTGCGTTTCCGGCCGGGATCGGAATCGACCCCCTGGTCTACAATCTTTCGGCCCTTTGTGAACCCATGTTGGCTGTTCGGCAGTAGACGGCAGATTGCCTAAACGCAAAGCCATTAGTTGCAACTTTTTGTAGACCGAGAACGAGATGTTTAGGTATGGCACTGTGGTAAGTGTTTTATAATTAGTAATTACCATCCAGGCGTGTTTTCTCTTACTGAGGATGTTTTTGTCGACCAACATGGATTTAAATTTAGCTGATTTAGTTATGGCTTGCTTAAAGGATGAGTAGGGCAAATTGGTTTCCCAGAGCCCACCTGTGCAGGTTTCTAGTAGTGCTTTTTTTAGATATTGGTTATATGGGGATTTTTCATCCTTCTCTAATTCGTCCCACAAAGCCTTGTTCAATTCCCATTCTGCCGCATTTTGCTTGAGGGTGTACCATTGCTTAATTGTTGCGTACATTCTCCCCAGTGTTTCATTAATTACCCCAAGCTCTAGTCTTACCTGTGCTGGGGAGGCGGACTGATGAATTTGAAAGACTGGTTTATAAATTGAAACTTGAGACTTGTTTAGGAGGTCAGCGTCTTTCCCGTGAAGTGCCGTACTGCCATATGTTAATGCTGGTAACATCTTGGCTTTTATTACTGCTAATAGGGGTTTAAATGATGGCCCCTTCAGTTTTTTCGCTAAAGACCTGAAGGCAAATGAAAAGGCGTTTGTCCTCTGTGTCATATATGCTTTTTGGTCCCGATGATTGTGCCTGTTGTCAATATAGAAGCCCAAATACTTATATTTAGATACTGCTTCTAGTTTTTTGCCCTCTAATTGGAATTGCTGTTTTGCCTTCTGATGCCTACTAATCAGCATTGTTTTGCTTTTTGCGATGTTTATCTCTAGTTTATTGTCGGCAATATATTCCAGCATTCCTGTAAGTGCTCTTCGTAGCCGATCTTAGTTAGGCTCATCAGCACAACATCATCTGCATATGATAAGTGAGATAGTGATAAAGTTCCTAGTTTGGGTGGATGAGATATGATCTTATTGAGTTTTGGGGCCAGGTCAGCCATGAACAGGTTAAAAAGATGCGGGGCCAGGACACAGCCTTGTTTCAGTCCTTTGGAGGTTACAACCTTTCTTGACAGACTTGCACCATCTCCCAATTTAACTCTCATCCATGTGTTGGAATATAGCAGCAAAATTTCTCTGAGTATTTTTTCAGGGATGTTGCATGCATGCAGTTTGCCCCATAAAGGATGACGGTCCCCGCTATCAAAAGCCACCTTTAGGTCAATAAAACTGAGGTATAGCTGCTGTTTCCGTCGTATATATTTGTCGGCAAGCAACGAGAGCGATAGGATGTTTGTTATAGTGCCACACCCTTTTCTGAACCCCATTTGGTTGAGTGGTATCCGTTTTGTTTAATCAGACCAAATGATCAGATCTTCCAATAGTAGAGAGGCATAGTACTTTGCATCTACGTCCAAAAGCGATATCAACCTGTAATTGGACGGGGGAGGTTCGAGCGCCTCCTTTAAAAATCGGAGTAATTACTGATCCTTGCCAGCTTGTCGGAATTTGCCTGTCTCTCTCCACTTCCTCATACAGGTTTTTTAGTCTTCCACTCCAGAAGTCTGGGGCTGATTTAAAGATTATTGGAGGGATGCCATTTGGGCCATTTGGGCCATTTCCACGACCCTTCAGGATTATTCTTTTAACGTCTTCATTACAGAAGCCCGAGTTTCCAATGGTAGATCTTGAGCCACCAGCTTCTTTCCGTTGTGCGTCATCTGTCTTTTGCAATTCGGGATGTTGGCAAGTTGGGGTGCTGTTTGTGTTTTGTAAGACGCTTCTGTCAAGGTATAATTGTTCCTCTTGCTCCACAATAGTTGTTTGAAACCTCTCTCTCCATACAGGGTGGTTCGATGGTTCAATGTCTGTGAATCTCTTTATTAGTAATGTTACCCACTCATTTTCTTGTACGCTTGAGGTAATTGAGTTAGCAGGCCGCTTTAGACCATTTATTATTCCCCAAAAGGCACTTGAGTTGATTTTCTTCGCAGTATGTAATAATTTGGCCCAAAAGTTATCCTCACGTCTTCTTTTGTTTTCCCTCAGCATCTTTTTGTACTTTTTCTTGAGGTTCCATATTGATTCCCAGTCTAGGGAAGACGTCTCGATTCTTTTTAGTCTCCTTACATTTTTCCTTATTTCTCGCTTAAGTTTGACAAGTTCAATTGATGTTGACCTAGTGTGTTTCAGTTCTGAGGGTTGTTTAGGTTTGGCAGACATAATTGTTAGTAATTTATTCGTGAAAGCTACCCACTCTTGTATCTTGTTGCATTCGCTTATTTCGCTTTCCATTTTAATTCTCTGTACTGTTACTTGAAGTTCTTCAATGTTCTCTGTTGACCATTTCAGTCGTTTCAAGTCAGTAGAGAGCGTGCTTTCAACAATTATCACGCTGTTTTGATGCTTGGGAGGCTTTAAATGGAAGTAAATATGTTGATATGAGTGGTCGCTTTTAGTAGTGAACTCAATCGAGAACCGTGTGAGAAAGGGGAATAATGGTAGAGATAGAGCAGTATTGATTGCACTTTCCCTCCGAGGTAGGTATTCATTGGAGGGTAATCCTCTGGAGTTCTCCCATTTATTATTCTCAGGCCCAGGTATTCCAAAGTTGTCACCAGCTGTTGTCCTACTGGATCTGGACGTTCCGATTTAAGCTGGTATTGGGGTTGTACCTTCCAGAACTCGTTATCTGCTGCTAATTTCTCGTCGTCTTCCGGTGTGTAGATTAAATTTCAGTTAAAATCACCTGTGATTATAATTTCCCAGGTGGGGTTGCTGTTTCGTATGTCATTGATTGTGGTTGTTAGCAGCTGAATGTGGGCTTTCTTCTCTTTCGCAGATGGATGAACGTAGATGTTAACCAGTAGTACAGGTGCCGCTCTGTCTGGTAGAGACAGTTGTATTAGTTGCATATTTGGTCCGTAGGGGGCTATTTGCTCGGATTTAATATAGATTTCAGTTGAGACATAGACTGCTAGCCCGCCTTTTGGACGACCATGCTTCCTGTTTTTTTCTGCCGGTGTACTAAAGTGAGTGTATCCGACAACCTGCAGCTCCTCTAGCGCCCAAGTCTCCTGTAGGGCGATTAAGTCACAAGACGCCCAGTTTTGAAGGGGCAGGCCGTCTTCTAGCCATTTCTTAGCACCGGCTATGTTTCATGAAATAAGATGGAGGCTGTCTTGACTGTTGTTCTTTATCTGTTTGTGTTGGGGTCAGTTGGTTTTCACTCTGTTCAGCGTGCCTGCAAGCCAGCTCCAGTGGTCCATATCGGGTTCTGTAGTTACTACTTTCACGGCCTTTTCCGTGCTGCAGCTTGCTATTGGTGGACTAAGACCCCTTGCATTCCGGAGGACTGAATACGCCTGTACCTTTCTTGCCAAGCTGTGCCCAACGTTTCACTTCTCAGAAGATTTTTCCCTTAATGGGCCTGGGTAACAAAATTTGGCCGGTTTCGAAAGCCTTATGCCCCATGTATCAAATGTTTGTTTAAAGGACATAATTAGCTGGGCGATCTCCTCTGTTTGCCATGTTGTAAGAGTTTGTTCATTACAGTTGCCGTGACCTGCCTGGCAAAATTCCACGGAAAGTAAATGGGCTGAATTAAGATGTTTTAGCCCTGGGATGGTTGCCGTCAGTTTGAGTACGTTGCCCCTGTTTAGGGTGTCATGCCGCCCCTGGGACTCATACTCTGGTGTTAGTAATAGTTGTTGTAATTGTTGGCCGTGCTGCCTTGTGGAGCTGCTGTTACTGACTTGTTGGTCTGTGTCCGCCAAGGAAGATATTTGTATTCTTCGATTGTCGCCGTTGGGCTTGTTACTCTTTTCGGCGTCTTGTAGCGTAATTGTTAGTGGTGACCTACTTGTCATGTTGGTCTCTTTCCCAGTTACGCTGAGGTCTTGTCTTTGGGGAACCAGTTCCTTTCCTGGAGTTTCCGCCCTTGGCCAGGTTTCGGGCCCACTTTCCAAAGGGGCGGCTTCCGCCTTGTTATTTATACTGACTCTAAGGTTTCCGTATGGTGAAACAGTCTTTGTTGCTGGGCTAGGTAGTAAGCTCTTAGTGTTCTGGATTGGGGGGGTCTTGCTGTCCTTGCCTCGTGGGTTTGTCTCTATGTGGTCTTCAAGGCTTCGTTTGCTTTTTACATTGGCCACTTGATTGTTCCCTATTCGTACCAACTGGCTCCAGACGTTGCTCCCTTGTTCCTTCATTTGTTTCTTACTTTGTTGTAATTTTAAGCCTTCGTTTCCAGTTGTCGTTCCTTTTGCCTCTTCGTTCTGCTTTGCCTGTTTGACGTAGTGTTTGACAGCCTGCGGTGTAGGAGTTTTTCCTGGCCCTTCTTTGTCCTCTTTTTGCTTTTTCCCAGTCGACCGAGGACCACCGTGATGTTCACTTCTTTGGTGGTTTCCCGTATTACTTTTTGTTAGACTTGGTTCGTCGTCACTCTCTATGTGGAGGCTGCTTTGTAGGCTTGGTGTTGATTTTTTCCATAGTGCAAGTTCTGTACCCATTCTTTGTTTCTTAGGGACATGTTCCTTCCTTGCTGATGTTGCTCGAGACCACTCTTTTGGGGGCTCAGTTGACATATCCATTGTTCCCTTTGAGGAGCCTGTGGTGTTTAGTGTATAGTCTATTTCTCTAGTTGCACTGAATATTGGAAACACTTTGAATCTTTGCTCCGTGGTCCCTACTAGTAGTTTGTTTCTCTCTTTCCTTTCTCGTTTTTTTTGTCTTTTTGTTAATTTAGTTGTTAATTTAGTTGGTTTAGAGGAAGTAGGCGAATTTAACGTAGAGCCGGCTTTTTTCTCAGCTGGAGTTTTTTGGTTGTCATTGCCCTCTGCTTTCTTGTCCGTTTGCTTAAGGGAGGCTGGTTCTGTCTTACTTTCCGCCTTTGTGGGTTTAGTACATGGCAAACTTGACTGCCTGAGTGCTAGTATTTGTTCTAACAGAGTGGGAAGGAGGCTCAGCTTGTCGATGATTGGGCCCCTAGCGCAGGGACTTTGTTCGAATGCATATTTAGATTGTGCAGTTGTTATTAGCTTGTTAAGATTGTCCAATTTAGTGTCGATCCCTGCTATGTGTAGCGCGATAATGTTCATTAGGTCTATTTGAGTGTCAAGTTTGTCCGATTGCCAATTAAGTGCCTTTGCAGATGTCTGGAGTGTTTCTATAACGGCCGTGAGAAGCTCCGGGTGAGTTGTTGGGACACTAGGTGCTGTCTCTTGCTGCAATGTTAGTTTAATGCCTGTGTGCTGTTCTAAGTCTGACAAGGAATTACTTGGCCCTGTTTGGCTGGTATTCTGGATGGCTATTATTGCTGTTCCATTATTTTCCAGATTTGTCTTAGGGTCCGACTGTTCAACTGCAGTTTGCTTTGGTGGTTTGTTGGCCTCCGCTGTCTCACTATCGAATAAAACTAGTGATGACTCCTTACTTGATAGAAGGGCTTAGGAGCTTCAACCATGAATTTTTCTAGGTCTTCCGGGCATGTCGCTTTGTCTGTACTTGTCCTATGTATCTGGGCTTCAGTTCTCAAAGCCAGTTTGGGGAAGTGAGGCTTGGTGGGAGTGGAGGGTGTTGTGGATTTTGAAATAATATCTGATGCTATTTTCGGGCTTGCATAAGCATCTAATGTGCCGGCCGTTGCCATTTGCTTTCCTCTTTCTTCGCTCCAATTGCTGCCATCAGCAGGGAATTTTTACTGCTGCCTTGAGGTTGCTCCCGTTAGCATTACTTTTCTCCAGTTCCAGTTCCTTTTCGGGATCGCAGCCTGGTCTTCTGACATTGATATGTCCCCTCTGACCGCCCGAGCCATGGACGCATCTTTTTCCAAGTAGTTCACTTCCGTCTCCTTGAGTGACTGCCGTTTATTTATACTTAAATCTTGATTTGGGTCTTGACTGCTTGGGTTCGTTTGGTCCGAAATGAGGATTATTGGTCTCAAGGATACCTGAGCAGTTGGACTGTCATCTGTTCCCTTGTGATGCGGCACCCTTTGAGGAGTTAGAGGCGCTGGTAGACCTGTTAGGGCTCGAGGTGTTGAGAAAATCACAGCCCCTGGGTCTTTGAGAAAGAAAAAGGCTTTCTTTATTTCTGTTGTACCTCTAATTTCCTGTTTCCTGAATAGGGATGCGATCAGCGAGATTAGTGGGCTCAGTGGAGTTGTAGCTATTCCCTTTTTTGTCTGGGTTTTTTTTTTGCTTTTGTCCCCCTGGTTGATACCAAGCGTTTTCTGAACTTTTTGAATTTTTTGGGACTGCTTTGGAGTCCGCCTGACTTTGCCCGATCTCATCCTTCACAGTTAATGATCTTGTATTCTGTAATCACGAAAATGACAATTTGATTTTCAAATTCAAATTCTAAGTCGGGGCTTAAGGCTTGATGGTATGTGCTATAATCCTCCTCCTGGTGCCAAGTGCCTGTTGCCACAGCCCCAACTTTAGTTTGTAGTTTGTACTGAGGTTACTGTCAAACGGCGATGCGTGTTTCCCTCCGAGCGCTCTAACGTGGCTCACGGTGCTGCTATTGCCTTCTCAGTGCTGCTCCTCTGCCTTTGGCCACTGCCTCTGCCCTAGTGCCCTGGTGCTTCAGGCCGGGGCCGTAGGTGCGCAGTAGTGCTAACCAAGATCCCCTGCTGGCAGGTGCATAGAGAGGTGGAGGAGATGGTGGGGGAGCTGGTGGAGAGCTGGTGGGAGTGGTGGAGGGTGAGGCAAAGGCCGGGCAGGGCCAGCAAGAGCCAGCAAGCAGGGCTAGCAAACGAGGCACACCGGCGGGTTGCTCACAGGCAGGTCACAGGGTGCACCCCTGACTGTCTGCCAGGTGCCTGCTGAGAACTCGCCCCCACTGACCCCCTGCTCCTGCTGACGGCCCGCCGCTCACCACTCACCGCCACTCGGCACTCCGGCTCTGGCTCCAAGGATACCGCAATCTCCGTGATTCCTGCGGTTCCCGCTACGAGATTTTTCTGTTCCCGGGCCGTTGGCCATTGGGGGGGCGACCGCGGGACCCCCGCTGTCCTCCGCTGTCCTGCACGTCCTGCACGCCGCTCTGTACCGTGCTGTGCTCTGTGGTGAGCTGCTGCCGCTCTGCTTTCTCGTCGCTCTGACAGCACAGTATGCACTAACGCTAACCCATCATTTCTTCCTGTTCCCAAGAGGATTATCTTTCAGTGCTTGTGCTTGGTTCATAATGTTATCCATCATGTAGAGGTCTCTTACCTGAGAAACAACTTTCTCTGGTATCCCCCATTTCGCTGACTGAGAACCTCCGATGCCAATCTTCTTGTCATACAGAAGTTCAATCGCTTACGTACCGGTGAAGATCTTCTTCACTTCAAGCCCCCTGTCTTCGGAAAAATCTTCATTCATCTCCCTGTTCAACTACAGATCTGCTATGCTTTCAGGAAATCTCTGAAAACTAAGTTCTGCACCTGTTAAGCATCCAAAGTGTGGGATTAGTTTGATATACAGCTATTTCTAAGCTCCAGGGCACCTTTCTGGGTAGCAGTCGCACATTACAAACATAATAATAATAATAATTATTATTATTATAATAATAATAATAATAATAATAATAATAACAATAGTCGCTGCAAACTCAGCTGGTCTCATTTACTGCAAGACTTTGTCTAGGAGAAGTGCAGACTGCCTTGCTTTTGCTGCACCATCTGCATGACAGAACTATGCATGCTACACATGTACACTGCACTGCAGTGAATCTCCTCCATTCAGTCCCATTTTAGGCTGCGGCATGAGCTACTTGTGCCATAAAGTATGGTGAACATCAGAACATCACAAAAACAAAGCAACACACACTTTTATGCCTTGTCATGTCATGTTATATTTAGGACTTGTCTAAATCTAGTTAGTGATGTCTCTGAACGCAACTGAGAAGGCAAATAGTTCCACATTTCAGACGTACACGAAGAAAAGCTATGAACTCATAACATACTCTTGTGGACTTTATGAACCATTAAAAGGTTGCCAAAAGAAGAGCAACAGACTCTTTAAGAACAGTATCTCTGAATGCATTTCTGGATGAAGGTAGGTGCCTTTCCCATATAGGGGTTTGTACACAAGGTACATCATCTTGAAAAAATACTTTCTTTGATAAGCAGCTAGTGTAGTATTTGCAAAATATGTCTGGCATGGGCAGTCAACAGAAGACAAGAAAGTATGTGTGTTTCTGAATTTTAAATGACCTGAAGGCTGCTAATCAACATAAGAGGTAATTCCTGGTGCAGGATGTTTGCTTAGTTCGACATGATCCTATTATTCCAGACACTGCTTGGCCTGCCTTCATCGGAGAGATAAGTAAGAACTTTCCTGAGACTTTTTATTTCATAATTGCATCCCAAATTGTGGCTCAAACGTAAGTAGACAAGACAAGCCAGGAGTCTGCCTTCATGTCCATGATTCTACCTAAAATAGTAGGTTTGGGGATTAAAACCAGTTCCTATAGCTAGTAAGTATTCAGCTAGAGATCACAACGATGATTTATGATGAGGACTTCATCTTCAGCATGTTACTGCTCATCCAATTCCAGATGTAACTCATAATCTGCTGTAACATTGCCTGAGTGCTGGAATCATTGGCCAGCCAAAACAAGATCTGAGTGTCATCGGCATACTTGTAGAGTCAGATTTACTAACATTTCAGGCAATGCAGCACAGGAACTTATTGCGCTGCGTTGTGTAAAATGGAGAGAGAAGGAAGTGCCATATCTACTATTATATGGCGCACATCTGCTCCCTCCTAGTGCTGGTTCACTGTGTGCTGCCTAGCACCAACGCAGGAATCCGTGCACCATGTTACAAGTGTGTCTGCATTATGGGCAGGATTGTTTTTCAGCAGGAAAGGATACCTTCCTGCACAAAAACAATCCTTAGAGGCTCATTCCTCTTTGTATGTGTGCTGCAAAATGCAGAACACATGGAAAGAGGAACTAACAAGAAGAAATAAAGATATTTTTCCTTGTTACTCCTCTCTACAGTAGGCACACCGTTCTGGGGCAATCCCAAATGTACTGCCTATAGTTAATCTGGGATTGAGTTATATTTAATGGGTAGATGCATAGAAAATCCAATGCTCCATCCATGGAATGTCTACTACAAAAAAATGTTGATAACACAGTGCAAGCTACTACATTGCGTTACATTTCTTTACAAAATCATGCAAGGGAGTGCAAATCGTCGGTTGGCTGGCTTTTTATATTCTATTTAATTTAATGGCTTGAATTGTCATGCGATGACTTGCCTCATGCAAGACCAATGCAAGTCCTTAGTAAATCTGACTCGTAATATCTTACCGCATCTCAGCCAGAGTGTTTACTACTGGCCTCACATAGATATTAAAAAGATGAGGTGACAGACAAGAGCCCTGAGGAACTCCATATTGAACACAGGCCTTTTGGGAAAAGGATAGTACACATTTTACTGCTTGGGTTCTGTTGATTAGAAAATACTTAAACCACAGAAGAGCACTGTCGCCAATACCACCCTTTCTATACAGTTCAACAGAATAGAAATATCAACCATACCTAAGTCAATGGCTAAGTCTAGCAAGATCAAGGCAATAATGTGTCCAGCATCTAATTTTCAAATCATACAGATTTGACACCAAGACCAATTCTCTGCTACATCTGGGTTTGAAGTTTAATTGCAAGTTATTCAAGCAAATATTAGCTTGCAGGTGCGTGCAGAGAAGCTTTGCTACATAGTTTTCAAAAACCTTGGCACTGAAACATAATAAGGAATTCTGTTTCTTTAAAAGGGGTATAATCAGCGCATCATTGAAAATGTCTGAAAGTATTCCTTTCTTTAGAGCTGCATTTAAAAGACCCATTAAAGGCGGGATTATCCCTGGAATTAAGAATTTAAAATTAAATGCTGAGCATGGACTTAAAGTAGAACAAGACCTCACAGAAGCCAGGAGAGCATTCAAATAGACTTTTGACATTGCATGAAGAAGATAATAAAGGAGCAGATAAATCTATACCAATTTGGGCAGGGACAAAGGTACCCTTGGCGGTGATTTCCTCACAGCTACATCTTAATGGAGAAAACATTAATAGAGCTGCTGGCATAGCTTTTCTGAGGGAGCAATACTTAGTGACACTTTGGACACATTTGTTAAGTTGTTTAACACCTTGAAGACACTTTTTGAATGCAATGGGCATATCTAATCTTGTTAAAATAGCATGTTTGTTTGAACAGGCATTTAAGAAGTTTATAGCTGTTCAACTCCACCTTATACTAATTTAGTTCAATGGGAGCTTGAGATTTTCCCAAATAGTTATCTGAGCACCTCAGTTTAGTTTTTAGCTCATCTGACTCCAGATCAAAATGAAGGGGTGGAACTCCTTTGCCTATTAAGTCTACTTCTAGCAAGCGACACATGTTGATCAATTGCACTAGTAATTCAGTTTTTAAAGCAAGCCCATTTGTGTCCACTGAGTTGTGGGCATCATAAATAGATGAGTTAAGCGACTTCTATAACTCACTCACCTGAAGAGATTTCCAATTTTTCGTAACACCAATTGGCAATGAAGTGACTGTTTATTTATTGTCTAGTGGCACCTTCTACATTACACAGAAGTGATCATATCATGCATAGGGGTTAAAAAAAATCTATAAAACTCAGATTTTAAGACTAAAGTTGGTCCAACGAATGGCATTTTACATGATGATATAAATTATTCGAAAACAATGTTTCAACCAAATCTTTTAGCTTTTTATAGCGTTCATTTGTGGAATCGGTCCACAGATTAAAATCTCCTGCAATAAGGAGGCATGCACAAGTAAAAAAAACAGCAGGGAGAGAAGCCATCTTCAAACTATTTTAGATGGCTGCCCCTTCTTTTCCAGACTAAAAAAATATATTCAGCTGGCAGTGTGTCCAACATGTCTGGAGAGAAGCTTTCTGTGGGCCGTGCTTCAGAGAGAAGTAAGACCTCAAAAATATTCTACTTGATGTAATTATTAATTTTGATACTGTGTTTAATAAAACAGTGGTTGTTCAAATAAACACAGTTAAGCATACTAGTTCACTCATTAGTAGATGCCATACCTGCAGAGAAGAGCTGATATTGCAAAGTAAGAAATCTCCCAATGTTGAGGACCTCAATATTGGCGAGGGCATGCAGTGACAAGTGGAACTTTACTTGTTGAAACTCTAACTCACAATTACAACTACATTGGAAAGGGTTCCTATAGCAAGAAAGGGCAGTCTCTTAGAGTTCATGTGTGTTAAGTTTTTGGACACCAGAGAGATACACAAACCTCGGGAAATACATGGCTAATTACTGACCTCAATAGTAATTAGATCCTCTGAGCAGGACTGCCAGTGAGGAACAGGACTACTGTACTCAGAAATGTAGAGTGAGCCTAACATAAAATGGACAAAAATAAGAAAGGTTGGTGCTGAAAACTGTCTAATCAACACTTACAGAAGTTGATCTCTTAGGCAGCCCATCTACATTGGTGGTGCAGTTTACAAGGTGGTCAGTACATGTTCATCAAAATCTGATGTCGTCAAGAACGGACTATCAAACGCCTTTGTCTCCATCTCATCTTCGGGGCAGATGTCCTCTTTCAATGAGTGTTATCTGCATTTCCATAAATTCAAAGCCCATGTCAATCAGTCTGGGACAGACTTAACTCATCAGAGAGAAGTTTCTTATAGCTATCTGCCTATGTGTAGGAGCTCATTGGAACTCACATGGGTCTCCTCTGAGGGGCAATCATGTGAATTCCTTTGAGGCAGGATAAAGCTAAAACCAGAAAAAATTGGAATGGGATTGTTCTCTATGGCTAGCACTTAATCTCCATCTGCAATACTGGTGGGGGGATGTGATCCCCTTGCCTCCTGAGGGCTTCAGGTCTAAAGTGGACTTCATCCCCAAGCAGCAGTGCGCCAGGAGGCAATTTTTCAGAGTCCTGGAGAAAGAGGCGTGGCCTCTGACAACCTCTCAGCAATCCAGCTGTGTGGGTTTTGCTGGAGGTAATAGGAGGGCTAGTTGACCTCCAAGGACCCTCAAGAACCAGGGGGACATCATCCCCCATCTAGTAGTGTGCCAGGAGGTGCGTTTGCAGAGTGGTGGAGGAAGGGGGCGTGGCCACCAAAAACCTCTCAGCAAACCTGCTTTGTGGGACTTGCTTTAGGAAACAGCAGGGGTAGTTGGCCCCCAAGGACTCTCAATAGCCAAGGGGACTTCATCCCCCTACTAGTAGAATGCCAGGAGGCGCGTTTGCTGAGTGGTAGAGAAAGGGGGCATGCCTCCAACTAGGTCTCAGAAATCCGGCTGTGTGGGACTTACTGGAGGTAACAGGAGGGGTAGTTGGCTCCCAAGGGCATCGTTGTTCCCAATAGGTCCCACACAGCAGGATTGCTAAGAGGTCTTGGAAGACCATGCCCCCTTTCTTCACCACTCTGCAAACACGCCTCAACGTGCACTACTGGTTGGGAGAGGAAGTCCACTTTCCTCCTGAGGGACCTTGGGGGTCAAGAAGCCCTCCTGGTACCTCCTGTAAGTCCTAAACAGCAGGATTCCTGAGAGCTGGTCGGAGGCCCAGTCCCCATTCTCCACCACTCTACAAACGTGGCTACTAGTTAAAAAAAACATAGAAATTTACTGAAAAAAACAAAGGTTACAGGGACGTTATAGTTAGGAATTAGCATATAAAAAACTGTAGAAATTCACAGAAAAAAATTGAAGGTTACTGGATGTTATAGTTAGGAAATGCAATGAAAAAACTTAGAAATTCACTGAATAAAAACAAAGGTTACAGAGACATTATAGTTAGGCTCCGGTGTCACTTGTACAAAACTATAACTCACACCCCCACAATGACCTCACATACTATATCACTCATGTCATGAACAGTGACATCACTGATGACATTGTTTTTTATAGTGAATATATATATCTATCTATATATATATCTATCTATATATATATATATATGTATATATATATTCAATGCAACTTGATCTCCACACGAGGGAACACTTTAACAGCCGGTGCTCACGGCGGAGAGAAGACCATTCTCCGCAATAATGTGATCCAACAAGAAAAGAAACGTGGCACACACCTTAGCAGTTTTTAGAGTTTTAATTTGACAGAAAGCTCTCCTCCTCCCTACGCGTTTCGAACTTCACGTTCTTGATCACGGTAGTATATATATATATATATATATATATATATATATATATATATATATATATATATATATATAAATATATTGAACCGAGTCACAAGGAAAAAACCCCTGACCCCCTAGGCCTGCTCAGGGGGTCCCACAGGGACCCCCAGTGCCACAAATAGCATTTTTTGTAAACAATTCAGCGGAATTCACGTTGGATCTGGCCGAAAATAAAAAAATACTAAGCGCTGCCTCCCGCACTTTGTTTAATTAGGCCCCCGGGCTGGGCCAGGTCACAGGGCCAATGATCTAAATACATGCAGGGGCCAGCGCGGGCCCTCGCAGCCCCAGGGAGGGCCTCTTCCCTGGGGCATTATTTTTTAAATGATTGCATGAGTGGTCTCCTGCCCCCACACAGCCCCGGGGACCGCAACCTTCCCGGGGCTGATTTTGTTAAATGCGGGGGCCACATGCCCCCCGCAGCCCCAGGGAATGCCACCTCCCCGGTGCTATGTTCGTTAATTGTGGGGAACAGATGGGCCCCATGCAGCCCAAGGGACCGCCACCACCCTGTGGCTTTATTTTTTAAATGATTGCATGAGGGGCTCCTTCCTGCCCCCCCGCAGCCCCGGGGACTGCCACCTCCCTGGGGCTATATTGAAAAGATGCGTGGGGGGGCTACAGCCCTACCACAGAGCCCCAGGGACTGCCACTTCCCGGGCTGATTATGTTAAATGCGGAGGACCAACACCTCCCCGGGGATTTATTTTTCAAATGATTGCATGCAGGGGGCTCCTTCCCCCTCATGCAGCCCCAGGAACTGCAACCTCCCTGGGGCTGATTATGTTAAATGCGGGGGCCACATGGCCCACCCACAGCCCGGGGGACTGCCACCACCGCGGGGCTATGTTCATCAATTGTGGGAAGCCACGCGGGACCCCCGAAGCCCCGGGGACCACCACCTTCTGGGGCTTTATTTTTTATATGGTTGCGTGGAGAGCTCCTGCCCCCATGCAGCCCTGCAGCCCCAGGGACTGCCACCTCCCTGGGGCTATGTTGAAAAGATGCGTGGGGGTCCTCTAGCCCCACCACAGAGCCCCAGGGCCCACCACCTCCCCAGGGCTATATCAGAAAATAAAGTGTGGGGGGCTCGAGCCCCCCACATAGCCCTGGGGACCACCACCTCCCCGGGGCTTTAATACTGTTGTAGAGCCAAAAATGGCCCTGGGAATAATGTCCTGGGGTGCCCACCCCTGGGATATTACACTTTGCTATGTGTTGGCAGGAGAACTGCTCCTGCCAACACATAGGAAACGAGTGCTCCACTTTGGACAAGTGAGAGAATTTTGCTCTCACTTGTTCAAAGTGGAGCACTTTGCTTTTTACCCCTAGGGAGCTGCATGTCAGCAGCTTCCTGGGGGTAAAAAGCCATGCCGGATCCCGCAGGAGATGGAAGCCGGCTGGGACCATGGGGGCCTTCAGACTCCCCCCGCGGGCCCCGACTATCTGGCCATGCCTTGGGGGATGGGGTCCCCGGGGCCAAAAATGGCCCGGGAGGGGGGGCCACTCGCCCCCTGCCTTAATGTTTTTTTTTATTATTTAAAAATGGCCAGGCCCCAGGGGATCGGGTCCCAGTGGCCGAAATTGGCCTACGGAGGTGTGCCACAGGCCCCCCTCCCTTTTTATTTTCTTAAAAAACAATCTCAGGCCACGGGGGATGGGGTCCCTTGGGCCAAAATCAGCCTCGGGAGGGGGGACGCGCACCCCTCTCCCTTTCTATTTTATTAGAAATAAAAAATGGCTCAGGCCCTGGGGATGGGGTCCCCGAGGCCCTAAATGGTCAAGGGATGGGGGGCCACACAGCCCACCTTCCTAAAATTAAAAAAAAGGAAGCCGGCAACTCGCCGGAGGCCCCACCCCCTTTGTCAACTACTCTGCAAACACGCCTCCTGGCGTGGTCTTGGTTGGGGGATGAAGTCCCCTTCAATGCTGAGGGTCCTTAGAGGCCAACTAGCCCACCTGTTACCTCCAGTAAGCCCCACACAGTGGGATTGCTGAGAGGTGGTCAGAGGCCACGCCCCTTTTTACACCGCTGTGCAAACGCGCCTCTTGACGCACTGCTTGTGGGTCAATGAGAACCCCTTGTGCCCTGAGGACATCAGGACTAAAGTGGACTTCATCCCCCAAGCAGCAGTGTGCCAGGAGGCGTATTTGCAGAGTGGTGGAGAAATGGGGCATGGCCTCTGACCACATCTCAGCATTCCAGCTGTGTGGGGCTTACTGGAGGTAACAGGATGGCTGGTTGGCCCCCATGGGTCCTCAAGAGGCAAGGGGACTTCATCCTGCAACCAAGAGCGCACCAGGAGGCGTGATTGGAGAGCGGTGGAGAAAGTGGGCGTGGACACAGATTTCAGGGACATTATAGTTAGAAATTAGCATTTAAAAAACCTTAGAAATTCACCGAAAAAACAAAGGTTACAGAGACGTTATAGTTAGGCTGAAATTTCACTCGTACAAAACCAGAGAAATTCAGCCGTTATAGTCAGCTGAGCTAACTATAACTTGCACCCCGCAATGTACTGTTGATGACGTCACATATTACATCACTCATGACATGGTCAGTGACATCACTGATGACATCTCAAATGACACCACTCATGACATCACTGATGACATCATCCACATAATCTCTGATGCACCTACTCACACCCTAATATAACCTTTCATGCACCCACTCTAAAATACAGACTACCATTCTCGAAAGCATAGACACACCAATACCAGTTAGTACATACCCACTCACTGATTCATAGGTCTATACACACATCAACTCACTCACCCATACAGCCACTCATACATGCAGTCACTCACCAATACAGTTACTGATATCTGCACTCATACACCCATACAGAAACTCACACACCGCCACTCACCCATAGAGGTACTCACAAACCTAGTCACTCACCCAAAGAGTCAATCACACTGTCCTTTACTCACCTATACAGTTATACACACACCAGCTCACTTATTCATACAGATACTAACACATACTTACTCTCTTATACAATCCCTAACACAAGCACACACTCCGCCATACACCCACTCTCACAATCACTCACTCTCACATACAGTCACTTGTATACTCCAACACTCACATATACTGCCTTACTCATATGCAATTACTCACCCATATACCACTGAGACATCCATTCACTCAACGACAGAGCCATACGCATACTCACTCACCAATATAGCCCCTCGCAGATACACTCATGATGCCATACACCTAGTGATTCACCCACTCACACATCCATGCAGGAGGTCACACACCTCACCACCCACCCACACAGCCACTCAGGTACCCATACAGGTACTCAGACAACCAATCAATTACCCATATAGACACTCATGTAGCTACTCACCAACCCATGCAGCCACTTACATACCAACTGCCAGACTGATTCAGACAATTACAGATAATTCAATCGCTGCCTGCTGGAAAGTTACCTATGAGGAGGTGGCCTGACTGGATGACGTGATTCGCAAAGGACCCTGGGATACTACCTGTGGTATTGATGTATTCTTACCAAGGAAAGTGTCCAGGGACTTCTGCCTTGCCTTGAGAGAGAGAGCATTTTAGAACGAGCTCTGTCCTGCTTGACCCAACAATGTGGGGAGACTTCTTAGGAAGGCTTCACACGCTGACACCTTAATTGATCTTGCCTTGGGAGAATGCTATGTAGGGATTTCACTTTAGTGCTAGTGTAGGAACAGATTAATATTTTACACCCACAAACTTCCAATGAAGGGGAATCTGGATGTCTGCAGCATAATCTTTTGTATCCTGGTTCTCGAATTACTCATTTGGTGCTTGTTGCACCGCCTTAACTTCATCCATAGATTTGGCTTTGTATTAGTTCCAATGTGTTTCTACACCCTCACTTTGAGGTGCCTGTATGTCCAGTTATTCCTAGCTTTTTTAAGTTGGAACTGATTGATCTGCCCCCCTCATGCTTTCATGCTGAGAAAAAGTATTATCGACTCGAGGTTCCAGAACGGATCTAGAACATGGAACCCAGCACCTTCAGAAGCAACAGGTAGCTTATGGCCTGTTGCCAGATGAATTAATCATTTATTTATGTATTAACGTATTTGTTTTAGTTCAGTCTAACGGCGCAGGACAACAGTGCAGGTAGATGGGAGAAAGAAAATGAAGAAGCAAGACGAAGAGGTAAGTAACAAGCATTGGTAATGCATCGGTTTCGCTTATTTAATTAATAATGGGCTGTTTTGATCAATCATCGTCTGGGAGAAGGAAAGAGCTCCCTGACAGATAATACAGGAGTGGAGAGGATGTGGCACAGTGGCCAGAGCTGCTGATTTGAGAGCTGGGGATCCAGGATCAAGTCTCAGTGGCGCTGCGTAACATCCTGTAATTCTATGCAAATCGCTTAATCTCTCCAGGTGATAAATTGTTATATAAATATGCTGCAAGAGTAAAAGGCAAAACTCTTTGAAAATATAGTTCCACCAAAGTGTATGTTAACAGTCTTTCTGCGGCGGGAAACTGATAAGAGAAGCAGATGAGGAAAAAGCATTGGTAAATGTAGGAAATATGCTACAGTCAATAGAAATGGAGGAACGGTAAGTGGCACGGACAGGTACCAATGAGAAGCCAGGAAAGAGAGGAGGAGGGATGTAAGTCCCTTTTAAGTTTATATTTTAAAAAATGCATTTCTCAAGCACAGTGCAAGCGCTGTGCAGGCGAAATCTAAAAAGTGTAGTGTGTTTCAGCAGGTTATCCCAAAGACAATAAGCTGTTGATGCGCGTTGTCTTTCAGCATGCATTCCTCAAACACTTGACTTTTTTTCTTTTTGTTCCCAAATTTCAAGTTGGCTAATAATGCATATTGTCTAATTAGCCTTCCAAAACTACTTAATATGCTTGCCTTGTAATTTTCTTCTTTTGACGGGAAGGTGAAAAAGAGATATAGGCTTGGCTTTCTACTTAACATTGTTGAGAAAGTAGAATGCCACAAGGTTTAACAATGACAGAGTGGAACACGTTTAAAGTCATTTTGTTTCATATAAGTGAGTGTGTGTGTGTGTGTGTGTGTGTGTGAGTGTGTGTGTTTGTGTGCGTCCTTGTCTAGGGGTCTGTGTCTATGTGGGTAAATATTTGAGCCATGCCCATTAGAATATATAAATGTGCCCAGCAACACATTAACGCATCATTTCGACCGATTTTACCCATAAATAGATGCAAAAATGTATCACTAAAGTGCAAATGTTTTATGACCACAATATAGTAGGTCTCATCTGAGAAAAACAGCGTAATTACATCCAAGTATCATTTTACAGTAGAAATCAAGTGGGGAGAGTCGAGGCATCATCACCTACTGGCTTGACACTCACCTCACGGAAGTAATAGCCCCTCTGCACACTCAACAATGGTAATGAATTAGTACACATGATATAATTAATAATGCCTTGTTAAAAAGTCCAGTCTGTACCCAAAGGATCCCAATAATTTTTGACCAATATCTCGCCTCCCCTTGCCTGCAAAACTGATTGAGAAAACTATGAACTTACAACTTAGTGCCTTTCTACGTGAAACCCAAGTTTTAGACCCTACTCAATATGGGTTCAGAGAAGGGCACAGTACAGAGTCGGCCCTTATAAAATCCACAGAAGAGATAAGGGAGGCCCTGGATAGGGGAGGTAAGGCTGCTCTAATCATGTTGGATTTATCTGCGGCCTTTGATACGGTCCATCATGATGTGTTGATGGACCGTTTGTTGGCATGTGGAGTCCAAGGCAAAGCATGGAAGCTATTGAAATCTTTTTTGAAGGACAGATCACAAATCGTGGCACTGGGTGAATTTTACTCTAAACCTTTTGCGCTGCCTTGTGGAGTGCCACATGGGTTTTCGCTCAGCCCCACTCTTTTTAATGTATATGTATCTTCCCTAGCTTCTTTAATTGGTTCCTTTGGCTTCAGCCTGACCTCGTATGCAGACGACACACAAATTGTTGTGACTCTGCGGCTGGGACAGGCAGCAGGAATCGAAAATCGGTTCTATGATTGTATGGAAGCAATCGGGAGGTGGATGGCACAAAACAGTCTAAAATTAAACTCAGGAAAGACGGAGGTTATCTTATTTGGAAATGATGCCAATTTCTGGACCCCTAAGTGGTGGCCAGAAGCTATGGGCACTCTTCCTATCCCTACTAGGAAAGTAAAAAACCTAGGAGTGATAATCAATGATAAACTCAATTTTGGTGATCAGATCAACGCTGTGTCATCAACTACCTCCTATGTTATCAGAATGGTCAAGAAAATACTCCCCTTCTTGCCAATTGATAGTCGGCGGACAGTAGTTACTGCACTCATTCTGTCTAGGCTTGATTATTGCAATAGCCTCTATCTAAATATACAGGAACGTTTTTTGAACAAACAAAAAGCTTCACTGGTTGCCTGTTAGGAAGCGGGACCGCTTTAAAGCTTTGTGCACCGTTTATAAGGCACTCCAAGGCACAGGACCAGACTATTTGAAACAGCAAATGCGGTGGTACCTACCCAAAAGAACCCTTCGCTCCTGTGGAGCCAGGTTGCTGATAGTACCACCCAATAAAAAACTCTCATGGGGTGGGAGAAGCTTTGTTGTCTGTGCAGCAAAGGCCTGGAATGACCTTCCCTTCTATTTGAGAAATGCCATGGATCTCCTCACATTCAGGAAGGGACTAAAATCCTGGCTCTTTAATCTGTAAGGTTGTCTACCATCTCAGTGCTCAGAGGATAGTGGTTAGCGCCAGGACACCCTTGGGTAAATGTCGCGCTTTAGAAATACCTATAACATAACATAACATAACATAACAAGAATAACTTGTGTAATGGGGTCCTGTATTGCCATCACAGAGTTCTGGTGATGGTTACTACAACAAGTCAATATTTGGTCTTGCCAAAGCACTGAGCCAAATATCCAAATTTCCCTGCGATATACATTTTTAGATGCATGAGAAATAAAAAGGAGTTAACCTCATCCAAGAGTACAATTTCCAGTGTAGCCCATTTTGCTATACAGTCAATAAATGGGATTAAATGTAAGTTTATTGCAAATTCAAAACCAAACTGATGTACACAAGTCTCAAGAATATGTTGTAAAAATACAGAATCACTACTGGCAGTCCAAATCATCTGACAAGGTTTAGTCTCAGCAGCATAAAGCATACAAGGAATTCAGTAATAGCAATGCAAAAAATAAGGAACAAAAACAGGTGATCACTGTATGATTTCCGGTCCTCTTGCCTATATATGAGTAAATCTTGGGAAACCCTAATTAGATCCAGTAAAGCAGGAAGGCATCAGCATTGTAGAGGCTTCTGTAGAAGTTCTCTAAAATCAGGAGTAGTGCATAGCATAAAGCCACACAATATAGCAAAGAGGTCTGTATCCCTCTAAGCCTAAAAGGAATGTGCCTAAAGCTAAAGTGTGACAACCAATTAAAACTACACAGAACATTCGAGAATCCCACATCATGCGTCCCTGTGTTTTCCACCTTCTCACAGCAGAACCTGACAACCTTATTTGATACTTCTGTCTCATTGTCTGAACATCAGGACGTATTTGGATTCATCCTGTCTCTAGATACAACATGAATAGGTGTCCTCCTTTTGTTCAATAGCGCCTCTCGTCCATGCCAAAGATTCTTCTCCCGAACCTCACTATCTCTCATACACAATGTGCATATTCACTAACTATGAGATCATATGAATGCACCTGCAAGGAGGAAGAAAACATTGCAACCCTAGCAAACTTTCACACGGAGGGTTCAACATTAGAGTCCAAATGCTTAAGGCCTTTGGGCAAGCTAATGCAGCAAACGCCTCAATACACATTTAAGTGCATGGTTATGGACACATATACAGTTATAAAATAAATGCAGGATGCTATTCAAATGAATACATGAGTCTATATAGAGTTAATAAAATTATTCAAACTACACAAATGCAGATATATATGAAAACTGTAATTTGGTATCACTATAAGGAAAACATTAGTATGCACACTCATGTAAATGTCTGAATTATACAGCAAATGCACTACAGTATTCCGGTCAAGTGAACCACTTTACATTAATGATATTAAAGCACACACACATATGGTACTACATGCACGTATATATAGCATAGTCAAGGAGTGAAGGGGTGGAGCCAAAATTACGCTGCTCCAGTCCCCCTCTGATGGTAAAGAAAGTCATCACAATTTAAGATCTAAATCTTATCAGATGAACCACCTAAAACCTCGTTGTCTTTAGAATTTTCCTCCTAGATTCTTCCAGACGTTTCATTTTTTCATAGTATTTACTCAAACTCTCCTCTAGCTCTACCTCCACTCTTTTCCTCTTCAGTCCCCATTTGACTTTCATGAACTTATATCCCTTAAAGATCACAACTAGGAATATTATACAAAGGGCAATTATCACAGTAGTTTTCAAAATAGCACCTAAACTTCCACTACCCAGGTTTCCAAACCATCTGCCCACTGAAGCGAATCCATTCACAACAGCTTTCCAAGCACCTGTCACTTCCAACTCTATCAACTCTCTCTTCAGACTTCAAATATTCTAAATATACTTCTGTAACTCTTGTCAGGAATGTAGATGCAGCATTTCTGGAACTTTAATATCTGATAGACTCCGCCCTCCATTGTGAGAAGGACGTCTAACACAAGTTTTTTATTCAAAACCATGGACCTAATCGCTACCATTTTTGTATCCACTACTAATAAAGCTCCTGCTGTACTAGTAGCCAACTTATCCACTATAGTAAATAACATTCTAATATTGAGGTCATTCAAAATCACACCCACAGATGTGATCATTGCACCAAAAATATCTCTCACTACTTCTCCAGCATTTATTTCTCCATTTGACCTGGAATTCCTTTCCTACTTTGGAAAAACTACACCTAGGTAGCAAATACTAAACCAGCCTCTGGGCAATGTGAAATAAGCATGCCCTCCACAAATATAGTAGACTCCAGGAAAAGCAGGCTCATCACCCATCTAAAATAAATTCCACAACCACCTAACTTCAAATATATGGTTGCACTCAATATTTCCCACAAAATGATCGTCAAATGAAGATCTCTCCACAAATATACACAATTTCCTTTTATGTTTCTAATCTAGAGTCAAATTTGTATGATTTCCTGCTACTAGATGCTCTATTTCTTCCTCAGACCACTTATAGTCATTCTTAATGTTCTTGTCAGTTTTTGATCTAGATTCCATACTTCTCCTCCTGTCTTCAACTAAATGTTGAAATTTCTTCTCAACCTCTGTTAGAAGGCAAGTCAAACTGTGTCTGTGAACATAGGGAGTGTCTACTGTCATGATGGGTTTAGAGAACCTTTTTGTAATTCCAGGAATCTTAGCAGTGGGGTCAATGCGACGATTTAGGTGCGCAAATATGTTCCCTTACATACATAAGGCTCATCAAAATACTACAGGTAACACCATAAGTTAAAGGAATGTGGTGATAAGTGATACCCTCTTCAGTTGATGCAGGCAATTGCGTACAAATGTACCAATCCCTGGCATCCATTCAATATACTCATGAAGCAGTTTAAAATAAGCATTTTGCAGAATAATCTCCTCTAGATGTCTATACGTGCAGCTCTGTCTCATCCAATGGAAACAAGCTATTATCACTATGGTGTGGGGGTTTGGGAATAAATGCAGACTTAGTCTTTCCTGAATTAGATGTAGATTGATATAATCCTACAAGCAAAATAATTAGTATTACAACTGCAACTATTAGTGTGCCTGCTATTATTTACCTATATCTACTTGACTAATATTAAGATTAGCTTCCATTACTTCCCTAAAAGCCAGAGTCTTCCCCTTCGATTTCCAACTGTGCAAATGGCAAAACCACAGTCCAAATAGTGTGCAATAAGATTATGCACAAGGTCTTCGTGAGTCTTCCTTAGCCCTGCTCCATGTTCTTCTAAAGGAAACCTTACGCTCCTTCAGCTGCCTCGGGCTTCGGTGCTCTTCTTTCTTCTCCTACCAATGTATGTAAATGTCTCAAATAAATGCACAGGTCAAAGTCACTAATAGTCACATTCACAATAAAATTGATGATAATGTAAATTCAAATCATAGTTCAAACAAAATGTTCAGTTCAAGGAGGTTCAACTGGATCTGCAATATTATCCCAGTATTCCTATAACTCTCTCTCTCTGTCATTCATGGCAAAGTGAGTCCGTTCAGGGGTGAGTGCCTCCAACATGGTACTCTAGCTTGTTTAGATCTTCTGAGAGCACTCCCTTCAGCTCCTCCGTCACTCAAATCAGAATCCTCAGTGTCCTCTAGAATAGTGTGGAGCCCGCTTTCTCCTTGCGGATTCAGTCTCCCTCTTCCTGACTTCCTAGCCAATGATCTCCTGCTGCAACTTGTGGTTCTAAAGCACAAGGCCCTTCGTCAGGATCTGAGCCAGACTCAGTTGTCACCACAGGATGAGACTTTCTCACTTCTGCTCCAGCTATCGACTCCCCATGACCCCCCTCTTAGGCCAAACAAGTGCTGCTTCAGGCTCTTGCTGGCCCCCCACAGCTTGACTAACCTGCTCTGTGATCCCTCGACCACCACCGGCACTTTCGGGAGAGGAGCTGTTACATCATCAAGGGATCACAGAACTCAGCGAGTGTTGGCAGCATGTACCCACTTGGAGTGATCTCCACACTTCACAGCAGTTGTTGTGACCAGAATCACTGGGAAAAGACCACACCAGCAGGGTTCCAGACAACTATTTTGTACATGTTTCTTCACCAAGACTCAGTCACCAGGACTGAGGTCTATGCACTGCTCCTGATGAGGCAGGGCTGTGGCGGCACTGACACAAACACAGAATGCACTACATCAACCATTCCTTTGCAGTAATCAAGTATCATGTCATCAGTAATGTTCACAAGCGCATTTGCAGGAACAGCTGGCAGTCTCATAGCTCTGCCCATGATGATCTCATGGGGGGCAATCCTGTCCTCCTATCAGGTATGCTGCAAGGACTCATCAAAACAAGAGGCAAAGCATCAGGCCACTTCAGAAACGTAGAAGCACACACTTTTGCAAGCCTAAATTTCAATGTTCCATTGTTCTGTTCCACCAGATCTGAAGCCTCAGGTATATAGCTACAATGCAGTCTCTGTTCAACTTGTAAAGCTGCACACAACATTGTCAAGATTGTGTTGTGGAAATGCTTTCCCAGGTCTGATTCAAGAGAATTTGGAAAGCCAAACCTACGTATTAACTCCCTCAAAAACAACCTTCCTGCTGTGAGACTGTCATTCCTCCTGGTCAGGTATGCCTCCACCCATCATGAAAAGATTTCCACAACAACCACGACATATCTCAAGCCATTGCACACATGCATTTCAATGTAATCCAGCTGCATTCTGTTGTAGGGACCATCTGATCTTCGTATGTGGCCCAATGTCACTGCAGTTCTTTAACCTTCATTATTCTGTTGACACACAGCACATCTGTGACTCAATGCTTCAGCCATTAATCTAAACCTAGGATTAAACCAGGTCTGTCTAATAAATCTGACCATGGCATCTCTCCCTACATGAGTGACCATGATAATGCCTGGCTATCGGTGGCAAATAACTGTTAGGCAACACAGGTCTTCCATCCTCTGAAACCAAATTATCATCCTCTTCTTTCGTGACACAACCTGCCTTAATCCAAATTTGCTGTTCCGCCTCTGACACTTCTTCCTGAAGACTCCTGACCTCCTCCCATGTATCAGCAGTTGTTAACAGAAGGTTGCGGTTGGTCTCATCTGTATCTTCATTAGTGTACTCACCATTAAAGGTGCAAGCATTATGAGCACAATACTTTGCGACCTCGTCAGCATATTTAATGCGACAGTCACATGGGGGCCGATTCACAGAACTAATCTGAGATAAAATCCTAAACTTACTACTTTTGGTATTCACAGAAGGCATTTAGTAGTAGTAAAGTTAGGAGTCCTAACTTTACTACTACTAAATGCCTTCTGTGAATACCAAAAGTAGTAAGTTTAAGATTTTATCTCAGTTTAGTAGTAGTAAAGTTAGGAGTCCTAACTTTACTACTACTAAATGCCTTCTGTGAATACCAAAAGTAGTAAGTTTAGGATGTTATCTCAGTTTAGTAGTAGTAACGTTAGGAGTCCTAACTTTACTACTACTAAATGCCTCTGTGAATACCAAAAGTAGTAAGTTTAGGATTTTATCTCAGATTAGTTCTGTGAATTGGCCCCTTTATGTCCCCCTTACAATGAGCAGCACATTTTATGACCACAACTCGAGCAAGCATTTTCAATGCCTCAAGAAGCTTTCTCACTTGTTCTCCGTTCTGGATGGGCGACCCTGAAGAGGTCATAAACCCCCTCTGGGGCAATAACTGTCAAAAATCGTGAACAACACCAAAGTCATACTAACCATTAGTGAAAATAGTCACTCTCTGCTGGTGTGTGGCACAGCGCCCTCTTATAAGAGGAATTAATTCAGCCACTTGCACAGAAAATACTCCTTCATTGTCTCACAAACAAGAGCCATCCACTAACAATGCAAAATCAGGTTCAGGCAATGGCTCATCTTACATACCTGGTGTTTGCTTAGTGCATAGGTCAGTAACATCAAGACAGTCATGCTCCACTTCACCATCATCACTATCACTCTCAGGAAGAGGCAACAAGGTGTCAGGGTTCAAAATGGCACATCACTTTAATGTGACAATCTCAGCCCCTAGTATGATTTGCTCATACCGGGTAAGGTGGCTGTTTGTCAAATGTTGAGTGGGAGTACATGTCAACAATATCTCCATGGAATAGGGCACATACATAGTTAGAGAATGACCCATAACAATGCCTTCACATCTCTCAATGCTGAAATCAGAAGCAGCCATGGATTCGAGACACAGGGGCAACGTTGCAGCTACTGGATCAAAGATGTCAGAAAAAAAGGCAACAGGGCTGCTGGCACTTCCATGCATTTGTGTAGGCACTGAGAGAGCGTAGCCCTCCCTTTCCCTGCAGAAAAGTAAAAATGATTTTTTGTAATCAAGCATTCCTAGTGCTGGAGTGTGGTAGAAACTTTCTCTCAACTCTAGGAAGGCAACCAAGCATTCGTTATCTCAGGGTACTGGATATGACACATCCTAATGTGTCAGCCTCTGTAAAGGCTTAGCCACTAGGGAAAAATTGGGTATCCATGGGTGACAATAGCCCACCATTTCCAAAAACATCCTGACTTCTTTCTGTGTTGTTGGTGGCTTCATTTGCAGAATTGCCGAGATTCTTTCCTGTGACACCTTCCTGTCTCCTTTCTCAATGTGATTTCCGAGATACAGGACTTCTCTCAAACAGTATTGTAGCTTATTGGGGGACTCCTTATGTCCATTCTCAGCCAAGTGGTTCAACAGAGCAATAGTATCAGTCATGCAAGCTTTTTGAGTATTTGATGCAACCAACAGGTCATCAATATACCGCACCAAAACAGAGTTACAGGGCATAACCAAGGACACCAGGTTCTTTTTAAGAATCTGGTTGAAAATGGACAGACTCTCTGTATACCCTTGTGGGACACAGCACCATTCAAAAACATGACTGCCAAACTGAAATGCAAAGAGGAACTGACTATCCTCATGCCGCGGTACAGAGAAAAAGGCCTGACAAAGATCTTGACAGTAAACCACTCAGCCTCACATGGAATCTGAAATAAAACCACAGCAGTAATTGGTACAACAGGACACCAAGGAACTACAATATATCTTTCGGAGATCTTGAACTATGCTGTACTTACCACAAGGCTTCTGCAAGCCCATAATGAGTGAATTACTTGGGGTCCAACCAATCTCCTTCAAAATACCTTGTTGGATCACTGTCTCGATTACTGGGGTAATTCCAGCAATCATTTCAGGGGTCAGATTATATTACAGGGTTCTTGGGTACACAACATTAGACTTTATCTGTCTAAGGACAGGCTCAACTCTGTTGATGAGTTCAATGTCCTTCCCTGGAAAATCCCAAATGTCTGACCTCACTGTACCTCTGAGATCTAGGGGCAACTCTTTATTTGTCATCATAGGGAACAGCTCAACTGTTGGGGGTTGTTTAGCCAATTTAGAAAGCAACATCTACATCATGAGTTTGCAACTCCACACCCGTTGGGGTGCAATAAATTGTGCAATTCAGCTTGCACAACAGATCCAGTCCCAACAAACTCACAAGACTCGAATCACATATCACTAATTGGTGATTCTCCTCAAAATTCCTTATTTTTACAGGTACATCCTCGGTTATGGGGTTTGTCATTTGTTTATTTACAACTCCTACAACTTGGATTCTCTTTCCTGAGAAGGGTACATTTGGAACTTCCACTGTTCTAACAGTAGAGCGGGTAGCACCAATATCAACCAGAAATGATGTAGGGTTGTCATTTACCTCACCATCTATAAATGGACCACTCTGGTCTACCTCCAAGAATTCACCAAGCATGCAATCTTCCTCCCTCCTCAGGAACAGTCAGACGGACTGATTGGAGCCATAATAGTCAATCGTATCAAACATGGGATAGTGCTGGTAAGGATTTTTATTCTGATTCATATTTAGAACTTGGTTTGAAGTGAATCTAGGGCCATTGGCAGCTTGTTGTGGGAATGGGGCTTGCAGCACATTGCAATTTTGAGATCATGGTCTCTGCACATTTTATGGCTGCACGGGTTTATTATTCTGAAGCTGTCCAAACCCTGAATTTTGACCCTCATTAGCAGGATTAAAACAACATTCTCACTTTCAGTGCCCCAGCTTACTGCAATAGTGACAGAGGTTGGATTTCTTTAAAGTAGTTACATCAATCCCAGTACTCGGGTCAATTGGGAGGCAACAACCTCTACCTTGTGGCTAGAATCCATCTCCACCTTGCATCACAAGAGCTCCCTGCTGATACACTTCTTAGATAGGAGGAACATTTCCTAGGAAACGCTGACTCTGACCTCATCTCTAAGCAACCTTCATTTGCGCCACCATCAATTTCTCCTTCAATTTCTTCTTTATCATTTCTATTTTGTTATTACAGTACTTTGCATATCTCAAAATCTCATCAACCGACTTATTCTTCCAACAAATTAAATGCTGCTGAATCATCATACAAACTTCAGGCTTCAATTCCATCACAACCTGGACACAAAATGCCCCATATGGTTAGATTCCAGTTTCTCAATTCTACTGTACTGCTTAAATGCCTGCAGCAATCTCCCATAATATGCATGGATCAACTATTTGGGTTCTTAGGTCGTCCTGTCAATCTTGACCCAGTCAATATCTTTGGGCGATATATTTCAACCACGTCATTACCTCGATATTCTTTCTCATTACTGTGGGTGACAGACCATTAGTCAATGGATCTCTTAATAGCTCCCTCTTAGGCCATTCTCTGGCTATTTTAAATTCTGCCCACAAATCACTGGGAACTACAATATTGAATAAGGTATTCAGATCAGTCCACAAAACCTTAGAGATTTTCACAAATCGCTCAGCTTGTTTTTACCACTCTACAGGCTTCTCTCTTAATCTTGGAAAGTCGTTTGTGAATGACGCAAGATAACTCCTACTCTAAAGCACATTGACATAACCTCTGCTTGTAGTAGATGCTCCCCCTTCAACAGGAGGAGGAGGTTCTCCCATAGACCTCTTTAGACCTTTCATTTTTGCCCATTTACATTCCCACTTATCTAGCGCACTCCAAATCTGAATGTTTTGAATCCATTCCCAAATTTGCAATTATGTTCCTGGTATTCTCATACACTCTATGTCCTTATCACTAAAACAGAGTTGGTGGCTTTTCTGTAAAGCATTAGTCCAATCCAGATCTACCTCATATTTTTGAACTGATTCATATAATTTGTCATAAACTTGCCTTGCCCATCTTGCAACATCTTTACTCATAAACAAACGTTTCTTTTCTCGGTAAGCATCTAATTGGGCCAATTCAAGACTTCCATTTATTATTTCATCTAATTCTAGTTTTAATTTATCGACATCCACGTTTACCCTCAATGATGACTGAATCGCTCCTTGACTCAATTCTGAGCTTCCATTTTCATTCGAAGTGGCATTGAGAACCTTTAACCATTTTTCATTCTGGCAATCCCGGGAATGACTTTATGGGACCAAATCCTGACTGGTTCATCGTTGAGTCTGCACTCGTAGCACAAGGGGAACTCACAATAATTGAAATCAAAGGAACAAATCCTCCAGCATTCAAACTTCTAGGAGCATTCTTTGGGGCCTTTAGCTTGGCTGAGACAGCCAAATTGTGTGTTACATTTCCTGCAGAACTAGGATTATATATAGAAACCACAGGACCAATGGTAACTGGGACAGTGAGAGAATATGAAGCATTAAGATCTGTGGAGGTACCATGGGGAACAATTCCCCGAAATCCATCCCATCAGGTTTTGATTTGAGTTCACAGGGGTAGCTCCCATCACATTAGGGCTCACATTTACTGGTAAAGTAGCCACTCCAGGAATTTCCATTCGCATTAGCGCCTCCACCTCCCAATAATTGGGTCGCATTATATGGAGGTGAACATTCCAACAACAACACATTTAGAAGGCTATCACTAGAATCACTGTCCCTGTTTTCTCTTCTCTCGTCTGGTTCCTTTGACTTGTCTCTTTTTTCTTACCTTTTCCTCTCCTTCCCTTTCTCAAATTCTTCACTTGTCAATGCTGGGTATAATTTGGCTCCCTCTATCATATCAGTTCTCCACTTCCTCTGTCCTGCATCCCACCTTCCATCAGCATAAGTTCGCACGGCCTTTCTAACTCTTCCGTGATACCTTTCCTTCTTTCTGGCATGAACAGCACGCCCCAAAGCATTGAACACTTCCAACTGTGTACGTCTGGGTTGTGGTTTCATTTCATATAATATCCTCCCAAATTTTCAATGTTTCTCACAGTGAACGTACCATAGAGTGGAAACGGCAGTGCACCTTCTTTCTCTCTGATCTTGTGCCATTGTTTAAGCCAAAAACATGTATGAAGCCCTACATTTATCACCATATAATGACCTGGAGTATCTTCAAGTGGTGCCTCTCCTCCCTCTTTAACAGGTATTGTCTCATCTCTCCTTAACAAATCTCATATAACTTTAAACCATTTCATTTTCCAGAAAAACGTAAATAATCACAAATAGAATTTCATTTCAGAGCAGGAAATATTGGGTTACCCAAAATTCTCATTCAGAGTCAAAGACCAATACCAGTGTGACACTCTATGTCATAGACAACCAAAGACAACACTGCTTTGCACTATCCGACTAATTTCAGTGTGGCACACTGTGACATCAATCTCGCTCCTTGCAACAGCTCACCCTCCTTTACAGTTTTCACAAATGCACTCTCCTCAGCAACAGGCATGCAAAACAAGTACAAACAAATTGCAACAAATAACTTTGTCTGTTCCACTACAGAAATCAACAGTATTCAATCATATGAGAAATGGTTCAGAGTAACACTTTCCGACATACTCAGACACACTTGAATGAGACCTCGACCTGCAGGAAGTACAACTTCCCCCTGTGCAAAGGGTCCACCACACCAATCACACCTCACTTTCACACACCAACATAAATGCCCCTATCTTAATTGTGCTTTTGACAATGTCTCACGACAGGCACCACAAAACTTTAGCAGACAAATACAATACAGTGTCGTCTATACTTTTTAATATCATCCTGGGCTCTTAGGCCACGTCAGACCCGATAACAACTTCAACTTCTCCACGTGAAGTGCCACATTGACACAACATTCAAAATATCTCTGCCAAACGTCACCCAATCTCCATGAGCACTGCAAATTAAGCATAAGCCATTAGAATGCTTAACCCTATTAATACTCACACCTCCGCTGTTACAACTCTTCCTCGAACTGCTGGAAATCTGCCAATCCTCCAACCCAAAACATGGTCTCTAGGGCTGGGATTGCATCTGAATTTCTCTAACATAAAGTATTCTAGCTCCCCTATTCCAGGCTCTAACCATCCTCGTTTTGCTATGTTATGTTGTTGTTATGTTATGTTAAAGGTTCTTGTATAGCGCACGTACACCAAGTGGCATCATGGCGCTGAAGTCCAGGAGAAACTGCTGCAAAGGAGATTTAACCATATGCTTGTCGGAACAGCCAGGTCTTTAACTGTTTCCTAAACAGAGCATAAGAGGTCAGAGATCTAGTCTCCAGGGGGAGAGAGTTCCAGAATTGAGGAGCCAGGACCACAAATCTTAGTCCCCCGTGTTTCTTCCGTTTCGAAGAAGGGATGACCAACAGATTCAGATGGGAAGACCTAAGGTCCCGGAGAGGAACAAAGCGCTGAATCCGGGTGGATATAAATGCTGGACTGCTGCCATGAAGAGCCTTGAAGGTGATGCACCCCAGCTTGAATGCGCAACATTTGGCTACTGGAAGCCAGTGAAGTCTGACCAATAATGGCATAACATGGTGCCATTTGGGCTGGTGGTAAATGAGTTTGGCTGCCTGATTTTGCTCTAGTTGCAGACGTTTTAGTTGATATGCCGGGATGCCCACGTAGAGCGAGTTGGCGTAGTCAATGCGAGAGAAGACTAGAGCCAAGACAACATGGGTCAGGGCCTCTATGGTAAAACATCTACTAATCTTCCTGATCCTTCTCAACTGGAAGAAGCAGGAAGAGACCACTGTCCCAATTTGAGCTTTCACCGACAGATCACTGCTAATTGTGATACCCAGACTTTTAGTTGAACATACTGGGAGTGGGGGGTTTCCCAGTTCAGGTGTCCAGAAGTTGGGGTTCCAGGGGTTGGCTTGCCCACCGATAAGGATCAGCTCAGTTTTATCGGGATTCAGTTTCAGATGGTTACTGTTCATCCACTCACTTATAAATCGCATGGTGGATTGGAAATTAAGAACAGACGAGGTCGATTGATTGATGTCAAATATCAATTGGAGATTGTCGGCATAGTTGAAGGTGCCGGCCTTCCTTTCTCCAAGGGAGCGGATCAGGGGCAGTAGGTACAGATTAAATAGAAATGGCAAGAGAGAAGAGCCTTGCGGCACCCCACAAGCCAGTTTCACTTTGGGGGAGCAAATATGAGCGAGACGGACAGCCTGAGAGCGATCGCTGAGAAAAGATATGATCCACTCGAGAGCCGGGCCCCGGATCCCAGCACTGTTGACACGATCGACCAAAAGATCATGGTCGACCGTGTCAAAGGCTGCCGAGAGATCTAGAAGAACCAAGGCCCGAGTAGTGCCCATGTCCACGCCCTTCCTAAGTTCATCCTCGACCGTGAGAATAAGGGTCTCAGTGAAGTGAGCCGGTCGAAAGCCGGCCTGATGGGGGTCAAGAAAGTGAGAGCTATCGATAAAGGAACTGAGGCTACTAGCTACATGAGCTTCCAAAACCTTAGCCAGGTAGGGAAGCAAAGAGATAGGGCAGTAATTTGTAAGGGCTAGAGGGTCCGCCCCAGGTTTATTTAATATTGGAAACACAAGGAGATGATGGACGGAGTGCTGAAACTTTTCAAACACTCACCCCCAGTCACAGATCTGGGTTGAGTCCATCATCATTCTTTAGCTCACTTTGCCACCCCAGTTCAGACATAGCCATATGCAAATCAGTCTTGACCCTGTGCCTCATGGGAACAGTCCAGACCGAACTGCCAAGCCATGTCTTCCCTGGACCGGAATCAAGCATCCTGGGACCGGTTTCGGGCTAACAGCCCTCATCAGCCAGGCTAGCTTGAATCCAGTGGCAAAGTGAGCAAGGGACCCACGTCTGGGCATACCCTGCCAACTTAGGGTGAACAAAGCAAACACAAGGAGATGATGGACGGAGTGCTGAAACTTTTCAAACATTCACCCCCAGTCACAGATCTGGGTTGAATCCATCATCATTCTTTAGCTCACTTTGCCACCCCAGTTCAGACATAGCCATATGCAAATCAGTCTTGACCCTGTGCCTCATGGGAACAGTCCAGACCGAACTGCCAAGCCAAGTCTTCCCTGGACCGGAATCAAGCATCCTGGGACCGGTTTCGGGCTAACAGCCCTCATCAGCCAGGCTAGCTTGAATCCAGTGGCAAAGTGAGCAAGGGACCCAGGTCTGGGCATACCCTGCCAACTTAGGGCGAACAAAGCAAACACAAGGAGATGATGGACGGAGTGCTGAAACTTTTCAAACACTCACCCCCAGTCACAGATCTGGGTTGAATCCATCATCATTCTTTAGCTCACTTTGCCACCCCAGTTCAGACATAGCCATATGCAAATCAGTCTTGACCCTGTGCCTCATGGGAACAGTCCAGACCGAACTGCCAAGCCATGTCTTCCCTGGACGGGAATCAAGCATCCTGGGACCGGTTTCGGGCTAACAGCACTCATCAGCCAGGCTAGCTTGAATCCAGTGGCAAAGTGAGCAAGGGACCCATGTCTGGGCATACCCTGCCAACTTAGGGCGAACAAAGCAAACACAAGGAGATGATGGACGGAGTGCTGAAACTTTTCAAACACTCACCCCCAGTCACAGATCTGGGTTGAATCCATCATCATTCTTTAGCTCACTTTGCCACCCCAGTTCAGACATAGCCATATGCAAATCAGTCTTGACCCTGTGCCTCATGGGAACAGTCCAGACCGAACTGCCAAGCCATGTCTTCCCTGGACCGGAATCAAGCATCATGGGACCGGTTTCGGGCTAACAGCCCTCATCAGCCAGGCTAGCTTGAATCCAGTGGCAAAGTGAGCAAGGGACCCTCGTCTGGGCATACCCTGCCAACTTAGGGCGAACAAAGCAAACACAAGGAGATGATGGACGTAGCAGCAAATCAGATCTTATCTCTAGATCTATCGGAACCACAGATTCTCCATGGCATGATATATACATACATTTTGTACCTTAATTTCTTAAAAACGAATAAGCAGATTTGCTGCCAAAATTTGTGCAATACCAGTCACCCATTTTGGCTGTGTCTAATTTTCAGATGGAAAATTGCATTGGAAAAAAGCATTTGTTCAACCCCCTTCCTTGACAGAGACCCTAAAACTTTCAAGGAAGGAGATGAGGTAGATGAACTTTTTTGGCAAGTTTTGTGAAGATTTTTAAATGGCACCAAAGTTATTACATACAAAAAGCTTTTCCTATGGTGAACTATAAATATATATATTAACTATTGGCAGGTGCCAGTAGGTAGCTATAGTTAGGACCTAGTTTCCATAGGAAAAGCGTATTTTTATTTGCTTATAATTTTGGTGCCGTTTAACGAATCTTCATGAAATTTTCCCCCGAAAAGTGACCTCCTGATTCTAGTTGTGCATGGAAAGCTTTGGGGTGATCCATCAAGCGTGATCCGATAAAAAGGGCGGTCTAAAAAAGTAGGTCTCCCCTCTAAAATTAGTTTATAAACCACGTGGGATAATGAAAATAGTCACGTGGTTGACTGTTAAATGGAATGATGTGCATTGGTCTCCATCTCACGAGCTTATAAAACTAACCTTCTCTAAAGAATACTTATACCATGTACTGCAACATTGGTAATTTATATTGTTTTTAGCCTTGATGAAGTCGTAGGGATACCTCCCCGAGATGATGAAACACTTGTTGGCTAAAGGAGGTTTTTCGGCATAAAGAAAAAGCCAGAAAATAAACTCAAGACAAGAATCGCTCCTTGTTTATTGTTCTATACTAAAAGTGATTGAATTTGTTGATATGTAATGTGTGTGCCTCCTATGTTTAACCTATGACAGTCAGTTCTAGGATTGACAATTAGGGAAGTAGGGTGTAGCTTCCTATTAATTGAGAGCACCACAGGACCCTATTCTTGTTCATTCAAATACTATATGGGATAAGTATATGAGTGCCTCATACCTCATAAACACCCATTTGTTGAAACCAATAGTATGCAAAGGACTTCCCACCTTTTGCCAGGATGATGAACAGCTTAACAAAAGGACCCCCAGAGCCTTTCCTGACTATTTTGATGATAAGTGCTTGATGCTTAGGACTATGACGACATCGCAACCAAAAAAAGAAGCACTAACATATAGCTAAGAGGAAGGACCCTTGTTTAGTGGAGATTTACCTCTTTGTAGTCTCGTTGTTTTCTCTATAGGAGGATTCATGTTATCACATATTTCTAGATGAAGACACACGAGGAAAAATCACATTTCAGAAACACACACATGGTCACTGGAGACATTTCCTCGTGGTCCATTATGCTGCTGTAGTGTTGAATATGCACTAGACACTTATCCAACAAAGTAGCACTTTCTAACCAATAGAAAGTATTTCAGTTGGGTAGATATTTTGTGCAAAACTGTCGACCCTTGTTGGATAAAGGGGAAGGCGAGTTTCAGTTCTGGCCCAGTCACTCACACATCTACTGACACACCCACACAGATATTCTTACACCCACTCACACACCCATTCTGGCACTTTCATATCTACTCACAGATCCACACAGCTACTCACACACCCCCATGCATCCATAGATTCATTCACATACCCACTCACCTACCCATACAGTCACTCACACACCCACTCACAGACTACAAACATACCCATGCACAGTCCCATAAAGCCACTCACACACCCACATAAACACTCACACACCCACTCACAGACCCATACTGCCACTCACACACCCAGAAAACCACTCACACACTCTCTTACAGACCCACACAGCTACTCATACACCCTCTCACTGACTCACAAATCCACTCACACACCCACTCACACACCCTTAAATCTACTCATACACCACTCATACACCCATACAGACACTCATATACCAACTCACAGACCCATATGGCCAAACATACATCCACTCATCGACCCATACAGCTTCTCACACACCCACACACACACACCTACTCACACACCCATACAGCCACTTATACACACACTCACAGACTCATACAGGAACTCACACACCTACTCACTGACCTATACAGTCATACCCACCTACACTCAAAGGTTACAGGTTACAGTTAGGAAATAAAATTTAAAAATCTTGGAAACTCACTAAAAAAGCGAAGGTTACAGAGACGTTACAGTTTGGAAATAAAATTAAAAAATGCAAAAATTCACTGAAAAATCCAAAGATTATAGGGGCATTGTAGGTAAGAAATAGAATTTAAGAAACCTCAGAAATTCACTGAGAAAAACATACATTACCGGGATATTATAATTAGGATATAACATTTTAAAACCATACAAATTCACTCAAAAAATCAAAGGTTAGAAGGTTATTATAGTTAGGAAAAACATTTTAAAAAACATAGAAAATCACTGAACAAAATCAAAGGTTACAGTGACATTATACTTAGGAAATAACATTAAAAAACCATACAATTTCACTGAAAAAAACAAAGAATACAGGGACGTTACTGTTAGGAAAAAACATTAAAAAAGCTTAGAAATTCACTGGAAAAAACTAAGGTGACAGGGATGGTATAGTTAGAAATAGATTTAAAAAACCTAAGAAATTCACTGGAAAAATCAAAGGCTGCAGAGTGTTATAGTTAGGCTCAGATTTCACTCGTACAAAACTGTTGCAATTCAGCTGTTATAGTTACCTGAGCTAACTATAACTTATTCCCCTGCAATGTACTGCTATGACCTCACATATTACATCACTCATTACAAGGTCAATGACATCACCTATGACATCTCAAATGACATCACTGATGACATCATCCACAGAATCAATAACACACACTCTCACACCCCCCACACAACCTCTCATATACCCACTTACTCATCCACAGAGCTACTGACACACCCACTCACTCACTCATACACACAGTTACCCACTCACCCATATTCCTAATGACACGGCCATTCACTCATCCATTCAGTCACCCACATAGTCACTCACTCACTCACTCACTCATGAGAGCCATTCGTACTCCCACACAACCACTTACATACCCATTCATACATCCAAACAACCACTCACACATCCACTTACTCACCCATACATTCAATCACATAGACACTCACTCTCCAATACAGCCACTCACACACTCACTCAAACAGCTGCTCACTCACCCATACAGCCACTTACACACCCATTCACTCACCTACATCAACTCACATAGCCACTTACACAACCACTCACTCACTCATATAGCTAGTCACTCAGCCACTCACTCACACAGCCACTCACATACCCAATAACACACCCATGCAGCCACTCAGACACCCACTCACACACAGATGCACACAGTCACACAGCCAATCACTTAATATATGTTTGAAGTAGTATCACTCATTAGTAGTACACAAAGAATACTAATTTAAGTTATGTATTAATATATATTTAACACTCATAAACATTTAGAAAACCCACACATTTACTGGATGATTTCATCAGTGTTGTCATTTGAGAAGTCATCAGTGATGTCACTGACCATGTCATGAGTGATGTGATATGTGAGGTCATAAGCAGTGCATGGCAGGGGGTAAGTTATAGTTAGCCCAGGTCAATATAATTGCTGAATTTCACTGGTATTTTACGAGTGAAATCTAACTATAACGTCCCCGTAACCTTTGGTTTTTTTAAGTGAATTTCTATGGTTTGTTTACTACTAGTCATGTTTGCATAGTGGTGGAGAAAAGGGGTGAGGCCTCTGACCAGCTCACAGGAATCCTGCTGTGTCAGACTTACTGGAGGCTACAGGTGGGTTGTTGGGCCGCAAGGACCCTCTGGAGCTAAGGAGACGTTATCCCCCAACCAACAATGCACCAGGAGGCGCGTTAGCAGAGTGATGGAGAAAGAGCGTGTGGGTTCTGAAGTCCTCTCAGCAATCAGGCTGTCTGGGACTTACTGGATATAACAGGAGGGCTTATTGGCCCCCAAGTACCCTAAGCATTCAAGGTGACTTTATCCCTCAACCAGCAGTGTGCCAGGAGGCACATATGCAGAGTGGTGGAGAAAGGGGGCATGACCTCCAAAGACCTCTCAGCAATCCCACTGTGTAGGACATACTGGGGGTAACAGTAGGGCTTGTTGGCCCCCCAAGTACCCTCTGGACCCAAGGGAGACTTCATCCCCCAACCAGCAGTGCGCAAGAAAGCGCATTTGCACAGTGGTGGAGAAAGCGGGCAGGGCCTCTGGTGTCTTGCTGGTCTTTTTAGTTTTTACATTTTTCTTTATTCAGGGAGGGGAGATGCGTGGTCCCCTTCCCTAGGCCAAAATTTTGCCACAGAACCCCATCCCCCGGGGCCAGACCTATTTAGATTAAGGGCCATTTTTTACTTTTTTTAAGTAAAAAGGAAGTGGGCTAAGACGTCCCCTACCCAGGCCGATTTCGGCCCCAAGTACCCCATCCCCTGGGGCCCAGCCTCTAATGTGGGTGCCCTATCACGGCACCAATCGGCACCCATCACTAAAGATGGGGACCACGTGGGAGCCTGAAGGCCCCTGCAGTCCCTGCAAGCTCCATGCCTCTTGCGGGAGTCGGCATTTCTTTTACACATAGGGAGCTGCTAACATGCAGCCCCTGTGTGTTAAAGCAATTGTGCTCTGAGTTGAGCTAACAAGAGCAAAATGCTTTCCCCTTCTCAAAATGAACCACAGTTTGCTATGGCTCAGTGGGAGCGGGTTTGCTGCTGCCAAGCCATAGCATACAGCTATGTCCCGGGGGTGGAAACCCCGGGACTTGGTTGGAGCCAGCCCTGGGGAGTGGCAGCCCCAGTGCCATGTATGGCTCCAGGAAGGGGGGCTGCGAGGTCCCCCTTCTTTCCTTGATCTAGGCCCTGCCTCCTCCCATTTCTTAAAAAACACTTTGGCCCCAGGGAGGTGTGTCACAGGACCTGGGGGCCTGTGACGCACCCCGGCACAAATTGAGTAAATAACCCCAGGGAGATCGTGGTCCCCTGGGGTGCAGGGAGGGCGCATGAGCACCCTCCGCATGTTTATCATTGTTAACCCTGGGGAGGTGGCGGTCCCCGGGACACAAGGAATGCTGCATGAGCTTCCCTCGCATATTTTTAAAAACATGCCCCCAGGGTTTGGCCCATTGGGGGGCTTCTTTCAAAAGACAAGCAGGAGCCCCCGCGTCTTTTAAAAAAAAATTGCAGCCATTCCGCGGATTCAAGTTTTTCTTTATTCAATTTCCGAACTATAACATCCCTGTAACCTTTGGGTATTTTCAGTGAATATCTATATACTTAACCTTGTATCTATTTTAATGTTTGTTGATTTTTAATGTGCATTTTAATCAGTATTTTGTGATGTCTTTTATGTAAAATAATTATTGGATATAGTTTTATGCAAACTTTAAACAATAAAGTATTCTTTCTACCTACCTCTCATTGTATTGGCGCACAACTGGCTGCCTAGCATCAACGCAGGTATCTTTCTGTCATGAAGCAAGGGTGTCTGCGATGTGTTTGGAATAGTTTTGTTGCACAAAAACTATTCTTAGACACTTATGCCTCTTTGTTTGTGTGCTGCAGAATGCAGCACACATTCAAAGAGTAAATAACGAGGAGAAATACAAATATTTCTCCCCCGTTACGACTGCCTCAGGTTCTAGCGAACTTTTGGGCCAAACTCATGTTTACTAACTTGAGTGATTATGGGTTTGAGTCAAAATGCATGGGTCGATGCAAAGGGACACCCATGCTCCACCCATGTCACATCTCCCGGAAGCAGGCTAATGCAAGGTTGCTTTAGGAGCTGTGTAACTTTTTCTTTGTACAAAGTCATACAAAGCCACGCAAATCGGGCTTTGCGTGGGTTTTTAAATACCAAAATAGAAATTGTGTCAGTGTGCTAAAAAAAAAAAATGACAACCCTGACACAAAATCTTAGTAAACCTGGGCTTTTGTACCTAGGTAAGGTATTATTGAACAAAGCACACGCCACTCAATTTTCTTTACTGACGGAGCATGCACAATATTATGATAAAAAATTACATATATACGATATAATGTAAGAATAGTGCACGTATATTTGCGGATATCAGGATCTCTACTGGTCCCCATTCGTAAATAGAACAGTAGACTTTACTGCATTGAGTTCCGAAAGCAATGCACAGTCTGAGGTTCATCCAGGAAATCTGTATTGGTTCAATCTTATATCAAGGATCAACACTATTGGGTTCATTCACAATATGGTTTGTCATTTGCTATTATTCCAATTAAGTGTGAACATGGTGCTGTATATGTCGGCGAATTTTATAGTCAGAATTTTACCTCGCAAGGAAACATATTATCCCTGTCATTGTCTGTATTAGAATTACAATGCATCCATATTTACACAAACCACAGAAATATTGTGAATGAAAAACCAGACTACTTCCTATTTAAAAGAGGACACTGTATTACTACATTTTGCTCGATCTGGTGTATTGCAGTATGCCCGCATGTGTTACTTGTATTTGGCTATTAGTCTTTCAAGTCCACGGTCTTTTAACAACAAAACATGTGCCAGTTTAGTTCTTCTGCAATAAAGCCCTGAAATAAGCAATTCAATCTCTTTGAAAATGAAGAATATGTTCCTGTTGTTTCATGTTTATCCAAATTCCTTTTGAAGAACCTGTCTTTCATGATCACACGAATTATGTATTTAAATCATCAAAAAAGGATGGGAGGATCAGTGAAGTGCAAGTACTGATGGCTGTTTGAAATCAGCAAAATATTATGAATGATAGCTGCCAAAATCAAATCACTATAAAGTTATAAGCAATAAAACACAGGATGTTTTATTTTGACAGCAAGCCGCCTCGGTTTGCCACTTACATTAGGGTTGATATGAAAGAGTATGGGGGATATTCACAAGATCCGGCGATAACTAACGCTAACCTCAGTTAGCGTGCGTTTCGTTATCTCCATGTACCACGGGAAATTATCGCTGTGTTAGCGGCGTATTCACAACACGCCGCTAACAGGCTATAATTTCCCCTACCGGGTCAAATGTCAGGCGATAAGGTTAGCGTCACGGCGATAAAATCCGTAACGTTAACGTGAAAAAAGTGGCGATGGGCCAATTAGCGACCAGGAACGGCACGCTAATCAGCGTCAGCGCACCGTTTTGCACGTTCGGCGGGAAAAACCACTATAAAACGCCCGCCAAGCAGCCCAATCAAAAAAAAAGAAGAAGGAAATCTATGAGAAGAACCATGGAGGAGGCTGGACCCAGCACAGAGGCCAACAACAACCCCACAAACACCCAGGAGGACCAGCCAGAGCCCCAGGGGAAGGGCAAGTAGAAGATGAAGAGGAAGACGTGGTTCAGTCAGCAGGAAAACCAGGTCCTGATTGCGGAGGTGACAGAACACCAACAACAACTTTTTGTCACCTCCACTGTGTCATTGGCAACCAAAAATGCAATATGGCAGTCCATCGTGGCCAAGGTGAATGCTGTCGGAGAGGTGAGGAGGACAGTGGACGACTGCAAGTAGCGCTGGCATGATGTGAAGCGCAAGACCAAGCTGAAACTTGCAGCCAACCTGAAAGCAGCAATGCAGACTGGAGGTGGGAGTCCAGCGCCACAGGAGGAGCTGGATCCGTTGGCGGAACAGGTGTCGCAAGTCATCAGTGAGGAGACAGTGGTCGGAGTCCCAGGACAGGATACTGCTCAACACGACCAGACACATCAGCAACAGGGTGAGTACCAACCAGGGACTGGGGGACGGGGGGAGATGGGCCCAATGGCACTCATGCACAATCAAATATATTGCAGTGCACACCCACAATGACTGTGGATCATGTCCCGGATCCCCTTGGCTCTGGTGGCATAGACACATATCTCCCTGCTCAACCAATACATTGCAAGACACATATTGGTGGGCACACAGACATGGAAATGTGCACAGAAAAGTCAGACAAATATAGTCCAAGTATCATATCAGATCACAAGAGAAGGGCTACATGAAAGAGCAAAGGCCCACATTGATTGGAGATGCGGCAGGCTGTCAAAATGGCCCCCTTGCCTCAACCCCACGCATATGCATGTGCCCGTATGTCGGAGTTGTGTGCAAGAATGTGCATGTGCAGCAAGGGTGACACAACTGCACATATACAATCTTGCACACAACGCAGACACATGGGCACAATGCCACATGTCTGATGACATTGGTGGTGGCATGCACACTCATGCACATGCTCAGTCACACACACAGTGCATCCACATGCCAAGTATCAGAGAGATGGGGCCCTGTGCAGACGATTTGGAAACGTGTGATGTTGAGGCAAGGGGGCCATGTAGACATCCTGCCACATCTCCAGTAATGTGTCCCCCTGCATGTCCATGAGATGCAGTCCTGTGGGGCGATGGTGCATGGCAGTTGTGCTGGGTGGGGGAGGGGCAGGATGGGGGTAGTGGAGTTGGAGAAACAATGTGCTGGAGTTAGGCAAGGAAATAAATAAATCCAACCAATTATCTTGTGCTTACTGCATAGCTAACACGGTGGTGCAGCAAGCGCAAGTCAAATAGTAGGATTCATCAATTACTTACCTAACTCAAGCACGTTGTGTCCCCAACTCCACTACCCCCCATCCTGCCCCTCACCTGCCCTGCAACAGCCCCTGCACCACCACCCTGCAGAACTCCCACTGCGAGCCATCACTGTGTGTACACCAAGTGAGAAACCATCTACTGAGTCTGCATACCAGAGACACATGCAGGGTGATATTCACAAGGAAGTTGCGAGAGAGGCATTAGCCTTCTTGGCTTAATGCCTCCCTCCGCCACCTTGTAAGCAAGGCTGCACCATATCCACAAGGACATGGTGCAGCCTTGCTTCTCCCCTGCGATGGCGCTAAGTCTCACAACTTAGCGCCAACGCAGGCACCCTTGCACCAGAGTGCAAGGGTGTCTGCAAGCAGGGAGGTTACCTTTATAAACAGGAAGCTGTCCCTTCCTGTACATAAACAAACCATGGCATTTTGCTTTTCCCATGTGTGCTGCACAAGGCAGCACACGTGGACAATGCAAAAACGACGAGAAATAAAGCAGTCCTCCTCGTATCGCCAACTTGAGGCAAGGGTTTTCCTGGTCTCAAGTTTTGCGTTGGCTCCTATTTAGGCTGCCCTTGTGATCATGGGGCAGTGAAAATATCAATGTGTGTGGCGGGGGAAAGCCCACCACAACACCCACTCATGCCCCTTTCACGCTAAACACAGCATGACAGTGGGCTTAATCACAAGGCAGTGTTAAGCCACGTCAAGTGGCTTAACGCTGCCTTGTGAATAAGGCGAGGCCCCTATCGCCACCACACCGTCACAGAAAATGACGTTGTGGTGGTGATAGGGGCCTGTGAATATGCCCCGCAATGTCACAACAAACTGACCATGCAGCCAAATGGCTCAAACGTGCATATCCCACAATGCACCCAAACAGCAGACTCCACTCAAAAGGTGATGTAATACAATGAGCAGGGGGGCTATGCCCAGAACACCACAGGGCGGGGACAATGCATATCAGGAATGTGTCAACCAAATCTGTACTGCATGACTTGTCTGTGTGCCAGACTCACAGAACTAGAATGTCCCTGCAAAGAAGTAAGACAACCAAGCATGAGAACAAGCAAGGATAGCAAAGTAGCAACAAAGAATGACAAGTAGCAAAATGGCACACACACCCCTTAGGTCGAATTGCACACCTCCACTCCCAAGTGTACACATCTGCCATAAAGAAAACACCATTCCACATCAGTACTGGTGTTAGTTGGCCATGACACCATTATGTGCATGTAAACACAGCTGTTTGTTAAGTCAACTGTGTCAGTGACCAAATATGCAGTCATGGTCGTTATCACCCACATGTAAATCCATGCATTGAATATCCGTAACCAGGACAGCATGTATCATCCATGTGACCAGCTGCGTGTCACATACACAAACACACATCACCCTGCCAATTGATTCTGTTGGCAGGGTGGTGGAGACAAGGCCTGAGCACCACAAATATGCATTGGAATTCCACATCCATCTAATCCCGGGCCACTTGCACATTACACGTGGGGTCAACGTAAAGCGCCATTGTTGTTGACACTGTCTGTCCAGCCAGCAACAACAACATAAACTCACGCAGCACCATACTCACAATGGGTAAGCCAACAGGAGGGCAGCAAGCAATGCACACAATACAAACCACAATAGACAAAGCTACCTGGATGCACATGTATACAGCATAGTGCAGCACACATTGAAACAGCAAGTAGGCCTTAGTAGCCAATGTGCCTAAAGGGGGCCCTCCTCACACACAACTAATCTTGCAATCAACCGATGCACATGTGCAGTACACAGAAAAGGTGCGGGTCTGTGAGCCACACTGACAATGCAAGTGCCAGTGCATGATGAATACCATGCCTGCACCCCAAACATCTCCACACGGTGCAGGCCACGTCACAGAGGTGGCTGAGTGTGGGCCACATCCTAAAGGAGCAGATCACACTCTGACACATCCACGTGTACATACAACCCCTGACGTAACCAAGACCTCTGCTCGTAAACAATGCACAAGTGTCCCAACTCTGACCATGACACATATTTAGCCCAGCTTGCAACATCTCCGCATTGGAAATGCACAGATATGGAGGCCCAATGCCTGAAAGGGATAATGGGCATAAAAACAAAAGCTGCATGGGCGAGTATTCCACAATGCAGTGCACACACATACAAATTGGAGTTCAACCACATTGACTACAATGTTGGACAAACTGCATCACCTTCAGAACTGAACAGAGGACACAACTGGTGCCGCCTGTGTGTATGAACTGCCCAATCACATTAGTCATAGCTGTAAATTGTGAGATGACAATGTACAAGTACAACCCCATACCCGTGATGTAGTCGAAAAAGGCAACATCCAGCAAGTAATAGGCAGCCCCTCCCAAACAGTCACAATGTACATTGTCATGTAATCTGCTTGCAAACTCATCCAATGCATGATCATCCATGAAACACACGATTAAAATGCTTCTCCCCTTCAAATTGCAGAGGGACAAACATCACCTCCTGAACAGTAGCCTGTCCCAATCTTCATTGATGAAGAGGAGGAATTCTAAACCATCAAAACGGACTCCCTCCAACAGCTGCTAGACTCCATCAGCACCCCACCTCCAGGAGCAGGGCAACCCAGCTGCATCGTGCTAACCCCACCCCCTGCACAAACCACACAGCAGCAAGCACCTACCACCACGGCTGTCTCCCAGTACCTCCCGGACCCAAATCTTGAATTCCAACGCCGTGTGTTAGAGGTCCAGCAGGAGATGGCTCATCAGGTGTGGGTGGGGTTTGACAGCCTGGTGGCCAAACTTGATTCCGTTTGTGGGTGTCTGAGTTCCATCCGAGACCATGTACTAAACATCACGGACACCCACAGTCCGCTCAATGCTCTCCAACACTCCTTGGCTGCCATCACTGGAGTCATGACTCAGAGACAGGAACAACTGTCCAGTCAGAGTGGCTCCAGCGATGGCAGCCAGGAGTTGGGCCGCATGCGGAGGATAATGGAGAACATGGAGCGGATGCAGGCGGAACAAATGGCTGCCACGGCTGCACACCAGTGAGATGTAGCTGGAATCTTCCATTCACTGCAGATCATCATCACTGCGTTGCTGCAGCAAGGTCTGGCACAGATGAATGCTGCTGCTGCTGCTTCTACATCCACATCTCCGCCCCCTGATGTGTCAGTGCCTCACAGTGCTGTAGCCAATCTACCACCACCCACATGTGAGGCACATGACACATCAGAGGACGAAGATGAGGATGAATCTGCCTTGTTGCAAAGAAGGAAGCGGTAGCAATCATCTAGGCCAAATGGCCACTTTCAACTTGGTTCTGGGCTGAGCATCATGCCACGGAATATCACCTTCCACTGTCCCCCAATACACTCTGTGACACTCACCTTGGACCTCGACATGGACTGCCATAGTTCGTTTGGTTACCAAAGACACAGCAATCAGACTGCTGACTGAACTCTTCCTCATCCTTTGGATTTGTCAACCCTAAAGGACTCTGGCTGGCCCTCCACTGGGCATCAATGTAATGTGGGGATTGCATGGCCAAGTACTGGTCCAGTCTCCAACTATGTCAACAGACATGTGAATAAATATCTTTCAATCACACAGATGTCTGTTGTCCATGAACAATCCAGTATAGCTGTCTCGCAAAATGTAGGAGCAGTGAATCCACCAAAAGGTACATCCAGGTAAATAATACAAATGTCAATGTTTTACTGTGATCCTGATAGGCAGTGAGAGGACCGGGTATGTGTGGACCAGCTGTGCCCCCATTGCTCCAATACACCAATCTGGCAGTATTCCAAATGAGCCCCACATCCATGGAGGAAATAGGAATGTCTGACAAAAGGCAAAGTCTGTTGCAGGCCACAAGTAGTGTCACCCTTTACAATTGCAGAAAGAATATCTCCTGGCATATCTACTCACACCCTACATACTCACACCCTACAGGCTGGACGGAGCCTTTTGTGAAGGTGCACATTGCATTTCACATCCCAAGATGGTGCACACCATATACACATTGATGAAGATACTTAAGGGCACATGTCTACCAGCCACTAATTGAACAACAATGTCGGCCTCAGTGAAGTAGAGTTGGCAATAGGGCTCACCCCAAAGTGTAAGGCGTCAGTCAGCCCCTTCCTGTGGACGAACAATGCTTACTGACTATGGAACCCTCACATGGTGTGACCACTGTGAGCAGGTAGGGCAATGTGACAAGGGATGCATGGTGCACTGCACTGACCATGAAGTCAGAAGCAGTGCCACCATGGCATCACTATGAGTCAAAAGGTAACAGATGTGAGAATATGCCATGACACTGGCACAAGAGGAAGCAATGCAACATTTTACCTTTTGTGGGCAGCAGAACTGTGTACATGGCCAAAAATGTTAAAGGTGACAAAATCATGGCTTCCCAACTCCATTGATTCACATAAGGCATATAGGAGAAGTGAAGTCAGTACATCTAACTGTACTACTCCTAAATGCCTGTTGTAAATACCGGAAAACTTAAACTCATGACTTACTCTCAGATGACTTATTTGTGAATCAGGACCACTGTTCTGACATATGCATTTCCCAATGGACACACAGAAAGACTACTACTTGCATGGCATAGAGGTTCTGCCTCCATGCACAGGAACATGTAATTCTAAAGAATCTGACACACCTGCATGACACAGCAAGTGTGCCAAGGTCTGTGCAATGTAGATGGAGCATGTGAGATGCAGGGCTATGATGCAATCTGTGGTACTCGGCTCATACATCCATCTCCATGATGGATAACAGTAGCTACTACAATATCCTCTCAATGCCATGTCCCTACCTTGTGTTGTAAATGCACAACAATGTGCTGGCCAACTCTGTGAGTCACACTTAAGATGTACAACATCCCAAACGACTGCCCCTAGACTAGGCCGTAAATCCTACTTGCCACCCTGTCAACCATGCAAGTTTTCTGTGCTCACATCTAAGGTATCCTGACACAATCCATCCTGCTAAGTGACATGTCATGACCACACTTACACATTCAACGGAGAGTCCATTGATGATATGAGATGCATACAAGGAAAAAATACACACTCCACCACATCACCCCTGACATAAGTGCAAGCCGAAATCCAAATTATTAACCATTTATTATAAAATTTAAATATTTACCCATCCTACACTAACTATAATCATTACTACTACTAATCTAAAATAAACTAACTAGAATTAAGAGAAAAAGTACATAAACTATCTACCCTGACTAATCCTAAACACGCAAAACATATCTAAGACATCAACCCCCCTCCCACCCTTAAGGCACATCACGAGACAGGACAAAGACATCTAAGCTATACATGAACTAACTACACATTTAACCTACACAAATATATATTTTTTTGTTAGCATCAACACCCCACCCAAAGGAAAAGGAAACTTATCCCCAAATACTATACAATATAAAAACACTAAAACTACCTTAAAATCTAACACTAACTATACCTTCACTAAAACTACACTACCTAACACTAAATAAACTTACCTAACACTACCTAAAATACTAGTTCAAACATTGGTGGAAGGGAGAAGAGGGGGATGGGGAACAACATGTCCAAACATTATGACAGTCCCAGGTGTTTTTTAATGTCCTCAAGGTGCCTTGTCTGCTCGGCCATTTCCCGCCTCATCTCGGCCAGCAGCACGTTATTGTCCATTATGAGCCTGCTGTGCCGGACAGTAAATGGAATGACCTGATCCGCAGGGCCAGGTGGGATTGTCCCTTGGGTGGGGGTTGTTGTAGGGGGATGGGACACTGACTGACCACGTTGGGACCCACCACTGACGCCAGAGGGGCCTGGGGTGGCCTGTGTGCCACTGTCTTTTCCATGTGTTTCCACATCGGCCACAGATTTCCACTTGTCAGCCGCACGGTCCTCCTGGCACCTCCGCGCCATGTTGTGGTACCCTTTGACAACCTTCTTGATATGCTGGTACCGCTCCTTCCTCACCTGGAAGGCGTGTGACTCAGCTGGCATCATGTTGTCTGTAAAATGTGAACAATGGGAAATTGTGAGTCCTTTAGACTATGTCAATGTTCTCCATTCAAATCTATAATACAAGATCACTTCAACATGGGAGCCCACACTCTAGCGTAACTATGTGAAGTCAGAGAGTGACATGGACAACTAAATGTTGAATCCTGGATCACTGACTACATGCTGTGGAGACTGACATGACCGTGCATGGCATGGGATATGTTCTGTCACAACCAAATTATACTGACAGTGTCCAATGATGTTGCCATGACATTCCCTGACTAAGGGTGACATGTACAAGGAATCGGAGGGGGGAGGCATTATCCCCCGGTGTGTAGCACCACCCTCATCCTCTCCTGTGACAACGTGCTGCATCATATGTGCAATGCTCATGTGCAGCCCTGTGTGTCCCACAGCAACGGTGTGCAGTTCATCTAGTCAGCGGTAACACAGGCACTCTTGCACAAGAGTGCAAGGGTGTCTGTGTTTAGGGGGGCTTGTTGATGAGTAGGACGGTTACCCTACCTGCACAGGAGCAATCCTGGGACAGCCCTACTCACACTTTCATCTGTGCTGCATAACGCAGCACACATGTAAACAGGTTGGGTGGCTGAACACTGACTTGTACATGAGGTGCTGTCCCTCTCTCCACCACTTCTTCACAATTGGTGACGCGCTGCAGCTAGAAAGGGGGAAACATCCTTTCCTCTAAATTGTCACTCATGCATGTCTTGGATCCACTAATATCACTCCGTAGTAAAGCCAAATATGCAGGCCTTTACAATGCAGACTGTTACAATGCATTCACCATTGTAACGGCACCCTGGATTCATGATGGTTATAGTGTTGTTATGGGTAATCCTTTCTCACAGATAGCGTTCTAAAGGCCTGCATTTTGAAAATATGGCACAGCAATAAATGCTGAGCTAAAGCATGTGGGGTAAATGCATGCAGAGTAATGTCAACAATTGTGACAGAGGAGCTCGTACACCTGATCCAGAGTCAGCCTGGGAATGACCCCAAGGAGACAGTTTGACAACTCCATTGCAGTGGACAAACATGCCAATGAGATTCATAGGGCCATCGTCGCTCGGTGTTTGTGGAACATGCCATTGATATGCTTGGCTCACAGCTATGCACTGCCACTCCTGTGAAGCTGGTATGCAGCATACCTACAAAAGCACAGTGCAGACCTGTGTCTGAGCACGCATGGCCTGAAAACCACTGCCTCCTTGTGCATCATAGGGCACACTTGCACAGTCATTTCAGTCAAGGATGTACATGCATTCCATGTCTGATGATACTCATCGGCAACACCACTTACATGTCTCCTCTCCTATCAGTGCGCTCTGTAATCCACATGCATGTGCTGTGGTGACAGAATCTATAGACCTTATACCCATGTGTATCACTGACTGGGGATGTGCAAAGTTACAACTGGGAGACAAATGCATTGCTCCACCTTCACTTACAGATTTGTACACACTTCTGACTTCCACAATACATCATCACTCTGTAGTCATGGTACATGTGATACACACCCATACTGCATACTACAACGTAGATCATTTGAGGCAGACATTCATCACACCGCACTGTGCCAATATATGATGTCCAAACTCACCTGTGGCGTGTGGGTCCTGGAATATGTCAATGTCCCCCGTGTGATGATAGGTCGTCCAGCTGTGAGACAACAAAAGTAATTTGTGTTAGTATCAGACGTTAAATCACACGTGTCATATTCATCATACAAATCATCACCATAACTGAAAATGCTACGTAACTGTAGTGTTGCGTTTCATGTTGGCTACATGATTGGGTGTACTTTGCCTGCCATTCACACAAGACCTGTGAATGCTGAGTCTGGCCAAACAAGACAATAATGCTAGCAAACATGCACATACTAGTTGTGTGACACATTCACAAGGCCCCATTTCTACACGCAAAATGATGTAATACATGGTCTGTGTACAAATGCATCGCTGCAGATCGCACACGCCAGTTTCACAGATGTTGGTGGTGTAAGTCACTCTGGAGACCTCCTATTTCATATGAGCATTTGTTCAGATCTCATAGATTGTCACACGGAGACTATGTACAAGGGCAGGTTAGCTAACGTACCACAATTTATGAGGACAGCATTTTTACACTTCATTTTGGCCAGCAAACAGGTCACATACACAATGCTGTGGATTGTTCATGTACAGTCACCCTTCCTGTACACATACAATATTTTTCCTGCACCCATTTTTGCACAGGTGTGCCAGCTTTGGCACAACAGTGCTAAGTGTTGCTCCAGCGCAGTGGGTTACACAAACTTGCACCCTATGATTGTCAATATGATATCACCTTGTGTCTCTGATGTGCCAACATTGTGCGTGGATGCATTACGTCTCCCACCTCACGGTGCAACATTTTTGCAATTGGACACCAGTGTGTCCCACACGGCATATTTTTTTTTTCGTTACAGTATTCATGGATGAATTTGAATTTTGAACTTACCACACTCTAGGCCACCGATGAGTCCCACATAGTCGAGGAGGTCACCCTCCCGGGCCAGGCTATCCTGCCAGCGGTGCTTCCACTGGCGCACAGTGCGGTCAACTCCAAATACGTACAGCATCTGTGCACGCACACGCTCCCACCTCTGCTTGCGCACACTGACAGGGTATGCTGCGAGGATACGGCCTCCCCTCTCCACCATCAAGGGCAGGAAAAACTTTATCAGCCATAGGAAGCCCCCCAAAGCCCCCTTGGACATCCTGCCCTCCCTGCCCACACCCACTATCTCCCTGCACACACCTAACACCACTGCCAAAATATAAAGAAACCCTAGTTAATATCCCAACAACTACAAATAAATTTAACTACCCCAAGACAAACACCCAACAAGATTGAGGACAGGAGACAATAAAACACGTAAATACAAGGACACCACACTTCACAGTAACACAATCGACAGGACACAGCAACACTCTCAAACTCTCAAATCTGCAGCACACACCACCAAACACCTCCAACACTCTCCACAATCACCAGCAATATGCTCAAAAGAGAAACTGAAAGTGCACAGCACTCCTCCAGGACACAGGAAGCATGCTGACATCACTTCCTGTGTAAATGCGGCCCGTTTTTTGACTTAGCGATGAAAATCTGCACGCAAAAAGGCTTTGGGGTGACATTTCGTATATATCAATGTGCTTAGCGATGTATTTCACATCGCTAGTATGAAAAATACATTGAATTTTCGGAAAAGCGTGCAGTTTTGCACGCTAAGTGCAATTTCTTACACAGATTAACATTATTTAATGAAGATGCATAATTTTACAAAAATTACACTATGTTAATTTTGATTGGACCCCAAATGACACCCTAAATTTCATAATTTAACCCAATTGACACCCTATATTTCATAATTTACCCCAAATGACACCGTAAATTTCATAATTTACCCCAATTGACACCCTATATTTTATAATTTACCCCAATTGACACCCTCAATTTCATAATTTACCCCAAATGACACCCTGATATTCATAGTTGACCACTATTGACATCCTATATGTGATTAGAATCCCCATATGACACGCTGAACAGTAGATTTTCAAAACACATTTGACACCCTAACATGTCTAGTTTAGAACTGATGTCACACTAAGCAGCATCTCTGTTCAGAGGTGACAGATCCACCATCATTTTCTAATTGAGACATTGTGACCACTTAATGTTACACTCACACGTGTCAGAGTGATGTACTCATGCAGATGTTAACATGCACACAGGGTATGTGTGTAGAGTTTTTTTTTAATGTATACTGTGCTTGGGATCATTTGAAACAGATATATGATTGGTAAGGACAGTCACGATGTGACGTGCTCATGTGAAGAAATTGTCTATGATTCTGCTCCTTCATGCTGTGCCTGCTGCAGAAGCTGTGGGGTGTGCTCCACCTGCCTCATCTTCCTCATCATCCGGAGCATCGCCCGGTGCATCTGGCACTTGGATCCATGGGGCATTGGTGCGTACACATATATTGTGCAATACACAACATGCTATGATCATCTTGCACACTATTTCTGGGCTGTACAACAGTCTTCCACCTGTGATGTCAAGGCACCGGAAACGTGACTTTAGCACGCCAAAGGTGCGTTCCACAATGCCCCTGGTGCATACATGGGCAGAATTATATTGCCTCTGGGCCTGGGTGTTGGTGGCTCGCAGGGGTGTCATCATCCATGGGGTGAGTGCATATCCTTGATCACCTGTAACATGTAATGGAGAGATGTGTCCATTAGTAGTTATGCATGCTGTGTGGGCACTGTTAATAGTTTTTGGGTGTGTGATTGGTGCTACTTTGTGATTATTATTTGCCATGTGTAGCTTCTGGCCAATTGACCAGCATCAATGCAAATTACATTGGCTCACAGATGCTCGTACCTCCCCCACAGCATATTCACTTGTGTGCGCTGCGCGGTTGCATTACTAGCACTCCAACAGTGCACCAATGTCAGGGCTGTCTGCACATGTCCGCAAGCCTGACACCTACACAAGCAGGGTCCCTGGCTCTCATAACGTCTAACGCTGCCACCCATCCGCCCTACTCACAGTCAACGCCAGGATAACGTTTAGGTGCCAATGGGCCACACCGGACACGGCTCACGTTCTGTTCAGCTGCTGCCACAAGACATTCCCCACCGCCCAACACCTGCAGTTTCCGGTCCAGACCTGCCACAAGGCAACAGTCAGAGGCACCCTCAACTGCAGGGCCCACAGAGGGCGGGAACACTTAGCATTCACCATCAACGTCATCACACACCACGTCATCTACTCCATGGGCCACATACTCACCAATGATCAGAGACTCCACCTCACATACCACAAGTACTCCAAATCCATTACCCTTTGGCAGATGCTTGCTAACATCGAACTGAGCCAACTCTTCTCGACACTGATCCACAAGTCAGGGCCCACCTTTAACCCCATATTCACATGTGGAAACTGCGTCCACTTCAACAACACCACTAAACGCCCATGGTGTGACCAGCACAGGGTACAGTTCCTCGTCATGAAACCCCATGACACACAAACCCACAGCAGGCGCCATACAGACTTACAGGAGCTGAGGCAACGAGGATCTGGTACATTCCACCATCAACAGCAACACCCACACCGCTGCAGGCAACGCCAACAGCGCAGGCCAGATTTTTCAACCATGTATCTCCAACTGCACATACACACTTGCCCCAATATGCAACTCCAACATACAGCATGCTATGAATGCCACATCGTTCACATACAACATCAAAGATGACAGATGCATCTGCAGACGCCTGGAGTAGTACTTGAGCTACTTGAAGGGAAACATTGGACATCACCACCTACATGACACGTAGCTCATACTCTCCCTCAACATGGCACCCCCACACACCAAACTGGGGTTCCAGGGAGGATTTCAGCAAGTTGCAACATGGATGTTCAACAGCGGGGGGTGCTCTACATAGGGGGGACAATGGTCCTCATCCTCCTGACCACACCATCAGCATGTGGCAACACCTGGTGGGCCACCACCTTTGCCAGCCCAACACACAACAACTCTAGATACCTAGGCATCGTACTCGACTCCTCCCTCTCCATGTACATACAGGTCTACGCAGTGGCCAGTAGCTGCTTCGACAGGCTCTGCATCCTAGATGCTGCCTTCACATGGTTCCCACCCCCGTCAGGTAGGACAGTCAACAACGCTGTCATTGCCATCAGGCTGGACAACGGAAACGCACTATATGCCCACTTGGACATGTCTGTGCTCTGCACAATCAAGACTGTCCAGCACACCACTGCCACACTCGGCCTTGTGCACATTCTTTCTTTGTAGGTCGAGTGCCTACATTGCACATACTTGGTTGCCACCTCTCATCTCATTTGCTAATGTGTGGCAGAGGGGCTATGCCTTTGGTGATGGTTTATCTACATGGCTGACCCCAGTTACCACAGTTACTTGTGTTGTCGTGTCTGGTAGGTGGGCATGTAGATTGGCATGTTGAATGTGAGTTTGTAACATGTGCATTCTCACAGTTGTGTGTTCCATGATTGTGGAGTTGAGGTGTGTGTTGTGTTCAGTTAGTACTTACCAACGAGCAGTGCGTTTCCATATGTGCCATCCTCAAAGAGCTGATTGATGATGGACTGGCGGAAAATGTAGGAATCATGCACACTGCCTGGGAACTTGGCTACAACATTAGTGAACAGGCCCCGGTGGTCCACTATTGCCTGCACATTGATGGAATGTGTGTGCTTTCTGTTGCGGTGTATGTGGGCAGTGTCCGCAGGTGGAACAAGTAGGACATGTGTGCAGTCTATTGCCCCCAACACATGCGGGAAGCCAGCTATGGCGTAGAAGCCTTGCTTGGTCTCCAGCTGTTCCTGCGCAGTGTTGGGGAAGTGAAGGTGCTGGGGTATCAGGGTGATTATGCCATCCAAAACTGTTGTGAGGAACTTTGATAGGGCTGGCTGTGAGACTCTTCCGACTCTGGCAGTTGTTGGTTGGAATGTACCTGAGGCCAACATGTGCAGCACAGCCAGCAGCTTTGTTTGTGGAGGGATGTTGGTTATCCGCTGTGTTGGTGCCATCAGCCTGTGGGCTATCTGTGTCAGGATGCGGAGGATGGATGTCCTTTTGAGCCTGTAGTGGGCAATGACATCCTCTGGCATTAGATCTGTGAGGATGGTGTGTCGGCGATAGACCCGCTGTCTTATTTGGCCCAGCCTCGGTGGTGGTCCTGGGGGAGGTGGCATTGGCGGTGGTTGTTGTGGCCTTCTTGGTGCTCCAAGCTGCATGATTAGTACCTCCATGGCATCAGTGGATCATCAGATGGGGCTCTGGGGTAGTCTCCCTTACATGCTGCCACTTTTCACCATTTTTAAGACCTCCTTTTGTCTGGTCTTAAGTTCCTGCAGCTAACGGGCCTTAGCGTGTGTTTTTGTATCGCATCGCCGGTCCGGGCGATCGTTGAGAATATCGCGCAGTGGGGTTAACGTGTGTTTTAGCATGGGAACGCCTACATTGCATATGATTAGTGGTAGTTGTCGCTGACATCGTTGGCGATGTTGTGAGCGGCCGCTATTGCAAGAAATCTGTCGCTAACGGCTGTTAGCGACAGCTTGAGAATAAGGCGATAAAAATATTGCCGCTTTATCGGCATAAAAGTGCTGCTAACGCGGCGATATCGCCTTGAGAATTTGCCCCTCAGTTTCCTTTAGGTTTCATTCTTGTCACATATTACCACCATCTGAATCCTATTTTCATAAGAGGTTTGGAGCAAGCACTGCCTTATCTTATAGCCAACGGCATAAAATAGAGCCAGTAAAAGTGTTTCGTGATCAGGTCCCTCTTTTATGACAATTTTTGAGACACCTTCTCCCATGTGCACCTTGGTGAAAGTTTAAACCACTTTCGTTTATTTCAGGGAGCAGAAAGTGTTTTGATGCATCATCTTCATGCTTTTTAAGTTTTAAGTTAGCAATATCGTTCTGTAAAGGTTTCAAGTTGAAGTGCTACTTCAAAAAACAAATGTTGCCACACAGTCTTTGATGTGGGCACTACAGGTAAACACTGTTGTGTTCAAGACCTATATATACGACACAATGCCCAGAAATGCCAGGTTCAATGTGATACAACAGATGCAATCTCATCCGCACACAGGCCACGTGACTTTTTTCCAATACCTTCGACATGCTTAAATGATCATCAGTGCCCTCACTGGCAATCAAACCATCCTTCAGCTATGTTGTATGATCTACAATGTCAATTCTATTGTTGCTAATTCTGCTTTCTCAGCCAGAGTCATCACTGGCGGCTCCTCAGCTAAGACGGAGGAGCATCGCTCCGCTGCTTTGAAGCAGTGAAGGAAAGAAAAAATAAAATGTTGATAAGGTAATGTTATTATCATTTTAGTTTGTCCTGCTGTAGCAGCTTTGCATGATGGGTGGGGCAGGGCTGCTCTACTCACAAAGCAGGGCAGGAGAGGAGTAGTAGCACCCTCTTAACCCCTTCGCTGCTAGGCCTCCCCCCCGTTCTAAGCCTTTTTTTGGCTATTTGGGGTAGTTCGCGCTTAGGCCCCTGTAACTTTTTGACCACATAAAGTATCCATGCTAAACTTGTGTCCTTTTCTTCCAACATCATGGGGATTTTAAAGGTTACCCAGGTTTTGTTGATTCCCCTGAAGGAGACCCAGAAATTAGCCAAAATACAGCAAAATTTTGTTTTTTTGGGAAAAATGGGAAAAAAGTGCTGCAGATGAAAGCGTTTGGTTTTTTCTCTGCAAATTGTATCAACAAAGGGTTTGTGGTGCTGAAATCACAATCTTCCCAGCTTTCAGGGACAGACAGACTTTTGTCAGAAAACCAAAAATGTTTATGCAGTTTTGGCATTTTACTGAGACATAGCCTATTTTTGCTTTTGTTTGTACTTTCAACCTCCTTCCAGTTAACGGTAGAAATGTGTATGAAAGCAATAATGAATCCTGGAAAGCTATACATTTCAGGAAAGTAGACACAATTCTAAATTCAGCAAGAAGTCAAATTGAAAATGAGTTGAAAAAAACAGCCATTTGTGCCAACGTTTTCACCTGTAACTTCTTCTAAGTATGACTGATTTTTTTAAACAATATACTGTAACATCCACTGGACCCTTCTGGTTCAGGGGATAGATAGGACATGTAGGTTCACCACGAACCCAATGAACCCAGAGCCAATAACTGAACAGTGTCTTGCAGTGGTTTTTTATTGTGTACTAGGTATATAGCAATTAATTTGGGAAAATATAAACTGTGAAAAATCGGTATGAAATACATGTATGTATTTCTGAAATGAGAATAAAATATAGAGTTTGGAAACAATAACTATTTGCACATCTCCAAAAATGTGGGTACCCATACTAGCATGTGAATTATAGGACATTTTTCAAAGGGACTTCTTTTACACATTGTCTTACGTTTGGAAGGCAGATATGCATTGAAAGTCAATAGGTAATAACAGTTGCTCTACAATTCTGTCTTCCCCTAAGTCTCCCGATACAAATGGTACCTCACTTGTGTGGGTAGGCCTAGTGCCCGTGACAGGAAACGGCCCAAAACGCAACCTGGATACACCACATTTTTACAGTGAAAACTGACCCTTTTTTTCAAAGTGCCTAGTTGTGGATTTTGAACCCAAGCTCTGCCGGCACCTAGGGAAACCTAGCAAACCTATACATTTGTGAAAACTAGACACCCAGGGGAATCCAGGATGGGGTGACTTGTCTTGCTCGCACCAAGTTCTGTTACCCAGAATCCCTTGCAAACCTCAAACTTTGTAAAAACAAAACACATTTTCCTCACATTTCTGTGATGGAAAGTTCTGGAATCTGCATGGATCAACAAACTCCCACCCACCCCGCATTCCCTAAAGTCTTCAGATAAAAATGGTACCTCACTTGTGTGGTAGGTCTAGTGCCCGCGACAGGAAACAGCCCAAAATGCAACATGGACACACCACATTTTTACAGTGAAAACTGACCATTTTTTTGCAAAGTGCCTAGCTGTAGACTTTGAACCCTAGTTCTGCCGGCACCTAGGGAAAACTATCAAACCTATACATTTTTGAAAACTATATACCCAGGAGAATCCAGGATGGGGTGACTTGTCTAGCTCGCACCAGGCTCTGTTACCCAGATTCCCTTGCGAACCTCAAACTTTGTCAAAAAAGCACATTTTCCTCACATTTCTGTGATGGAAAGTTCTGGAATCTGTGTGGATCCACAAAATTCCACCCACCCCGCATTCACCAAAGTCTTCCAATAAAAATGGTACCATTCTTGTGTGGGTAGGCCTAGGTCCCACAACAGAAAATGGCCCAAACGCAACGTGGACACACAACATTTTTACAGTGAAAACTGACCATTTTTTTGCATACTGCCTAACTGTAGATTTTGAACCCTAGCTCTGCTGGCACCTAGGGAAACGTAGCAAACCTATAACTTTGTTAAAACTAGACCTCCAGGGGAATCCAGGATGGGGTGACTTGTCTGGCTCTCACCAGGTTCTGATACACAGAATCCCTTGCAAACCTCAAACTTTGTCCAAAAAAACACATTTTCCTCACATTTCTGTGATGGAAAGTTCTGGAATCCGTGTGGATCCACAAAATTCCACCCACCCCAGATTCCCCAAAGTCTTCTGATAAAAATAGTACCTCACTTGTGTGGGTAGGCCTAGTGCCCGCGACAGGAAACTGCCCAAAACGCAACATGGACACACCACATTTTTACAGTGAAAACTGACCCTTTTTTTGCAAAGTGCCTAGCCGTACAATTTGAACCCTAGCTCTGCCGGCACCTAGGGAAACCTAGAAAACCTATACATTTTTGAAAACTAGACACCCAGGGAAATCCAGTATGGGGTGACTTGTCTGGCTCTCACTAGGTTCTGTTACCCAGAATCACTTGCAAACCTCAAAGTTTGAAAAAAAAAAAATTTTCCTCACATTCCTGTGATGGAAAGTTCTGGAATCTGTGTGGATCCACAAAATTCCACACATCCCGCATTTCCCAAAGTCTTCCGATAAAAATGGTACCTAACTTGTGGGGTTAGGCCTAGTGCCCGCAACAGAAAACGGCTCAAAACGCAACGTGGTCACACCACATTTTTACAGTGAAAACTGACCCCTTTTTTGCAAAGTGCCTAGCTGTAGATTTTGAACTGTAGCTCTGCCGGCACCTAGGGAAACCTAGAAAACCTATACATTTTTGAAAACTAGACACCCAGGGGAATCCAGGATGGGGTGGCTTGCTGGCTCTCACCAGGTTCTGTTACCCAGAATCCCTTGCAAACCTCAAACTTTGTAAAAAAAAAAAAAATCCTCACATTTCTGTGATGGAAAGTTCTGAAATCTGCGTGGGTCCACAAGCTTCCACCCACCCCACATTCTCCAATGTCTCCCAATAAAAATGGTACCTCCTTCGTGTGGGTGGGTCAAGTACCCGTGACAGGCATGGGCCCTAAACGTATTGTGGAGACTTCAAAATTACCTATCATAAAACAACCTGGTTTTTCAGGGGGGGGGGCACCTGGGTTTTTGGCCCGGGCTCAGCGGCCATCCAGGGAAACCTACCAAATCCACACATTTCTGAAAACTAGAGACCTGAGTGAGTCCAGGCAGATATGGCTTGTGTGGATCCCCCAACTTTTCCCTACAAACCTCAAACCTTTGCTTAAAAAATAAAACATTTCTCAAATTTTTGTGTGGGCAAGTTGTAGGATCACCCGGCTGACAAAAATTTCCTACCACCCAGTGTTCCCTGAGGTCTCCCGATAAAAATAGTACCTCACTTGTGTGGGTAGGCATAGTGGCCGCAACAGGAAATGGTCTAAGTCGTATTGAGGAGACATCAAAATTTCCTATTTTGATGTCTCCACATCAAAATAGGGTAGGAAAACGTTGGGGGATCCACAAAAGCCATACCTCACTGTACTCCCCAGGGTATCTAGTTTTCAGAAATGTGTGGGTTTGGTAGGTTTCCCAAGATGGCCGCCGAGCACGGGCCAAAAACTCAGATGACCCACCTTGCAAAACAAGGTTATTTTACGATAGGTAATTTTGAAGTCTCCACAATACGTTTAGGGCCCTTGCCTTTCGCGAGTACTTGACCCACCCACACGAGTGATGTACCATGCCGAACCACGGCACTCAGACCAATCACAATGCTGCAAAGCGTTGTGTTCGGTCATGGGGAGCCTGGCTGCCTGCTTCCTGCTCCATTCCAGAGGAGAGACGACAGAGAGATGCGAAGGTAAGGTAAGTTTGTTTTCTTTTTTTAATTATCCCCTTACCCCCCTCCTCATCCCCCCGCCCCGCCACCCCTTATCCGTCCCGTTGCTACTGAGACTGGCGGTGCAATCTCTACTTACTATTGATTGTTTCTTTTTTTTTGTGTTGTGTTTTTTTTGTGTTTTATTAAAAAGTCATAGAAATATATATCATGAAGAGTCAACAGCTGCCGACAAATACAATAGTCAGGTACAATAATAACATGAAAACATAGATGGCATCTGCATCTTATGAACACGAAAAGGTACACAGAGAATAGGGGAGGGGAGACGAGGAAAGTAGGAGATTGAGAAAAGCTACTTGTCCTAAGGGTGGGATATGCGAGTGTGAAGTGGGTGGGCTGAGTGATCTTGTCGTCCATACTTGTCAATGTATCAGCCCTTTTTTTTTGGTGGCATTGGTGTCCATAGGTGGAAGGGTACTTAACCCGGATCGCCCAACGGCTCAACGTCCCCCATGAATGGAATGTTGCCAAGGACCCGACCAGCTTCCCCTTGGAGGCAAGTCTGCACCTGCATGTGCAACTTTGGGAGTATCTCAAGTGGCAGCTGACCCTTTTCCACGGGTTTGGGGGGGTTGTTTAGCCCTGGGAGGTTAAACGTATGCATAGCGTGCCACTAGAGTGGTGGTGATGCTGATGAGTTTGCAGCTGTGTTCGTTCAGAGGTGTAAGAAGACAATTGTGTGAGGTATGTGATGGTATGCGTGTATGGAGAGAGTGCAGTCAGTGATGAAGGGTGATGGGAGGTATCCTGCTCCACCCTGTCCACTATTCTTGGTGTGAAGGTACGCATTTGCTAGAGTAGGGGCAGACTACAGAGGAGGAGAGCAGGGGTATAGGGGGATGACAGGGGTTGTGATATGGTTCAATAGTGCTACTGGGTTCCCCTATGCATTCCTGGGTGTAGACAGGGGCCCATTGACCAAGGGTCTGCCGGTCAATGCCCTTGCAGTACTGCGTAGTGGTGCCAAGGGGTGTGGTGGTAAGGGGGAGAGGGGGCGAGAGGGAAAGGGCAGGTTGACAGAAGGAGAGGAAGGGATTGGAAGGGGTCTAGGGTTGGGTTATAAAATGGATGCGATCACCTACTGAAATATGAGGGGAGAGGAAATGACAGGACAGCCAAAGAGATATAATAGGTGGGGGGTGAATGTGTATAGGGAGACTGTGGGTGCATAATCTGCGTAGGGTATGCGTGGGAGGAATCACTGACAAAATATCGAAAGACATATTATCGAGCTACAATTATATCGATACAAAATTATCGATAACATTAATATCGACATCATATACCTATTTAAATAATTACAAAAATATCGAGGATACAATATCGAAGTACATAAATATCTATTTCACAAATATCGCTAACATACTTATCGAAATTCTAAAATATCGAACTTCATTAAAATACATTAACTAGGTAAAAAATATCGTACACAAAAATATCGACAACACTAATATCGTAAAATTAAATATATCGACTATATAAAACTATAATAAATATAAAAATAAAACTACATAAAATTAATTAAATTACTACAAACACAATACTAAATTAATAAATGACAATAACTATTTTACTAGACTAAAAAATTAATTAACACAGCAATAAAATTACTAAAATATTATTAACAACATTACTACATTAAACATTAAAAATATTAAATATTACTATTACAATTCAATTTTATAATATAATACATAACAAAAGCTATTTAAAAATATATAGAAAATTATACATAACTTACTACTAATTTGCGTTTTCCTTATTTGGACACTAACTACCAAAACAGTTTTAAAAAAATACAAATAAACCAATAGAAAAACTGCAAATTCAAACTAACCAATAAAATCGAAATTACAACATCCAACACACTATATAAACAGTTAAACTTCATTCCTATTCCACACCCAAAAGAAAGAATACTAAAGAAGGAGAAACTCTACAAGAATTCAACTTCAGATATAAGAAGATCAACATATACAAAAAAATTAACTCTATCAAAAGTAAGTAAACTAAATTAAAAGAAATAATACTAAAAGTAAAAAACTTTTATAAATAATATACATAAACTATAAAGTAATAAATGTCTTCTTTCTATTTTATTTTACCACTACAGGAAACTCTAGAGGAAACTAACAAACTAAAGAAAAGCCTCAAAAAAAGATACAACTAACAAAGTAAGTATCTACCAACAAATCTTAAACAAATAGATTAAACAACAACGCAAAGTAAAAACCAATGCCCAATACCCTACCCACCCCATATAAAAAATATGTAACCAAATAATAAAACAAATGTATTTTTTTTCAGACAAACAAAAGACAGAAAGAACATTCCACAACTAAAGAATAAACATCGTCAAACCGAAATACATAAAGACCAACTTTGTAAGTATATTGTAAATAACTGTTTAATTGCTTAAATTAAAATACATAGAACAACATAATTAATAACAATAATATATATTTTTCATAGATTAACCTACATCAAAATGAGTGAAGGAGCCGAATTTATAACAAGCCAGAAAGGGAAAATGTTACTATGCTATATGGGATACACTTACACACAAGAAAAACAATTTGGATTAAAAGTTAACTGGAAATGCTGTAAACACTACTCTGATAAATGGTACGGGCGTGCTACAACTAGGGAAACAACAGTACTGTATACTAGAGAACATAACCACCCACCAAACGTAACAGAAATAGAAGTCAGATCTGCATTAGAAACAATAAAGGAAGCTAGTACAAGTTCTCAAAAAGCTATAAGTGTAATTTTAAAAGAACAGCTTCCCAAAATTCCTAAAACTGCTACTACACAAATGCCATCTGTAGCTTCACTAAAGAGAACTATAGCACGTACTAAAAAAATGACTACTACTTCCACCCCAATTCCTAAAACATATAGTGAAGTTATTATAAGTCCTGAACAAAGTATCACTTTAAACAAAGAACCATTTGTCATTTTTGATAATAAAAGCAATGACAAAAGATTAATAATTTTTGCAACTGCAAATAATCTATTAAAACTACAAGAATGTCAATACTGGATGATGGATGGGACTTTTACTATATGTCCCAAGCCCTTTTTCCAACTGTACACAATACATGGGCTACATCAGCATTGCAATATACCATTAATGTACGCATTATTACCAAACAAACAGAACTCCACATACATGGAACTATTAAATACAATAAAACAAAAAACTAATGACTTTTCTCCACAAAAAATAATCCTAGATTTTGAACAATCAATGATTAATACTATATTAAAAACACACCCCCATACCTGCATCCAAGGCTGTTACTATCATTTTAATTAGCGCTTATGGAGACAAATGCAAAAATCAGCACTAAGCATTGAATATGCAACTAATTCTTCTTTTGCATATCAAATAAAAAAATTAACAGCCCTAGCTTATGTACCTGACACAGACGTCACAGAACATTACAACATCTTAATAGACAGCACCTTCTACAAACAAAATGAAGCAAAACTAAGTCCACTATTAGACTATTTTGAGGATACATGGGTCGGCAGACTACACAGATCTGGCCAAAGAAGAAACCCTAAATTCTTAATACCCTGGTGGAACGTATACAGAAGCACATTAAACGGTGAATCCAAAACTAATAATGCAGTCGAAGGATGGCATAATGCCTTCCTTCAATCAACAGGCAGAACAAAACCAACACTAGAAAAATGTATATCATGCCTACAAAAAGAACAGAGTTATCAGGAGTTCCGAATGGAAAAATCCATAACTCAATTAACTCCAAAAACATCAAAACAAACTAAACAAATGCATAAATATCTAGAACAACAAGTAACATTGTACCCTAGTACAAAGGGCCTAGAATACCTAAACATAATATCCAAGACTCTTCTTTAAAGCATTAATACAAATAAATTACAAATTACTCATCTCAAACAGACCATAAAAGTAAAATGTATTTATTTTATCACAAAAATAATTACTGTGTGTAACATATTTTTATTTTTTAATAAAATATATTAACACACATTAATAATATTTGTAATAAAATAAAATACAACAAATATACTAAAAAACATTACCCACCCACAATAAATAATAATAAATAAACTTACCAGGTTTATTCCAAATGCTGTAAAATCCATTTTCTGCTAACACAATCCAAATATAAAAAAAACAGTTTCCCCCAAAAAAATGGAAAAATACAACTGTAGCAAAAATTAATAATCCATGTAGCAAAGGTCCATAGGAAAACCATAAAAAACCCGAAAATGTATAAAATAGTAAAAAAACGCTCCAGGAAAACCGAAAAATTTAAAGAAGTGTAATAAATATATTAGTCAATAAAACTAACAAACACTTCTTTTAAAAAAAAAAATCGACTCCTTCCGATACAAAGAACTTCTGAAAATAAAAAGTGTCAATACAAAAGCACATACATTTCCACCCACATAAAACAACACATAAACACTTAGGGGCCCATTAGGATGTCGGGCGGAAGCACTACCGCCGTGCTGTCGGAGGCAAAAACCACCAGTTACCGTCCGCCTGCCGCGGCCCACACGCCCGCCCAATTAGGATGTGTAAAATCAGCCAAACAACGCCCGTAAGCCCGCGACGCCACCCGCCATCAAAGTGCGCCCGTACACGTAGCGGCGCCAGCCAATGGAGGCACACCGTCCGACGAAATCACGTACCGCCCGGCGTACAAATTACGATGCCGCAAACAAACAGCTCCCCCGGCTAAGAGACACCGCACGAGATACCAAGGCGGAAACTCGACCGCTCGAGTACGGACACCAAAAAAGCGGCCCACCCCGACAAGAATCCTGCACTCCAGGCCATCCCCATGCTGTACCTGATGCAGCACCTAGGAGTCAACGCGCCGCGGCGACGCAGGTAGGCAGACACACAACAAGGGCACGCAAACACCGCACACAGTGCAAGGGCGGAAAAACTGTACATGGCCCCCCAGACACCCCTGTGTGGACAGGACACATCCACCACTGCACCCACAAATGTCACACCGGGCAAAATGAAACAACTCGCAACAACCGGGCACACACTACCCGGGACCAGGAACTGACGTCCCCGTCACGGCAACGCAGCGCGGCGGCGATGACGCAGCTACACATGCGCACAACGCAGAGGCCAACTACAGCGCCATGCATGGGCCGCACACAAATAACACAGGCACACAACTACACACACCACACATCAGTCATGTCCCCAACCGGCAACTCACAGGTGCCAACATGACGCCACACAAGTGTACCGAACAGGGCAGTGACGTCACGCCAAAATAGGACACACCCTTGTGTGCATAACATGGCGAAGCACACAGCGGCTGCGACATCACGCCGCAGAATATGTACCTCGTCCGCAAAAGGCACGCCAGTACCATACAAAAATACTAATACCATCCTGCACCCAATACCAATACATGCAATACGTAACATGAAAAAACCCGGGTGCCTGACAACAGGTGTTACCAATTACAACACACACACACAAGGCCCAACGTATAGCGGAAACGCAGCGTGCCGCCCACACACGGGAAAGCAGATAGCACTGAATGGCCTTCCATTCCCACTCTGAAACCACATATCGACAAAACAAGCCGGAGAATACAGCCATTGTCCCAACAACAAGCCAAACAGAGGCATGCCGAGGAAACCGTCCAATGTGCAGATAGAGCACAACATGAAAGAAAGTTCTGACCACAAAAAAAAATAAGACCACTCCTCCATGTGGTTCACATGCAAGTAATCTGGAAGGAGTCAGACACCACTGACCTTGACCATTCATAGAAGCATGTGGGATGAGGACCTGTGTCCTCCGCACAAGCTACTATAACCCAAACCCTGCCTCCGTACGACTATTCCAGATTTCCCAGCATCGTCGGAGGGTGCACTCTGCTGACTGCACAGCCGGCTGGAGCACACCATCACATCGCCCTGTAGCAAAATGGCAGTCGCACCACACCTAGCCAACTACGCCGGACAGATGCAGCTCTACATGGACAGCCTGCTACAGATAGTGGGCTGTGAAAACCTGGCCATGCTGAACGTAAGTTACCGAGTAACTTACCGCATCGCAATGTTCAGCTGCGTCAACCCCGTCTTCTACTGTCGGAGGTGTCCCTTCCACTGTCCTCTGGATTTATGTCTCTCCAACCCGGCATGTCCAAAGGCGGACCTGGTACAACTGTTCGCCCCCCCTGGACGCACACAACAGGATCTGTTCAGTCTATGGGGGCATGGCGTATGTGGCTGCAATCGGACACACACTGCAATGGGACATATGTGCCTCCACACAACGGATTCTGGATCACAGTTTCATCGAATGTCATCCAACATGTCCCATCAGGCTCCTACAAGGGACAACTTACGATGAACACATTGACAGCCACCATCCGCTCCATTGGATGGCATCCATGTACAACACCAATGCCATGGAAGCCCTGCTGGAAGGTATCCCATACCTGACAACCTGTCAATTCGTCGGGCCCCGACGCAATACCCCCAATTGAACAATGATGTTCAACACCGTACCTATGCTTGGCTTTCGCAAGGACTGGGCAGTCACCTGTACAACAACTATACCATACAACCTGCAACAAACACCACATTATCAACTCCACTGCCATGACATCGGACATTTTCGGGACATTCTCTCTGTTCCTCACCACATCCAATATCTCTGCATGAACAGGGGGAGGCAGAGGTATGGGACTTGTGTACAGTAACCACATGGACAATACTGCATGAACAACTATGCTATAATATGTATCCTGCGCACATGAACATATGCACCGGTCAGTGCACACTAATTTGTCAGCTGTATCACGTGAGAACTGTCACCTCACCTTTGTCTGTACTTCCGTGCCAGGACTTTTGCATGGACAACAAATGCATCCCCCAACAACATGACCCCAGTGAATGTGACATGTTCAGTAGCCACCACATTGCAACAACTAGTGACACGCTGCTGCATGCACGTAGGCTCATGCTCTGATGTCACCCCTCACGCACGTGTGTCGGAGTAACTACTGTAGTAAACCTGTACCATGGAACTGAGATGTACTGTACCTATGATGTCAAGCTGTCTCGTAGGCAAAATGATTACTGTCTGTGTCAAAGTCGAGAGCTCCTCAGTAACTAGCAAATGTACATTAGCATAGCAAGGGCAAGGCAGTTGTAACTCTGAAGCCCTCATTCCACAGTCAACAACTAATCACATCTACCCTTAATCCCTTTTGTATGTGTAATCATGCTAAGTAGATCCTCCACATGCATTTCGCTGCCAGTAGTGTCCACTATACTGCATCACAGAGGACGTAAGTCTAAATACATGGCTTGAAGCAAAAATGTGACTCCGCTGAATCATTTCACAAACACAAGTACGAATGAGAGAGGATGAGAGTGTGTGAAGTACACGACAGTCGTGAGATGACCATGTAGTCCACTGTCATTGGATGTCAACGCAAATGAGTAGCCGCAACAGTGGCCACAGTGCAATACCACAGCTCCTGGAGCAGGACTTGTCAGACTCTGAAGGTGCCCGAAAGATCATCACATCAACACTGACGGCCTGGTCAATACAAAGCACAGTCCTACACATGTCTACAATTTCCCACACAGTCTGACCACACACTCAGCAACCAAAAGTAGGAGCCACGCAAAAGCATGCCACAGCAATGCCTGTCAAAACACACACACAACATCAGTTTGGGTGGGCAGCACTGCACAATGAGTAAGAACTGCAGAAAATCTGACATGCACAATTGAACTAGGCACAATCTTGACAGTGACACACCCTGCACACACACAACGTCTGAACCATAACAAGTAGGAGTCATCCTGAACTGCAAGGACACACCCACACACTGCATTCCGTGCAACATACAACACACACATCTCATCATATACACAGACCTCAACACGGTTACAAACATCCACCATGGGCCTGGGAAACATATGTGTGTAGTCGACATGGCCACAACACACACACACACCAACGCCACCCCAAACTCACACCACCCACACCACCCACCACCACCTCCCAAATGCACACATTGAGAGTAGGCCATGTGCCCAGGCACAATGCACATCACAAGACTAACATACTCCTACACCGCTGGCCACACAGCAAGTAAGCTCACACATGCCCGCATACTCAGCGCATGCTGCCAGTCCACCTGTGGCTAGACTCACACCCTGTGCATTGCATGCACGCAAACATGACACGGATACATTTACCCAGAAATAACACCAAATACATGCAGTCAATCCGTTGCACAGAAAAGCAGATTCATCACACACACAAGTAGCAGAGTCTGAAAGAAGTGAAGTCCCTGCCACGTGTACAACACATTGGAATGTGAGACCAGACATTGCAATTGCTGAGGTCACATACACGGCATGTGCCCCACTTAACCAAGCACACACTGCAACAACTGCAATCATCAACTACACAGATACAACCGACTACAGGAACAACAGCATCCAGTCACAGATTACATCGACAGGCGGCATAACTCATCAACCCCAGGGAACAGTGCCCAGTTCGATGTGCCGAGTAGTGACACGTAGTGCCGCGGATGCAATGCGTGTTAGTGTGCCCTGCCATGGCCAGCCAACACTGCCATGGCAGTCACAATATCCATCACAGCCACCACTGTGTCAGAAGGAGATGTGTGAGTGTGCCTACCAATCTAACAGGATGCCAGTATGACTCGGTGCTGTGTGTGTGCTACAGGACAGTTGCAGGTCCGGCCGTGAGAGAGTAGCACAACTGTGGAAGACACACATGTGTCATGTGAAGCGGGAGTTACGCTTGGCCCAGGTGGGTGGGTGTGACGGGTTGGTGCGCACATGCAATGTTGAAACACACTGTGTTGGGAGGATTCGGGAGCACTAGATTACCGCTGTCTTGGGCATTTGTAAAGACCACCTGTCTGGGGATGAATGTGAACACGTGTGTGCACAACAGGCGGCCACACGAAAGATGCTGCATCAGGTGTAGACGTCAGCCCACCCTCTGGGGACATGCTGGATACTGCTGTGTGTCCGCCAGGCCCTTGCCAAGGCACGCACATCCCCTGTTGACCAGGTGTACCCCCAACATCGTCCACCTGCACGGGCTATCCAGGGCACGGGATGGCAGTGGAGCATGGTGGGTGAGAGGTCATGGCGCGCTCCTCCTGGTCACATCACGCAGGCAACACATCCTCATTGTGCAGCATGGCACAAGTCAAATATAAGTAGTGGGGGACGCACACATCGCGCCCGGGAGTGACGTCACGGAAGGTGGCTCGCACCATCGCACTCATTGCCTATTTCCCCACACACGTTATATGCCATTGCAACAGAGAAGCCAGCGCGTGCACAAGCAGCTCCAAGCTCGCCCCAGAGAGGTCAAAGAGTGAATGTGTGGGTCCATTAGCTCCAGTTGGACGCGGCCTGGGCCGCTAGGGCAGCTACAGCCTCTGTGTGTTGCAGGTGGTGTATCCGGACTGCGGAGCCTGTCATGCATTGTCAATGTTGTCCAGGTCTCGAGTCGGGGTACCACACAGGTGGACGGCCTCCCGCCACTGATTATACCGCGAGACAGACAACTCGTTCAAATGGACCCACACATACACTCTTTGGCCTCTCTGGTGCGAGCTCGGAGCTGCCTGTGCACGCGCTGGCTTCTCAGATGCAAACGCATATTGGGGTGAGCGAGGGGAGGCCATAAGTCTGACGGTGCAAGCCACCTTCCAACATGTCACATCCGGTCGGGACGTCAGCGTCCCCCACTCCTCCGATTTAGGACTCGTGCACTGCTGCCGTCAGATGTGCCACTCCCCAGGGGGTTTGCTTTGACATGTGTCCACTTCCATCTTTCCTAGGAGGAGACCAAACATACATCGCCCCTACCAATTGCTGGCAGACATGGAGGACGTGGAGGTAATCCGGAAATTCCGTCTGGACCGACCCACCCTGCATCGCCTATGTGCCTTGTTGGAACCCCACCTCCGTCCTCGCAGGGTGTATCCAACTGCATTTAACCCCACGGCTAAGGTGATGGCTGCACTGCATTTCTTCGCCACTGGGTCATTCCAACACACAGTGGGCAGTGGAAGTGGGATGTCCCAGCCCATGTTCAGCATAGTGCTACGGATGTACTGTCAGCTATGATGCTGTACAGGAACCGGTACATCCGATTCCCCAGGGCTCGTGAATTGGCGGCAGTGAAGGGTGCTTTCTATGCCCTTGGACGGATCCCCCACGCTGTTGGTGCAATTGATTGCACCCATGTTGGCCTTGTAGCACCACAGGCCATGGAGTACATATATAGGAATCGGAAGCACTTCCACTCCCTGAATGTGCAAGTGGTGTGCCTTGCGGACATGGTCATTACACACGTGTGTGTGAAGTTTCCAGGATCGGCCCATGACTCGCACATCATGCGCAACAGCATCCTACCACGTCTGATGACCAATCTGCAACCGGACCATGCTTGGATTGTTGGTGAGTATGTGTACTCGTGTAGCGTGCCTGGTGTGCGATGCTGTCTTGGGGACAGTTGGAATTGCAACTAATCTCGGTATTCCTCACACCCAGGTGACTCTGCTTATCCGAATGGGCCTTGGCTGCTCAGCCCATTACATCATCCTCGGACACCAGCTGATGTCCGCTACAATGAGGCACATGGCAGGGCCAGACATGTGGTGGAGCGGACTTTTGGCCTCCTGAAGTCCAGATTCAGATGCCTGGACCGCACCGGGGGTGCACTGGCGTACTCCCCACAGAAGGTGTGCCAGATAGTTGTGGCATGCTGCATGCTGCACAATCTGGCTATTCGCAAGCAGATCCCCCTAATAGTGGATGACGGTGATCAGCCCGGGCCTCTGCCTGCAGACCAGGACGAGGACAGTGGAGAGGAGGAAGCTGTGAATGTGCGTCAGCAGCTCATCGCCCGCTACTTCACTTGACGGTGAGTGAACATGTACGACGGCTGATGTAGCTGTAGTTGTGCAGGTGTATGTGTGCATTGTGATGGAGGCCTTTTGTTCACTGAGTGCTGTGTGGCAATGGTCCATGTCCAGGGTAGTATGCCACTGACAGTGGCTGTGGCATTGTGCCCCGTTGCTCTGTGAGATGTGTGTACATTGCTTGTAGTTGGTGACAAGTACTGTGTGATCGGTGTGTGACACACTAATTGAATGGACTCTTGTACTGATTTTCACCCCTAGGTCCCTACAACATCTCCTGGCCTATCTACATGCCACCCAGCAGAGGCATTCCTGCTCATGGTGGCGGTTGCACATCGTTGATTAAACCCAGGGCACATGAAGCAGATTGTGATCAAGGTGTATTTATTTACAGCGGTGACATGTGATTGTGTGCAAGGTGATGACAGAAGTGGTGCATGCTGTGACAATGAGTTGACGGACATGGCTGCGTGATGGTCAAGGTGTACCCATGAAGTTCTATGTCCACAGTCCAACAGACACATGCCATTCACATGGCAGTGTGGGGTAGGATCGTAGTCAAAGTCAGTGCAGTAGGTGGTCAGGGTGGCTGGCTGACTCACTGGCGTTTGGAGCATGCGTAGTCCTCTCTGGACACCTGTTTCCTCTTCGGACGGCCCCTTCCACGTTTGGTAGGGGGGTTGTGTTGGTGGGCTGCTGGTGGTGGCTGAGGACTGCTCACTCGCTGTGGACGCAGGGGAACTAGGTGTTGCACGACCCAGCGCCACAGCACGTGGTGGCGGCGGTGGTGTGGCTGGCCTTGCTTGGGCCCTCCCAACCACCACTAGCTGGCCCATGAGGTCCACAAGTTGGTCCATACGGGTCACGAATTGGCCCATATGGGCGTCCATGGACCTCAACACCCCAAGGACCTCCCGCGTGTCGGCAGACGACCTGGCCCATTGTCCTTGGGCCTCTTCATAGGCCCCAAGGACTCTTGAGATTTGCGGCAGGGCTTGGCTCCCAGTCTCAGATGGCTTTGGCCTGACCCTGCTCCTCCCACCAGTACTGCTGCCACCGACCTGCCCACTCGCCACATTGGTCACCATGGTCCTCTGGCTCCCAGGGTCGAGCACGATGGGCGTGCCACCCCTTGCGCAGGTGCTGTGGCCAGGGATGGCGAGGTGGTGGTGGTTGTTGCGGCAGTGGTGGTGGCCGCAACGACCGTGGCAGCAGGGGTCTGTGACTGGTCAGCAGCCCTGGGTGATGTGTTGGTGGGTAGGAGGGGCCCTGGGGAGCGGTTGGGCCCTGCCACTCCAGACGGGCCTGCTCGGTGGTCCTCATCCGAAGAGGTGTCCAGGTCTTCTACATCCGTGAGTCCGGGTCGGGGGCTTGCGGACTGGCTGTGCTGGCTGCTGTCTCCCTCTCCAGCATCCAGCTGTTCGGCACCTGTGGGGAGAATGAGATAGGTTATTGTGTTGCACCTTGCAAAGTTTGTATTGGTTGTCTGACATTCACAGTTCATGCACTGTCGTGCACAGGTTTCCCAGTGGCGTGTGTGTGGATGTACGATGTGTGTATGCGTGGGCAAGGCAATGGAACTGTGTGTTGTGTTCATGTGGCATGGGACGGATTAGCAATGACAATCAGTGTGTGTTGCTGTACTCCTACATTTTGTGGCTTGGGTGTATGCGGGCTCCAGACCCATCGACGCTTTTGAGGTGAAATATGGTTTTGGGGTTCAAATGGAACGCTTAGAAACGCAGATGGCAAAAGGGGTGCAGCCCCTCAACGCTTTTGAGGTGAAATATGGTTTTGGGGTTCAAATGGAACGCTTAGAAATGCAGATGGCAAAAGGGGTGCAGCCCCTTCAACGCTTTTGAGGTGAAATATGGTTTTGGGGTTCAAATGGAACGCTTAGAAACGCAGATGGCAAAAGGGGTGCAGCCCCTCAACGCTTTTGAGGTGAAATATGGTTTTGGGGTTCAAATGGAACGCTTAGAAATGCAGATGGCAAAAGGGGTACAGCCCCTCAACGCTTTTGAGGTGAAATATGGTTTTGGGGTACATACTGTGACATATGGGTGCAGAACGGGACATGTGTTTTGGCAACATGACAGTGCAGAGACAAAGGTGTGTGTATGTCTGACATCCCCAGCATATCTGCTCACTGTTATCATTTATGGACATTACACTGCAAGCATTGTAGTGAGTGAGTGATGGTTGTGTGCCACACGACGTATTGCAGATGGGCCAATTCCTTGGTGTGCGTGCTACCCTCGGCCATGTGCAGCAATGCAGTGCTCTTGGGGTGTTGACTATATTATTGTAGTAAATGTTGTAAATCAGTGTGATGTGCGCTTCAGTCACTGCAGACACATTATTTGTGATGGGCAGGTATCTTTGCAGAACTACTGTATGAGGGCCAGCTGTTCCGATGACATACCTTTCATGACACTGGGGCTGACAGATGAGATGGATGGTATGTTGGATGTTCATTGTGTGGTTGTGTGTTTCATGGATCCAGTGGTGTTTATGTGCATTACTGGGGTTCCACACTGTTAGGTCTAGACAGGTTAGACTTACATGGGCGATGTTGTACGTTGTGTGGGGAACAGGCAGTAACGACTACATGGACAGGACTTCGATGGTGTTGCTGATGTGTGTGATGAGTGGCACAGTGCCCGCCGTGTGGGTCAGTACTCCAGTGGGACTTGTGCATGCAGACGTGGCTCCATGGGTGTTGCTGTATTTGTGATGGCTCATGTGGGCTATGACTCTGTAATACATGTCCGTGTGCACATTGGTCACATGATTATGACAGGGAGCAGTGCTGCGTGTTCCTCTGCTACGTGACATTTCCCAAATGTTAGTCGTAATACTGTCCTCATGCCTACAGACACCCTGCCCTGTACAGTACTCTACCTACTTGTTGGTTTGGAGGGCGCAATGCAATGGATGCCATATGGTACTGGGAGGGAGGGGTGCTCCATCTTGCTGGTCTGTGGGAGTGGGGGTGGTGTTGTGAGTTGTGGTGATGGCTTACCACCCACAGAAACCCCTCCATGTACGGTAAGATATCTACCTGTCGGCTGAAGGTGTGCACTGCAGTGGCTGACACATGGGTGTGGGCTGTGCTCCACCTTGCTTGCTGTAGGACTGGGGGCCTGGTGGGTGTTGTACTTCAGCTGTCCCCCCTCCGACCCACTGACTTTGTGTTCCGGCTACTTACCTGTTACTTGTCGGTTAGTGCAGCTATGGCTGACACATGAGTGTGGGTGTGGGGAGTGCTCCTTCTGGCGCATCTGGAGTACAAGGGGACCTGGTGGGAGTTGCGGTGCTGGCTGACTGTACACATGCCCCCATGGTTTTGTTAGTTAGTCTGTTGCATGTGTGAGTGATGTCTTGTGTATTGTGTACTAGACATGGGGGTGTTTGTCCCTCGGAGCTATGGCATAGTGGTAGTGCATGTGAGTACATAGCTGTGTGCTGGTATACATTTGTTTGTACTTACCAGCCTCCACTCCCCCTGGTATTCCGGTGAGACTCTCCGGATGTAGGATGCCTCGCACCTTCTCCTCCCACGCCTTGAAGGTCTTAAATAGCGCGGGATTTCCTCCGCCAGTCCTGTCAGCCAGCTGCCAATTCTTGGCCTCCTTCTTTTTGACCACTCTTTTCATGTCGTGCCACCTCTTGGTGATTTCGGCTCTGTTGCGTGGCACATTCCCGACTGCATTGACCTGGTCTACGATCCTGCTCCACAACCGGTTTCTGGTGGTTAGTGGTGTCTGTTGGACCTGGTTCCCATAGATTTGTGGGTGCACCTTGATGATCTCGTTGACCATGACCGTCAGCTCAGTGGAAGTGAACTTGGGCATTCTCTGTGCTGCCATGGTGTGTGGTTTTGTGTTTGTGGTGCTGGTGCGGTGTGTGTGTGTGGTGTGTAATGTGCAGGGGGTTTGTGGGGCCGGTGTTTGGTGGTGGTGGTGATGGGTGCGTGTCTGTGGTGTGCTCCTGTCCTTTCTGTCTCGCTGTGTTCTGTGCTCTCGTCCTCAGTTTGTAGTGTTGCAAGGGATTGTGGTCTGTGAAGGGGCTGCATTTGTACTTACCTATGTGGGTGTGTCATGATGTGCTGTTGTTTTCAGGTGTGTTGTGGCTGGTGTTCTGGGATTTGTAGTTTATTTGTTTGTCCAGGGGGATGTGTTTTCGGGATGTGTACTGTGTTTGGGTATTTGGGCGTGGCTTGCTGTGTGGACTTGTTGGCCATGTTGTGTGTGTTTCTTTGGTCCGCGGATGGTTTCTGTGCAGGGACGTGGCCGCCAGGGCTTCCGCCGTGTCCATTTTCATCACTGTTGTTTACGATGGCGGGCGGTGTATTTGTGGATTTGCCGCGCTCATGTCGGGAAGATCCTAATTTCACGGCCGGTGTCTCGGTAGTCAGGGCGGGCGGTTTTGGGTTGTCGTGCGGATTTGCGTCCGTGGCGGACGGATGGACTTCGACTCAGACATAGACGGGCGGTATTTTGTGTGTTTTTTCCGCCGCGGGCGGTGTTCGCTTCGCGACATCGTGATTGCTCGGTTGGTATTCAGACGGTGAAGGCGGGCGGTTTTTTACCGCTATGGTAGATGGCGGATTTTATTCCGCCCGGTATCGTAATGGACACCTTACTAACAATAGTACTAACTTTAAATTTGATAAAAATATACATTAAACACCGTAATACTAACTCTCTAAACAGGCCTACACAATGTTAACAATACATAAATACACCACACGTAACTATAACATATAACATTTCCGAATATAACTAATAAACATCTAACTACACTAAACAGTATCTAACCAGGTTCAAAATATATTTAAAACTTAGTTAAAACAAAGAAAACAAACCTTACCTTTAGCGACGTGAAGTGTCTCCCAACCGCGAGCTTCTCTTCAATGAAAATGACACAAAACGACATAACCCGGTTACAAAATAAAACGCCCATAACATAATAAAAAGTTTAACAATAGAAAATTTAACTCATTTAATGCAGTAAAATATTACTTTACATGGAAAAAATGTACAACTATTTAAATAAAATAGTACCATTTTTTTTGATTTAACAAAAAATTGTGACATAATGTACCTAATTTGTAAAATTATAAAAATAAATATTATAATAAATATAATATTTATTATTATAATTACAGAAAAAAAAATACAATAAAACAATGTATACAAAATTGTTATAAATGTTTTTCATGCATTATACAAATACATTTCTATTAAAAACTTGTTTTAAGTTAAAAACATTGCAAAAATTAATTAATATTAATAGAAAAATGTTAAACATTTATATTATATGTAAACATTTTGGGGCCCATTACGATACCCGGCGTAAATAAATCCGCCAGGCATGGAAGCGTCAAAAATCCGCCCGCACACACCGCCTGAACACCGACCACGCCATTACGATTACACAAACCGAAAACCGCCATCGGCGGAAAAAGCACACAAAATACCGCCCGCCAACGTCCGAGTCGGAGTCAAACCGCCCGCCACGGACGGAAACACGCACGACAACACAAAACCGCCCGCCCTCACGGCCGACACACCGCACGTGAAATTACGATCGCACCGACATGAGCGCGGAAAAACCACAAATATACCGCCCGCCAGTGCAAACAACGCCGATGAGAATCGACACGGCAGAAGCCATGGCGCCAACGTACCTGCACAGAAACGATCCGCACACAAAACCAATAGCACACAACATGGCCAACAAGTCCACACAGCAAGGCACGCACAAATACACAAGCACAGTACACATCCCGAAAACACCCCCCGGACAAACAAAAAATACAAAGGCCAGAACCCCAGACACAACACACCTGAAAACAACAGACCATGAGGACACACCCACATAGGTGAGTACAAAAGCAGCACTCCCACAGACCACAACCCCTTGCTACATTGCAAACCAGAGAGGAGAGGAGAGGACACAGTGACACAGCAAGGACAGCAGCACACCACAGAAACGCACACATCACAACCACCACCACCACCACCACCAAACACCACCACCACCACCACCAAACACCGGCACCACAAACCCCCTGCACATTACACAACACACACCGCACCAGCACCACAAACACCATGGCACCACAAAGAATGCCCAAGTTCACGCCCATGGAGCTGACGGTCATGGTCGACGAGATCATCAAGGTGTACCCACAAATCTATGGGAACATGGTCCAGCACACACCACTAGCCACCAGAAACAGAATGTGGAACCGGATCGTAGACCAGGTCAATGCAGTCGGGACCCTGCCCAGGAACAGAGTAGAAATTAACAAACGTTGGAATGACGTAAAGAGCCTGGTCAAGAAGAAGGAGGGCAAAAACAGAGAGCTGGCTGCCGTCACTGGCGGAGGGAATCCCGCGCTCTTTAAGACCTTCAAAGCGTGGGAGGAGAAGGTGCGAGTCGTAATACATCCGGAGATCCTCGCCGGATTAGCAGGGGGAGTGGAGGCTGGTAAGTACAAACTAATGTATACCAGCACACCGCTATGTACTCACATGCGCAACTACCATGCCACAGCTCCCAGGGACAAACACCCCCATGTCCAGCACACAATACACAACACATCACACACACATGCAACAGACACCACCACACACAGCCCAAACCGAACAACTGTAAGATGCGTGAGGACATGTGTACACTCAGCCAGCCACGTAACCACCAACAGGTCCCCAAATATGCCAGAAGCGCCACAACGAGCACCCACCACACCCATGTGTCCGCCACAGCTGCACTAACCGACAAGTAACAGGTAAGTGGCAGGAACACAAAGTGCAGTGGGTGGGACGGTGGACAGCCCAAGTACAACACACACCAGTCCCCAGTCCCACAGCACAGCAAGGAGGAGCATCCCCCACACCCCACAGCCACGTGTCAGCCACCGCAGTGCACACCGACAGCCGAAAGGCAGACATCACGGTCCACAGCAATCGGTGTCAGTGGGTGTCCAGCCACCCCCACGACCCACAACACCCCCCCACCCCCACAGACCTGCAACATGGAGCACCCCCGCTTAGAGCCATGTGGCATCCAGTACAGTGCACGCACGAACAACTTGCAGGTGGGAAACTGGACAGGGCTGGATTACTGGAGGCATGAGGACCATAACACGACCAACACATGGGACATGTCACGTAGCAGACGAACACGCAGCACCGCCCACCGTCACGAACAAGTGAACAATGTGCACACGGACATGAACAACAGACTCACACCCCACATGACCCATCACAGACATAGCAACACCCAAGGAGCCACGTCTGCATGCACAAGCCACACTGAATATAGTACCACACGGCAGCCACTGTGCAACTCATCACACACAACCGAAACACCATTGAAGTCCTGTCCATGTAGCCCCTACTGCCTGTCAACCACACACCCCACAACTACGCCTATGTAAGACAAACAACACTAGACGCAACAGAGCGGAACAACATAAATGCACACGAACACCACTGAACCCATCAAACTCACAGACACACCATGCACATACAACATACCATCCATCCCATCCGTCAGCCCCAGTCTCATGAAAGGCATGTCATCCGCACAGCTGCCACACATACAGCAGTCATGCTAAGATACATGCCCATGACCAACCATGTGCCAGAAGTCAATTAAGCGCACGACACACTGTGAGCAACAACACACAACATGGGCCACACCCCCCGAGCACTGCAGTGATGCACATGGCACAGGGCAGCACGCACACCAAGGAGATGGGACAACTGCAATACGTTGGCTGGCACACAACTATCACTCACTCATAACGATGCGTCCAATGCCATGTCCAGTAATCACAACAGACAGCAAATATGCAGGCCATGTCAAGCATGCACACACCTCAAACCATGCACTGTCATGCTGCCACAACACATGTCACGTTCAGCACCCATGGCTCACAGCATGTACCCCAAAAGCATATTCCCTCCCAAATGCGAATCTGGGGCATGGCCCCCATGTTGCCATATGCGTTCCTAAGCGTTCCATTTGAACCCCAAAAGCATATCCCCTCCCAAATGCGAATCTGGGGCATGGCCCCCATGTTGCCATATGCGTTCCTAAGCGTCCCATCTGAACACCAAAAGCAAAGTACAAACCAGACCCAGGATGGGCCAGGAGCCCGCATACACCAGAGTCACAATAAGTAGGGGCACAGCAACACACCCATCGGCATGGCCAATCCGTCCCATGCCACATGTGCACAGCACACAGTCCCATTGCCAAGCACACACAACTACAGATGCTACAGCCACACACACGCCTCCGGGAAACCCATGTACGAGATTGCACGAACTGTCAATGTCAGACGACAAATACATACTTCGCCAGGTGCAACACAATAACAAATCTCATTCTCTCCACAGGTGACGAACTGCTGGATGCTGGGGATGGAGCCAGCAGCCAGCACAGCCAGCCTACAAGCCCCCAACGAGGACACACGGATCTGGAGGATCTGTCCTCCTCTTCGGACACGGACCACCAAGCAGGCCCATCTGGTGTGGCAGGGCCCAGCCGCTCCCCAGGACCCCTCCTACCCACCAACCCATCATCCAGGGCTGCTGAACATTCCCAGCCCCCTGCTGCCACTGTCGTTGCGGCCACACCCACGGTCATTGTGGCCACTACCACTGCCGCAACCGCCACCATCGCCGCACCGACCACCACCGCCGCCACCACCGCCACGTCTTCGCTGGCACCAGCCCCAGCGCAGGTGGTGGCCCGGCCGACTGGATCCACCCTGGGAGCCACAGCGAGGACCGTGGTGAGCAATGTGGCTAGTGGGCAGGCCGGTGGCAGCAGGACTGGTAAGAGGAGCAGGGTCAGGGAAACGCCAGCCTCCCCTGGGAGCCATGCCCTGCCTCAAATGGCCAGAGTCCTTGGGGCCTATGAAGAGGCCCAAGGACAATGGGTCCGGTCTGCTTCAGACACGCGTGAGGTGCTGGGGGTGCTGAGGTCCATGGACGCCCGTATGGGCCAAATCGTGGACCTCATAGGACAGCTGGTGGTGGCGGTGAGGTCACAGCCAGGGACAGCAGCTCCCCTCCGCCACCACCTGCCGGGGCGCAGGGTGGAGCAGCAGTGTCCAGTTCCCCTGCGTCCACAGCCAGTGAGCACACCTCAACCACCAGCATGTCGCAAGCAGGCACCCCCCTCGCAAACGTGGAAGGGGCCGTCCGAAGTGGAAACAGATCTCCCGGGAGGACTTTGCACGCTCCAAACGCAAGTGAGGCAGCCAGCCAGCCTTCCGCCAGCCTTCCTTGACCAGCCACTGCATTGACTTGGACTACGATCCCACTCCACACAGCCATCTGGATGGCATGTGTGTGTTGGACTATGGACATAGAACCAGTGGGTACACCCTGATCATCACGCAGCCATGACCGACAGCTCATTGTCACTGCACGCACCACTTTTGTCATCACCTTACACACAATCACATGTCACAGTTTGTAATAAATGCACCTTTTTCACTAACTGCTGTTTGTGCCCTGTGTTTTATTTGTACGGAATACAACGGCCACCTTGGGCGGAAAGGCACCTGATGCGTGGCATGGCAATTGAATCCGGAGGGCCTGTAGGGACCTAGGGGTGGGAGACAGAACAGGAGCACATTCAATGAGTGTGTCACACACCCATCACACAGTACATGTCAACAACTACAAGCAATGTACACACATCGCACAGAGCAATAGGGCACAATGCCACAGCCACCAACAGTGGCATACTACCCTGGCCATGGAGCGTTGACACACAGCACGCAGTGAACAAACGGCCACCCTGACACAGCACACACACACCTGCACAGATACAGCCACATCAGCCGTCGTACATGGACACTCACCGTCAAGTGAAGTAGCGGGCGATGAGCTGCTGCCGCACATTCCCAGCTTCCTCCTCTCCGCTGTCCTCCTCACTCGAGCTGTCCTGGTCTGCGGGCTGGGGCCCTGGTTGATCTCCGTCATCCACGATGAGGGGGATCTGCTTCCGAATGGCCAGATTGTGCAGCATGCAGCACGCCACCACTATCTGGCACACCTTCTGTGGGGAGTACGCCAGCGCACCCTCGGTGCGGTCCAGGCACCTGAACCTGGACTTGAGGAGGCCAAAGGTACGCTCAACCACACGTCTGGTCCTCCCATGTGCCTCATTGTAGCGATCGTCTGCTGGGGTGCGAGGATTCCTCAATGGACTGAGCAGCCATGCCCCATTCGGGTACGCAGAGTCACCTGGGTGTGAGGGACACAGAGAACCGTTGCAATTCCAACTGGACAGGGGACAGCATCGCACAACCAGCACGCTACACCACTCCACATACTCACCGACAATACAGGCACGATCCTGTTGCATATTGGACATCAGTCGTGGCAAGATGCTGTTGCGCATTATGTGTGCGTCATGGGCCGAGCCTGGGAACTTTGCACACACGTGGGTGATCACCATGTCCGCAAGGCACACCACTTGCACATTCAGGGAGTGCGTGTGCTTCCTGTTGTGGTACAGGTGCTCAGTGGCCTGTGGTGGAACAAGGCCGACATGTGTGCAGTCAATGGCTCCAACGACGTGTGGGATTCTGCCAAGGGCATAGAATGCACCCTTCACTGCCGCCAATTCACGAGCCCTGGGGAAGCGGATGTACCTGTTTCGGTACAGCATCATGGCTGCCAGTACATCCCTCAGCACCTTGCTGAACATGGGCTGGGACATCCCTCCTCCAATGCCCACTGTGTGCTGGAATGACCCAGTGGCGAAGAAATGCATGGCGGCCATCACCTTAGCCGTGGGGGTGACAGCAGTCGGATACACCCTGCGGGGACGGAGATGGGGTTCTAACATGGCACACAGTCGATGCAGGCTTGGCCTGTCCAGCCGAAACTTCCTAATAACCTCTGTATCGTCCATGTCCGCCAGCAATTGGTATGGCCGGTCAATGTTCGGTCTCCGCCTAGGGACAATGGCAGAGGACACATGTCAAAGCAACACGACACATAGCAATTTCGCATACACATCACTGACATGACTGAGCAAGCACATGAGCCACAGCCCAGCTGTCAAGCTGGGACGGCACGGCCACAATACACTTACACAGGTCTCCCAACAATGGCAATGGCTAGTGATACAAACCACTGCCATGTGCATGCACATGGGGATCTAGGCCCCAATGACTTGCGGGGCGTGCTGATGGGGACTGACTGCATATCCGTCAAGCGGCAACGCCACGGCAACATGAATGTCTGCTGAGCATGGAACTGCTTCCGCGGCTGGATGAGTATGGCACACGACGACGACGATGTGGGCACAGGCTGAGCGGCCAAAACAAGTGGGACCTGTGGCACGAGGGGATATGAGACAGTAGTAGGTGTCAGCACTGCACCCTATGTACAGCACTGTACGGATCACACCTCCCGAAACATTGACAGGTGTCCACATTGACAGCCCCATGCCAAGACGGCTGTGTGCTTGCAGTCACACGTCACAGGTGAGAGGTTACATTGCACGTGCCAGGTGGCAGACGTACATAGTGGGAGCTGGCATGTGTGTGCATGTGTCTCCTGTTCAGGATCCACCACATGGGCGCTGACTCTGTACTGACCATTGGACACAGCATGTTCCGTGGAAGGCTTGTGTGTGTGGGATGGTGGCACTGGATGTGCCTCCGTTGGGTGGGGGGCCATGCACAGGGCGGGTACGTCGATGATTGCGCATTGTTGGTCACGGTGGGTGCACCAACTAAGATGTGTTGCCCTGTGTTCAATTGCTATGTCCGCATGATGATGGACTGTAGATGTGGGCAGACTACACATTGGTCGATGTGCTGTCTATATGCATGTGCCTTCACACCAGGCACAGCTGCCCCTGCACATGTGACCCCTGCTGGACTCGCTGCTGGGTCTGTGGAGCTGATGCACCTTCTGCGCGTGGGGCGGACAGCTCTCCTCACTTCCCTCATTGCGCATGTCATGACTTTGCCGCAGGTGACATGGATCATGGAGGGCCCACATGTACGCGTGGGTAGGCTACACATGATTGTACACTGGTCGCCACCCCCAGTCAGTGTTTCGAATGGGAAGGTTGTCGTGCTGGTGGTATGTTCGATGTGGCGGATGGGCGGGCCTAGGTGCGGGCTTACATTCCGGACATGGGGGGTAGTTGGATTGGCGACTAGTTGCAGTACACACGGGACACGTCTCTTCCTTTCCACATCTGGGTCATCCCTTGTACTTACTAACAGTGATACAGTCATCTTCGCCCCAGCCCTCATGTCCTCCCCTCGCTCCCCCAATATGCATGCTCACCTGCGAGGCTAGCGCCTGCACAGGCAGCCCCAAGCTCGCACCAGAGAGGGCAAGGAGTGTATGTGTGGGTCCAGTTGCACGAGTGGGCTGTCTCAGGGTATGAAGTGTGGCGGGACGCTGTCCACCTGCGTGGTGCCCCAAATGGAGACCCGGCCTGCATGGACTATGCATCACAGTCTTCGCCTTCCGGATCCGCCACCTGCGACACCCAGTGGCTGTGGCTGCCCTTGCGGCCAGGCCGCGTCCGTCTGAGGCTGATGGCCCACACATTCACTCTTTGGCCTCTCTGGGGAGGGCTCGGGGGTGGTGGCGCAAGCCCTTGCACTTAGTCGCAATGGCATGTGGCGTGGTTGGTATGATGGGCAATGGATGGGATGGTGCGAGCCACCTCCCGTGACGTCAGTGCTGCTCGTGCTGTGGTGCGTCCCCCCTACACTTCCATTTGACTTGTGCCATGCTAGACGTTGAGGTTCTATTGCCTGCGTGATATGACCAGGAGGAGCGCGAGGAGACCTCTCACACACCATGCTCCACTGCCATCCCGTGCCCTGTATCGCCTGTGCGGATTGACTATGTTGGGGTTACACCTGGTCGACTGGGGCTGTGTGTGCCTTGTCAAGGGGCATGGCGGGCGCACGACAGGATCCAGCTTGTCCACAGAGGGTGGGCTGAGGTGCGCCTGGTACCGCTTTGTACGTGTGCCCGGCTGCTGTGCACACACGTGTTCACTCCCCCCGACAGGTGTCCTCTCACAATGCCCAGGGAAGCGGTGGTGTACTGTTCATGACCCCTCCCAACACGGCGTGCTCCAACTTGGCATGTGCGCATCTACCCGTCGCACCCACCCACCTGAGCACTGCGTCCATACGACTTCACACGACACATGTGTGTCTTCCACAGTAGTGCTACTCATTTGCGTTGACATCCAATACCAGTGGACTACATGGTCATGTCACGACTGCCGTGTACTTCACATACTCTCATCCTCTCTCATTCGTACTTGTGAAATGAGTCAGCGGAGACAGTTTTGGTTTCAAACATTATATTGAGTCTTCTGTCCTCTGTGATGCAGTATAGTGGACACTACTGGCAGCGGAATACATGTTGAGGATATACTGAGCATGATTGCAAATGGGATAGGGTGTGGGGTTACATGTGATTGGCTGTTGCATGTGGGATGTGGGCTTCAGAGTGACATCTGCTTGGCCAAGGCTGTGCTAATGTACATTTACGTATAGCTGCGGAGCTGCGGACTTTGACACAGACGGTATACATGTAGCCTACCAGACCGCTTGGCATCATGAGCACAGTCCATCTCAGTTCCATGTGACAGGTTTGCTGCGGTTGTTCCTCATGCACGCGTGCATGTGAGATGACATCAGGGCATGTGCTTGCGTGCATGCAGCGGCGTGCCACTTGTTGTTGCACTGTGGTGGTTACTGGACATGTCACAGTCACTGGGGTCGTGTTGTTGTTGTATGCACTTGTCGTCCATGCAAAGGTCCTGGTATGGGATTCCCGGGGTGGGGGTGGGAGGGGTGCAGCACCCACAGACTCCAGGCGACCTATTCATGTCCACTGAGCGGTGTGTGTCCATGGGCGCTGGATCCATGTCGTGTCCTGGTTGTTCGTGCAGTTCCGTCCATGTGGGTGCGATACACAGAGCCCATGCCACTGCCTCCCACGATGCATGCGGTGTTCCTGGATGTGATGGGGAACAGTGTGCATGTCCCGGTCATATCCGATGTCATGGCGATGTCGTTGATGGTGTGGTTACAGTTGCCGGTCGTTTGGTATGGCTGTTGTGGTGGTGACTGGCCAGTCCGTGCGGAAGCTAAGCATGGGTGCGGGGTTGGACATCATAGGTCACTCGGGGAACCTGCGTTGTGGTCCGACGAATTGACAGGTTGTCAGGTATGCGATGCCGTCCAGCAGGGCTTCCATGTCATTGGTGGTGTACATGTTTGCCAGCCAATGTAGCGGATGGTGGCTGTCAAGGTGTTGTTCGTAAGTTGTCCCTTGGAGGACCATGATGGGGCATGCTGGGTGACATTCGATGTAGCTGTTCTCGATGATCCGTCGTGTGGAGGCACAGTGGTCCCATTTCAGTGCGGGTGCGATGTTGGCCACATACGCCATGCCCCCATAGGCAGAGCAGGCCCTGTCGTGTGCGTCCAGAGGGAGGAGTAGTGGTAGCAGGTCTGCCTTCAGACGTGCCGGGTTGGAGAGGCATATCTCGACGGGATGCTGGTAGGGACACCTCCGACAGTAGAAGACGGGCATGACGCAGCTGAACAATGTGATGCGGTAAGTCAGTCGGTAACTTACGTTCAGCAGGGACAGGAGATCGCATCCCAATGTATGGAACAGGTTGGTTTTGTACAGCTTGAGCTGTTCGGCGTAGTTGGGTAGGTGTGTTGCGGTTGCCATTTCGCAGCGGTTCGTTGAGGTGGCGTGCTCCGGCTGTGTGTGCAGTCTGCAATGTGCACGCTCCGAGGTTGCTGTGAGCTCTGTGTAGTCGTAGGGAGACAGGACTTGTGTTCTGTTGGCTTGTTTGGAGGACACGGGCCCTCTTCCCACATGCTTCTCAGACAGTTCAAGGTCAGTGATGTGTGACTCCTTCCAATTAACTTGCATGTGGCCGACATGGGGGAGTGTTTTCTTCTTTCTTCCCCGTCCGTTGTGTGCTTCTGTGATATGCGCTATCTGCCCTGTGGTCGGTCTCCTCGGCATGCCTGTGTTGGTCTATTCTTGGACAATGGCTGTATTCACCGGCTTCTGTCGTAGGGCTGTGGTTTCGGAGTTGGAATGGAAGGTCATTCAGTGCTGTCTGCTCTCCCTTGTGTGGGCGGCAGGCTGCCTTTCCGCTCTGCGTTGGGCCTTGTGTGTGAATGTTATTCTTGGGCCACCTGTTGTCGGTCCCCGGGCTCTTTGGTGTTCCGTTTTATATGTCTTGTTCATATGTGCAGGGTGGCATGGGTGTTTCAGTGTGGTACTGGCGTTCCTCTTCCCGAAGGGGCCCTGCTTCTCCTAGTTGGTGTTGCCGCCGCTGTGTGCTACGCCATGTTTGTTACACTGGGGTGTGTCCTGCTGTTGCGTGTCTTCACTGACATGTGTGCGTCGGTTGTGTGGCGTTGGGTGTTGTCCGTGAATTGGGCGTTGGGGACATGTCTGTGGCAGGCCTGTCACGTGTCATGTGCGTTCGGGGTGGGGCTGATGTGTGTGCTGCTTGGTTGTGTCCCTGTGTCTGTGTGCGACGCATGCATGGCGCTGCGGTTGGCCTCTGCGTTGTGCGCATGTGTGGCGGCGTCATCGGCGCTTTGGGGCCGTGACGGGGTGGTTGGTTCCTAGTCCCAGGTGGTGTGTACACATGTGTTCCGCGATGTTACGATTTGGCCTGTGTGTCATATGTGGATGCAATGGTGGATGTGTAGTGTACACGCGCTGGTGGGGGTTGTCCGCTTTTTCCGCCCTTGCACTGTGTGCGCTGTTTGCGTGCACTTGTTGTGTGTGTGCCTACCTGCGTCTCCGCGGTACGTTGCGTCCTTGGTGGTGCATCAGCAGAAGCATGGGGAGGGCCTGCAGTGCTGGATTCATGCTCGGGGTGCCGCTTCTTCGTTGTCCGTGCTCGGCATCCGTGTTACCGCTTCGGTTTGTCGTACGGTATCTCTTGGCCGTGGGAGCCGTTTGTTTGCGGCATCGTAATTTATGCGCCGGGCGGGACGTGTTTCGTCGGACGGTGTGTGTCAGTTGGGCTGCGCCGCTACGTGTACGGGCGCACTTTGATGGCGGACGGTGTTGCTGGCTTGCCGGCGGTGTTTGGCCTACTTTTCGCATCGTAATTGGACGGGCGTGTGGACTGCTGCGTGCCGGCGGTAACTGGTGCTTTTTGCATCCGCCAGCACGGCGGTGGTGCTTCCGCCCGCCATCGTAATGAGCCCCTTTGTACTTTCTTTGTATAAATATATACAATACCTATTATTGTATTAAATATTATTTAAAACACAAAATTCTACTGTTTTGTTGATAATTAATATGTACTTAAAAAAAATGTAAAAAATATTGTAAATAAACATAACATATTTTCTGAAATATATGCACTAATATGTTTCTATTGAATTATAATGTAATAACATATTTTACTGTATTATCCTACTCAAATTAATAAACAATAAAAAATTATAAAAACTACAATAAAAATGGTGTATTTTCTAATTATTTTGATTTTACCTATATTATCTATATTTTACATATATAAAATACAATTTGTTTTAACAAACATTATAATAAATAAATACTGTCAATTTATTAATTACCATTACCAATTTTTTTAATACAAAATTATCTTATATATTTTTCTAGTACTAAATTTTAATATATTAATAAAAATATTACATAAAAATTAAATATTATTTATTATCCTACACTATACTTAATTAATAAACTATTACAACTACATTATATAATAATTAAATACAGTTACTATACACTAACATATTTTTATATGCTATTCCTACCCAAATATAAAATAATTTCAACAAATGCTGCACAGTGAACATAATTAATTTACTATAACAACTCCAATGCACATTAAATAAAGTAAATGTTGGACACTAAAATTAAATAGTTCTATATTCCCAATTCAATGTAAATTAATTAGGGTAAGTGCTGGACACTAACATTAATAATTTACTATTCCCACTGCAATTTATAATAAATTGGGGTAGGTGCTGGACACTAACATAAATAATTTACTATTCCCACTCCAGTATATATTAAATTGAAGTAGGTGCTGGACAGTAACATGAACAAATTACTATTCCCACTCCAGTGTCTAATAAATTAGGGTAGGTGCTGGACACTACTACATAAATAATTTACTATTCCAGCTCCAGTCTATATAAAATTGGGGTAGATGCTGGACACTAAACAAAAATAATTTACTATTCCCACTCCAGTCTATATTAAATTGGGGTAGGTGCTGGACAGTAAACATAAATAATTTACTATTCCCACTCCAGTCTATATTAAATTGAAGTAGGTGCTGGACAGTAACATGAACAAATTACTATTCCCACTCCATAATCTAATAAATTAGGGTAGGTGCTGGACACTAAACAAAAATAATTTACTATTCCCACTCCAGTCTATATAAAATTGGGGTAGATGCTGGACACTAAACAAAAATAATTTACTATTCCCACTACAGTCTATATTAAATTGGGGAAGGTGCTGGACAGTAAACATAAATAATTTACTATTCCCAATGCAGTCTATATTAAATTAGGGTAGGTGCTGGACACTAAACATAGATAATTTACTATTCCCACTCCAATCTATATTAAATTGGGGTAGGTGCTGGACAGTAACATGAACAAATTACTATTCCCACTACAATATATAATAAATTATAGTAGGTGCTGGACACTAAGGGGCCGATTCCGATTCGGGCCGGAAATCTCTCCGACCGAGCCGGACCCGGAGAGAATTCCGACCGAATCGGACCCTAGCAGTCCGACTGGACGAGTACGATGCATTCACATGCTATCGGACTCGAGTAAGTCGGACTCCCATTGAAGTCAATGGGAGCCGGTCGTTCAACGCCTACGCAGGCTCCCATTGACTCAATGGGTGCGAGGCGGACAAGGGCGCCCCCTACAGCGTGTACGCATCCATGCGCATCGCGGTGTACATGCACAGGTAGGGGGGACCCATGGGTCCCCCCTGTGTGCGATTCGCGTGCCTACGCGTACAGGGGGGTCCGACGCAGACCCCCAAAGTCCGGCTCCGACAGCTTTTTCGAGCCGGACGGCGCGAGTCGGTCGGACTGCTCGCGGCGTGCATCGTACTTACCCGGCCGGGAAACGTCTCCATAGCGCGGTGCGAGTCGTGTCCATGCGAGTCGGTCGGAGCGTGTTGAAGCCGCGTTCGAGTCGGTCGGCGATTTCGCGGGTGCTTGCATCGTACTCGCTCGGTTGGACATTCGTACGATTCGGTCGGGAAACAGGGCTCCGAATCGGATCCGGTGAATCCGAATCCGATTCGGAGCACTACCGGCCGAGATCGGAATCGGCCCCTAAACCTAAATAATTTACTATTCCCACTGCATTCTATCAAAAATTGGGGTAGATGCTGGACAGTAACATAAATAATATACTATCCCCACTACAGTCTATAATAAATTGGGGTAGGTGCTGGACAGTAAACATAAATAATTAACTATTCGCACTCCAATATAAATTTAAATTAACCATATACTGATCACTAAACATTATCAATTACATCCCCCAAAAATTATTTTTTATAATAACTCCAAAACATTATGCCCTAAAAACCCCAAAACACACTACTAAAAATAAATTCCAAATTTATAATTCTATAAACTTATTAATTTTTAAATAAAATATAAATTTTTCAATTTTTTTATTAATATTTAATTACAAATATATATTTTTAATACACTCCCCACCCTTATCCCCTAAAACCCCAACATCCCACTCCTAAACATATTTCTCGAATTCAGATTTCAATATTATATTTTATTTAAAAAATTAATTCTAAATTTATTTAAAAATGGATTAATATTTAATTTAAAATATATATATTTAAAACACTACCCAACTTAATACCATATAAACACAACAAGCCACTCCTAAAATTAATTATCAAATTTAAATTTAAAATATACATTTTCTTTCTTTTTTTAAATAAATTCAAATTTTGTAAAACATTTTAATAATATATGGGGGTGGACAAAGGGACTGGAATTGGACTACGAGATTGAGCCAGTTGAAGTGCAGCCGCCATTGTGGAGGACATTGTCTGGACAGTGCGGTGCAGCCCACCCACGTCTGAATGGATGCCCTCCATGAAAGCTAACACCTGTGCCAATTTGCGGTCGTGGTCTGACAATGCATTGAGGAGCCCTGTCTGCCCCACACACAGCTGGCGCATAAGGTCCACACACTCTGCACTGATGGCAGCAGGGGGCACAGGGGCAGGGGCAGCGGTGCCTGGAATGAAGGACACTCTTCCCTCTTTGTGGTGCGAACACGGGCAGCAACAGAGGAAGTGGCTGGGAGGGTGGGCACTGCACGCTGTGTGCTGGAAGATGTAGCAGACTCTCCGTTCCCTGTGTCCTCCAAGATGTCTGCACCACCGCCGTCATCAGATGATGTTGAACTTTGCGTCTCGGGCTGTGATTCCTCCAGCATACTCCTATCCCCCTCCGAGGCGCTGGTCACATCTGTGTCACTGGGATCCTGTGCAGCTGTTGTGCTTGTTTCACCACCACTGGTGTCTGTCCCCTGTCCCTCCGTGCCCACGGGAGATGCTGCATAACAGAGAGACATGTAGGGTCAGCAAAGTGACAGCAACAGGACAAACATATTCAAGCAAAGCAACACTGAGGATGACAAAGTCTACATGTTGCAGGCCACCCCGTGCAATCTCACCATGCAGACACACATCACTACCTCAAACAGTGCGTACAAACATCTAAACACGGCATAGCTGAGCCATGTGATGGGCAGACAGCACAACATCATGCATGTTGGGGCGTACAAACACTAACACCAATGGACCAGGCCTGCAGCACACCACCCACAATCCCATTGAAATTCCCAGGATTGGAAAAACATCAGTAAGTGCATGTATGTAATATCCGTGACTGCCACACCCAGCACAGGGGCCACTTACAACCCACTGCATCACAGTAACCACATCACGTACACCAGCGCAGGTACAGGCTTGGTACACATGCAGCCACTCACAGACAAAATCAACCTTCACAGAATACTCACCCCTAGCTTGCTGTTGATGCTCCTTCAAACGTGTGTCCAGCTCAGGCTGTGTCACAGCCAAGATGCGGCACATCAGTGGTGTCAAGCTGCGTCGTGACAACCTGCCACTGTGAGGGAGTATCCCCAGTGTCATCTTGGAAACGTTCTTTGCCAGTCGTGATATGTCGTCCCACCTCTTGTGGCAGTGGGTGCGCCGGCGGTTTGACACTCCCAGAGCCCGCACCTTGGTTGCAATGGACCTCCACATGGCCTTACGCTGGTGTACCTTGAGCTGCAGGTGTGGGAGACAAGAGGGGGAGAACATCAGTGACACACTCTCATGGTAAAACCTCTCTCTCTGAACAGTGGCATGACACAGACTCATCTCCACACGGCAGATATGGGTCATTGATGTACACTCATGCCAACCACACACGTATCACACTCTGTACAGTCAGTGATGTGTCCTTGTCACATTGGGCGTGGACAGTCCATGCCAGGTAGAATCACACAGAGATGGACAACGAGGACCCACACAAACAGTCACATGAACAATAACTGTCCCGAAACATGCATCACCAGATAGCTGTCACACCATATGGATGTGTACACAACACATGTCCATCCACCCTTCATGTCCATGCATTTAATGTGTGGGTTGCATACACCCCCTTAACAACTAGGAAACAGCATGTCGGCCAGTGCATTACACAACCCCACACTCTCAGGCACATACACCATCTGATCGACTACATGTGTGCCCCCCTTGCACTCACACCCCCACTGTTGGAGACTTACCACAACATTTGGGCCACCATATAGCCGTGGGTACTGTGTCAGCACCTCGTCCAACAGGACATCCAGCTCCTCGCTTGTAAATGGACTGGCACGGATCTTCTCCGTCCTAGCCATCACTGTGGACATGAGACGTCAGCGGCGGCAGTGGGCGGTGAGGGGTCCCAGGCAGCAGTCCCTGGAGGCAGCAGCAGGTGAGGGGTCCCAGGCAGCAGTCCCTGGAGGCAGCAGCAGGTGAGGGGTCCCAGGCAGCAGTCCCTGGAGGCAGCAGCAGGTGAGGGGTCTCAGGCAGCAGTCCCTTCAGGCAGCAGCAGGTGAGGGGTCCCAGGCAGCAGTCCCTGGAGGCAGCAGCAGGTGAGGGGTCTCAGGCAGCAGTCCCTGGAGGCAGCAGCAGGTGAGGGGTCCCAGGCAGCAGTCCCTGGAGGCAGCAGCAGGTGAGGGGTCTCAGGCAGCAGTCCCTGGAGGCAGCAGCAGGTGAGGGGTCCCAGGCAGCAGTCCCTGGAGGCAGCAGCAGGTGAGGGGTCTCAGGCAGCAGTCCCTGGAGGCAGCAGCAGGTGAGGGGTCCCAGGCAGCAGGCTCTGCGAGCAGTGGAAATGTGGTGCTCCCTTCGACACATATATAGGGCCCTGGACTCGTTTCAGTGGTCATAGTCTTCTGCCATTGGTGTTCCAGGTCAGCCTTCTTCAAAAGCATCCAATGACCGCCTCCGCGGGGGCGGAGCACGCCTACCGCGATTTTTGAATCTGCATCATGCCACCGCGATAGCGGTCCCCATTGGCTGAAAGGGCATGGTTCATGGCGGTGACACACCGCGGGGTCCTGGCCGGCGCTACCGCGGTGGTGCATCTTACATATGCATCCTATCTCCGCATCCGCTGGGGGCGGAGTACGCCTACCGCGATTTTTGAATATGCATCATGCCACCGCGATAGCGGTCCCCATTGGCTGCAAGGGCATGGTTCATGGCGGTGAAACACCGCGGGGTCCTGGCCGGCGCTACCGCGGTGGTGCATCTTACATATGCATCCTATCTCCGCATCCGCTGGGGGCGGAGCACGCCTACCGCGATTTTTGAATCTGCATCATGCCACCGCGATAGCGGTCCCCATTGGCTGCAAGGGCATGGTTCATGGCGGTGACACACCGCGGGGTCCTGGCCGGCGCTACCGCAGTGGTGCATCTTACATATGCATCCTATCTCCGCATCCGCTGGGGGCGGAGCACGCCTACTGCGATTTTTGAATTTGCATCATGCCACCGCGATAGCGGTCCCCATTGGCTGCAAGGGCATGGTTCATGGCGGTGACAAACCGTGGGGTCCTGGCCGGCGCTACCGCGGAGGTTCATCTTACATATGCATCCTATCTCCACATCCGCTTGGGGCGGAGCACGCCTACCGCGATTTTTGAATCTGCATCATGCCACCGCGATAGCGGTCCCCATTGGCTGCAAGGGCATGGTTCATGGCAGTGACACACCGTGGGGTCCTGGCCGGCGCTACCGCGGAGGTGCATCTTACATATGCATCCTATCTCCGCATCCGCTGGGGGCGGAGCACGCCTACCGCGATTTTTGAATCTGCATCATGCCACCGCGATAGCGGTCCCCATTGGCTGCAAGGGCATGGTTCATGGCGGTGACACACCGTGGGGTCCTGGCCGGCGCTACCGCTGTTTGATTGCCATAGAGTGACATGGGTGACCGGGATGTGGCTGGTGGAGCATGACAAACGCCATCTGCAGCTATGTAGAGGGCCATCACTAACACCAATGTGTCATGTGCAGCACATGACACACTTGCGTCAGTGGTGGGCATCGACACAGGTACAAATGGTGGTTGGCATGCTCCGCCACCCAATTCACGGACAGTATGTGCGTCCGCTATGGGGAATATGCAGCATCACATCGTACACTCTGTGCGTCATTGTGTTTATGGGGCACGTTTAAGGCACCTACGGACAGTTCTTGTTGTGTGTGGATCAATGGTCATTACTGTACTACACACAGTGGATACGTACAGTGGCACATGGCACTGGATAACATTGATATGGTCTCCTGTCACAAATGTCAGCCACTGTGTAACGTCTCACACCAAATGGAACACTGTACTCCATTATGTTGATCAATATTTACACACAATGTCGTATCTGCCACCCATGCTGACCACTATCTCACACCTGAGCCCATGTGTTACACTGAAAACCCAGATGAACTCATTTATTCAGCATGACTGTCATCATTGGAAACAGATGTCACCCTGTTGTGTTATTGCTAAGACCAATTACATGCCGCATGTTATGTCTTTGTACACACTGGCAACTCCTGCAGTGTATGTCCACATGTACAGGGGGGGCTCGACCTGCTAAAGGATGACGAGTACTTCAGCACCACACCTGGCATCCGTTGCATTATTATTGTTTGTCACTTGGGTAGACGGCCAGAGCAGATGTCTTTGCTACATGTCTGCCACCTGTAACCACAGGGACCTATGTGGTAGTGTCAGGTCTGTGCTCATGTTGTTTGGACTGTTGTATGTGAATCAGTGACATGTACATTTCAACAATGGTGCTTAGCTACACTATGTTTTTGAGTGTTGTGCTGTGTTCCGGTGCTACTCACCTGCCACCAGTGCATGTCCATTGTTCACATCAGGAATGTTGCATTGGCAGATGGACTGCATGCACGGTTGTGGATTGTGCTAACTGTATGGAATATAGTATGCGACATTTGTCCACAGGCTATGGGTGTCCAGTTTTGCCTGTGCAATGTGTGTGCACTGATTAGCGGGAATTGTCTGCAATGTTGGATGGTCAGCACAAGTGGCACACGTGTGCAGTGTGTTGCCACCAACACTAGTGTATGTGCATGCTATGGGGTGCTAGCCATCCTTGCTCACCATCTATTCCAGCACTGTGTGGGTGGATCACATCTGCTGGTGTATCAGGATGGTGTGGGCACCCAAGACAGGTGAGATGTACCTTGACTGTTGTGCCTGTGACACTCATCCAACTCCGACATTTGGTCAATGTGAGGTACCAGTGTCCCACTACTCATGGACAGCCAGTATGTTTGTTAGATGTGGGATATTGATTGTATGCTGTGTTGGGCCTGACAGCCTGTGTGGAATGAGGGTCAGGATGCATGTCCTTTGGGACATGTGGTGTAAAATTACATCCACTGGTGTCAGGTGTCTGAGCCAGTAGTCCATATGTCATGCATACAGTATGTTCATACGTGGACTTGTTGGCATACTGGCTTGGCATTGTCCATGTAGTGTTGTATGTATGTGTTGTGGCACTGTTGTGTCTTGAAACAGCTGGATGTGTATCACCATGGTATGTGTTGTGGTGCACATGTGTCCTTGGGCAGTCCCTCCTTGATGCTGCATGTAAATGTCCAAAATGGGGGAAGATTAAGGGTGCATACAGGCCCTGCTGATCACGTCCCTCATCTATTGTTAATGTGTGCCACATTGGCTATCTGTGTGCTTGTAGAGAGTATTGGGCAGTGGGGTAATGGTGGCCTGTTACAGTGGTACACATACTCTGCACAGGCGTGACATCATCTGTCACTGTCCGACTTTGTATTCAAGTCAGCAGCAGATATGGCCTGTGTACTGATGACATTGGCACATGTATGGGTTTGGGATGTGAATGTCATTGAATTTGAGTGTGTTCGAAGTGGCACTGAGTACAAAGACAATCCCAATGATCTATCCACATTGTGTTGTTGATGTGTCCCCTGCAATTATTGGCCACGGAGGTGTGGCAGGTACAGCAGCAACGTGGAAGCCAGCAGTGTCTCTGCTTCACACATGTCCTGTGTCATGTACACCCAAGGCTGAGTCCACCTCAGCTCGATATGTGACTCTTGGCATTCACATAGACAGTGTTCGTATTGTGTCTACTGACTGTGCACATCCATGACAGTTGTACAATTAATCTGTCTCATGTTGGGACAACACTGAATTGCACTGTGTGCTTTCAGGGATGACAGTCAATGTTAGCGCCGTGACAGGACAGACTTTATGAATTTGTGCACATCCTAATTTATGTTGCTATGACGTGTCCCCTTTCATCTCACCTAGGAGGCGACCTAATGTGTTTCGTACCTTCACCCTGCTGGCTAACATGGAGGATACCGACATCATAAGGCGATTCCGTCTGGATCGGACAAACCTCCTGGAACTTTGTGCACTATTGGAGCCACACCTGCTTCCACGCAGGACATACCCAACAGCACTCACGGCAACGGCAAAGGTGATGGCATTCCTACATTTCGTGGCTACGGGATCCTTCCAGCAAACTGTGGGCATTGCAGGGGGATGTCCCAACCAACATTCAGCATGGTGCTACGTGATGTCCTGTTGGCTATGATGCAACACAGGGACCAATTCATACATTTCCCCAGGCGGCATGAGTTGGCAGATGTGAAGGGCGAATTTTATGCACTTGGACACGTTCCTAATGTAGTTGGTGCAATAGATGGCACACATGTTTCCCTGATTCCACCCCAAGCACGGGAGCATATTTACCGAAATAGGAAACATTATCATTCCATCAATGTGCAGGTGGTGTGCCAGGCAGATATGGTCATCTCACACGTTTGTGCAAAGTTTCCAGGATCAGCCCACGATTCACACATAATGCGCAACAGCATTTTACCACAGCTGATGGCCAATATGGCGCCGGAGCGGGCATGGATTGTGGGTGAGTACAAAGGGTCGAGTCGTGTGCTGTTTGTGTGCCATGCTGTCCTCGGACACATGTCAGACACTCAATCTGTATGTGTCTTTCACACTTAGGTGACTCTGCATATCCCAACGGACCTTGGTTGCTGAGTCCACTTCGCAATCCCAGGACACCAGCTGAAGTGCGCTACAACAATGCCCATGGGAGGACACGTCGGGTCATTGAGCGAACATTTGGACTCCTGAAATCGCGTTTTCGATGCCTCGACAAGACCGGAGGGGCTCTGCAGTACTCACCCGTCAAGGTGTGTCAGATAGTGGTGGCATGCTGCATGCTACACAACCTGGCCGTGCGGAAGGGGATCCCCTTAATCCAGGATGATGATGACCAGCCACAGCCCCCACCTGCAAACACCCAAACGTCAAGTGACGAGGATAGTGGAGAGGAGGAAGGTGTTGGACAGCGTCAGCAGCTCATCAACAACTACTTCACTTGATGGTCAGTGGCAATGTCAATACTGGCTGTTGTCTGATGATGTTGTGCTTGGTGAATATGTGTATGTGAGTTTTGTGACTACAGCATGTTGCAGAGTCAGTGCTGGCTGCAGATGTGTATGGCAAGGGATCTTTTGACACAGCTACTTGATGTCTATGTTGGTACAGTTGCTCCTTGTGACATGTGCAGATTGTCGTACCTTGATGTGCTGTGTTGTGTGATGGTTGTTAGTCCACCACGTGAGTAGCAACTGATGTTCTGTTGTGTTTTCCTAGGTCCCTTCAGCCTCTACTTGCCTGCGGAGTATCCCTGCTCCAGTGACATTGTAATCATGGGTGTGAGTTAACATACTGTGATGAACATGGAACAGTGACAACTACATTGGTGCGTTATTAGTGTTTATTTACAGTGGATACATGTGATGTAGATGTGGATATTGACAGATTTGTGAATGGTGAATAACAGATTTGTCAGTGATGGTAGATGAGACAATAGAGTATACACTAGATCAGTATGGCAACACAGTCCAACAGTCATTTGCCATTCACACGCCATTGTGTTTGGGGACAGTCTGCAGGGTACACAGCAGGGTGAAGAGGGGTGCCATCATGGCTGGCTACTTGACTGGCTTTTGCCAGGTGCTTTGCCACGGGATGCTCCCAATGATTTTTTCGGGCGGCCCCTTGCTCTTTTGGCAGGGGGGACACAGGTGCATGGCCAGTGGTGTCTGATGAGTCCCCATGCTCGCTGGACGCAGGGGAGGGTGGGGGTCTGTCATCCTGCGTCACAACGGAGGGAGCTGTAGGTGTTGGCGGTGCCGCATGCCTGTCCCTGAGGACCCCCACTAGCTGGCCCAGGAGGTCCCTGATTTGTCCCATGCAGGCCACGAGTTGGCCCATGCGGTTGTCAATTGAGCGCAGCATCTGTTGTTGCTCACGGGCATCCTGCTGAGCCTGCCTCAACTGTCCCTGGGCGTGTTCATAGGCCCCCACAACTCTGTGAATGTGTGCCAGTGATTCAGTGGCAGGGTCTTCTTCCCTTTGGGTCAGCCTTGTCCTCACACCTGGCCTGCTGTCGCCCTGTTGCCTCCCTCCTGTGGGTACCGGCCTACTCTCCCGTACCTCCGCAGTTGTTGTGGTCTGGTTGGCCTGTGGAGCAGGGCGAGTGTTGCAGGCAGCAGTGGTAGTGGTAGTGGTGGTGGAGGTGGTGGTGGTGGCACAGGTCGTTGCAGCAGGGCTCTGCGTTGATGTTGTTGCTGAGGGTGGTGGGGCTGTGGGGTCCTGGGACACATTACGCCCTGCCACACCAGATGGTCCGGGTTGGTCCTCCTCCTCATCATTATCCAGGGAGTCTGCATCCAAGGGGAGATGTTCGGGAGCTGGTGACTGGCTGTGCTGGTTGAGGTTGTCGTCCTCTGCAGTCAGTTGTTGGTCACCTGTGGGACAGGAAGTAGATGGTAATTGCCTTACACACCTCAGGGTTGCTGTGTTTGATGTCTCTTATTTACATGTTATGCTACACACAGTTGCCTTTTTCACACATTGTATGTCTGCACAGTGATGTGCCTCATGCCATGAAGTGGAGTTACATTCATCATTTCACAATGGTGTGACCTGTGATTGGTTAGCATGCCACACGTCTAGTATTGGTGATTTCAATCTGAGGTTGTCATCTGACAACTGGCATGACTACAAGTTGATGTTCAGCATCTTTGCTGATCACTCTGCCTGGCAGACATTACCTGTGTGCATGGACTAGCCATTGTCATCACATGCATACCGTTGACATGTCCTGTGCTTGTATTTCTTTATACAGCAGACCATGCTAGTTTGGTTTTCCCATGGTCCTTCATGATCAGCACCCATGTACGCTACAGAGGGAAGTCTGGGTGATGCATGTCAGAGGCCCGTTTTCTTGGACATATTTGTTGAGAGTCACAGTTCTGTTTCTGTCACAGTTACGTACGCTGAGCTGTCTGCATCCTGTCAATGGCTGTGCTTTACTTTTCTATTTTTGGGTGAAGTAGAGCCTCATGTTGTCATGTCTCCCAATGCTTTTGTTGAGTGATGGTGGTGTGCATGCACTGTCTGATTACCTGTGCAGTGTCACTTTGGTTTTTACTTACAGACACATGCTTCTGGGTGGGGTGCCCCATCCTGCTGAGGGGTGGGAGAGGGGGCCTGTTGTGTGTTGTAGTGCTGCCTCCAGATACACATTCCCCATCCCTGTGAAGATGGCTACCTACCTGTTAGGTGGTGGGGGAGCGTTCAATGGCTGACACATGCTTCTGGGTGGGGTGCTCCATCCTGCTGAGGGGTGGGAGAGGGGGCCTGTTGGGAGTTGTGGTGCTGCCTCCAGATACACATTCCCCATCCCTGTGAAGATGGCTACCTACCTGTTAGGTGGTGGGGGAGCGTTCAATGGCTGACACATGCTTCTGGGTGGGGTGCTCCATCCTGCTGAGGGGTGTGAGAGGGGGCCTGTTGGGAGTTGTAGTGCTGCCTCCAGATACACATTCCCCATCCCTGTGAAGATGGCTACCTACCTGTTAGGTGGTGGGGGAGCGTTCAATGGCTGACACATGCTTCTGGGTGTGGTGCTCCATCCTGCTGAGGGGTGGGAGATGGGGGCCTGGTGTGTGTTGTAGTGCTTTTTGTCTGTACACATGCATCCCAGTTGGTTTTGTTTAGCATTGTGCTTTTTCAGGTTGAGTGGTGGTTACATCTGTGTGACCTGTTTTGGGTATTGTGGGTCAGACGAATGTCCTTTGGCCTAGGGGTTGTAGGTTTGAATTTGTGCAAGACGGTACATGGCAATGTGATGATATACATTGGTTTGTACTTACCAGCTTCCAGTCCCCCGCGGATTCCTTCAAGACTCTCTGGATGTAGGATTCCAAGGACCTTCTCCTCCCACGGACTGTATGATTTGGGTGGGATGGGAGTGCCTCCACCAGTCCCGTCAGCCAGCTGACGGTTCTTGGCCCACTTCCTCTTCACCACGGTCTTCAGGTCATGCCACCGCTTCTGTATTTCCTGCTTGTTGCGGGGGGTGGTCCCTACTGCATTGACCTTATTGACTATCCTCACCCACATTTGGGTTCTTGTGGCTAATGGGGTGTGTTGGACCATGTTGCCATAGAGTTGTGGTTCAACTCTTATTATCTCATCTACCATGACTGCAAGCTCTGCATCAGTGAATTTTGGCATTTTGTGTGGTGCCATGGTGTGTGCTGTGCAGATGTTCTGTGGTGCAGTTGTGTGGGTGTTGTGGGTGTTGTGGGTGGTGTAGGTGGTGTGTGTGTTGTGGTGGTGCTGTGTGCAGGTTTGCCTCTCCTTTGTTCTCTGGGGTTGGGACCTTCAGTTGTGGAGTGTAGCAAAGGATTGCGGTCAGGGAGGGGCTGGTTTTATGCTCGGCTATGGGGGTGTGGCAAGCTGGTATGTTGCTGTCAGGTGTGTTGTGTGTGTTGTCCTGTGATTGGTTATTTTGAAATTTCTGGGGCTGTTGTCATTGGGCACTTTTGGTTTGTGTTGGGACAGGTCTACTTCAGTGTGTGCATTGTTTGGTTTTTTTTTCGTATTTTTTCTACATCCGCCATTTTTTTTGCAGTTCCTCCGCAGCGGTTCCTCGGCAGCGGTGGCTATGCTGCAGCCCTTCCGCCGCCTATCGGATTCATCACTGTTCGCTCAAGATGCGGTCGGATTCATAGGTGGGTACCATGGTGGTAGCGGGGATGTCATAATGTCACGGGCGGTTACTCCGTGTGCATGGCGGCGGTTCTTGGCTTTTCCGCTGAGTATCCGGCCGTTGCGGTCGGATTTTCAGCTGGTCCGGTGTGTGCGGGCGGTTTTTCGTTGTCTCCCGCCGCCGCGGACGGATTATTGTGCCGGTTCATCGTAATGTATCCGGCGTTTTTCCTGGTGGCCATGCGGGCGTTTTTTTGCCGCTACCATGGCGGTCGGTATGTTTTTCCGACCGCCATCGTAATCGACCCCTAAGGGCCCGATTATGATGGCGGGCGGACTTAGTCCGCCCGCCATCGCCCCGTGAAATGGGACCGCCCGCTATGTGTGTGGTGGTCCCGCACATGTGATTAGGATGCCACCGCCACCGTGGCGGTGGCATCCCGCATTTTTAACATTGCGGCGGGCGGTGCTGCCAGCAACACCCACCGCAAGGTTAAAAATGCAAGTTGTGCATTTGAATGCACAACGTGACAGGCACCGCGCGGTGCCTGCCATGTTGTATATGCAAATGCAGGGGGGTACCTTAGGTACCCCCCATGTGCACCCCCACCCCCCAAAATACCTGGGGGCCCACTACGGGCCCCCAATGTCAGGGACCGCGATCCTTTCCATGGTGGCGACGCCGCCATGAAAAGGCTCATCACCGCCGGCATCATAATGTGGATGGCGGTGTCTTGCAGACACCGCCACCATATTAATCCCTTTTCCGCCCGGTCGACTGATCGGCCGGGCGGAAAACATGCGGACGGTCTTTCCGTCCGCCGGGGTCCCCTCCGCCATGGTAATATGGTGGGGGGGAATTTGGTGGCGACGGACGAAAATGGCGGGCGGATCGCCACCGCCATGCAGGCGGTGGCTATCCGCCCGACATTGTAATTGACCCCTAAATTATTTAAAATATAAAAAAAATTATTTTAATACATTCCAAATAACATGTTAAAACACTTATATACAAAATATACAAAAAATAACACAATACTACACTTTATCGATATTTTAACACAACGATATTATGACAATCGATATATTGTACTTCGATATTTTACTACACATACCAATATCGAAATTTTTGATGTCGATATGCTAAACATCGATATTTTATACCATCGATATTTTACAATCGATATTTTGGTATATCGACATTAAATTTTCGATATTTTGACTGCTCACCACTTGGGAGAGCGTAGGGAGGGGGAGGGGGAAAGTGTGAGCTTTCGATTCGATGAGAGCACTGTGGGTGGGGCGAGGGGGGGCAGCCTCGGTACATTGAGTAACGTATGCAATGGTTTAAGTGTTGACTGTGGTGGGGTGATGGAGGCGTGGGTGTGTGACAGGCAAGAGGGAGGGGAACCAGGTCCCCAGCAATATGGTTGTCCCCAGAGCTCTCCTCCGCACTCAGGAAGGATGCCCATGTCTGTAAAAACAATTCGGATTGGTCCTGTAGGTTGTTGATGACTCATTCATGTGAGGCGGTATGGATCATGGCCACTAGCCAGGCCTCCTGTGATGGTGGTAGTGGCAACCTCCATTGTCATAAGATACATATTTTAGCTGTCGCAAGTGCTGTGTGGAAAAGGCAGCGTTGTGTCTTTGATAATTCTGGCGAGTGCTGCAGGTCGTTCAAAAGAATAGCGGGTGTGAGTGGCAGATGTAGGGGCATAGATGTGCTAAGGACCTGGCCCACATAAGACCAAAAGGGTTACACTGATGGACATTTGCATTTAATATGTGTTGTGTTGCAGCGTGTGTTCGCGCACCTCCAGCAATTTGCATGCGGGAGCAAGCCCCCTCTATGCAGTTTCATCAGTTTCCAGTGCCAATCATGCATGGTCTTAAAAGGACAGAATTTCAATGGTGCCTCCCTGGTGCCCCGGTCTAGGGCTTCTAGAGTATCTGCCCATCCATCCCCTTCATAGGAGACTGATAGCCGTGCTTGCCATCTGGTATAAAGAGCTCGCAACCGAGGCTGCGAGAAGAGATGGGAAGAGAGGACTCCATATAGTCCTGATGTTACCCTTTTGTGTTTCCCCCATGTATGGAGGTATGATACCACCGGTGAGGCTGACAGGGACCAAGGACGTGAGCCTAGACATTTCCTCAAGCAGTGCTGCAGTTGGATATATCTCCAAGATTGTGTTGCGTGGAGGCCAAACTCTTCTCTTAACTGTATGAACATTTTAAAGTCACCGTCAAGGAGGAGCTCATCAATGGTGTGAATACCCGCTGCCTTCCGCAGGGGCCAGGACAGCATCTTTCCATCGATCCATATGCCAGAATTCCCCCATAGGGGGGCTTTCTCATTGATTCGTGGGTTCAAGCCCATCAGGTGGTGCGCTTGTTTCCAGGCCCTGTGCATGGTGTATAATACCGGATGGGTGGGGTCCTATTGGCATGTCCCATCCCATATAAAGCAGAGAGACCTATCTCAGCAGATAGTATTTGCCATTTGATGTGTCCCCAGGACAGCTTGTCCGAGGTCCCCGGCAGTATATACGCTAGTTGAGAGAGTTGGAGGGCAAGAGCATAGTGTTCCACTGAGGGGAGGCCCAGTCCTCTTGGAACGATGGGCTTTCAGTGTTGGCGCGGCTAGGCGGGGCTTCGAGGAGTCCCACAGGAAGGATTTGATCTTGGAATCTATTAGGCGCAGCGTGGTGAGAGGAACCTGGATAGGGAGCATTCCAAGTGTAGAAATAAAATGTGGGGGGTGTGACCATGCGCACAGCTTGTACTCTGCCCCACATGGAAAGCCCTAGCACTTTCCATTTCCCAAAGTCGCATTGCATCTGAGTGAGCAGTGGGTTTCGGTTATCTGAGGCCATCCCCACCATACCTTTATTCACCAGGATGCCAAGGTATTTAAGGCATGAGGGTTGCCAGTGGAAGGGGTACCCATGTATGGCCGCCTTTGTGGTGCTGTCTGAGATGGGAAGTGCTTAGTTCTTATCCCAGTTTATTTTGTAACCAGAAAAGGAGGAGAAATCATCAATGATTTGGAGCAGAGATGGTAATGATCAGCGCAAGTCCATGAGGGTGAGCAGGATGTCATCTGCATAGAGCTAGATTTTGGACTCCCCATTCGGGAGACGTATGCCCATGACACTAGTCTTATTAAGTATGGTGGCTGCCAGGGGTTCCATGGCCAGGAGAAAGAGAAGCGGAGAGAGGGAGCATCCCTGGCGTGTCCCTCTGCAAATTGGAAATGGATCTGATATGAAGCCCCTGTGCAGTGGGATTGTCGTATAGCAGTCGCACCTTGGCGATGTATTGATCTCCTAGGCCAAAATGTTCCATTACGTTATATAACGATAATCCCATTCGATGCAATCAAATGCCTTTTCTGCGTCAAGCGAAAGCGCCAGCGTGTCGGTCCTGAGGTCTTTGGCCGACCATAGCGTATGGGCTAGGCTGCATAAGTGGTTTCTAGAGGAGCGGCCTGACACAACTCCTACTTGATTGTGATTAGGGCTCCCGGTTTTATGGTATTTATTTTTTTAACATTTCCGTCTGTATTTATCCATATTTATTTCTATGTCATTTTATCTGTATATATCTGTATTTATTTTTGTCGCAAGCAAAAAAAGAGGTTGCAGCTAGTATTTTTCCGCATTTATTTAAATAGACAGCGCACACGGTTGTTATAGGTTCAGCTATATGTATATATGCGCCAAATATGTTTCATGCAACATCCACAAAAAAACTTTTCTGTTACATCAAAACAGGAACTCACATATGAGAAATGGGAGTGGTGTCACAGAGATTACTTGCAGTAATATTAGTGAGCTGCTGCTGTGTTACAATATTGAAAACACTGTCACTAGCCATGATTATTAAATGTAAACACATTTAGAATTTAGACAAGTGCACCTGTGCACTTTCAGTGACCTGGCCAAAGACTGCAGCAAGCTCTCAATTCAGGAAAAAATTAAAGGCCCTTGCATTAGTCCTGCCAGGCTCTATTTCCCTCACATTTCTGAAGCATGAAGCCTAAAATATCCAACAACACCCACGTGAGCTGGCAGCTTTTGATTCACATTTTTTAAACTAAGTCCTTCGCTAATGCAAAACCCTTTTTCCATAAGTTAAACAGTCTCTGCTTTGAAGACATTGGGCGTGTATCACTTCCCTTATTTTACTTTGTACTGCCTAGTAGCATTTGAACAATTTACTGTAATGCTGTAATCCCACACAGTGTAGCTGCAGCCACAGTTCTTCCTCGCACAGTGGAGGAAAAAAAACGATTTTACTTGAAAAGGGGCTTACAGATATGCCCCGACTGTCTCTGTCTCTCAGGAATGTTGTTTCTTCATGCTGCACCAAGTCACGAGGAAAGTTTCAATTTAAGGCCTGAAAATATCTGAAAGCGAATGCGACCTAATTTTCCTAATGTGTTTATACAGCCATCTTTCTGACCTTTTTGGGTCACACATTTCTGCCAGTCCTACATTAGCGCCAAGTACTCGCGCTACTAACAACGCCCCCGCCTCCTCTAATTTGAACACCTGAGCGGTGCAAACAGTGAAATACAAGTCCACCCCCACCCTTTCACCTACCTGTGACCTAAAACTGACTGGGGTGCTGGCACAGCGCCGGAGCTCCGGAGATGTCGAAGGAACAGCTGAAGGAATTTCCAGCGCCTTCCAGAGATTAATGGCCCAGCAGGTGCTAATGTGGGCAGGCATACAACACAATCAGGAAGAGGGGCGTGGCAGGCAACCCTGGCTGGAGCACGGATTGCCAATCCGAGAATCCGATTTGGTTGTATTTTTCCGCTTCTATTTATAAATACAGACGGAAGAAAAATATTTTTCCGTCTGTATTTATATGTAAAAATCCGTTTAAACGGAAAACCGGGAGCCTTAATTGTGATGCACCAGTGAGGGGAGGATGTTTCAGAGGCGAGAGGCCAAGATGCTGGCCAAGATTTTTATACCACAGTTCAGCAAGTGTTGCAGGGATTCTGCACATACACAGAACTATGGACAGGAAAATGGGACCTCGGTGTATAGGGGCTAAGCCTTCCCACCACCTTAGTGCCCACGAACCCAGGACCGACTAGCTATAGTGTCTCACTCGCTCTCCTACACTCTCATGAAGAAGCAAATGATTAAACACCCCAGAACACAACACTCCTAGATCTCTCAGGAATCGCAGTAACAAGACACACCTTTTCGCTCACACTCTCGTACCTGTCCACAATAAGAACTTACTGAAACACGAATATAGTTTAAAATGTTTATTTCAACTATTGTGCTCTAAAACGCAGTATACGAGCCACAACCAGCAGCAAAATGCATAATATCAATACAGTTAGCATTGCAGCAAGGCCATATATCATAAAGGGAGATGTCATCATATAAATACAGTGGATAAAGGACTATAAGGCCTAACCACCCTCCCTTTGGTAAGAATAAGTATTGTTATATAATAGAAGATCTCTGGGCTTAATGTGTTTGTTTTATGCAAAAAATGATGGCCATAATGTTGGTACCAGAATAAATCCTCATAATTGGCCAAATTCAAATACAAATCTTCAGCATCAAAAGCAGCATAATATTTTAAATCTGAAAACAAGGAATGAACTGCCTGAACATCCCAGTTGTCTGAGTGCATGTCTTGTGATACTACATCTCCTAGCGAAACGCGGAATACGTATGGAACTTTCAGGACCTCCGTCGTACCATGGATATCGAATGCTACTTTATCCCAGACGATGCCATCTGCAACTGGAAAGGCCAAAATGTTTACAAAGGTTTGATCATGTTTCATGATATGGGACGATGTATGCGGAGCCAGAATTCCATCCACCAACTTCACAGCAGAGCGTTCTGGCAAATAGTGACCATTGATGAGCAAGAAGAACACTGTCACAAACCCAATCCACATGAAAAGGAAGATAAGTGGGAGCACTATCCAGATGTATGTCCACGGTGGGACCAGGTAAGTCTTTTTGAACCAGGCGATGAAAAGAGTGGTTCCTGTTGGTTGAGTTGTCACAGATAAGGATGAGGATGATGAATCGTATGAGAAACTTGTACGATCCATATAATAACCACTAGCTCCCAAGCGCAACATTGGGGGCTGTGCAGCATCAGATAGAGGATGTATAGTACTGTCAGGAATGTCAACAAGGACCTCAATAGCGGGAGAATCATACTCAACCTCTGCAGCGGAGGAAGATGAAGGGACAATAGGCAAGAAGTCAATAGAAGTTTCCATCTCCTCCTCCACAACACGGGTACTTGTTGAAGAGGCTGGAGCCATCGGATTCAGTGACACAGCTCGGCTTGGAATACTGGGAGTTACACTATTCAGTATCGGCCATATGGTGTAGCTTGACATTGTCAATTGAAATGAATCTGTTTTCCTTGCGACCAGACAAAGAAGGCAAAATCACGGTACGGGTACCCTTTAATCCAAGGACCGGCACAGGAGCATGATAAGAGGGACCAAATTATTTTTTGTTCTCCAGCTTTTCTCATACCAAATCTCCAACTTTAGGAAGCCAGCCAGTAACCGGAATCAGCATCGCCGCTTCAGTGGACGAGAGTGAATGATTTGTAGCCTGAATGTCGCAGGTCTTTTGTAGTTCCTGCAGCATAGTAGAATGATTATCTACGTCAAATGTTGCGGCAGCCGCCAAAACGTCTAGACCATCAAGGTCTGGCACAAACATTTTAATGCCAAAGACCATTTTGTATGGGTTCCGCCCACCCAGAGATCTTCTTGGGAGATTATTTAGTGCATGCTGAACCCCATACAAATGAGTCAGCCACTTCCTGCCAGTACATAAGACTCTAGCTGCCAAATATTGCTTTAAGTCACGGTTCATTCTTTCCACTATAGAATTGCCCATAGGCCTGTATGGAGACAAAAACTCCAGCACCAGCACCCCCAGAGACCTCATAGCGTCCTTGTAAGCCGTAGAGGCAAACGCTGAACATTGGTCGGAATGGAAGGTGCCACAGGCAAAAGTCCCGTCTAATGTTTTCTTTTTCTCTATTGGCACGTATGTATCTCACATCGGTGTTTTGGTGATCCCTATGTACTAGCTGGTGACTAGACTGGCGATTTATATTTTCTTTTATGTCTGTCTAGTGTGCACGCCCCTTTGTTAGAATTTTTTTTTATCCGTTCATCTGATTATCCTAACCTGTGCCTTCCCTCTTATTATGAGTAACAGCAGGGGATGTTCTGCATGTTGACACCCCTACATACCATAGTGTACCATATACTGTATGTTTATATTATATTTGCTGTTCCTCTAGGCGCATCTCACCTTGTGTCTCGCACATGATCAGCTCGCCCTGAAGAAGGTGTGACCCATAGTTGGGTTAGACACCGAAACGCGTCGGCGCTGGAGCTTTATGTGTCTCCCTTGTTTCTACCTTCCCTCCTGAGAAGAAACCGGATTATGAACTGCATTACTGATTGAGGAATTGACTTCCTGATGTCTACTGTTATTTAATTCATTTGTTTTGTATTACTAAACTTTATGTGCTCTCTTTTTATTTATGTGAGGTTTGTTGTTATTGTCCAAGAATGTGCATTGTTCCTTATTGAATCCTGATGTGATGGGATGTATGAGTATGTCTGGGTATGTGTTTTGTTTGTTTGGTTTGAAAGATTGTGTGTGTGCTTAGAGTTTTTTAATATTTATCGTTATTATGTCTTTTTACAATTTTGATAAAATAATATAAATAAATGTGATATTTGCATCATACAATGTATTCTGCATTATAATTGGGAAGGCCAGTGTTTTAGGAGTGGTTTAGTATATCAGTGACTTCTAGCACCTTCTGAAAGAATTTACAGGCAGAGATATTTTTTCTTGACTGCAAAAGTCCCGACAAAGACACACAAATCTCTAATGACATTTCGCACATCAGCACTGCGTTGTGGCCAAACCCAAAGGAATCTAGTGCAAGAATCAAATGCAACCAAAATATGTTTATATGCAGTATCCGAAGTCAAAGGGCTGCAATGATCAAGATAAATACCACCAAACGGTTGATTTGAAATGTACAGCTGTGTATGTGGTGGATGTGCAACCATAGATATTTAATCTGTTGACATATGTCACACGACAGTACATAATTACGGGTTTGTTGGTATAAACTACGCCATCAATAACATTGCTGTAAAATAGAAACAGTCGCAGAAACTCCGGCATGTGCAGAAGCCATGCCATCATGTATGGCTATGATCAAAGGAAGTCTGCGGTCCTCGTTAGGGATCAGCCGATCCCCAACGGATGGTATCATAGCAAATTGGACTTGCTCAGGCGACAAATGATACAAATACTTAGAAGGGAAACCTTGTGGGTAATCTTTCCCATCCTTCGTAACAGCAATTGCTGCAAGAATATCATTATCAATCTTAGTCATGGACCGAGAAACTGCTGCTACTGAACATGTGGCTACTGCAGATTTGGCTGCCTCATCAGCCAAAGAATTACCAACAGCATGTGCTCCCACACGCAGATGACCAACCAAGAGTATGAATAACCTGTGTGAGCGGCAAACTTTCTTTAAGTTCTGCCACTCGGACCCAAAGCATTTTATGATTTCTTGCGCTACCTTTAGAGTCTCTATAATCATTCTGAGACCAAAAGAACAAATTATCATTGAAAGCCTGCACACAGTAGTAGGAATCGCACACAACAAGAGTGTTCACATCGGGATCCGCAAATTCTAGAGCTAGAATCAAAGCATGCAGCGCCGCCAATTGAGCCGTACAGTCTCCAAGTGCCTGCGTATGGACTATAGAAGACTTAAATTCACCATTGGCTATTGAGCCAGCTACAATAGCACAACCCGCTGAATAAGCATGCTTTGACCCGACTGCCGGTTGAGCAGTCGGGTCAAAGGGTCCATTGGTATAGATGATACATTTGTACTGATCCAAAGGAAGCAACAACAACGGAGGAGGATGAACATGTTCGTATTGTAAAACCTCCTGTGTCTGCAATGAGGGATCAAAGATAAACGTGACATCAGCCGATATCAAAGAACTTGCCCATTTTATCCAATGGGGATGCAAAGCTTTGGAATTCAGTACACTCGCCTTAGTCACTGCTTCTAAAGTAGGTACAGGCAAAACCATAAGAATGCATTTTTCCTGCACCAGAGAGCGTTCCTCGAGAATCGCCATCTGGACCGCAGTCAAAATGTTCTCAACTGTCGAAAAACGCATTTCTGCCGATATGTACAAATGCGATTTATAAGCTATTGGTACTGTGTCACCTTCATTAAATGTCAAATATGTGAAGCCCACAGCCCCTGGCACAATTCGTTGACCAAGTTCGTAGAATTATCACGTGTCATTAAAAAGTTGGTTGCAAGCAGATCAGACTGCAAAGACCGAAGAATCGTGGTATGTTCCGGAACCAGCTGGCAGATGAAAAAGAGGATTGTATCAATGCAGAAAGCGGTTTGATATGCTGGGCATAATCAGGAATGTCGGTCTTCCCGAAGTTCAAAAATCCCAGCAAAGATTTTAATTTCTTCAATGAAGACTGAGGCTGCAATTGTGCACATTTCTCAAGAAAGTGGGGAGCCAACCCCCTACCTTCATTATTGAGTTCATAGCCCAAAAGGAGAACAGCAAAACAAGCAATATGGGACTTGGCAAAATTAAATTTGTAACCCAAGTCTGCAAAAGAGAGAATGATGCGATCCACTCGCACAAGATGCGGGATCAATTCGTCGTCTATCAAATAAATGTCATCGACGTACGAGAATGCATCGGGGTCAATGTCTTGTAAGAGAGACACAACATGTGCAGCAAAAGCCCCGGGACTGTTCTTATAGCCCATAGGCAAACACGTAAAGGGCTTCTGATTGCTGACCGCAGTAAATTCGGTCAAGTCACGGCTACCAGGAGACAAATTGTGATTGTAAAACCCATTGGATATATCCACTTCTGTTTTGAATTTTTAGCGAACAATATTATTCACTAACGCAGAGCTGTGTGTGTTTTGTACTGCAAAGGTATGAGCGTGACTGTTTAAATGCCTGTAATCCAAAACAATATGAAACGAACCATCAGTTGCTCTCACCTCCAGACAAGGATGGAGTGCCTCCCACACTATGGTAACTTCTGCTGCGCTGTCGACGAGTGTCACCACCCATCTCCAATCGAGGAGTAGGATTTTCATCGTCTGAGGCATACTTTGCTGTCAAAGCAGCAAATTTCTTTTTCTGAAACGGTGCTCGAAAAGGAGGTAGTCCCTCCGGTTTGGCTTTAACGTCAAACTGGCGTGGTGGATCACGTCTCTGTTGAGTGGCCTCGCCTTGTCTGCGATCCTGGCGCTCCCCACCAACGAACCGTGAATTCGATGACTCCTGTAAAGAACGAGGAGAGCATGGATCAGGAACTTGAAACCTCTCTGGTGTCTTAATTTTAGAGCGGTCACGCAAATCATATCTACGCTCAGAAGCTTCAGGTGTCAGTGAACCAGCACGCGACCCTTGCTTCTGTTGTTGCTGCCACTTATTTCTATTCCACGTCTTTTTAGGAAAGACGAGACGCCCATCTTTCTCAGTTTGGGTCTTTTGTTGCGTTTATGTAAAAGGCTTAATTCCCAGATTATTGCGCCCTAAGGATTTATATACTTTAGCAATAATCTTTGGCAACTCATGTTGCTTATTGACGCCTGCAACCGCCTCTAGGCGCTGACTCACCTGTAAGCTAACTGCTTCCCCTTTTACTTTAGCAAGGATCATATCGGAAACAATAGGGAACACCTCCACCAATCTCATCCCCAACTCCAGGGCAGCCTCAGCCCCGTGTTCGTCTTGAACCTTTTTAAGTACGGACAGAAGAACAGTCATGGAGGGGGTGCCAAAGCACAGTGAATACACTGCTGCAAACACTTTCCTCCAGGTGGTGCAATCAGCAAGATTAGGAATAAGTCCTTTAGGTAAACTCATGGTAAGAATCCTGTGTTTCTCCACAGTCGAAGTATGTGGAAAGACCGCTTTGAGTTGCTCAAATTTTTCTGCAAGCCAGTAAGGGAAGTCATCCCTATTCTGGGGACGTTTACCCATCACTGAATTAATCGTGATGGGACTAATAACAAGACCACCGCAAACTCCTGGTTGTTGAGCAGCAGCTCCAGGCGGAGCCACCTGAATATTGCATGACATAAACTGTATTACAGCCCTATATATATATGTATTAATGATGTATGCAATTGTCTCAGCTCTATGATAGGAACATGTAGATCATTTGGATGTGGTGTAAACCCAGCCAAAATAGGCCACGTGGCCCCATCGACTGATAAGGGGCCTAAACGGACCACAGAAACAGGGTGAGGCAGGGCGCCATTAAACCATATGGTGTGCTACCAACCGTCAACGGAACTTCAAGTGAACGATAAGGGCAATAATCCTGCGGAACCGCAGAGGCAGTGTATTTGTGAAACAAATTATCATTCCCATCCACTGCTGGAAAGGTAACCCAAGAATAGAAAACCTCAAAGCGGTATGCTGCATCCGCTTCTACAACAAAAATTAAGTCTGCCCCTCCATTAGGGACCCCGACATGCTATAACAAATAAAATTTTGTGACCACTGCGCGGTTCGGTGCCGCAATAGCAACTGCCATAAGAAAGAAACATAAAAATAACAGTAGCGCACAAGAGGGTCTATAGAGAAAGAAGAACCTTTTAAAATTCAATCTTAAAAAACCTATACACATCAAATATAGGAGGCTAAGCTTAGCCTTCACACCACGGACGTCTCCGGAAACTGGTGAGAGGGTATTGTGGACAAGCACAAGCGCTACTTAGGGGTCTCGCAAATAAGTACCAGACCAAACGTTTGTGGCGCCATGTTGCAGGGATTCTGCACAAACCCAGAACTATGCACAGGAAAATGGGACCTCGGTGTATAGGGGCTAAGCCTTCCCACCACCTTAGTGCCCACAAATCCAGGACCGACTAGCTATAGTGTCTCACTCGGTCTCCTACACACTCCTGAAGAAGCAAATGATTAGACACCCCAGAACACAACAATCCTAGATCTCTCAGGAATCGCGGTAACAAGACACACCTTTTCGCTCACACTCTCGTACCTGTCCACAATAAGAACTTACTGAAACACGAATATAGTTTAAAATGTTTATTTCAACTATCGTGCTCTAAAACGCAGTGTACGTGCCACAACCAGCATCAAAATGCATAATATCAATACAGTTAGCATTGCATGTATATCATAAAGGGAGATGTCATCATATAAAGACAGTGGATAAAGGACTATAAGGCCTAACCACCCTCCCCTTGGTAAGAAGAAGTGCTATTATATAATGGAAGATCTCTGGGCTTTGTCAGCAGACCCCATACCTTAGTGTCTAGATGGTATATCTACATCATAGGAACCGTATGGCTCTTCTCCCTGGAAAACTCCCTCTCCAAGTGTGTCTTACCTAAACATGCATCCCCATAATATCAAAGCACGAGTTTCCAGCAGCAGCTGTGTTAACATGGTTTGTCTAGGTGCTAGGGACTGACCAGAACAGAATAACAAGGGGCATTGTTTATCGACCTTGCTCAGTGTTCAGACTAAACTCTAGGAACAAGCAGAGAACGAACCAAGTAGACGGTTCTCATGTGAAAGGCATAAACAGAGTCTTGCAAAAATAAAGCCATGTCGCAACATGCGCAAAAGAAGCATTATGGCTGCTGGGCTCATGCTAACTTAGCGATGTCGACAATGTCCCTATCGTCCACGTGACACAAGGAGATGGGCCAGTAGCTACCACATAACAAAGGGTCCTTCCCAGGTTTAGGCAAGATGGCAATCACTGCTCTGTTGGAGAGAGAACCCAAAGAGGACGCCTGCTCTGCCTCATGGAATGCGGTCTGTAGCATGTCGACTATTCCCTCTCTCACCCAGCAGTAAAACTCTGCTGGAAAACCATCTTCTCCAGGGGCCTTATAATGGGGTTGTTTGTCTATTGCTAGCGTGACCTCCTCCCTGCTGAATTTCCCATCTAATAGCTCCCTGCCCTTGTCAGAGAGACGTGGAAGGTACTCCTCCTTCAGAAAGTTGGTCAACTTGTCTCCTTCAATTGGTTCTCCCGGGGTGTATAGAGATTCATAAAATGAAGTAAATTCATCCACTATATCCTGGGGGCAAGTAAGGGTATTCCCTCCCACTGATATTATAGCCAGTATGCCAAGGCAGCCTCTCACTGACGGAGGTGCCCTGCCAGAAATCTCTCTGCTTTTTCCCCCTGTTCATAATGCCTCCCTTTCATCCTCTGTAAAGCATACTCTGCTTTGGAGGTGAGGAGACTATTTAGGGCCATCCGGGCCTGTTCTACAGATTTACGATGTTGTAGGGTGGGATGTGCAGAGTAGAAGTGGGTATAGTACTTAATGTCCTTTTTCAGCTCCTTCTGTTGGGTAGCAGCTTGTCTATTGACCTGTGCTGCGTCCCTCATAAATTGACCCCTGATGGTGGCTTTTGCTGCGGCCCAGGGCATCCAACCAGAGTCTACGGACCCACGATTGGGATATTCTTTGAGGTGTGTCTGTAGTTGGGATTTACCTTTAGGGGTGCGATGGCACTGGATACTCATTCGCCAGGTCTTGCGGTCCGGTGTGGCCAGCCCTACTTCCAGTGATAGGAGAACCGGGGAGTGATCGGAGAGTGCCACCTCTAGTATTTGGGATTCTTGGTTTAGTTGCACCACCCTGTGGGAGATAAGAAAATAGTCCAGTGGGGAGAGCGTGCCATGAGTTGGGTAGGTGAAAGTGAATTCTGTGGGGTGGCTAAGTCGCCAGTGGTCCACCAAACCTTTGTCTGCCAGCATGTCGTCCATCAAGGCCCTATCTGCTGCACTGCCCTTATCGAAGGGTCCCGTTCTATCCAGATCCGTGTCCCTCACAAGATTCCAGTCCCCGCCAATAAGATATTGCGAAGCACTTGTATCCACCAGGAGGCGGTTAAACTGAAGGAGGAATAATTTTTTCGCTCCAGTCGGAGCGTAGACCGATCGTATGCAGATATGGTGGCCCCCCTGTCTCAGCTTGGCAAACGTGTACTGTCCATCTGAGTCTGACCATGTCTTTATCACTGTGACCGGGAGGGATTTGTGTAGGAGGATTGCCACACCGCATTTAGGCAGGGGTCCCAAGCCTGGGGTATCTCCACCATGCACACTTTCGTGAATCACTTTCCCCAACCAGTCTCTGTGTAACTTGTCAGATTCTAGGGCATCAAGATGTGTTTCCTGTAGCAGTGCCACATCACTTCGTTTGGATTGGAGGTAAGAGAGTATTTTTTCCTTTTGATATAATGTGTAAGGCCATGTACGTTCCAGCTTATAGCATGTAGGGGGTGAGTGGTACACATGGTATGGATTAGAGTTGGGCGAATGGTGGTAGGGTCTCACTAAGATATATTAGGGATTTTTATTGTGAGAATAGCGTGATGTGGTATAGCAGGAGCAATACATGCCCGTGGAGTGTGTGTAGGAGTCAAGATGTTTGAGGTGATGTTTAAGAGAAGGGAATAGATGTAGGGGGAAGTAGGTATGAGGATCTATGTAATTAAGAGGGCGAGGAGGACGGAAAAACAGGCGTTGAGTAGGGAAGAGAGAGGGTAGGTGGGGCAGGAAGAATATGTAGGGGTGTGCGGACGCAGTAGAGGAGAGAGGGAGGTGCAGTAGGGGATATGGGTATCGGGGGACCCCCTGGCATGCAGTAGATGTAATATATTCCAGCGGGACGACCAGAGTCTGTGACAAGGGAGTTGCCACCCTAGTGGTGAAGTGAACGAAAAGAATGAAAACAGAATGAGAAAAGAGTGAGAAGAGGAGGAAGAGGGGGGATCGGATCAAAATAATGAGAATTACCATGTCACCAGACCAAAAAGGGTGGGGGGAAGGGGTGGGGCAGAAAGAGGGTGGCTAGAAATTACTATGCAGCATAGGGAGCACTAGACTTTCTACCGTGGGTCTAAGCAGGCTGGCACGCCGCTCGGAGGGTGGGGACCATCAGAAGGACAGGGCATTGCCCAGGGCAGGTCCCAAGTATAGAGGAGCGAGGCGGTCTGGGTGGCAGTGTTAGCAAGTAGGGAAGGGGCTCAAAGGACAACCCCAAATGACATTATGACGCTCAGGGCGGGTATAGTAGCACAGCCTCTGAGCCTAAGCCGGGTTTGGAGAGAGGGGGTCGTAGACATATATCAGGCTAAGTGCAAACAATGATGTCAGTTACAAGTGAAAACAACAAGAGCTGTGATAGCATCATCAATAGATAACTTATACAACTTATACAACTTGTACAACTACAATACAGTATAAGCGTTACTCAAATGTCTGACGTCTGGCAGCCGCCTCTCTTCTCAGAAGCATATCTGCTCATTGGTTTATCTCTGGCTTGGGGGCCTCTCCTAGGTCCCCTTCCCCTCAGTCAGCGTCTGAGGTGGGCTAAAGAGGGGAGCGGGATTTGTCCCTTTGCTGTTTGTGTATGAAGGCGACGGTTTAGAGGGCCAAGGCCTTATCCTCATGGGTATGGGTTGATCTCTCATGGTCTCTTCCATGATTCCGTGAACCACTGGTAATCCGCCGTCTGCTGTCTGATGCTTGGGGGGGAGCTGTTATGCGCCTGTTCAGGAGCATCATGTTGGGTGTCCATGTCCTGCGATCCCAATTTGTCCAGGAACAGGCGAAGGTCCTCCGGGTCATAGAAATCCTTTGAGTCACCATCTCTAGTGATGCAGAAGTGGGCAGGCTCAAAAAGACCGTATTTGATGTTCATTTGACATAATCGAGGACTTAGAGAAAGAAATGCCTTATGGCGATCATTAGTCTCTCTGGAAAAATCTGCAGCCATGCGAATGTCATAGCCTTCGTATGTGAACGATCCTTGGGTACGTGCTGCGGCAAGCATCTGCCTTGCTTGCTCATGGCACAAGAAACAGGCAATGATATGTCGGGGTGTGCAGCAGAGTCGTTGCGTGGAGGGCCAATCCGATGGGCGTGTTGTATCTCCAAGGGGGGGTCAAAGGTAATGCCTAGAAGTTTCGGAAGGGTGTCTCTCAGGAATGCTCTGACATTTGAACCCTCAATTGCTTCCAGGAAGCCAAAAAAACAGACTTTGTCTCTCCTGCTGTGGTCTTCTAAGTCGATCAGCTTGCCACGGAGAAAAAGGCGTTCTTGGTCCCTGTCCTGTGTCACGTCTAGGCATCCCTCCACCACTATCAACCTTTGGTCCACTCCTTCCATGCGTGTGTGGAATCCCACAATATCCCCTCTCATTGATTTCGCCTCGTCCACCAGTGTAGAGATATTAGTGTCCATTACTTCCAGCCTCTGACTGACAGTGGAGATTTCCTATAAAATGCGGTCCATAGTCTTCTCCTGCGTGGGGGCTGATGGAGGTGGAGAGGGGCTGCTCGTGGGAGGGGCGGCACCCTTCGTGGCCATATTGCGTGGATGTTTGCGTGGATGTTTGAGTGATTCTGTGAATAGGAGTTGCCTGGAGGACTTACTCCTGTGCTTGTTGGTGGACATTTGCCCCTACTCACAGGGTGATGCCATATGTTGGCCAATGTGCCTGGTGGTTGCTGCGCAATGGCAACGGTGCCACAATGATGGACCAGTGAGTGCAGGGACCGGGGCGGTTGCACCGTAGTGGCCCCTATACGTGGGAGGGTGCGCTTTCTGCTGTGGGTTTGTTGTGAGCGGTCCCTCAGGTCACCGCTGAAGAGTGTTCATCAGGTCCAATTTGCTGCCCGGGCTGTTAGGGAGAGGAGGGGTCCATAGATTTGTGGGGACCTCTGGAGACGGCGTTTGTGCGGTCCTCCCGGTTGGTTTTTCCAATGCCCTGTACTGTCCGTACCTTTTCCAGTGTGGTGAACGGGAAGCCCCCATACTCCCCTCTGAGATTGGCATTCCCGCAGGGGTCAGCCGGTCATAGAAATTCTAGGGATAGAACAGTAGTGCTTTCCAAGATTTACGTGAAGGTCTGCTTCGTCCTGAGCGGCAACCCCTTGTGTGGAGATACACATGGAGGGTGGCCAGCTCATCGATGCCTGCCTCGGCATGGTGCAGGGGATGGTGTGGTGGTGTGGGGAGGAGACCCTGCATGATCTCAGACCACACTGAGGTCCACTGTCTGGTCTCACTTCCTCGAGCCTGAGTGCCAATCAGGGGGGGTAGGAGAGAGGCCCACCTTGTGTTGTATTCTCTTCTGTCTTCTCCTCACCTCTCGCCACAGTCTGTGTCTCCTAGAAGTGAGGTGTGCCGACTTGTGGTCCCTGGGGTCGGCTCTGCTCGTCTGGGGCAGAGCCTAGGCCCTATAGCTTACAGAAGTGCGGCACAAGGAGATACTGAGACCGTTTTCCACTGCCAAGAGAGGGGGGATAAGAGCGCTCCATTGTCCAAGGAGAGTCGCCCCCACCGTTGTCGTGCCATGCTCCTCCGGCGGCTGCCACAAAGAGTCTTCACATTAAAATTCAAGTCAAATTATGGCCTATCTGCCTGTTGCAGGGAGCCGGAAGGCGGTGTCCAGTGGCCGCACGCCGGGGTGCATGCAGGGCCGAAAGAGGCACCAGTAGTCTTTCGTGGGAGGGAGTCGTGGAGGATGTTGTCCCCGTTATGCCCGCAGACTGGCCGCAAGCCTCCGGTGCGTACCCTACGTGGCGCAGGAGTCAGGCCCCTAACAAGTGGAGCGATGGGCAGAGGGCAGGGCCGAGTATCAGTGCAAGAGCCGAGGCTTCAGTCACACCTCTAGGCCCTGCGCTTCCTCCGGGTCATCAAGATGGTCCCGCTCTGGTGTGCCATCAGTCAGTGTCGGACTCTGACCGGGCGCCGCCCGGGGATCTCCAGCCAACACTAGAGCGACGTATAAGCTGCCCCCAGCCGCTTCATGAAGGCCGCTGCCTCCGACCAGAGCCTGTCTCAGAGCAGAGCTCACAGTTCATGTGTCCATCTTTGTTTGTTGCCAGACCAAGCCCCCCCATTGATGGTTTCTTATGTCAGGGCTCATTTTGTACCTGTGTCTCTTCATGGCAATATGCAGTTGTGCAGGGTTTTTGCTTTTCTCCATCGAAACTTGTGTTTTGGTTTTCAAGGCTCATCACATCAAACGAAGAATGTAATGGATTCTTATTTGCATAAGTTTGTAAATCAATAGAAATTGTCAGGGCCACTCAAAGCTCTTCAACCAATTACATATATGCAATAATGCTGATAATGTAATCTTTTGATGTATGACTTCCAACAATTTCTCCATTTTCAGTATTGGCCATCTTTTATTTTGTCATTTTTTGTGTTTGCGCGCTCGAAATGCATTTTTGCACGCGCGGGAGCGACTTACAGGGATGCCTGCGTTCGCTGACGAGATTTCCCATTCATTCGCGAGCACCACGAGATTTGGTAGCCGGCGGCACGGTCCCGCGAGAGTGTGCGATCGCGAACACGTCTTTCAAGCGCCCCATCGGACATCCGGCTGAACTTTTGTGAAGATCGTGATCCCAAACACGCAGAATTTGCAATCTGGAGAAGAATCTCTCTCGAGCAGCATCAAAACCTTCTCGAAATGATGATTTGGATTAAGAAAAACTCCTCAGATTGACATTTGGCTGTACTTTTTTGTGCAAGGAGTCCTTTTTCTTTTTTTTTGAAGAGGAAGGAAGTGCCCCAGTGTTTCCAACTTCCTGTTCCTGTCCAGCAGGCTCCTCCCAGTGCTTTGTCCATCTCCTGTTCACTTTTCATTTGGATTTGGAGCTGGAAGGATTACTCTTTGTGTCTGCTGCATCATATATCATTGGATTTGAGGACTTTTGGATTTGAGATTTCACAAGTAAGTTGGAAAATTGGTGTTGTTTGTTTGATTGGGGCACTGCACCTACATTTTTTTTTATACTTTTCATCATTTTTTTTTAAATGTATTGTGGTGGGTGGCCTGTAGTTTCAGTAGGGGCCTAGTTATTTCTTTGTATATAATTTTCTTCTAGTTTTCTTTTATAAAGGAAACATGTTGGAAAGTTCACTACATTTTCTTCAACTTTTGAAATCAATTTGCAACATTTATTTAATTCACTAGCCCAGTAGTCTACCAATAGGTCTTTCAGCCAGTAGGCCCAGAGCTACTCATGGGTGCATGAAACAACTGTTTCTGTGATGTCTGTTGAATTTAAACATCATTTAGGGAATGGATGGCATTGGATTGAAATGCAAAATGTGGTTTTTTGGTATATCACTTTTTTATGTGTGTTAAATAAATGCTGTTGTTGGATGTGTGTGGTTGTACACGCAAACCTTTTTTAGCCCTTTGGATTTTCGATTTTGGCATTGTTGCATTAAAGCTGTGTTGTTTAGCATGCCTCCTTTGTCTGACCAGTGTGTGAGTGTGTTTCTAATAGTGGGCCAGCATTTGCCTTGGCTGAGCCTCCCCGTGTGGCCAGGGGCCATTTTGTAAAGTCTGTGTCCCTATAGGCCTGCTTAAGTTAATTGTTTTCCAGTCCTCCTGCGTGTTGTGGTTGTGAGTGAGCATGTGGCTGGTAGCCATTTTGTGGTGGTGGTAGTGCTTTTGCCATAGACCTGCATGTCTTCTTTCCTTTGTTCCTCTTGGCTTATTGCTTCTTGCTGTGGCCTGCCTGGCCATGTGGCTGGCAGCCATTTTGTGAAGGCATCCAGTGTGCTTATGCCACAGGCCTGCATTGTCTGTCTTCCCTTTCTTGTTGTTTGTTTTGGCCTGCCTGGCCATGTGGCTGGCAGCCATTCTGTGAAGGCAGCCAGTGTGCTTTTGCCACATGCCTGCATTGTCTGTCTTCCCTTTCTTGTTGTTGTGGCCTGGCCATGTGTTGGCGGCCATTTTGTGAAGGGGAAGACAGTGTGCTTCTGCATTAGGCCTGCAAGCCTTCTTTGTGGTGGCCATGCCTTCTTGCTGGTTGTTGTTTTGCATGCAATTTTTTCTTCTTTTATCCAGCCAAAAATGTAGCACAGTTCACTACATTTTCTGATAAATTTGTAATATTATTGATTTGAATTGATTGATTCACTATGTGGCCTATTCTGCCAATGGGTTTTCCAACCAATAGGCCCAGAGCTACGCATAGGTGCATGAAACAACTGTTTCAATGGTATATGTTGAATTTAAACATCATTTAGGGCATGGATGGCAGTGGATTGAAATGCAAAATGTGTTTTTTTGGGGTTTTTCACTTTTTTATGTGAGTTAAATAAATGCCTTTGTTGTATGTGTGTGGTTTTACTTGCAAACCTTTTTTGCCCTTTGGATTTTTGTTTTTGGTATTGTTGCATTAAAGCTGTGTTGTTTAACATGCCTCCTTTGTCTGGCCAGTGTGTGAGTGTTTTTGTAATAGTGCATGAGCCAGCATTTGCCTTGGCTGAGCCTCCCCATGTGGCCAGGGGCCAATTTCTAAAGTCAGTGTCCATATAGGCTTGCTTGAGTTCATTGTTTTCCAGGCCTCCTGCTTGTGGTTGTTGTCAGTGACCATGTGGCTGGTGGCCATTTTTTGGTGGTAGCTAGTGTGCTTTTGCCATAGGCCTGCATGTCTTTCCTTTGTTCCTCTTGGCTTATTGCTTCCATCCATTGTCAGCTGCAGCTCCCTTAATGCTGCATCCCACGTGATGCACAATGCCAAACCGGGTCCGTTAAATGTGTATTTTTCTTCTTCTTCTTTCCTATCCTTACTGAGTGTACTGTACTCTACAGTACACCAACCATGAAAGCCCTTGTTGTTGTCAAAGTCTCACAAATGGCTACACTGTATTGTTATGTTTTTTTAATAACTGAGGTAATACATTTAATATTATTAATAACACTAATAAGTGTAACCAACCACACACTAAGTTAAATATATTATATTTGTTTGTTTCTACTATTAGTAATTGAACCACAACAATGAAAGCCATGTTTCACTGATGTTCTTCTTGCTACTTTGCTTTTAGGTGCACAAAGAGTAGGAGACAACATCACTCATTGTACTGCTAGACAGAAGTCCTGCTGCGCACGACTTCACATCCGTGACGTGTAACCACAGACATCTCTTAAACTTGTGCCACTGCGTGCTGCTGACATCTTCAAGATGGCCCCAAAGAAAAGTACCAGGTCCAGTACCAAGAAAGTTGCCAGTGAGAAGAAGGCACTGCCACTTACCAAGACCAGTATATCACCTAAGAGCTTTTTTGGGAAACCAAAAATTGTGCCTGCAGCAGCGGTGTCGGGGGAGCAAGCTAGGTGCAGCACCCCCGTTTCAGTGGACCCACCCCACCAACATAGGCCCAAGCCCATGTCTGTCACAGAGGCAGCCAGTCTAATCACGATAACGCCGACAAGCAGTGATGTTGAAATTGACTTATCGTTATCGCAAAGTAGTACCCAATCAATGCAGGGAACTGGGATAAGTGGGCAACAACAGCCGTAACCACCCCAATAGTAGTTGTTCCTCCCGAAGTAGGGGCAGTTCAGGAGATCGAGCTTCCTGCAAAGGAAGAAGAAGAGCAAGCCACTCTTTCAGAAGATCCATTGTCTTCCAGATCCCCAGCAACGAAAAGGAGGATTAGTCCATCAACTTCTTCTGAAAGCCTCCCTTCTGATGATCTAGACGCCACTTGGATCTCACCACCTCAGTCTGAGAGTGAGACACGCCACGAGACAAGGCTAGGGAAAAGGAAGGTTCCAGAAAGCCTTAGAGTTATGGAGGTAGATGTAGAAGAGGAGGATGATGATGACGAGGCAGTCATCATGGGCATTACTCCCGCCCCAGTGGAGACCGACATTATCCCATCCCAAATTGCTGTGAGGGATGTGGCACTTACCACCAACACAGATCATACCACCAACACCACCTCTAGCTTCTATATTTCGCCGGCAGTCACGTACATCCATCCCAAGTACCACCTCAGTAGTAGGTACTGCAGAGAGTCAAACTTCACGCCCACCTACCAGTTCATCCGGCATTGCAAGTGGCACCAGCAGCAGCACCAGAAAGTTGACCTCCCCAGTTTGGGACTTCTTTTTGGTTAGCACGATGGAGGTGAACATTGCTATATGCTCCATTTGTGGGCAAGGTATTAGTCGGGGTAAGCTTGGTGCAAACTATGGTACAAAAGGCCAAACAACCCATCTGAAAAAACACCACTCGATCCAGTGGGAGGGCCACCTTAGTGGCCAAAAAACTTCACCCATTGCTGTTGGTGGGGATGAAGTAGAAGTAGAAGAAGATACGATCGCGGTGGAAGGTGAACAAGAGGGAGACATTTTCTCTGGTACACAAAGTAGCCCTGTCCCAAGCAGTGTAGTGGTACTGCCCACATCCTCATCAGCAACATCTCAGTGGCACAAGAGTAAAAGTCAGGCTGAGACACCAAGGGATCCCAGGCAAGAGAGTACCGCAACGAAAAAACCTGCGTTGAGCATAACAACATCTGGCGTCAATAAGTCACCTGCATCAGTGGCACCAGAAAAAAAAAAATCCAGGCTACCATTCTCAGCATGTTTAGGTCGGAGGGGCAGTACGAACGCAACCACCCAACGACACATTTGTACAATGCGAAGCTGGCTAAAATGTTAGCGCTGGACCTCCTCCCTTTTTCTTTTGTGAAAGGGGTGGGTTTTCTTGAATTTGTGACAGCCATATGCCCAAAATGGAAGGTTCCCAGCCGGTCCTATTTCACCAGAGTTGCTGGTCCAGCACTACATCACGATGTGCTGGAATTGCTTGGACAAGCTTTGCAGCACAGTGCTGTTCACACTATCCACCTGACAACAGACATGTGGACCAGTTGCCAAGCCACTGATTACATGTGCATCACTGCACACTGGATCTCTTTTGTGGGGGTTAGAGAAAAGATATCTGCAGCAGGTGTTGTTGACACTGCTGAGATTTTTAATGCCACTCGGAAACATGCAACTGTAGCCATGTTCGCCATGGAGAAATCTCTTACTGCTGCAAACATTTTAGAAGACTTTGACAGCAAGGTCTTTGAATGGCTGTGCCCAAGAGGGCTTAACATTGGTTTTGTTGCCATGGACAATGGCAGTAATATAGTTAGGGCCATGTACGATGGTGGCTATTTCAGGGTCCTGTGTATGGCGCACTGCATTAACATCATTGTACAAGCCTTTCTGAAAAAATAAGACCGAGTCAGCAACTTACTGACCACCTGCAGAAGAATCTGCACACATTTCAGCCATTCTTTTAAAGCCCAGAAGCAGCTGAGGATCATTCAATGTGAGCATAGAGTGCCAGTTAGAGCACTCATCCAGGAGGTGCCAACACGTTGGAACTCAACTTATTACATGCTTGAACGTCTTTTTGAGCAGTACAGAATAATCAATGAATATGTCATGCAAAGAGGGGATGCTACTGTGAAAGGCATGACCATTGAGATGGACCAATGGGGCCTACTTAAATGCCTGACAGAGATGCTACTTCCTGTCGAGCTCTTCACACATGAAGTCAGCAAGGAGGACTGTACTATGGGCTAAGCTATCCCATTGTTGCACATGCTACAGGAACCGCTGAAAGGGGTGTCTGCAATGTACGCAGGTGTGGAGGAAAAAAAAGAAGCATATGAGTTGGTGGAGAGCTTAACCCTTCGCTTATCTGAAAATACAAGGGTGCAAAGAGGCATTGTGTCATCCAACCATTACATTTCTGCCACAATTCTGGATCCACGGTACAAAGCAGTACTGAGCACTAACACATTGATTCCTTTTTCAGAAGTGGATGTTGCCGAGTACAAAACTTGGATAGCTGGGGTAGTGCCCTCTCGAAAGTCACCTCAGAAACTCTCGCTCCGCTGCCCCTGGCACAAATTAAATTTTGATCATCTTAGTACCATCCTTTCGTCGAGTGTGCCCAGCTGGCCGGACGATCCAGATACCGCCAGTGAAGCACTATCTGACTGGTTAAGGCATCCTCTGGATGACTTGATTCCGGCCAAACAATCTAAGTGTCGGAGCACTAAGTCTAACCCATGGTATAATAACAATCTTTCCACTATGCGTAAAACATGCAAGCGGTTGGAGCGGGAGTGGAGACGAGACTTTGATCCTATCCTGAAGGGCCGCTATCAGTCAGCCATCAAGAAATATCATAGGGTTGTTCAGAAGGCACGGGCTACCCATTTTGCTGATGAGATCAGAAACAGCCATAATCCCTCCAAGAAGATTTTCTCCATCAATAAAAATCTCAAAAATGCTGGGGCTCCTGTGGCATCCGCCGTTAAGTCAGATGAACAATGTGAGGACCTTGCCACCTTTTTTATAAATAAGGTGGATAACATCTATAAGACCTTCCCCCAGGTGGCTAAGGGCTCCGATTGTGGGGGCCCATCCCCCCGCCCATATATTGGCCACCTTTCCGCCAATCACTGAAGAAGCACTTTGTGTACTCTGCAGGAAGGTTAAATCTGGCTCCCCAACTGACCCCATGAAGCCTGAATATCTAATGAGACTGTTACCTGTGCTAATTACACCTCTGTGCCAGGTTATTAACATGTCCTTGTCTATGGCTAAAGTTCCTAGGTCATGGAAGAAGGCCAGGGTAATGCCTCTATTAAAGAAGCCCACCCTAGATTCAGCGAAACTGGAGAACTTTCGCCCTATCTCCCTGCTGCCTTGGACCTCCAAGATCTCCGAAGCCTATGTTAATTCCATCTTGTCAGGCTATCTGGAGGAGAATAATATACTGGACTCCTCCTAGTGCGGCTTCCGCCCGGGTTCCAGCACAGAGTCCACCCTCCTAGCTGTGACTGAACATTTAAGAGCAGCTCTGGATGAGGGACGTACCTCGGCACTGATCCTACTGGATCTCAGTGCCGCATTTGATACGGTCTCTCACCAGATTTTGATACAGAGACTGAAGGAGGCTGGCATCGTGGGCCTCGCCCTGGATTGATTTACCTCCTTCCTTTCGGATAGGTCCTTTCAGGTGTCGGCCCCTCTTTTACATTCAGGGTGCATTCCATCAAACAGGGAGTACCACAGGGCTCTGCGTTAAGTCCAACGCTTTTCAACCTGTATATCCAGCCCCTAGCCGCGATAGCCAAGAGGAGAGGGCTGACTATTGTGTCATATGCTGATGACACACAATTAGTAGTCGCCCTCTCCAATGACTGTCTGAATGATGCTGCTAAGTTTCGGAGCGGTCTTGCAGATGTTGCAGGGTGGATGACTGCCAACTGTCTCCAGCTCAATGCCAGTAAGTTTGAGGTCTTGCTGGTAGGGAAAGATCCTGAGCTATGGAGTGAACAGTAGTGGCCCACCACCCTGGGCCCTGCACCCACCCCCAAACAGGTGGTGAAGAACCTTGGTGTCTGGGTTGACTCGGCGCTTAGTTTTCAAACCCAAACTAAGAAGGTGGCGGCAACATGCTTTGGTATTCTGCGCAGTCTCAAACCTCTGCTGGTTTTTTTTTACCCCTCCATCCGACAGATGATTGTCCAGGCATCTGTGCTGTCGAGACTGGACTATGCCAGCTCGCTCTACCTGGGGGTCAACAAGACGGAGATTTCGAGACTGCAGAGAGTCCAAAATGTTGCCACCAGAACTCTTCTTGCTATGCCCAGACGCTGCTCCACCTGCAGTGACATTCGTCGGTTACACTGGTTACCGGTGGAGAGACGGGTGGAGTTCAAGTCTCTCTGCTTTGCGTTTAAGATCCTGAACTCCCCCACCCCCGGTATCCTAGCGGGCCTGCACTCCGCCTACATTCCCACTCGTCATCTTCGCTCAGCAGGCCAACACCTGGTATCTATCTCGCGAGTGAGGAGGGCTCGCGCCAGTGGGCGCTCTTTTCGCACACTGGCAGCTAAGCTTTGGAATGGCCTCGCTGTACATATCCGGAGTATGGATAACTATCTGGCATTTCGAAAAGCACTAAAGACTCATCTGTTCCCTTCCCATTAGGTTTTCTGCAGTCCACGCCCTTCTGTCTGCCATTATGGCGCCTAACGGCCCACTGGCCTTCTTTCTTTCTCTCGTTATGTTGGGTCCATGCTGTCAGCTTCTATCATTGCTCTTAGCGCCGGGACGCCTCTTTGCTGGGGCAGCTGTGCACTCTACAAGACATCTTAACATAACATAACATAACATAACATACTTGCAGTCAGTCAGTAGGATCAGAGATGATTGATGGAATAACTCAGGGCGTTTCATGAAGTGGCCTAAAAGGTAAACAAGTCAACAACAACCACACCAGACCTACATATCTGTGTAGTGGTGGAGGCGAGTGTAGTAGTATGACTAACAGTGGTGCATAGATTCAGTTACTTAATTTGGAAAATGATATGTTGCTGTATATGTGTGCACTGCTCAGCGCTGTCTGGCTCAAAATCTAAGCTAAGTGGAGGTTGGGTGGGCGCCGTGGGCCTGCCTCTGTCCTGTTTTTGTTGTTGTAGGTTAATTCTGGAAACAGAGTAGACATGATAGCCATGCCACCTCTGAAAGTGTTCTTGTTGCACTCCTTTACTTTTCTCCTTGATTTTTCAATATCTCTTTTGTTTTTCCATCTACATTTACAAGCCGGCCTTTACCCTGTGCACCCAAGATTGACGGATGGAGCGTCCATGGAAGGAAGGACCAAGAGGAATGCCGAGATGTAACTCCCAATTTGACCATAACATAGTTACTTGTAGTATTGTCTTCTTTTATTTCATTTGATTCATTTTTGCTCTTCAATCATTTTATGACTGTGTGTGTTGTTGTTTATTATGTTTGCTTACATATTTGAACCCTACAGCTATTTTTTAATTTTCTTTGCTAGCTTTAAAAGGAAGCCCGGTACAACAGAACATAAAATGTATGTAATATTGGTCTCTCTGGGGGCAGACAGGCAAGGCAATTGCATAATAATAATAATAATTAATAATATACTGCTGCCCTGTACTACTAGTCTAGTACTACTCATCATTAACCACCAAGTCATCATCATGCATGCATTTCCTTTTCCTCCCTTAACAGATTTATGATGGTCGTCTGCCAAGATTGTGTGTTGTCCATGTGTAGTGTTTGTCTTTGTCAAACCTTTCCCTTAAATACCCCTTCCCAACCATTCATCAAACCCTAACCCTCTTCCCCCAGGCTGTGTGTTTTATATTGAGGTGTGACTAAATTAAATTAATTTACACCAATAATTTATCACACACTTGCTGGGGCAGATGTGGTGAAAGCAGCACTAACTCAAGGCAGGGCGAGAATCTTCTTCTGCTTGCCCACCCATACTAAGTATTTTCAAGTCAATTTTTTTTTCCAGAGGAACATAATCCATCATAATTAATTGCCGGCATCGATTCATCATCCTTACAGCACTAAAGGTTATGCTTGTCCACTTCATAGGTCGAGTCAACTACAGTTTGTTTCTTGTACTAGGCTATCCCTGCCACCATTATGTTTTATTTTACTTTAGCATTGCTTATCATCATCATGGTTTCTTGTTTGGCAGTCTTCTTGTGCACTGTACTTCTACTACTCCTTCCTGAGTCTCCCTCTGGCGACTGACTGTCTCATTTTCTTTTTTTGCAAATGCTACTGCCAGTGTCTACTACTACTACCACCACCACCATGGCATCTTGGGAAACCAAACCATCATCACCATGCAGCCATCGCTTTGCCTAAGTTTAAATAAACATCAATCACAGATAAGAGAAGAAGTTTGGGGGAGGCATAATTAATAATATAGAAATTAATTCATTAATTCACACACCCACACCCTTCCGAGTCCAGTTGCAGACTGCATAGACTAGGAGGAGAGCCTGACAGTACTAGTAGGACAAGTCACTCACAAGTGAGGGTACCGCATCTATCTGTTCGTGTGTTACACTATCGGCAGATTATTTAAATCAAAAACTGGCTGCGGCCCTACAGCAGCAAAGAAAACCGTGTGAAGTAAAAGAGTAACCCCCCCACAAAACATTTACATTGTATGTAAACTTTAAGTATAAATAATTTATTCCCCAAACAAAATAAACTAATGTAAAAATCCCACAACACCTGACCCACCCCTCTCCCTAACCCCAACCAATGTCCAAAGATAAAGAAAGAGTCCAATGTCCGCTCCATTGTCCATAATAAAAAATAAATATAAACCCCAACTTTTCCCTAATGCCCAATTCCCACCCACCAAAAAAAAGATTAAAAAAGGGGCAAGGCGACGGAGTTCTAGCGGCGGGCTCGCTTATTACCCTCCAGGACCTTTATCCGCTCCTTTAGGCGCGCCACCCGGAGGAGCATGCGGCGCTTGAATGCTTTACAGTTGCATCCACAGGGAGGGGCAGCAGTGTTGAATGAAACATGGTGGGTGGCTGCCAGACCGCGGCGCAGTACCACTGGGGGGGCCTGGGTGGGGCCCAGGGCATTGGAGGAGGCGGCAGCTGCTGCCACCTCCTCCTCCGCCAGAACCACCAGCCACCGATATTCTTTGCAGATGGCCTTCAGCTCCTGGCGCCGGGCCATGGCTGCCAACTCCTTCCTGTTTGGTTGTGCTTTTGGTTGGGAAGGAGAAGCTATATCAAGAAAGAAAAAAGACAATTGTAACCAATACTCTTAGCAAAACAGTAACACAGAATTAATTCTACACATAGTGGCACAGTAGCACTAGCAAGCACATTACATAACATTTGTGGTATCCTCCAACTTCCTTGGCCTCTAACATTTGTGGGAGTTTCAGGCTTTACTACTACTAGGCACTATGGAGTAGACAAGTCTTCTTCTTCTCTCTCTTGTTTAGCTAAATTAACCTTGTTGTAGGCATGCCAGCTCAGTCAGCTTGTGCCCTAGACAAACATACTTGTGTCGCAGACACAGTATTTTTATTTACTACTGTCTGCAGGTGGGGAAGCTGCAGTCTACAACTACACAATTATCTTATTTTTCTATTATGGCCAAGGCAGATGATATCTGATCCAAATGATCATTGATTATATATGGGACGACATGAGGTACTTTTGATTGATAGTGTAGCCATGCAGCCAATAGGCCACACATGGCAGGCTGACACAGTCGAAAATAAATGACATAGGTAGGGAGTGGGCCTCGGAGTCGGAGGGAGGCGCTTGATAACATACATACACAATAAATATGCTGTGCTTGCAAACTACTGTGAGTCAAGGGAGTATTCTAAAAATACAAACTTGAATCAAAAACCTTGCAAAAAACAGTCCTGTTGTTTCTCTTCCCAGCGATTTTTCCATTTATCAATTATTGCATTGCTCTTCTAGCATTATATTTTTTTCATTCTGCTTCTATTCTCCTTGGCTTTGCTACTCTGGCGCAGTTTATTTTTCTTTTACATTCTCTTCAAAGACTCTTCTTCCAGTGACAGTCTCCAACTATGCTATGATGATTGAATACCATCCAGGCATCCATCCATTCCAAGTAAACATGTCTATCATTCTTCTTAATCTCTCAACAAACCTTAGTTTCACCAACAACATACTTTTTTTTTTTTTTTTAAACCACCACCCATGCGTCCTTCCTTGCTTGCCTTTGAGTTTGACCCATGAAACCCCCCGGAGGATTCTTCCTATCACCCATACAGTTTCACTCACCCAGGCAGGCAGGCATCTTTTCTTTCACCTTCCACCCATCCTTCAACCACCCATGCATCTGATTCCTATCAGCCACCTATGCATCCCACGCATCCTTCTCTGCCAGTCATATATTACATCTTGCCCGTCCTTCCTCCTTCGATCCTTCTTACCCTTTTTGTTCAACCCATTCATCAAGGTCGTCTCACTCTTAGTCTTCTCCATAAAACTTTCCCAGCTGAGTTGAAGTCAGATAGAAGAAGCCATTAGTTACTCAACTCCCGCCGCTAATGCTATTGCTGATGCTAAGTAAAGGGTGTCTTCTTCTTCAACCGTTGTTCACAACTTAGTCTCTCTCAACAGTACAGTGTACACCCTTGCAGCGAGTGTGTAACTATTGTCAATAAGTAAGGAATATAAGTATAACTTACCACCGCTGCTGGCTCACCCACCCCTGCGGCAGCTGCTGCATCTGCTGCTCCCTCCTGGCTGACGTCGCCTGCCCCGCCGCTGGCCCCCTATTTATTCTTTTTCACTAACAAGATTGAAAATAGTTAATACAATACATACATACACCATATACATCACTAGTACAAATCGGGTACTAGAGTAGAGTAGACAGTAGCAGTATGTCCTATCCTATCAAAAATCGTAAAATATCTGGTTGGACATATTGTTGGTGGCAATTGTCGAAAATTCTCTCAAGATTAAGAAGAGGACAACCCAAAGGACTGGACTCAGTGGCTAGAGCTATTGGTGAATCCGAGTTTTAAAACTTTTGAAAAATAAAGAGTGGCCAACTGGGCAAGCTACAGACAGACTAATAGTATTGGTACAGAGTCAGAGGGATTTAGAGGCAGGGATAACAAGAATTTAGAAACAGATAGATCGAAGAAGATTTGGTAAAAAAATAGAATTAGGAAATGGAAATAATAGTTTGGAAAAAATAGGGTGCAGTAAAAGTTAGGGAAATATAATTATTAATATTAACAACAGGAGGACTTACTGGGGCCAGCAGCAGAGCCCTCGGTAGAGAAGCGGTCCTGGCCCTGGGAGGCATCTCCAGCTCCCGCCTCAGACCCCGTCGTCTTCTTGCCCCTGGGTGCTGATCATGTAAGATATAATAAAGAAAGAGACAAACATTGATGATTGGTGTGAAACAAATAAAATATTTTAAAAACCCTCTAAAAACATTTTTGGAAACAAGAATTGCAATAAAATTGACCTATCTAATCTGATCGACTAGTAGTATCGCGGACCGTCTAGTTATTATTTATTAATCCAATGTTCCATTCTGATTCCAGAATCCTAAACCTAAGTACCACCTGACCTAGCCCACCTATTCCAAGGATATTGGAAATGAATTGCCAAAAATATATTTGCTTCTTCTAAGTTTCAATCTCATTCGAAATCATCTATGAATCAACCCCCTTTGACGGGCCAAATGCTTCACTGAGTCTGCATTTCCATTTATTTTAGTCCTCAAAAATGCATAGATGGACGCATGCATAAATTTGCATACACCAAATTGTTGGTTGGTTGCTGCTGATGTGCTGATGACTTAGTTGCTATATTACTCACTCACTAACAAACTACAAAAGGTTCTACTAAGGACTGGAGTCAGCACTCGGCAGCACGTGACAGAGGAAGCGTCACGCGGACCGCAAAAAAATTACCAACTAATACTAAGTAACTAAACTACCTATCAATCCACCACTATCTTAGTGACAGGAGGACAAATGAAAGGACTAGAGTCTCTCTAGCATTACCTAACTTAAGTTGTCTAAACTCTCTTACATAATCGGCCCAAGCGAGCGCAAAGTTGCAAACAAGTAAGATTAGTAGCTCCGAGCACCTGTCTAGTGTCCAGAAGAATAACAATCACATAAGATTTTTAAACGTAACTTACCTGCATGTAAGCAGCAGCATTCTTGCTATTTGGGAAAAAATAATATTCGCAATAACAAAAATACAGAACAGAACACTCAATACTACTGTAATTAGCTACTCACCAAGCCCCACGACCTCAACACCTAGCAGGTCCAGCAGGTCCTGCTCCCGGTCCACGATGTCTGACCACCGGTGAGTCAGCTGGTTATGGGTGCGCAGGACCCCAGAGCAGCGAATCACTGCTCGGCGCACCCTCGCACACCGGCGGTGACGATCCTGGGTAGCGTAGCCGGAGCCAGGCCTGCTGCCTGCTGCCAAGGTTAAGGGGAGGTGGCGCTGTGCAAAAAAAACAAGGGCGGCCACCTCCACCTCTGTGAAAAGGGCCCAGGGCTGCACCCCTTCTGTGCGCCGTCTGCTGCAAGGAAGGCGGCTCTTGGGTGCAGGTGCCTTCCCCTTACTACTAGAGGTAGCCTTAGCCATGGTTCTGGGTGGGTGGGGGGCGGAAAAGAAAATGTAGGAGTAAAAAATAAAGTCAGGAGAAGAAGTAGGAAAGTAAAAAAGCAAGTAATATAAAACAGTAGAAAAAAGTCAAAAAACGCAGTACAAAGTAGAATAGATAATAAATAATAGATAATAAATAAAAAAGATCAGAAAAACAGTGTAAAACACAAAGGATTGAAAAGATTAGAGAGGGATGAAAAACAGGCCCCAGAACCATGCAAAGGCTACTAAAACAAGATGGCCGCGCCCATTGGCGACCACGTGGTGAAGTTTGCGTGATATTTCCCCCCGAACAAGCAATCCACGTTGCAGAATGTCAAAAACTTCTTGCGAGCATGCTCGAGCATGCGGAACAAGCAACTCTGCATGCTTGCTTAACTCCGCGTAGCGTTGCAGAGTTTTTTTGCCGTTTCGCATAGGCTCGCGTAGCCTGGCTACGTCAACTCCGCCCGGGGTTACTTTTGTGCATATGGCCTCAGTCTATTTCTTTGTTCAACTGAGGATGAAGATAGAGAATGATGAAGGTGGCAGGGCAATCTGCCACCATCTTAGCTGCAAATAGCACATCACTAACCTATTTTCTACATGATCACTTTGCAGACGAGACATTTGTCCGACAATTGTTTATTTTGTCCAGGCTGAAATATCATCTCTCTATGATTCTGATAAATAATCTTGGTCAACAGTGTCCTGATAAATGTGTCCAAATGAAACCCTTCCTATCAAATGTTCTAAATGAATGTCATTTTGACCTGAAGTCTCCAATCTGACAAGTTACTTTCATGACACAATCATGGATTAGTGGGGATCACCCTAACAGCAATCAAAAATCAAGTGAGTTGGAGGGTCCCTAATGCAGGTCTGTGTATACACACACACCCCATTCATCCATATTAACACTCAGGGCTACAATCAGGGATAGAGGGAGCTCCTTAATGTCAAGCAAATATAGAGTGAGGTGTAAAGTGTCTAATGAAGTCCCAGGTATACATATATATCCCACTCACAATCTCTACATCTACATCTCAGGCAATCACCTTCACTGCCTCAAGACCTGGCTCTTCGACTGAACTGCAGAACCCCCATCCCCCAGTGCCTTCAGACCCTAACTGGTGATTAGCCGCACTCTATAAGAACCCTGATTGATTGAATGATTGATTGATTGACTCACTCATACCAGCACTAAGGGCCAGGAACTGGGATTAGGGAGACTACACCCCATTCACTCATATTTTCACTTAGGGATGCAATCAGGGATTATGGGAAGCTCCTGAACAGAAATCAAAAGGGGGACAATGCAGAAGGTGCTCAACACAGGTCCAAGGTTATCGCACACACCCATTCACCCATACCTGCTCTCAGAGTCATAGTCAGGGATTAGGGGGACTGCCCAATGGCAGTCAGAATTAGAGGGAGCAGTCCAATACGGGTCCAGATAGATGCACAAACCCCACTCACTGATACCAACAGAAAGGGCCAAAATCATGGATTATACGAAGTCCTCTTATGGCAAGCAAAATTAGAGAGAGGTGGCGAGTGACTAACACAGGTCATGCTAAATGCACACAGAACTCCCACCCATATCTGCGCTCAGGGCCACAATAAAGGATTTTAGGGAGTGTCCCAAAGAGTAATCAAAACTAGAGGGATGCAGAGGGTTCTCAACACAGGTCCAAGGTTAACACATTTAAACCACTCACTCAAACCAGCAGTCAGGTCCACAATCAGTGATTAGGAGGAGTGCCTGAAGGGCAATCAAAAGAAGAGTGAGGGGGGTGGGGTCCAGGATTACACCCACTCTTGTCACATACCAGGACTAAATACCAAAATCAGTGATTGGGGGAGTGCCCGAACAGCAAGCAAAAGAACCGTGAGTTGGTGGGTGTACAATGCAGTTCTAGATTATTAAAACACACTGAACCCCTCTATTCCCGCACTCAGCACAACAATATGGAATTAGGAGTAGTAACCAAACAGCAAGTAAAATTATAGCGTTAAGAAAGGTGTCAAATGCAGTTTCAGCCTTATGTACACACACCACTCACCCATGCCAGCACTAAGGGACACAATTAGGAATTTGATGTAGCGCCCAAATTAAAAGCAATAGTACAAAGAGGCGAATGGAGCCCAAAACAGGTGTAGGATTACACACACACCCCACTCATCCATACTAGCTCTCATGGACACCATCAGGGAATAGACAGAGCACCTGAATGACAATCAAAAGAGTAGTGAAAAGAAGGGTTTCCAATTCAGTTCCAAGTATGCATACAAATCCTACTCACCCATGCCAGCACTCACTGCCAGAATCAGGGATTAGAGAGATGGCCTGCGTGACAATCAAAAGTAGAGTGGCGTGGAGGGAGTCTAGTTTACCTACAAGGTTAAGGCATACACGCAACTGACCAATACTAACACTCAGGGCTAGTGGATGGGTGTTTCCTGGGAAGATTTACTAGGCCGGCAAAGACCAAATGCAAGAATTCCTGGATCAAGTTCTGTTTCTGGGTAAACAGAGCATAGCGATGAACTGGAACTGGAAGGCTTTGACTCCCCCAGTTTTGAGATGGATCCAAGAACTGATAATATGTTGCACCACAGAAGTTCACGCTCTGACTCGAATACATTGGCAGATGGGGAGAGCATGCCCACCACAGGCTGGGACACTGGCGATTCAGGCTACGTCAGATGAGATGCCACTGAGAACACTTGGGGGAGGGGGTGATGATGACACATAGATGCATTTGAACACAATCTGGTCGTTACTGACTGTGTGCCCATATATTGTGGAGGGCCTGGATCATCATTGGCCTTCACATTTAGGCCACAGGTTTAACGCAGCCGCATTCCCCTGCGAGCCTTGTTGTTGCAATGTCTGGGCACGTGCACAGATCATTGACTCATCGATATGGATATTTAAAGGGAGGGACACATCAATCTGAAATGGGAGTTGATATTACATGGTTTTTATTGTGTGATCTTACCAATTGTGGCTCAAAATTGGAACTAGACATGAATGCGTAATGTCCAGTTACCTCTACACACTTATAGATTTCATTACTTACTCAGGGATTAATGTGGGGTTCCCAAGTGGCAAGAAAAAATAGAGTGAGGCACAGCGTGCACAACGCAGGTGCAGCTTTATGCTTTGGGGGAGCGCTCCAACATTCATCAAATATAGAATGAGGCATTAGGTGACCAATGTAGATGCATGGTTTACGGTCACCCACTCTCCACATAAACATTAAATTCTACCACTAATTGGAGACAATGACAAAAAAAGCTTGAGGATGCCCAATTCTGGTCAATAGGTAAGAATGCTCACATTGATACAAGGGTACAGTAATACTGTGGGTATCAAACATAAGTTCCAGTTTACACACGTGGCCACTCACTCAGATACACACTCATGCTTACACTCTGCAATAAGAATGCTTCAAATTAATTATACATAGAGTGAGTCAATGGTTGTCTAATGCGAATTCCCCTTTATGCACACTGCCATTCACACAGATACGCACTCAGGGTACACCCAGAGAAATCAATGATTCAGAAGAGAAAATAGAACAATCACGCACAGGGTGTTCATCGCTAAGTTATATTAGCAGGTGTACAGCTAGAGATATGAATGTCCTTAAAGTCATTCTTCAGTCTTTATTTAAGTTTTCTTATTCTTTATCAATCTTATTGTTTTCATTATGTCCTAAAATAATTTGCCTTTTTGAGATTGGGATCTAAGATTTAACATGCTTTATTACACATCAACCCAAAAATCACAGGCAAGAGCACCAATTCAGTACCATCATTTCATGAGCACATTGTGAACGAGAAAAAGTTATTCTACATGAAAAAAAACTTGATAAATGATTGTATATTCTCAGATTTATCCATGCCAAAGTAAATTTCAGGTAAAAAAAAAACTAACAGCGTCAACATTTTGCAATACTTAAAATAGTGGTTGAATATTTCACCTTTTTAGAGCTCAGTTAAAATGAAAAAAATCTTTTGAGCATTATTTTTGTATAAATTGTACCCTAAAATGACACAACTAACCATGATCAAACACTGTAGGGCACACCATCCGCCTGGCCCTGACATAGGTTCTCTCCGTGAGAGTTAAACAAGTAAAGTACTACTGATTTTGAAACAGTAACATTGAAGTCCAGTCATAATGATGTTGTAAAAGTCCACCTCATGTATATGTTTGTGCGCACCACCTTTCTACCATAGATATAGAAAGAATCACACTTAGGGATGTCAGCATAGACATCATCAAACATTGCCTGTCAGTCAAAAGGAAATGGTGGTGCAGGCATGGCCTAGGGATTTCTACAGAGGAACAATCAAAGTCATATTGCCGCTCAGAATGATGAATATCAGCAGTACAAATAATGTCTAAAATACGGAGAACATCAATTATTTGACAACACTCTAGAACTAAGATTCACTGAGACAGACTAACACACTAAACCATATGTTCTCATCATACTCTAACAATAACCAGCACCCAGTCCGGTATATACTAATGACGTAGTTAGAGATATACATAACAAATATTGCTGCGTAATTTACCAACAGTTACACAAAATGAGAAAAACATTTTGATAAGTTTTACAAGCTAAAGTGAAAGATAATGCAGTGAAGCAGAAAGTAAGCAAAATATGATGCAACACTGTTAGAAGCTTAACAAATGTTAATGGAGTTAAGATGTGTATGAATATGATGTGAACTAGCTCTTTCTTGAATTTGGGGTCACCCTTAAAAGAAACATTTGGTTTTAGGAGTGGATATGAGGACTATTGCACAACACGAAAAAAAACATACAAGACATAATAATAAAAACTGATGAGATTAAAAGAGAGTGCCCATAGCTGGAGTGAAAAAAACCTGGTCATAAAATTTGCAAAAGAAAAAAGTAGTCAGATTAAAACAAAAATATTGAAGGGGGTTGAGGTCATGGGATTCAATGGCTACAATATGAGCCTTTGTAAATGTCTCTCCACAAGCATTTGTTTGCCCTCATCGTAGAGTCCCAGAGAAAATAAGAAAAAGTGCTGTACTCAGAACCTGATTCACAAAGGTAAATGTAGACTTGAAGTCTAAATTTAGACCTGAAGTCTAATTTCAGACCTGAAGTCTAAGTCTAATGGCCCAATTCACAAAGGTAAACTTAGACTTCAGCTCTAGGTTTACCTTTGTGTATGCGCCTTAGACGTCAGGTCTAAACTTAGACTTCGGGTCTAAGTTTACTTTTATGAATTGGGCCATCAGCATCCAATGCAGGTATACCATTAAGAAAACCACCACTCACTCAGACAGAGTCTCTCTGGTAGACAGACAGATGAAAACACTCTAACAGATTAAAAGATAACTTGGTGTAATGAGGAGAACTCTGGTACAATTCGTAGCTGAAACCAACTTAGTGATGGACTCACTCAGACTATGATTCAGTAAAGTCTTGAAAACCTATACTAAAACAGAATACGAAAGGTTACTATTTCTCAGACTCTACAAAGTCACTCATATATGCACACTAGACGACTTACAAAAGAACACACTTGAGGGTTATCAAAACTACAGTAACAGAGACTGCTTCCAATGATGGTACAAATTTGGGTGAGGCACTACTAACTCAGACGTACACACTGGGATAGACAGACAAATGTCACCACTCAGATTATTATTGAGTAACAGTGACATGGTGAGAGTTCAACTCCCAGGCAAGTTCCATGAATGCAGCTAGCCTAGAGAGTTGGTCAGCGGATGATCTAGGTAGATCAACAGTCCACTACTGACAAAAGTGCAATAATACACTCAGACACAGGTACACATTTTCACACACTGCTACTCACACACGTTGTCTCTCACCAACTCTTAGTAAAGTAAACACACCAAGGCACACAGTACTACATTGACAGAGTAAGAATCTAACGCATATAAAATGTAGCTTTTTGCTTATGCCACTCAAAACGACATTCCAAAATCTACACTCTCCAATTGCATCAAGAAGTAGTGACTCAGGGCCTGATTTAACCTAGGGGTAAGGGGCATTGAAAGTCCTCAATGCCCCCCTTACCATGGGACACTTCCATGACGAGAAAAGCATTGTTTGTGTGTTTAAAAAAAAAACCTGCTTTGGGATTTTCTTTTTTAAAATAAAAATCATTGTGAGGTTGCTGTTCGTCTCCGTCAGTTGATGGTGTCGTCAGTCAAACTTGTAATTCATTGACAGAATTCGCTTTGAAGGCAGTTTCTGCTAATGCTAGAAATGTCCACTGGACCAGAAGACACATCTAAATTTGGTGGGCGAAACCTCCATCAGGGAGTCAGAGTAATCTACTCTGTTGCCCTGCTAGAGAAATGGGCCATCCACCAACATTTAAATCAGGCCTTCACTTAGCACTAGAGGTAGGTGCCCTTTTGGACATAATGACTTGCCCAGACTCACACTCTGGGTTTTTCTGGGGGATATCACCAATGTAATTGTACCTAAATTGTACCCCTAGAGTTACTGATACCAGAGGTGACAGGAACTTCCAGATGGGGAAAATCCGTCCCATTAAGAGTTGAAATGAAGAATTGCAGAAGTAATCACTGATTCTGAGTCCAATTCTCCTGACAATTGCTCATTTTGGACGAGACTTTCGCTCAGGATTTCGTCTGCAAAAAAATCCGTATGAAAGTTAAGAGACTGGCGGTGTTTCTGCAAGATTCATAATTAGGATGGTACTGATAACTGCTGCTACCAGCCAATCAGAATTTAGAGGCCACCTGTAATAAGGGCTAAGTGTCATTGTGGTGATTCTTTGCCCATCAGATGAAGACACTGCTTATCATCAGTTTAGAAGTAGGTTTATTTCTGTCAAGCTGCCACACAAGCACAGCATAGTCCAGCTCTCATCGGTCATTCTCCAACTGTCACCAACAATCCTTTCAACATTACAGGAACTCCAACATCAATATTCTGCTGGTGAAACACTAACATTCTAAGTGCTGGTGACATGGTAATATTCTAAACTTCATAAACTTTAACCTTACTAGTATAATAACAGAAGGATACTACATTACTTTTCCCCTTAGAGAAACACAACAACCAACAGAAAACAAAAAAGAAAAAAGAAAAAAAAAACAATAATAAAATAAAATAAAACTTGAAATGATGATAAATTTATTAAAGCATGGCCTATATAAGAAAGAGAATCAAACGGTGGCCCCCAAACCTTAAGACTGTATCAAAGTAGAAGTATCTGTTTACAGATAGACAATTGGAACAAGTCATGAATCACAGGCTGCTTCTGGAACCTTAGGGGTACCTGCCTGAGCCTATTGCTCCTGCGAACTTCAACACTGGGACTATGCTGAACATTAGCACCTACTCTTACCTTCTTCTCCATGCTCGTACTTTAGGGAGGAGCATTCTCAGAGATATCTTCACTTCCAGCCCTACTTGCACTGCTCCCATTACTAACAATCACATTGTCTGAAATGGAACCATCTCTGCATCTCACCAAGCTTTCGATATTCCACCAATTGGAACCATTAACTCTGACTGTATTACCACACTTCCTGTCCACAACAACCGGTCCACTGAACTTTTCACCATCTTTTACATAACCATCCTCCTTGATGCGCACAACATCACCTACCTGAAAACTGACTTCACTTACACGGTTATAATTGTCAAAACCTCCTTCTTCTTGGGTTTAGCTTCTGCCCATTTCTATTTACCTAGGAATCAATATCATGGAGTTCTACTCCAAATTTTACCCACTTGCTCATGCAACTCAGGAAAAGTTTGTTAGCTGTTTTTCTACCCCATAGCAACTCAAATGGAGACACTTGAGTGAAAGAATGGGGACTAGTACAATAAAAGCATAACATTCAATGCACCAAATGTATCACAACACACTGATTGGCAATGGCCCACTGTATACATTGAACTAAGACACAGTTCATGCTTTCCCCTTGACCATTGATTTGGGGATGATATAACAACGTTTCCAGATGGTTAACATCCCCAGATTTTAAAAACATGTCTACTTTCTCATTCACAAATTGTACCCAATTATTGGAAACTAAAATATGAGGAAAATCTTCACATAGGAAAATATCTTTCAAAAATTCAATAACAGCTTTGGCATTAGGTTTTTGTACAAACTTCACCTTTAGCCATTTGGAATAAAGGTCAGCCACCACTAATGTAAACCAGAACTGACCGGGTAAGTTGTTGAAAAGACCGAGCAGGTCTATAGCAACTTTCTCCCAAGCTTTAGATGGGCATTCGATAGGTTGCAATGTTTTTTTATTACCAAGCTCTTCTACCAACTAGCACAAATATTGTATTCTCCAAGAAAGCGATCAAACACTCTGTCCATCGAAGGCCACCACAATGTCTGCCTTAACCTTTGCTTTGTGAAAGTGCATCCCAAAGGATACTCGTGGGCAACCTTGATCAACTTTTCCTTCAACCCAATAAGGAGTACCAATTTCTCGGCTCTTTCCAAAAGCCCATCCTCGACTGACAACTCACCATACACTTTCCAAAAGGGTTGGCAAGAACACTCAATCAACTTTTCCATGGGCCACCCCTTAGTCACATATGCATTGACTAACTTCAGGTCCTCTTTCTTCACCAATTCAGCCTTACACTTAGATTCCGATATGGCACACAAATCTTCAATATCTAAGGCTGCAATCAGACAATTCTCATCTTGTTGATCTTCGGCATCATCCACACTCAGTTTCAGATGGGAACCTAGACAGAAAGTCTGCTCTTGCATTCTTTGCTCCTTGGAGGTGTACTCTTTAAAGATGGTACTGCAAAGGTTTGGTGTACAGTCTTAAAATCCTAGCTGTCTGTTCTTTAATGTTGTCACCACTCAGGATAGCCAGCAGGGGCTTATGGTCTGTTTTTACAATAAATTTTGTGCCCCAAATATTTGGTTTGAAGTTCTGTATGGCCCACCAATATGCCAACAACTCTTTTTTGATTGTTGAAAAATGAGTCTCCTTTTCTCTCAATAGCCTAGAAGCATATCCAATGGTATTTTCAACATTGCCACAACATTAGGTGAGAACAGCCCCCAAACCATAATTTCTATCATCTACAGTGACACAGCATGGCAACTTTGGATCAAACGGTTTTAGGATTTTGGTGCTTGCCAACTGTTATTTTATCCAGTCAAAAGACTCTTGACATTTTGAATCCCACTTCAAAGCTACATTCTTCCTCAAAAACATGAATAAAGATTTGATGAGTGAAGCATTGTCTGGAATAAAACCGGTATTGGAGTCACAAAAGTCCAAAATAAACTTGAGCCCAGTCTTATCAGTGGGTGGTGAGGCAACAATTATGGCATTAAGTAGCCAGAGACTTGGTTCAATCCCCTAACTAGAAACAATGTGACCCAAATACTCCACCTTGTTTTTACTAAGCTCACATTTTTTCCATTTTTAGAACCACACCTTTCGCTAGCCCAATGCCCAATAATTGGTTCAGGATGGCCTCATGCTCCTCCTTGGTTGCAGCAAAGATTAAGATGTTGTCCTGGAATGCTACAACCCCTTTTATAACTCTGAACATCTGATACATAATCCTCTGAAACACAGATGCCACCAAGGCTAACCCAAATGGCATTCTACAGTATTGAAAAGTACCAGCAGGGGAAACAAAAGCCATGCAATACCTGGAATGAGGTTCTAGGACAACTTGATGGTATGCTGAGTCTAAGTCTAGCTTTGTGAATGATTTTTCCCCTGCAGATAATGCCACAAGATATATTATTTTCAGTAGAGTGTGTGAACCATCCCAAATGGCCTTGTTTAGACTGTGCATGTCTACACAAATGTTCACTACCAACGGTGATAGCTAAAGGGAAGAGTCAATTGATTCAATGACACCCTTGTCATAAAGCTTCATCAATTCCTTTTGAGGTTCTCCCTAGTCAAAAAAGGAATGCTGCGCAATTTATGCTTCATAGGCACGGAACCATCCGTAACTTAGATTTTATGTTGGAACCCACTAATAGTCCCCAGAGTATCCGAGAAAACAGAAGGAAACTGTATTCTGGGGTACTCCATTAAACCTTCTCCTTGTATTGAAACCTGGTCTTTAGTGACTGGCCTTAGCACCATCTTGAAAAGTCCTTGGTCAACCCACCCCAAAATACACAATCATTTGACCACTACACATTTCTTACCAAAAATCTTTCTGTCTTTGAATACTATGACTTCTTCAAAAAAACCTGACAACTCAATGCATCACCCTTCATAGGACACTGGAGCACTGTCAAGAGGTTCCAGAACTGTACCAGGCTATTTTTCATCTAACAAATTCTTTGTTATCATGGTTATTCTGGCACCAGAATCCACCAACAGTTTCACTGATCTGTCACCTGCTAACACCTCAACATAAGGGTCCACACAATCAGCTGCATCCTCTGTAGCCACAGATTCTGACAACCAGAGCTGTATCTTGAAGATCAACTTGGAGTTTGCCAAATTGATTGTCATTCTCAGCTTATACCAAATTAGCACCAGCATTATTTTCCTTTTCTGCTTGTTTCACTTGACTCTGACACACCTTGGCAAAGTGTCTTAACTTGCTGCAATTTCTGCAAGTAACATTCCTTGCCGGACATTGTTTCCCACTTCTGAAGTGAGCAACATTACTACACCTGAAGCATAAATTAGTTTGTTGTAACTCTTTTAGAAGACTTGTTAATATCTTCAACATAACTTAGATATTTGACACCAATGTTCCCCTTTTTGACGTATAAAACTAACAATGTCTGTTTTTTCTCTTTTAGTTCCTTCACTGAAATCTGTGAAGTTTCTGTGCTTTTAACTATGTGCAGCTTCTCCTCCAATGTTAGATTACCTAATGACAGAAGTTTCTGTTGAATGGTTTTGTTTGCAATAATAACATTTGTTTTCATTGAGGATAAAAATTGGAATGCTCCAATTGCTCGTAGGTAAGTTTGGAATTTGTTAAACCAGTTCCACCACCCAACAGGTGGTTTTCTGGGTGACTGAAGAAAAGGCGGTGGGGGGTTGACTGATTGCATACTGAAAAAACCTTCACTGTAACACTAAAAAGCTAGACGTTTGTGTGTAACATTGAACCATCAAATGTATATTTCAGTTAAATCTGGGCTTGTGTCATCCTAGGAAAATGTGATTGTGTGTATCACTGAAAAACAATGTGAAAGTGTGTATCGCTGAAAAACCATGGTGTCCTTTGGAAAATACAATACGTAGACTGTGAGTGAGCATATCACTGAAGGACCATAGCATACTGGGTTATATACAGTATGTCTGAACAGTGTGCAAATCACTCTGACATCTTGCCTGCAACAGGCTTGGGCTCAGTAAGTGAGCATATCATTGAGAGCCCATAGTATCCATGAGAATATGCATTACGTTAGTACTGTTGTGAGCTCAAAAAACTTGCAAATACCCTTTTGAATGCATCGTAAATGAGCATCTTGATGCTTATTGGTTATTTCAGACATTCCTAAGGTGATGTTGGAAATTCCATCTAAGATGAACTATAGTATAAAAGAACTGCCAATTGACCACTAGTCAAGGAATGTCCTTCACCCCAAAATATTGTGCAAGATAATGCCATAGAAGTTCCTTCCTGCCAGAGATGCTGACGTATCACACTTTCTACTGAAAGCTGATATCAAGTCCGAGTCTGGGAGGAGCCAATGCTGATTAGGCCTGTGCAAAGTTTTAATTACTCTAGAGAAATTGGAGTAATTTCAGTAATTCTACTCCATGCTGTAATAGTGTAGTGCATAAAAGTAGGTTTTAGGTTTTTATTAGATGACATTGTAACCATGGTAGAAATGTTAATTTTATTCTCGTTGTTCACAACATGCATTTGTGCTGTTTTAATTGGATTCTGTGTGGTTATTGTAGGTGTGCTGAGCAACAGGGTCCACCTGTTGAAATAAACATGCTTTTTAGTTAAAGTGCCTTTCTTTTAGCACAGTTTGTGTGTGTGTTATTGAATAGAATGACAATGGTTTGTTTCTAATCACCACGGTGTCCTGGGATCCTTGTTTAGGGATTGTTAGTAACCCAAAAGCATTAATCCCACTTCAAGTATTTATTGGGTGGGGTTCTGCAGGGCTACAAAAACCTGACTTTCACATTCAAGTGTTGATGCATTGAACTAAGTTCATTTGTGTCACCCATGGGTGTGAAAATAAACTTTGTAGAGCTGAGCCAGAGACTCACGTGATATATACAACTGAAGTAGTGGAGTGAGGTGTTTGCCATCATGGCTTAACGCCTCACTCCACCACTTTAGAAACGCAAGGCTGCACCATATTTACGAGAATATGGTGCAGCCTTGTGTTTCCCCCTGCGCTGGCGCTACACTTAGCAGTGTAGCGTCAACGCAGGCACCCTTGCACCATAGTGCAAAGGTGACTGCATGCAGGGGAAAGATTGTTTATGTACAGGAAGGTCCCCCTTCCTGTACATAAGCAATCTTTAAATGCCATTTTGTCACTTCTATGTGTGCTGCTTAATGGAAGTCCCAAAATGTCATTTTTTTTAAAGATTGTTTATGTGCAGGAAGGGTCACCTTCATATACATAAACAATCCAAGGCTTTTTGCTTTTTCCATGTGTGCTGCACACATGGAAAAAGCAAAAACGAGGAGAAATAAAGCATTTCTCCACATTTCACCAACTTAAGACCCGGTTTTCCCTGGCCTTAATTTTGGCACTGCCTCCTATGTACGCTGCCCTTGTAAATAGGGGGCAGCGACAAAATCAATGGGTGTTGCGATGGGACGCCGACCGCAACACCCACTGCCCACCCCTTTCACGCTAAGCATTGCGTGAAAGGGGGCCTTATTTACAAGGCAGTGTTAAGCCACGTTAAGTTGCTTAACGCTGCCTTGTAAATAAGGTAAGGCCCCTACCACCACGGGCACGTCACAAAAAATGACGTTCCCATGGCGATAGGGGCTTGTACATATGCCCCTTAGTTTATTCAACAATGGTACCCAGCAATGGAACAGGATGTTTTGGAAACCCCTTGTGTATTTCCTTTTTTGATATACACATCATTCAGGAGGATTATCCATCCCAGGCAACTAGACCGAAAGAAAACACACAGTTAATGGATAATAAAAGACTGAAAACACCATGACAAAAAATTCAAACAAACAACAACTAGAAAGCAATCTAGGGAGCTTGTATTTAATTGATTAAAAAAATTAAAATGAACTTACAGGAACCTCAACTCAGGACTCAGGATAAAGTTACTCCATGTTGCATAGATTTTGTAAGCAACACGAGGCCTGATTCACAATGGTAAAGTTACACTTTTGGTGTTACATTACTCTTGCAGTGTGAGTTTACGGCTAATAACTTTTCCATCAGTAACTTTACGAGTAGCAAATTTGGGAGTAGTAAGTAACTCCAAATATTTTAAAAGACGTACTCATAGTTAGCTACTACTTGCAAAGTTAGTTAGTACTCATAAAGTTACTGGTAGGACAATTACACTTCAAGAGTAAACTTATGCAAAGGGTCAGATGTACGACCCACCAATTTGCGACTCGCAAATTGCGTCGCATGTGCGACTCGCAATTTGCGACTCGCAAATTGGGATGCACAACAGTGTCTCAGACACTGTTTGCGATTGCTCATGGGGTCGCAAATTGCATGCCTCATTAATATTAATGAGGCAGGCGTAATTTGTGACCCCATTAGGACTTGCTAGCACTCACAGGGATGGTGACCTGCTGGGGTCAGCAGACCACCATGTCTCTGACTGCTTTTTAAATAAAGCAGTATTTTTTTTTTTAAATACAGCCCGTTTCCCTTAAAGGAAAATGAGATGCATTTAAAAAAGAAAAATGAAACTTTTCAGTTTCATTTTTTTAAGGGCACGCAGTGGTCCCTGGGACCACTGCCTGCTCTTAAAAAATATTTTCTCACATACTCACAAAGGGGAAGGGGTCACCTGGGGACCCCTTCCCATTTGCGAGTGGTTTACCACCTACTTGAAGTAGGTGGTAAACTGCGGGTGTTTTGTGACCGAAATTGCGGTTGCAAAACTTTAGTACATGGCATGGTTACTCGCTATTAGGAAGGGACGCCCCTTCCTAATAGCGTGAGTCGCAAATGCTATTTTGCGAGTCAGTGACTCGCAAAATAGCATTTGCGGTTGCAAACGGGAGTATCTCCCGTTTGCTGCCGCAAAAAAGGGTCATACATCTGGCCCTAAAAATGTAATTTTACCTTTGTATTGTTGCTCGAATGTGAATTTACCTTGAAGAAATGAAAGACAAAAGGCATTTGGCAAAACAGGAACAACTGGCTTAATTGAACGCAGCAGGGAACAGAGTCGGGGGTCTGAAGACTGTCTCAAACCACATTGGTTTCAGCCATCATTTTATACATTACATGAAGCCTCATAAAATGATTTATGCATTCCTTCAGAGACAGAAATTTGTGTCTAGTCATGGGTCATAAATCTGGTCTTTTGATAAGAAATGCAGTGGGCCTCGACTTTGCTTGGACGCAATGCAAGGCCAGGATGTAGTTCTCCAGGTGTCCGGTATGGGGAGCTCATGATCACTGCATGTAGTTTGCATGCTGCATTCTGATTGGCAGTGTGTTTCTAACTTAGTGTGGTTTCTGACTTTATGGTGTTTTTGGGAACATGCGCACCTCCGGCCAAACGTGTTATATTAGGGCCAATCTCCTGAGACCATTGGGGTGTCGCAGCCTATCAATGGGATCGTTCTGGGTTTTCTTGCTCGCCTGTTTGTCTAAGGGTTACCTGTCTCCCCACCTGTGATCTGTCAATCAGTTACCTCAGGCCTAGGTCGCAGGACCTGCCTGCGAGGAGGAGGTCATATCAGGTGAATTCAACAACGGAGATGCGAGTTCATTATTATACATACATATATCATAGTGTCATCGTATTTATCAATATTAACAGTGTATCAGGCCCTAATGCACTCTAGTACTGCTTATCCTTGGACAGACTCTGCATTATGATTATGTCCCTTTCATGCCTGGGTGGGTAGTTGGGTTTCTGTGGGCTATTGTTTAGTTAAGAAGATCCTGTAACAGTTAGATTAGCTTTAACCACATCTACCCCGCCAAGTGTGTGATCCATTAATGTTATAAATTATGAACTCACAACTCAATAGATCACACAACCTGGGGGAAGAGGGTTCGGGGTTTCATGAATGTATAGAAAAGGGGAAGTTGGGGGAAGGTGAGAAAAAATAAACACAATATTCATCAAGTCAATGAGTAGCACATCATCATCTCATCGGTTGTGGAGGTAAGAAAATGGTTCAGTTACCAAATGCAAACAGGCCTTCAGCCCCAGAATACCAAGTTATCTCATTGTTATGTTACCCATAGTCCTAAAATACAAAATTGGGAGGACCCACACAGTTAAAAAAATTGTTATTGCTAAGAAAAGAAAACTTACACTGTATATAAAAATGGACGGTGCACCTGCATTCTGCTTCTTGGAATGTCCATCTTAGTTACAGGGCTGAACCGGTACAAAAAGGTGTGTTAAGTAACTTTCATGCAGAAGAAGACAAGGCCTGTGTAAAGAAAATAAGTACATGTCAATATTGAGGAGTCAAGGTAAGCTTCATGGCAGATGAGATTCAAGAAGGCAGAGCATATGCTAGTGCAGTCATTTTCAATCAACTAAGAAGTGAGAACAATTGCTCCACTAATCCCAGCCAAGTTGTTGCATGTTCCTGGCTGATTAATTCCACAAATGGCAAAACCATTTAGCTGTGTGCATCCATCATGTTACATGTGTCCAGTGACAGTCCCCCTTAGACTATAATCACTTAATTAGAGATATTTAATGATGATCTTTACTGGCAGCCCAGCTAGGGAAAAAAAAAAGAAGGATAGAGATGGGAGGTATTGCCCTCATGCCCTTTAAGTGCATGGAGTCTTCTTGGAAGTACATTGGTCTACAACATACATTTGCCTAAATGGTACAGTGTAAGCCAGACACCAAATAAAAACATTTTCTTCTATACGCTTTTTTCTCCAAAGCAGCTCAACAATATATATGCAAGTTCCGTTGTGGGCTAGTTAGTCAGGGAAGTAGAGTTCATCCTCAAACTCCACATTTTGAAGTGGAAGACTGGTCCTTCTGACTGTGACAACTATTCCAGCAGCACTGGACACATGCTCAGAAGACGCCCTGGCCAACAGACAAGCCAGATAATTTCAGTCTGTTTAGCTCTGGCCATTGTCGCATCTTCCCATACCAATAACTCTTTTGTGTCATCTGAATAACCTTGGAGCAAGAGGATGGTAATTGCTACTGCCACTTGCTCAACATCTGTTGCCTTAGCCTCTGCACTTGACTTAAGCTCTGCAACTTGAAATTAAGCAATTTAAGGGATTGGGTCAGATATTTCTGTAGTTGGTGTTGCTAGTAATGATACTGTTGTAAGACAAAAGTATTGCCCTCTCTGAATGTTGAAGGCTATATACTAGAACGTCTGCCCGGGCCTCAAACTTAAAGCTGTTCTTCTTCCAGATTTCTCAGTTGATTAACAATCCAAGTATCATGAAGTGAATGAAAGTGGACAGTATTTTCTGTACCATGAATCAAGTATTGTGGCACATATGTATTCTTTGTAGGACACGATCTCTCTTTGCAGCCTTGGGTTAACAGCCATGCAAATGATTAAGCTGTGAACTAACTCATATGCTTCTTCGTTCACACTGGCAAATCTTTGTCCCAACTTTTTCAGCTGGTCATGTAATAGATGCAACAACGGGGGTCCTCCTTGCTGATTTCCTGTGTGAAAACCTCAAACGGAAACAGCATTTCTGTCAGGGACTTGACTAGCCCCCATTTGTTCACCTACATTGTCATGTTTTTCTCAGTTGCATCCCACAGTTGTTTATTGGATTTTTTTTTGCAGTGCCCCTGACACAGGCAACCTCTGGAGAGAACAAAGAGATGGTAAATGTAATGTTCGTTTGCACAAATTACTGTATGCTGTGGTGTCTGCATCTGAGTTTATGCCATTTTGAGGTTGCTGATGTGGGTGATGCTGGCACACTATATGGGACAGGGCTGCTTTGTGTAATGCTGTCATCCTCTTCTTCCTCATTACCACCTTCTACGTTAATTAATGTGAAATGAGCTGCTACCACTCTCTCATCTCCACCACCACCAGCTATCTTTTTCAGATGGAACGTTTGATCTCCAATACCATAGTGCAAACCTGGCTTACCTTGACAAACAGTCATGGGGCGAATGGATAACATTCAATGTTAGCCACCTGATTACTAATTGTAAAGAAGTCCCAAACTGGGGAGGATTTTTTTTTTTGTGAGTCACTGCCAATGCCTGAAGAGCTGGAGGCTGGTGGCTACATCATTTGCCTCTCTGTAGGGCATTCTTCATCTGTGGTAGTGGTGGATGCAGGTCTTGGCGGGGGTCTTACAAATATGGAAGCCGGCGGTGGCGGAGGTGAAACCACATCCCTCTGAGAAGGTTGAAAAGAATTGGTCATCTTGGTGTCCTCTGAGCCACCTTTTATACCAGCAATCACTAGCTCATATCATTACTGTCACTTTACATAATTCTAAGGCTTTCATGAACTTTCCTTTTTCCTTGTCTCTCAAGTTGGGTCTCAGACTCGGTCGGCATCCAATCCATGTTCAGAACATCAGTAGGAGGGCTCGGAGGAGATGGTGGGGTACCCTTTCTTTTTCTTGCTGGCAATCGTGAAACCAATGGCTCAACCTCCTATCTTGCACCTACTTCAGGAAGAACTGTTGCCGGCTGTGGCTCCTGTTATCAACTTTCCTGTGCAGATGAGACAAATCTTTTTCAGACTCACTGCTCGTCACCATGACTGCAGTGGCTGCATCGCTGAGAGACAAGGGCATGGGCTTTGCATTAAGTTTTGATGGTGCTATTGATGCAGGAGTGCTGCTCACAGCCTTTTGCTGCCCAGAGGAGGGTGCAGCAGGTACATCGCATTTCCTGAAACAGGTGGAGGTTGGCACACCAGTGGTGGTAATATCCTTCTTCTTCTCCTCCTCACTTGTTAAAGATTGAAGGAATCGCTGTTAGCATGAGCTGAAAGCCATTTTGTACTTGGCAGCCATTTTAGTTAGCCATGTGCTCGCCATGTGCTTTCTCCCTCTTCCAGAGTCTTGCACATGCTCAGAAAGGCCTAGCTGGTAGAATGCACCTGCTCCTAGTATAGAACTGTCAGGCTATTCTTACTGATGTAAGCAGTTTAGTCTCCCCTCCCACTTTGTAGAGCAAGCAAATTTTGTATACCCATATTAGTCAATAAGCATGCTTATATGTGCTAGGACCTCCCCTTGATTTTATGCTGACTATGTAACAAATGCATATATAAGGACCCTGTTCTCTGCACTCATTAGAATGCCTCCTACAGTGGCCTGCGGGTACCGTAAGACGCAATCTCCCTCATCTGAGGTTTTAAAACATGTTTTTTGATATTACAGCTTCCGTGCCAATCTTTTCTTTGTTGGTCTTAAGGACCAGATGTATCAGTGAACCCCTAATAAGGTTTTTATTTCTACAAATGGCGCCCGAAAGTGGACCTCATCGGTGCAGCGGCTATCCAAGGGAGTGGTCTTGAAGGGAGACAGTAATCTACTGAGGAGTACAGGACAGGAATCTACTGAGGAGGTACCCTGCGCACGGAGATTGTTTGTCTTCCAGCCCAGTATATTTCTGGTCTTCCTGATCTGATCCTCCAAGTGTTTGCCGCTCCCGACTGAGAACTTCTTTGGCGTGAGTATTTTAAAACGACCGTTAGGTCACTCAGAACTTGGCAGTTGGAAGCTGGAGACTTTGGTTTGGTAAGGTTGCTGGAGCAACACTTTTGTTTGGAATGACTTGGCCAAGATTTTGGTTTGTTTGTTTGTTTTGCTGCAGCAAATGAAGGCAGGTAATGAGGAGATTTTTCTCTAACTTTGAAAACTTGAACGGCACACATTGTGTTAAGTGTCACTTGGAGTATAATATTATATATGCTATAATATTCTTGACATGCCTGCTTCTAGCACACTTCGTAGAAAGTGTTGCTGTCTTGGAGGTACCGATATGGATTTAGGAAGTACTCAGCTGACTCCCTCAGAGGGGATACCTAAATAGGTTTAGGTATAGTAAAAGATATTTCTTCCTTGGTGACTAAGTACCCCATGGAACTAAATATGTACATAAAACGGATCCGGATCTGCGCACTTAGTAACATTCATAAGTGGTGATATGCAGAGCGCTTTTTGAGTGTTCTACCAGCCAAAACTGGCGAATTTGGTGTATTTTGGCTTCTTGACCATGGAACAGTTTTTTGGGCTACTTTTGAGAGCTCTTCTTGTAAATATGACTTACAATTAGTATTTACAAATAGTTTGGTCTTGCGTACAATTTGTAAGCTGTCTTAAAGTCCTAAGTGGGTTAAATGTGTGTTTCAATGTCTATGTGGTTTGACATTGGTGATACTTGTGTGAGTAAATAGCGATTGCGCTCTTTGTGTAAGAATGGCTAGCTTTAAGCGCGCTGTGTTGTGTGTTCTGAGTGTATGACCCCCTTCTGTAAATGTCTGGAATGAGCTCAATGAGTTTGTTTATGTTTTTTTGCGGTCATCATTCTGTTATGCAAACTGTCATTTAGTTACTTACATATTAAATAAAAATCCAGAAATGAATTATATAACATATGCTAAACAGCTGCATGTTACTATTAAATTGACAGAGTAAGACACTATACATGTGTGCAAATTGCCACAATGCTAAAGATAAAATTAGAATTCGTATTCAATAGGATTAAAATAGGCCTCATACAGAGGAAGAAAAACGAAATTGTGTGTTTTGTAATCAATAGACTAAAATACAACATGTTACAGCATTTTCCTTAGATACATTGTATTAGACATTAAAAGGCATGCACATCATCTGAGTGAATTTGGTCGTTGCTGAACTAAATACACATTATAGAAAGATAGATTTGACTGCATTGAAATGCCTCAGTTTTTAAATAGACTGTGACATGCTTTTCTTTCAGCACCCGAGAAAAAAAGCTTTCCAACAGCTGTGTTTAAACTGACTAACTGAAAAGAAACTGTTTGACACAGCAAATGGGGATTTAACTCTGTCAGGGTATTTCAAATAATAAAGGGTTTTTTTTCATGAGAAAGGCGTGAAAATTCGACGCCTGCTGACAAACAACAGCTGCATAAATAGCATATGGCTATTCCTGATCACGGCCACAGACAGGAATGCTGAGTCAGCGAAATTTTAAGTCAGTGTAAAACTGGTATGAAGGCCTGCATTATTTTAAAAGTTTCAAAAAACCAGTTTCATTATTTTGGATAACAGAGAACAAAATTGAAAGTAGGGATTTCCTTTCTTAATGCCTTTTTTCATAAGTACCTCTGTGGTTCTGATGTTAAATAATAACTGTCCTTTAAAAAGTGGCGCAGACTTTTCATGTTTCAAGTAAGGCTTCTGTGCTTAGGGTTATACATGAATGCGTTTAAATATGATAGGCTACGAATGAAGCTTGCTTTTCAAATGTGGAATCATCAAAATGGTTGGTTTTATTAAAAAAAAAAAAAATTATATGAAAAAAATATATTATTAAAAATAAATGCTTTAAATTCGGTTTTTCATCTTTATAAAGCCTAATCATCATACTGTGAATTCCTAGCATCAAAGTTGAATTTAAGCAGTGCTGTACCGAAAAAAAAAGGAAACTTAAATGTGAAATGTCACTTTACCCAGCCGTACAAAACTCATTTTTATAAGGGTATACCTTATACATTTCTGATTTCCCATTCCTGGGCTATCTAGAGAACACTCTGGGGGTTCCTATTATGCAAAAATATTGTAGGATATTCATTTTTAAGTGCCCTTACCACCAAAGTCGAAATTGAGCTAAATTCACAATTTTACAAGCAGTTCTACCACTCAGGGCAGGTTTCAAACTGATCTCAAGCTAGAGCTGGTACACATGCCAGTATAGAACAAACAGCTGACCTCTGTATTACTAGACTGCACACCACACACTGTACACAAATGAAAATAAGTATACAGAAACCAGCAGATGTTATTATCCTACCTTTAAATTACTGGCAAACAGACCGGACAGGACTGCCTTTCAGCCGTGATTCTCCAGAGTTGCTTTGAATTACAAAAACCGCATGGCAAGCCTTGCACAAAAAAAATGACCAGCTGCTGAACGGGTCAAAGGTCGGAGTTCTGCATTTAGCAACTTAGCAGGGTGAAGGGTAAGGTTTGCTTGGCCACTTCGACCTCTGAAAAGTTTTTGAAAGACGAGATGACAGCGCAGAGAGAGGAATGAGAAGCTTTGCTTCCTATTTTTGGCAAACACACGTTTTGCGCAGTCATATGAAACGAAGGAAAAGCAGCCCTCAGTTGAGCATTTATCTGTCATGTATATAAAAATAATGGTTTTAGTTTAAAGAATACTGTGTAGGGGCTACCATAAGGAGGAAATGGATTTTAGTTTGCATTCATGCGCCCTCATGTTAATCTACTACAATTGCTCAAGGAATTGGTAAATTGGTTGCTAACGCTTTCTACAGTACTCAATGTGCTTGTGTTAGGCTGAATCAGAGAATAGCCACTTTCTAAGATATCTCCTACAAGTTTGTTTGTGCCCAGTTGCTACAAATAGGGGTTGAAAGTGTTGACAGAAGTGAAACCTGTTTCAGGTTTTCCTACTGTCAAAATGGGGGAAGGAGGCTAGCTCCTCTACAAATTAAGGGTAGGCAAAATTATGTTTTCTCTCTTCTTTTTCTCACTCTTTCTTGAGTCTGTCTAAGCTGTCTAGGAAATGGCCATGTGACAGTTATTGGCTATTCTGTAATACTGTTTTAAAATTGTTAGAATTAATAAAATGATGAAACATATATACTATGTTACTGCCCATCCTGTATGAAAGAATGAGTAGAACAGATTGATGTTCCCTTATTTGATCTTTAAGGGGAACTGTATAGTGGGGGTTTCTGTTCAAAAATCTCAGGTGGCAACACTATTATTGTTTATGTTATTCTCATGTTCTATACAGTTTTGCAAGGGCATTGCTAGTCTTTTATTAGCTAGTCTCTGTCAATAAGCTGACAGCCCTTATTAGAGCTGGAGATAGGGTTTTTTTCCTTTTGAAAATGATGTTGCATAGTCCAGATCGTGAAAAGTAGAATGCAGGAAAGACGCTCATGTGATCCTTAGCAAACATTTTGAAGGAAAATATTGTTTGTCATAACATGTTCTGCTGGAGAAAATGTACCCACTATGTTGAAGTTTAGTTCTTTTTGCAATAAGAATCCCTGTTAAATTAGCAGTTTTAGATTTTCCTGCTGCGCCTATAACATGAGAGCATGGTCCTAAGCATAACATGTAAGAGAAATTATTTTACAAGTGTCTGCAGTCCTGTACAAGTAATGTAAAATCTATGAGTAAAAGTGTAGAACATTTCCTTTTTCTTGAGGGTTCTTCAGATTAGTAATATAGGAATACACCAATGTAAGTATTTGGAGTATGTCTGTATTGTTTTTCTCTTTTCCTCAGAATTTAGTAAATGAACACAGACTTCCTTGGCTGTTTGGGATTGGGTGATGTATTACTCTTGTCAGTTCACCAAAACGTTCCTTTTATACTTGCCAATAGGTCCAGGGTTTTCTACTCTCAGATAGATGAAGTGGTTCTTGGGTGCCTTGCTAATGTATGGGGCGCCCCAAGACTAAGGAAGTATTCTGTTGTTAGATTATTTCTGTGCCTTGTCTAAAGACCTCTTGTTCTGTCCACCAATAGATATTTGCTGCCTTACAACCATTGCCAGAGGGGCCCGGACATCAGATCCAGCCTGGGAGTCAGCACCAGTCCAGCCTACAGTCAAAACAAAAGGAACCAGCACAGGCGTTGCTGGCAACTAGGACCTCAGTGAAGGCAGAAGCACTGGGACGTGAAGTGTGTACCCCTGCCACTGTCTTGGGCGAAAGACGGGGTTACAAATCAGGATGGAGAAATCTTTGTGTGGATCCAGTTTTTGATGCCCAGCTGAGAGAGTCACAGAACGACAAGGACGGCAAGGAGGCTTTTGCTTGAGGTGACCCCCTATGAAACAAGGGTTGCTTCAGGCCTTTGAGTCCTGGTCCCAAGTGAATGCAAGTCTATGCCTTTGTTTGTTGATCAAGGGATGCCTGAGCATATTGGCTACAATTTGTGGCCCCAACAAAAGAGCTGTGCGCCAGAGGTGCAATTCAGGAGTTAGGGAAGGACTTGAGTTTAGGGTACAGGTGCTGTGCCCTTGGTGCCTGTTAGATTAAAGTGAAGAAAACTGGTGCACTGCCTGAGACACTGGACAGGATCATTGAGGGTATTTGCCCTGGGGGGGTGATTGCCCTATCCTGAAAGAAAGACTTTTCCTTCTCCGTGATTCTTGAGTTGCGAGTTGTGCAGCTCCACCGTGGGAACAACAAGAGCCTGCCTGTGAGGCTCAAACGGACACAGGGAGAAGACTCCCCTCTGGTTGGTTGTACTACAATTTCCCAAGGACTCTTTTTTTTGTTAGTAATGTACCCCTTTGGTCGTCCCATTTTTGAGGAGGAGCAGCCCTTTGCGGCTCCCCGTCCTAATTCCAATGGCCTTGTGTGGTCCTCCTGGTCCCCCGGAGCCAGGATTGTTTTTGTAATAATATGTCTGACTGCATTAATATTTTTTTTAAGAGTAATGTTTATTCTGCACGAGAAAAGTTAATCTGAGCATGTTACTTTACTCTTTCCTTAAGTATATTAATTGATACTTTAGCCATCATAAAAAATACTGAGAAAGTCTATTGAAAATGTTTTTATTAGGTATGTGCTGTTAGCTATTCTGAAATTGAAATAGATAGTCACTGAAATACATCAGAGCCCTGAAACTTAGAATTAGACTAGATGGTTTTGGTATTTGCTTTCTGCTTAGGGCTGGAAAAATATTGAGATTTCTGTTTGAGATAATAGTCATTATTCTCTCTTGCTACCTGTATGACCCAATGCTCTGTTCCCTTTGTACTCCTGCTTATACCTTATATATACCTGCTTAATGAAATGTTTAGAATGTAAATGCCCACCTAGCATAGGATATTGATGAATTTATGAGAAGAAAATGTGCAAAATATTTTCTATGTCTCTACTAGATCATGGGAATGTCTTTAGCTCATGCTAAAAGGATCATCTGTTAAAGATTGCAGGAATCGCTGTTAGCATGAGCTGAAAGCCATTTTGTACTTGGCAGCCATTTTAGTTAGCCATGTGCTCGCCATGTGCTTTCTCCCTCTTCCAGAGTCTTGCACATGCTCAGAAAGGCCTAGCTGGTAGAATGCACCTGCTCCTAGTATAGAACTGTCAGGCTATTCTTACTGATGTAAGCAGTTTAGTCTCCCCTCCCACTTTGTGGAGCAAGCAAATTTTGTATACCCATATTAGTCAATAAGCATGCTTATATGTGCTAGGACCTCCCCTTGATTTTATGCTGACTATGTAACAAATGCATATATAAGGACCCTGTTCTCTGCACTCATTAGAATGCCTCCTACAGTGGCCTGCGGGTACCGTAAGACGCAATCTCCCTCATCTGAGGTTATTAAAACATGTTTTTTGATATTACAGCTTCCGTGCCAATCTTTTCTTTGTTGGTCTTAAGGACCAGATGTATCAGTGAACCCCTAAGAAGGTTTTTATTTCTACACACTGACCTCTTTCTTGGAAGGATCACCCTTTCTTGGGGCCATCTTCAAGTTCTTTCTCAGTTCTGGCAGTTGCCACTTAGCTGCAAAAGCATAAGCAGAGGAGGACTCAGGTGACAGCATTGCCTGCTTTCTGTTTGGCAGTACTGTGTATGATGCCTCTTATGTCCCATAAAGCAAACAAACAAGAAATAAATTCAGTGAAACATGGCATTTGCAGTTTGATTCTATAAACAATATAATTTAGTGAGGTACTCACAAACAATTAGCAATAGTGCATCCTGTCCAAACCATGCATAAATTCAATATTTCAATAACATACAGACTGAAAATGTTACTTTATCTGCCTCTAAGGCCTAAGAGGCGCCTGGGCGGTCAGGAGGTGCAGGGGAAAATGGAATAATTCTAAAATAAATTATTGCTGGTGTGCACCTATGATCTATGAGACATTTGTGGCAGGCAGGGGCTGAAGGGGAAAATGAAATAATCCTTAAAAAGATATTGCTTGTGTGCTCCCATCAGACACCTATGGCAGGCAGAGGGTGCAGGGAAAAACAAGTGATTAAAACAATGAATTGCTGGTGTCTCCTTAGGGACTATGAAAAATCCTATGGGAGGTATGGAGGGGCAGGAAAAAATGGGAATACATGCATAATAAACACTGTAATACAATCATCCTCAAGAAAGCAGAACTTATACCAGGGCAAAAAGAAAATGAACAAAAAACAAAAGGACATAGACCTCTTCTATCAATGTTGCTAGAAAATGGCTTTGAAAAGTGGAAGAATAGGATTTACAGTACACACTGACCACACCAAAAAACAGCCGCTCACATGTTCAGAAGAACAAGCAAGAAGGCATGGACAACAAAGAACACATGCAGGCCTTTAGCAAAAGCAAATCACACTGACTACACAAAATTGCCACCCACCACATGGCCTCCAATGGTGAAGACATGGACAATAAACAAACACATGCAGAATAATGGCAAATGCACACTGACTATACAAAATGTCCGCCTGCCACATGTTCATAACAACAAGCAACAAAGAACACATGAAGGTCTATGGCAAAAGCACACTGGCTACTCTAAATAGGTGCCCTGCCAAATGGCATGGGGAACAAACTAGGCCTCAAATTGATTTTGCTGCTGCTTGAGTAGAAGATCTACTGGAGAAGCAGTCCTCTGACTGTGACCGCTCACGTTAGCAAATCACGCCAAGAGGCTTCCTAAAACCTGGAAATCACACTATGCAAAGCCAAATCTCACTTGTGCTCACCAGATTGTTTGTTGGACCCTTGGCCTACTCCCATTGTCATCGCGATGGTATAATGGGAAAACAATTTTGCCATGTGGCAGTTGGCAGAATCTGGCTGGAAATTCCTCCAATTCTGTGACAGAAATTTAAAATTCTGCCCTGGCATAGTATATTCCTCCCACACCGCCACACAATAGAGGGATTAGATGAGCCTGGATGGTCCATCACTGGGAGGATGGGGCAGCGGAGCTCGGCACAGCCCCACTTACATGTGAATAGACAGTGCCCTGCCCTCACAAAAGGGACCAGATCATTGTGCCTGCAGCCAGGTTGGTGCCTGGGCAAGGGAGGAAGGAAATTCCAAGCTCTTCAAAGGGAAACTCAGGAAACCGCGCCTATTTCAAAGAAGGCTCCAGGTATAAAAATAGGACCCTCAGAACTACTCTTGAGGACACATCTGGCCCTGTGGAAGACTCATAGGAGGGACTGCTGTGCTGATTTGCTGCAAGAAGGACTGTTACTCTGCTTCCCAGCTACCCTGCTGCCTTGCTGCCTGAGTGAGAAGGACTGGACCTGAATCTTGAACCCAGGACCACCAGATTCACTCCAAGGGCTAGTTGGCTGGCCTCATGATCAGAGCATCTGTGACATCCACCTTGAACCCTCCACCTTTACTCTGCCTGCTGTGAGCCCTACCACCCACGTGGTGGTGCCCCAGTTCTGAACTCTTGAAAGAGAGCCAGAAATTGCTCTGCCAGCCCAGCTGTGGTCCTAGCAGAATCAAAGCAACACAATACATTGCCTGGCAGCCTCGCACCCAAACCAGCGCTGCATCATGTATCCCCGATGCAGGATTTCACAGCTCCTGGGAACCACCACTGCGTGACAGACCCTCAACGCAGGACCTCACTTTGCAGCTTCACAGCTCCATCGAACCACTGCTGAATGAAGCATCCTTAACTCCGGACATCGCATCCCAAACTGTAGCCAGCAGCTCCTCCGAACCTCCGCAGCTCAACACAACTTCAGCGCAAGACCTCGCTACACTACGCAACGAGGATTCAAGGTACTGTGTTCAGCAGCACTAACCTGGCCCCATATCCTGTCCACGTTCCATCCAGGTTGACCTGAACTTGTGACTTTGCCCCAGTACAGTGCGACCAGATAACCACAGGTGGACCTTTGTGCTTTTAAGCATTATTTTCCCCTAAAACTTTAAACTTTAAACTGCATATCTCTGGTCTATCTAATTAGATTTATGTTGTTTTGGTGTCAAATAATTCATCTAAATTGGTGTTGGATTTTCTTCTTTTGTGTTTTCACTTTATTGCTGTTTGGGTACTGCATAATTAGTTCAAACATTGCCTCTAAGTTAAGCCTGACTGCTTTTGTGCCAAGCTACCAGAGGGTTAAGCACAGGTTAATTTAATGACTTTAGCAGCTCACCCTGACAGGGATTGTGGCTGCTGCTGTTCCAGGATGTGAACACCACTCAAGCAACAACCCAATTCCTCACCCCTCCTCCCCCAATTACAGCCCTTGCAGTGAAAGTCAAAAATACTGTCATTCTCCCTCCTTTGACTGGTTCAAGGAAACACAGAACCATGTGAAGAAGCACTATGTGGCCGATTCTCTGCAACAGATCATCACAGACATCAAGAAGGATTCAGAGTGGAACCTCTCAGCCTCTCCCTACGCTGAATGAAAAACCCAATAATGAGAGTAGTAACATCACTAGATCGAGTTCCCAGCTGGGCATATTTGAGCATACTGCTTCTCCAATGCTACACAGAGCAATGAACTTCACCAACAAATCTGATGCTCCCATCGCTGCAGTTGCAAATTTTTCACGCAAATCAATGATTTATTATGAAGTACAACATGAGCTCCAATCATTTGAAATTATGCCTTTTTGAGAAACACCTATTTAGGAGAATGAATTTTGCACAGCAGACATTTCAACATGCTCCAAAGTCACACTGTTCCATTAACTGCTTCTTTCTTATCATTCGTTCAGTGACATACTCTTGATTCCACCTTGGTCCTATGTCTGGACCACTCTAGAAGTATTTTCATCCATCATCTGGCTAGCAACAATGATCATCGATCTACTGCTAACAATTGATATTACAATCCAGAAAGAACAATTGCACAACCTGTGGTTCATGAACTACAGCTGCATCTTTCATCCAAGAGCTCAAAGAGATCTGTATACAGCAAACATCACAGCTTATCCTGTGCCTAATGGCATAGCTTGGGAAAAGGTCCTTATCAAATTATGGGACCTACTGAGATTTTACAATTACCTTATTTATGAAGGTTTCAATGAATGACATTGCTATTCCTGGGTCTGTTTCAGATGGCTGGGATACAGAGACTGTAAAATGAATAATGTCTATTTTACAGGCCGATAACACTTTAAACAATGAAGATCAGAATTTGAATTCAATCAATTACAAAGAAATGTACTGTTATCATCACTACACACACAATAACAGACATAGAACTAGCTATCCTAGGGAAATACACAATTACATAAAATAGGAGCATTGTGAAGCTTCACCTGCTGATAGTCAACCAAATGTCTCATGGAAATGTCCTTACTTTCAGAGTGACGACAGGTCACATTCCTCATTCCACAGCATTCTATTTTTAACAAAATCCACAACGACTTTACAAGAATCTAATCACCACTAACAAGCTGATTTATGTAAATACACTCAGTCAAAATCTGGCCATCCAAGTCTATGAGTATTGGAAAGAAAATTATCATGAGAAAAGCATTTGGGGAGTAAAATTGTGGCAGAATCAAGGCATTGAGATCTTATTTTGGGCATGCATTCTACCTAGAGAAATGTGTCTTTCAACCATGCAGCATACTTCCTACCAGAAGTTAATTTGACTCTGTTTAATAATTTGGAATCACAAATCAACATTTCTGATTGTGATATAAATGAAACGATCCAGAATGGAACTTGTAATTCCACTAAGTCACTAGCTGAAGGTTTAGCCTGAAGACCCTATGACTCCAATACCTGCACTTGTCGTTATCTTTCCAACACCCCTAGTCGTAATCGTAAAGCTAATCACACTGATCCACGATTTAAAACTCAAACAACTGTTGTAGTTACCACATACAGTGTGGGCAAGCTGTGCCAATGCTGGTTAGCACATTCCAGTCTTTCAGCTGAGAAAAAGCACTTATCCTGAATCAAATAAAACATGGATTTTTCTGACTTCCTCCTGGGACCACATCGAACTAGAAATAAATGGCTCATAGCAACAGGTACCTATGCAATGCAATGTATAATGCATGAGACAAATACTCAGTAAAATAAGCTGAAGAGAGAATTAGGAAAATAGATTAAGAAATTATTGACAAGGGCATGCACATGCTGTCCAAGAGAATGTATTCATGGAATCTCATCCTGCCCTCGGTCTTAGACCTCCTAAAAAAAGACTAGGGGGCATATGTACAAGCCCCCATTGCCACGGGAACGTCACTTTTAGTGATGTTCCCATGGCGATAGGGGCCTTGCTTTATGTACAAGGCAGCGTTAAGCCACTTAACGTGGCTTAACGCTGCCTTTTACATGAGGCACCCTTTCACGCTATGGTTAGCATGAAAGGGGCGTGCAGTGGGTGTTGCGGTGGGCGTTCCACTGCAACACCCATTGTATTTGATGCTGCCTCCTATGTACAAGGGTGGCGTACATAGGAGGCAGCGCCAAAATTAAGACCAGGAAAATCTTGGTCTTAAGTTAGTGAAACGAGGAGAAATGCATTATTTCTCCTCGTTTTGCTTTTTCCATGTGTGCTGCCTTGTGCAGCACACATGGAAAAAGCAAATGCCATGGTTTGTTTATGTACAGGAAGGTGTCCCTTCCTGTACATAAACAAACCTTTTACAAAAATGCCATTTTGTAACTTTCATGTGTGCTGCATGAAGCAGCACACATGAAAGTTACAAAATGGAATTTTAGGATTATTTATGTGCAGGAAGGGACACCTTCCTACACATAACCAATCCTCCCCTGCACACAGAGGTGCGTGCATTGGCGCTAAGTTGATAAACTTAGTGCCATCGCAGGGGGAATCGCAAGGCTGCACCACATTCTTGTAAATATGGTGCAGCCTTGCGTTTCCGAAGTGCAGAGCGTGTCGTTAAGCCCAGGAGGCTAACGACATGCTCCGCCACTTCATTGTACATATCCCCCCTAAGGTGTGTTACAATACAGCTAGGCCCAATTGAACGGCTGCTCAGAACCCCTTCCTTCACCTTTGTTGGACTGCTGCATCGGGCTGCTCGTGCTGTGGGTGGTTGAGACCCAGCTTGATGCTCACAAGAACTGTGCTGCAGCTACATGTTCCCACCCATCTATGCCCTCCTCCTGGGCTCACAACACACTGCTGTAAACCACCGGCCATGTGATTGAAGCAGAGTCCTATACTGACAAACTTTATTTGTTACTGGCAGCAATCAAATGAACGAGCACCTCCATGGAGTCGAAAATCAAGATGACCATCGGAAGGTTTACTCGGTGAAGCAGTACTAATACTTCAGCCACAAACATCTGACCTTGTAGAACCACCTCACTGCCCTACAAGACAGGGTCCGCAACTTGGAAGAGCAGGTGGAGGATGCCAAAGGGAGATCCAGACGGAACAACATTTGGGTAGTGGGCCTCCCTGAGGGCACAGAAGGCAATGATGCGGAGTCTTATATAGACACTTGGATCTGCAGCTTCGTCCCCACGTATCTTTTATCTGCATTTTTCCTTGGGGAGCACACCCCTCTGGTCCCCCCATTATGGCCCCCACCAGGTGCTCCATCCTGCCCACTGGTTGCATGCTTCAAGAACTATTGAGACAGAGACGTTGTCCTGAAATAAGAGCGCAAACAAGACAACTTGAGGGATGACACTGTTTGAATAATGGTTTTCCTGGACTACACACTAGCTGTCCAGCATCAATGACACACATTGCTGGAGGTGAAACGCAGACTGCAGGAACACCAAATACAATATGCACTACTCTTTCCGGCACGCCTTTGCGTGCAGCTCAATGGTAAGACTTCTTTCTTTACTGTTTCTGCAGATGTTTGGTCGTGGATGGAAGAACAGGGAATGGCTGGTGCGGGCCCCTCTTCTGACACTCACAAGCAACCACCATTGACAAGGACAAAGAGCAGGAAATGCACCCGACAATCGGGTCTGGTGGCCTCTCAGTCATACAGATCCCACAACTTAGAGGAACTTATCTAAGAACGCAGCAAGGCACTGCAGGTGGCAGCTGACTTCAGAGATCCTGTTCCATGCTACAGGGTTGATCACAAAGACTCTGGATCCTCAGGTGATAGTGACTCTCTCACATCTGACATCACTCCCCCGAGCAGTGATGGGATGCCAGTGGTGACTCCTCAAACCTCAATATCCTTTGAACAGTTGAGTATGTGTTTATACATGTCTTGTTCTTATTTGCTGTATTGCTCCTCTGACTGCTTACTGTGAACTATCTCCTGTTTGGGTAGGAGGAAGCGCCATACCAACTGTTTTTTTTCTTTCCCCTTATATTCTCTCCGTGGACCCTAGGAACTGCCTGTCGTGACCCCTGGGCCTGACTTTTCCACTCTCAAGGGGGCCTGGGCAGCTGCCCAGAATGCCACACCACGCGCTGTTCACTATGGGGAATGGCAGATGTTTGACAACTTGCCTCTCTTGCCCAGCCCCTAGACTGGCTCCTTTTTAACAGTTTTCTTTTTTTCAACTGGAATGCGATGGTAACTATTGTACTCCTGCTCTCAATGGTATTCTCTGTTTGTTACAACGTTGTTTTGTCTCTGTATTTTTATTATAACAGTATACACTCGTACTTCCTGCATACACCTTATAAAACACATGGACACATGCCTAGGGAAGCTGGGACTCAATTACTGTCACACACCACTTCATGGCTGCAGCTAACACCGTCAACTGGAATGTGAGAGTCATTCATACTCCCTCTCAACGATATGCAGTTTATTCCAACCTCTGCCACAGACTGGCACATATAGCTTACATTCAGGAATCCCATTGTTGCTTGAACACTGTCACAGGCATAGGGTCTGAGGACTGTCTCAATTTATAATCGGTCTACCATAGACTTTTATGCAGTTCTTTGAATGTAATAAAAATTTTCCTGCAATGCTTTTTAGGTCGAGCCTAGCGAGGCGCGCATGCGCTGCTCTAGGAAATCGGCCTCTTGGAATCACTTCAGTTTTTCTACAATCTTGTGCGTGTGGTGCTCACACGCTATTGGCCTTTGCGTCTGGCTTTAGCACGCAATTGGCCAAAGGCATGTGGATGTCCCAGCGTTTTGGGAAATGTTTACTCCCAGAGCGTTTTGCTCTCGGGAGCCAGCAGCAGCGCGCAGGCTGCCATCTGTTTTGGGTCAGGTTTCATCCTTTGAACGCCGCTCCTCGTCCCGACCCCCACCCGCTTCTTCACTTCAGAGGCTTCCCTGGGAACGCGCGAGCGCATGCTTCAAAAGCATTTCAGCATGTCTGAACTCGTTACTGAGAGCAGCCCCACACTAGAAATGTAAAAATACAGATCGTTATTTCTTATCACCGTGTGTCCGTCTTTTGTGTTTATTCGTGCTCCTTCTTCAGTGTTGCCCCATCACATTAAAGGTATCAAAGGCAGGCATTGTAGGGATCTACCCTTGTGTTAATGGCAGTTTGTAGCGCTCACTCTATGAACTGAATTGTGTGTTCGTACTCGCAAGCACGCGCTTCAAAAGCATTTCAGCATGTCTGGCTGCAGTCGTGTGCACACGCACACAGTCCTGGCGTTATTCTGCAGCTCCGAACTGTTGGCGCTAGCTTGTTTTGCATTGCTTTGCAAACAGACCCAGTGCATTTCCTTTTATGTACCACATCTGTCCCGATTACAGCTGTGAGCTCGTGTTAAGGTATTAACATCATGTGATTCGGACTGGCATCATATGAAACCCCTTTTTCATGATTTACGTTGGCATCAACATGCATGCTGAGTAAATTCCCTCTGTAGTAGGACAGTTGAGCTACAAATACTGCAGCTTGGTTCTGCTCGTATACCCAGTTAATGATCACTGGTGCAAGGATACCCGGGCGGGTTCTTGGCCCAATCTGACCCACCTCCATGTGTGCCACACAAAATGGTTTGCCACTGCGGAGTGCCACCACTACTGCGCAACGGCTTGTGGATAAAAGGTGCTCACATTTCTGTGGGGTACAACATTTTGTTTCTCCCATTTTTTTCTCGGTCCACTCTCTTATCTTTTGGCTCTTATTTTTTAAACGCATACATTTTAAGTCATGGCGGTGAGTCACGCAGGCGTTTAAGTGTATGGTAAATACTATTATAGGATTACTGTTTTACGGACTCATCCAATTCTTGGTGAATCCGTCCTGATATTTCGAATTCCCTGTTAGTAACAGTTAAGAGGGCACAGTCCTTTCTATTTGTACTAATCAGGCGCGCAACGCCCATTGGGCTCAAAGGGCTTCAGCCCTCCGAACCCCCCCGTCGTGTGTGTCAGCCTGGGCTGAGACAGCTTCCCGGGCACACACACAGCCGCACCGAGTACTTCACAGGTCTGAAAAAAGACCATTTTGCTTGCTAACGAGGCTTTGTTGAGTTTTCTCCCCTTCTTAGAGCCCCTGCATCTCCACTCTGCATATTGCTGGAAGAATCAGCCCCCCCGAAATTTTTAGTAGCCCCCCCCGGAATTTGGCTCTAGTTGCGCCTATGGTACTAATTATATATGAACATTCAATGAATATGACTGTATTATACTGATTATAGATGCTTTGGGGGCAGTTCACAAAGGCCTGTACAACGGTACTACAAGTGCCCCCTTGGTTGTCTCCTGTATGCTGTGTGTTTAGAAGGCCTCTACAAAAGCACCATGGACTTGTCGAGTGGACCCAGCTACATCATAGTGTCATCTTATGCGCCACCTGGCATAGCTCACCTCAGTGGTGTGTGCCAACAGATTGTCTGCTCCTGTTCCCCCCGTTTACAGTGCCTGTGCTAGCTGAGTGCTTCCCACACTGCTGCTTCTGATGTGAGCAGCAGCGCAAATAATCTTCACAATTTATGCAGACCAGTATGAAATTTTAATCCCTTACATGGTGCATGTTAAGCTTCACGTTGAACTCGTTACTGAGAGCAGCCCTACACTAGAAAAGTAAAAATACTGTTCGTTATTTCTTATCACCGTGTGTCCGTCTTTTGTGTTTATTCGTGCTCCTTCTTCAGTGTTGCCCCATCACATTAAAGGTACCAAAGGCAGGCATTGTAGGGATCTACCCTTGTGTTAATGGCAGTTTGTAGCACTCACTCTATGAACTGAATTGTGTGTTCGTACTTAGGGGTCGATTACGATGTCGGGCGGATCGCCACCGCCCGCATGGCGGTGGCGATCCGCCCGTCATAATCGCCCGTCCGCCAACAAATTCCCCCCGCCATATTACCATGGCGGAGGGGAGCTCGGCAGACGGTAAGACCGTCCGCATGCTTTCCGCCCGGCCGAACAGTTGACCGGGCGGAAAAGGGTTTAATATGGTGCACAGACACCGCCATCCATATTATGATGCCGGCGGAGATGAGCCTTTCCATGGTGGCGTCGCCGCCATGGAAAGGCTCGCGGTCTTTGCTGTTGGGGGCCCGTTGCGGGCCCCCAGGGTGTTGGGGGGGTGAGGGCTGCACATGGGGGGTACCATCTGCATGCACAAGGTGGCAGGCACCGCGCGGTGCCTGTCACGTTGTGCATGCAGATGCACAACATGCATTTCCAGCACTGTGGCGGGCGGTGTTGTGAGCACCGCCCGCCACAATGCTGGAAATGGGGGATGCCACCGCCACCGTGGCGGTGGCATCCTAATCACATGTGCGGGACTGCCGCACACATAGCGGGCGGTCCCATTTACCGGGGCGATGGCGGGCGGACAAAGTCCGCCCGCCATCATAATCGGCCCCTTAATTATTAAATACCCGCTTCATAAAAGTTAGTGTATGGGTCGGTGTGACGTACTCCTGCCTACCTGGGATTTAGGAGTGCTACAGGAAAAAAAATCACACTTATAGCAAAATGTTTGGAAATAGGGCCATATGCCTTGCTCCATTCCATTGGTGGTTGCTGCATATACCTCAAAAGCATGACCGGTTGAGCAGGCCCTACTTCAAACCTGGGCCCGACAAAGCCGCACTCCAGTCTCAGCAGTGGGCGTTGAACCCACTTTGCTAATAATGTGCTAACCACGAGTTCAGCTTCTGCTCCCAGCAACCTCCAGCTGTCTACAAACCTGTCCCTGTTTAACATTCAGCTGTCCTTGGGTGAAAGCATGCTTCAGATGCCGAACACTGTTCCCAAAGGAAATGGGCACTTCCCAAAAATATAAATGAGCTGTTGGAAAACAAAGTATTTTAATTAGTTCTCTGCGCGCAATTATATAGACTTGGATGTTATTATCGCAGTTTATACTTAAGAGGGAGTTATTGTCAAATAAGAAGTATTGTATAGCTGTAACTATATTCTAATACTGAAATAGATTCCCCTAGGCATGTCCTATTTTTCCGGGTATACAGGTCTCAAACAAAACTACAACTATGCATTCTCGTTATTGTGTGATGTCATATTTTGCATAAAGGAGTCAAAGAAAAGTATGAGAAAACTGCCAACAGAACAATGCACGGTAATCCTGTGCGAAGGCAGCAGAATAAACTTCCGGCTGTTGACCAACCCGCCAGTGACGTGTGCGCGGTCAGAAACCGGAAATTTTGGGGCATATTAGCAAGACCGGCGATAAAATTATCGCCGTTTTAGCGGCAGGAAACTGCCGCTAAAACAGCGATAATGGGCTTGCTAATATGCGTTATAGAATTCCAATAGAAGCCCAGGTTAGATTTATTTCTTGAAGCCCGCACGTTGAGCTTGTTGTACCTGATACATCGTTTTTACGCAGCATAATGCTACCAGCGGGATTTACTGATTGATGCAGCGAGATGTATTTATTTAGCATGTTTTTTGTTTGCATTAGGATAGACCTTAGTGCATTATGATAGACTTAATTGCCGTAGGATCTTTAGGCACTGTCACTATCAGCGTTTCTTTTATTCAAACTTCACTTTTGTGCGTTTAGAGAAGTAAGCATTTTCGCTTTATAATGTTGTTCACTCTGTTTCGTTTTGTATTTCACTATATACCTGCTTATATTGTCTTAGAAGTAGGAAGCATCGGCACGATGAGCTATTTTTTGCAATTAACTTTATTCAATTGTCCATGTCCACAGAAATAAGCACTTTCACTTTAAGACGCACAAACGCCACGTCTTTTTATTTTCGCGCTACACGTTGATTATGTTCCGTTCTCCTTGCAAGCTGCCAGGACGGTCATAGAAACTACTCTGGTAAGTCGAGCTTTCTGGAGTTTTTAATCACACGGTCGCAGTAACATTTGGTAACCTTGTCACCATATTGTATACAACATAGAGACGTGAGGATTCTTGCTACTGCAATCACGTATTGAAGCTGCAGCATTTATGTGGCTTTTGATTAATCACTTCGTTAGTACACGGCAACCTCGTTACCTTATACTCGGGAACCTTGTCACCACATTATATACCACGAATATACGTGCAGGTTCATGCTACGGTAATCATGTATCGAAGTTGCAGCGCTCATGTGGCTATTGGCTATGTTGAGTGTGTGGGCATGCTAATAGGGGATAATCTGCTGCATGGCTAAACTTATAAGGTCCCAAAGGCGAGACCTATTGGCTATGCCAATGCTTGTTTGGTAATTAATGTGTACCTCTGTCTTCACAGTCATAAATTAAGGTATTGGATGGGAAATCCAAGTGAGCCTCAACCTTGCATGAACACAATGCGGCTAGTGAGTAAAGTTTCCAGATGTCCAGCATGGGAAGCACATGATCACTGGTTGTACTGTGTGTGCTGTGTCCTGATTGGCTAAGTGTTCCTAACTTCATGTGGCATCTGACTTTATGGTTTTTCGAGAACACACACACCCTTCCAGCCATGTGTGCTTTATTGGGGCCAATCTCCCTGGACCATTGTTGTGTCGCTGCACCTATCTGTGGGATCGAACTGGGATTTCCTGTTCGCACGTTTGTCTGCTGGCTATGTGCCAACCCTCCTGTGATCTGTCAATCAGTGACCTTGCCCTGAGTCACAGGGCCTGTCTAACTACGTATTTCTGAGTCGGGTTTGATGTGGTGTTCAAAACGGGCGAATTCGTCAATAAAGATGCGATTTCATTTTTATTCATGAATGTATCTTTATTCATATTGACATCGATGTTTTTAATATTAACACATATCAAAAACTTAGAAGCTTCCAGACTACAGAAGAGGTGGTGAGGTCAGGTGTTCTCTACCAATTACTCTGCCTATGCTCAGGAAGTATTGATTTGGCCCACAACGGGGGTCCCTTTGCTGCCACCCACATTGTTATTGACCCAGAGAGATGTTATGTTTTTGTGGAAGGCTGCCTCAATGGTACACGTCTACTCCTTGGGGCAATATATGCTCCCATTGTAGACCAAGCTCCCTTTCTCCACTGCCTAGCCGTACTCCTAGCCTGCTGGAGTGATGGCCCCTGGATACAGGCTGGGGATTTATACAGTGTTTTGGATGTGGGACATGACCACTCTTTCCCACCCTTGCCCGCATGGTTTCCACATCTAATGCACTCACTGTCACCACTTGCCTATGCTATTGGGAGCTCCTGGATGTTTGGCATCACCTCAACTCCCACTCTAAAGTATATTCTCACTACTTCCATGCGCATTAACTCCATGTCCGCATAGACCGATTTATCTCAACCCAAGACATCATCCAACATATCACAGATACTGACTACCTCGGCCGCACACATTTGGACCACAACCCACTCCAATTGCAACTCCACTGGGAACACATTTCACCACCCATACCCACCTGGCGACTACAAGTTTCCACACTATAGGACCCCTCCTTATTCCATGCCTCCATTGTCAATGCTGTGGTGGAATATTTCAACACCAACACAGGCTCAGGCTCAGCCTCCTCACCCCTGATATAGTAGGACACATTCAAAGTATCCATTCGGGGCACTGCATGGGTAATGCACTCAATATACGCTGCCACCTCACCACTTGACATCACTCACCTGGAGGGTCAACTGTTGAGCTATGAGGAACTAGCCTGCTCTTCTGCCACTGCCCAGGAGTGGTTACTTCAATCCCAGCCTGACCACCTTGTGCTACTAGAATGACTCTGTTGTCTCAACTATGCAGAACACATTAAAAAAAAATCACAGCCAGATGCTGACCATGTGGGCACTCTACTGGCCTGTCTGATATGGCAGGAAACGGACAGGCACCCAATCCTAATCCTGCACTCTGATTTAAGTCAATTACTCTATACACAGAGAGACATACACTCCTTGGTGCTGTCTGCATTTGCATGCCACTACACGCAACTATACATGTCTGCATCTGTGGCACCCCGGGAGCCATTAGTGATTTCCTATTCGATATAACACTCCAGCAGATCTCGCCGGAATCCGGGGAGGAACTCAACAGAGAAATTACCCTCTTTGAGGTGCAAGAAACGATATGTTCATTGGCCACTAGCAAAGCAAAACCCTGGGGCCAGATGGCCTACAGGCTGAACTCTACAAACTGTATACCCGACTGTTGGCGCCCCACCTAAAAATGCTTTATGATGCTGTTCTTACTGCAGCAACCTTAGCACCCACCATGAACGATATCCTACTTGTCTCATTACCCAAACCAGGCAGAGACACCTTCGATCTGAGGTGCTATGGACCACTTGCGCTGTTGAATACAGACTATAAGATCCTTGCAAACATATTGGCAGATGGCCTGGGCCCTTTGGTACCACAAGTAGTCTATTCTAAACAGAATGGCTTTGTGCCCACTAGGAATACCTCATTGAATCTCCAACGTTTTTTTGGGGTATTCACTTATGCCCCACAACGACATCCCCACTCGGGGTATGTAGCCCTAGACGTACACAAGGCATTCAATTCCCTTGAATGGTCCTTTATGCATGAGGTATTGCACAGAGAGGGACTTGGGACCAGCTCCCTCCAAATTGTCAAAGTGTTATATACCAACCCCAAAGCTAGGGTATGAATTGATATGAATTGGCTGCCACATATCAGACCCCAATCTAATACAACAAGTGACCCACCAGGGAAGTCTACCATCCCCACTTCTATTCTCTTTGACACATGAAACCCTAGCACATCATTTACACACTCGGGGCCAATGCTGGCGGGTCACCCTAGGAGACAATACATATTTGGTCTCGCTTTATGCAGACGACATGCTCCTCTATGTCAGAGATGTTAGAACAATACCCCCCAATATTGCAAAACTACTCATAACTTTGCTGCCATTTCTAGACTTGGAGTTAGCTGGACCAAATCGTGCCTCTTCCCTTTCAATACACACACTCTGAACCCCATGTATAAGGTTAATGACATTAAACTTAAATGTCAGACCACAACATTTCTCTACTTAGGATTCCCCATATATCATAAACTGGAAGACCTTCTAGAAGGCAACCAAGTCCATTCAGTATCAGCGATACGCGCACAAATGTCCTTTTGGCAGTCAATGCCACTGTCAGTAGTAGTGCATGTGGCTTTGACAAAAACGGTGGTTCTGCTGCGGCTGCTGTATTACTTCACTAAGTTCCAACTCTTTATACACCGGCCTTTTTCCCGTCCCCTGGAGCACATGATGGGTGATCTCATATGGAACAACAAGCGGCACAGTGTAGCACTGCTTAAGCTTTGCCTCTCAATGGACAGTGGCAGATTCAGTGTCCCCAATTCTGAGCACTACTAATTGGCTTTTCAAATTCAGAGGGTGTCACGCTGGTTTGCTGGTGTGAACCACGCTGACACCGCCTCACTTCTCCCCTCTTGGGAGTTGGAGTGTATATTTCACCCACTTGTTAGGTGGCACCAACACAAAATATCCTTCTCCTTCACGTTGGTTATCGGTGCTATCGCAGGGCACTATTCCTCACTTAGTCAACGACATCGTATGCCCCTGCTTTGGCACTGATTGGCATGCCGCAAGGGCGCGCATCTACTACCCTCAGAGAACTAACACCATGGCATGCGGTGGGCTTATGCAGAGTAGGTGACCTGTACAACGACGGATCTCTCCTTTCTATGGAAAAACTAACAACTAGCACTGAACTCCCACCTGGACAGCTCCTACTGCATGCCTCCTTTTTTGACGGCCCTGTCTCAATCCTGGGGTGAGATACAACAAGATCCTCTGCAACATTTAGTTATGCAATACCTACCCATATTGGGTGCGAGTGGGCACCAGACCCGGTGGATTGCTGTTGCTCTGCACATACACACGGCATTACCTCTTGCTGCACTGCGCAGGCACTGGGACATGGAAATTGGACGTGTCTGTAATAACGGTGATTGGCAGACTGTTGCCATACCCTTCCTCGGTGTCAACAACGCTCGTTTTAAATTGATCTAGCTCTAGATTTGGCATCGAGCTTACTTGATTCCCAGTAAAATCAATCACTATTTTAATTGCACAGATGATACCTGCCCACTTGAATGACAATGGATGTGAGGATAGTTCTCTGGTCTTCACCCTCCTTAGTCACATACGGGCATGCTGTCACAACAGGCTTAGCACACTTCATGGGAGGTCTGCTTCGTGGGACTTTACCGGCACACCAAAAGAGCAGTGGCACGCCAAAAGCGGTAATGCGATTTTCTGACCTGCCCCTCATTTTGTTGAAACGGTTAATTACATGGTAATGGAAAGCGGCAGACCATCCAGTGGCCTCCGTGTGGGTTCTCTCTATGTTGGCATGGTCTGCGGCTGACAGAATATTGCTACGCAGGGAAGAGGTGAAGGGTCTCCACAAATACCCCATATCAGAGAAGTGAGATGCTCTACTGGAGCCACACCACCCACCCCTTAATGGTATGTGCAGACCATATCCTTCTCCTTCCCCTCTCCGCTCTGTTTTGTTTCTCCTCTATTCACCCCCACCACCCTTTGCTGGCTCTGCAACATTTGTGTTCTGCTACAGCGTCACCACGAATTAGTGCACCCACTTTTTCAGATTTTCTCCTTTATTTACCTTCCTCATGTTTTTCACCCAGTTCCGTTTTTGTTCAGAACTGCTTTCTCCTATTGACATCCTTTATTGTTATATTGACTATTTTATTCAACGCGAATGACCTCAAGAGACATACGTTCCTTGCTACCTCAATTGTCGACACCATTGATTTCTCCTTCTGTTATCCATGCATAGGTGGGCCACATACATGGACTGCATTACTTCATAATGCTGAATTGGTTTTGTTTTGAATTCTCTTAAGCATATGTTTTGTACGCAGATTGTGCTATGCGGTATTAAATACATTGTACTGGTTAGGTAAAAAAGAAAAAGCCAATACAAATTATACAAAAAATAAATAAATCAGTCACTCTTAATATATTCATCCCCAACACCATCGACTACTGTGCAATGGCTCCCGTTTAGCGCTAACTAATGTTACTTGTTATGGCTTGAAACCAGGCCAACTATATCTGATTACCGTTTCTAAAACAATATAGGGTTGTGAAAGGACCTTGCACCCACACCGCCTCAACAAGTAATCAAAAATGTCCCTTGGCTTAGTATTGATATGAGAGACATGCATTTTGATAAAATTAGAAAATTAGTTGCAGTGTTCTTACAAAAAGAATTCCCTTTGACTTCTGCGGCAGAAACATACAACCTGCAGACAGCCAGACTTCTTTGGAGATTCAGAGTCTGTTATTGATGCAATACCCAACTCACTTTGCTGATGTTGCGCATACTTAATTCATCAACAGCAACTTGTATTGTGCATATTTTGAAAAACATTGGCTCTGGTGACTGAATTTAAAGCAGTATTTGGACTGATACCATAATGTTTTCACTCTTTGTTCTCCAGTCTCTGTGGAGGATTTCAGACCATTCTACTGCTCATCACTTTGGTACTGTCATCTTCTCCTGATCTGGCAAGGAAATCATTAACAATAAGTACACTTATCCAGCTGAACAAAGATTTAGAGAGACCTTAACATGCTATTTAGGACATACCTAGCTTTCCGAAATTAGTGAGAGTTGGATGCTAACCTTTTGTGAAATAGACAATATTAAAGTGAAACCCGCATTCTAGTGTATAAACTGTCAAGATGAAATCAACTTGGATCTACATCTAGAGCAACTCCCAGTGGCTTTCCTAGATGTGGAAATGTTGCTGCAACTGATACAATCACTATGATGGATCAACTACACCAGTGATTATATCTTAATAGGATGATATGTTATCCATTTTAACCAAAATTAGTATTTCATAATAATGAAGTACTCGCATATTTTCATAATCAAATTTCCTTTGTTCCATATTCCATAAAATCAAACTTGACCCAAAATACTGCCACACTATATTTGTTACTTGTTTACTTGTTACTTGTTTAGAGGCACTACAGCCTTTTTCAAGGCTGTTACAAACGTATAAGAACATGAATACAGTTGAACCATTTAAAATAAATAAAATATATACATGGTTATAGTCTAACCAATCAGACAGGTAATGTCAATATTCACACATTGAATTTCTATAGATGAATTTGTATCCCAACTACCACTAAATATAAAATAAGAATGAAGCAATCAATATCAATGGTGATCACAGAAAATTCCAAACAACATAATCTAATAGCCTGTCTACATTAACATACAAGAATTATTCATATGAAAGCCAGAATAAACTAACACATGTGAAATGTGGTTTCATTAGTTAAATCGTTCTTAGCATTATTATATATCTCCTAATTCCTTACAGAACCGAGGACTCATCTCAAAAAACAATTTATGCCAGATACGCTATGTTTTCATAACTTAGGCTCATATGTCACAAAATACATAATGCTTCCAGACTACGAATTAAAATACCTGCATTGCAAAGCATTTCCCTTATATAGAATGCCTACACTTATCCAGTTGATTGAATTAAATCTTTAGTATTTTTTTAGTATTTATTTTATTTTGCAGAGTTACTTAAAACCATTGCAATACGTGGTAAGAATGAAGTCATATCTAAAATATTAATTTACAATAATAAAAGTTTCATCGCAGTTAAAATATAAAGCACTTCTGTTGGTTACAAAATAAAATATTAAGATTTAAACATTCAAGAACAACCAATATAAGTTGACCAGTCAGTGCGGGCATTTTTGCTCCCTCTGAGAAAATTAATAATCAAAAGTCTCCTTTTTCCCAAAAAGCTTTAGTGACAGTTTGGCATTTTTGCTTTGGCCGCTTCCAGAAATCTAACTAGTCTGGAGTTCAGTTGAGGTGATGTTGGATCGAAGCAAGCCAAAACAGCTTGCCTCCTTGTCCGAATTCCCCTTTGATTAAGGGGGATTTTTAGCAGTTGCCTCCTTTCTTGGAGCATCGCTGTACATGAACAGATGGTATGGATGATATCACCCTGGCCGTTTTTGCACAAACTGCATACTGTAAAAGTCTGCACCCTTTTCCATGGTGGAAGGTGCTGTGTGCATGGTATCACTCCAAGTCGTAGCTTTAGGAATTTTAATTTCTGTGCTTTTGGATATCCCAGGTTAAAATATTGTTGTGGGGCTAAGATCTTGTAAGAATTCAACGTCATCCAAGCATGCGCTCTGGCTGAGAAAGCAGCTTTATCCTCCACCAGTGACTGTTTTTTCAGCGACTTCCAGACTAATTTCTTCAGAGTTGAATGATGACACTGTGTATTCCATAAGGGCAATAAGCCTGTGTTTGCCAGGGCCTCCTGAAGATACAGTCTTGCGGGTGAATTCTCCCTCTGTTGAAGATCTTGCCACAGAAGGTAGTTTATTGAGTTAGGGTTTGATATTCTGATTTTGTTCCAACAGTTGATGTATGCTCCATATCTGGCCCAGGTTTGCTTTAACATGCCAAACTCCAGTCTAATTTGCGCCGGGGAAGTATAGTTCGGGAGGCTAAACATCATTCTGTAAGCTTTTACAACTGTTTTATCCAAAAGGTTAGTATCTCTCCCTCTCAGAGCTTCACTGCCGTAGGCAATTGTAGGTAGAATTTTAGCCCGTGCTACCATTAAAAGAGGGCTCATCGTAGGGCCCAATAACTTAGCTGTTCAATTTTTCATGGTTAAGGCAAGGATCATCCCTTTCCTTTTGATCTCTTCTTGTTGGCGGGTAAATGATCCTTCTTTGTCTAAGTGGACACCCAGATACTTATAAGTCTCTGCTGTTTCAATATGAGTGCCGCCCAGATGCCATAGGTACCTCTTTCTTCGTTTGCTGTTAATTGTCATGGTCCTGGTTTTATTTAAGTTTATTGTCAGGCTATTTTCCTCTGCATAGACCTGCAGACCGTTGAGAAGATGTTGCAAGCCAACTACTGTGTGGCTAAGCAGGACTACGTCGTCTGCGTATAGTAAGTTGGACAAGCTGGTACCCCGAGTCTGGGCGCATGGGAATTACAGGAATCAAGTATCTGTGGTAAATCTGCCATGAATAAGTTAAATAAAATAGGGGCCAGCACGCAGCCCTGTTTAAGTCCTTTGATTGTTTTTACTTTTCTTGATAGATGAGACCCTGATCCTAATTTCACCTGTACCCAGGTATCAGTATGTAGAAGCATTAACATTGATAAAAGAGTATTTGGAATGCCCCATCTGGCTAGCTTATTCCACAGTTTAGTCCTCTCCACGTTGTCGAATGCGGCGCTGAAATCAATAAAACAGACATGCAACTGTTTTTTCCTCAATTTTGTTGTGTCCATTATTAACGAGATTGCCAAGAGGTTGGTTATTGTGCCACAGTTTTTTCGGAAGCCTGTTTGGTTTAACGGGATTATTTCATTATTTTCTGCCCAGGAGGTTAGTTCATCTAGCAGTATTCCCGCAAAATATTTAGCCTCGTTATCGATCAGTGCTACTAACCTATAATTGGCTGGCAAGGCCTTACTGCCGCTTTTGTGGATTGGAATGATCGTGGAACCTTTCCAGGAGTCTGGAATGGTGCCCAGTCGTCTTACTTCCAGAAATAGTGGATGGAATATTTTTGACCATTCTTCCGGTCTTTGTTTGAACACTGCAGGCGGGATTCCATTTGGGCCCGGGGCTCCTTCCTTTCTACCCTTCCTGATCTGTTTCATAATAATTAAAAGCTCAGTGCCGATTGACCTTTCCTCCTGTTGGTGGATTAAAACAGGAGATTTGGATGTATTACTTGCCATTTGTCGGGTAGCATCGGAGCAATCAGGGAAATTAATGATGCCTCCTGCCTTTCTTCCGATGTTGGAATAATGCCCGTCCAAGTCTGCTCTACTCTGTTCCTGTTTGGGCAGAGTATTGCTTTGACTGTTGAAGTGGGAGTTTAAGTAGCTTGCCCAGGTTTCCTCCAGGATATGGGAAGTAGGTCCCCCATGATGCGGGTGGATAATTGTATTTACTGATTTCCAGAAGCGATCGCTGGCGTTATACTTTATGTTATGCAAAAGTTTTGCCCAGAAGTCCTGTTCGTAGTTATTGTTGATGTTCAATTTCAACTTCTTTAGTTGAGTTCTTTGTTGCCGCAGGGATAAAAGAAGCAATATATTCCCTGGATCATGACGCAAAGATCTTATGGAGCCATTTATCATTCTCTTAAGGGCTTTTATTTGCGCTTTTTCAGCCATAGGTATCTTTTTCGCTTGTGCTGGCCCCGGAAGACTACTCATTTTTATTTCCGTGGCCTTTAAGTTGCTAAGGGTAATGGTGAAGCGTTCCCAGGTTTGTATCAAGTTCTTTTCGAACGGTTGTGCAAGAGCAAGATTAATTGCTGAGTCTGTTAAGGACTCAATGCTTTCCACAGTATACTTGATCCTCTTGTAATTTATCATGTAGCTTAAGCCTAACTGTGGAGCAGGATAAATGCTGGACGGAGCAGTTGCCGCTACAATAGTCTCTTGTGGACGATGGTCACTGTCCCCCTTGTCGCCCATTCTAAAGCTTATTACATATGAAAACAGTGCGAGACTAACAAACGTATAATCTAGAAGCGAGCTTGTTAGTTCGGTGTAGTAGCTTGCCACTGGGGAGTATCTCCGGCTGTTCTTCCATTAAGGGCCCTAAGATTTAGATGTTCTAATTCTTCCAAAAGGGATCTGTTTTCCCTATTAGGCCTCCCATTCGTGAAGGTTCCTTGTGACGGTATGTTGTAGTTTGAGGATTGGAGACAAACTTCCTTTACTTTGGATGACCCCAATAGATATTGATTCAGGTCCCCCGATAATATAAGGTTTGAAATTTCGGCACTGCCTAAATAAGAAGTTATTTGATCAATTAACTTTGCAGAGTCACTAGCTGTCCGTTTTGGGTGGATATATACGTTAAAAGGGATACTTCATGTTGTACCCCTGCCAGGGAAAGAGTAAGTTTGACTGCTAAAGCTACATCTATTTCCGGACCGGTTACCACCGCTGTTGGTATGGATGTTGTTGAGATGTAGGTTGCTAGCCCTCCTGAAGAATGGCCCGTTTTGCTACCTCTAGTAGCTGGACGGTCAAAGCAAAGATACCCGTCTATGTGTAGTGGTTCCATAAGCCATGTTTCCTGTAGCATAATGATATCAAAGTTGTTAAGATATTGCCGGAATTCTGGATCTTGAATTCTAGAAGCTAAGCCATTAACATTCCAAGAGCAGAGATGTATCGCGGATTCTTTTTGTGTTTTGTTGCTGTGATCTAGATAGTTATGATGTCATTGTTTTGATGTGGCAAGGTTTATAGTTCTTGTAATTGGCTCAGCATACCAGGAGTTGTATCCGCGTAATTTTTCAGCCCTAGGAGATCCATGTTGTGCGCCTTGATTATAATCCCTTCGTGGCGCAGTGCAGCCAAGTGCCCCTCTTAATACAGAAGTTGAGGGCCTTAAACAATCCTTGCTCCCTAGCCTTGGGCTCAAGTTTAATAGCGGAGCTGGGTAGGCTTGAGGCTGAAAAGAGGTGACTTGAATGCCCCAGTCTTTGAAGGTAAGATGGTGATTTAGTACTCTCTGAGCTGTTGCATCTGTTTTCCATGTTGCCCTTGTTATTTCTGGCTTGGCTGGATTATCTGATGTGAGAAACTCTATTGCGAGTAAGTCTGTTGTATTCAGGTCTGATAGAGTAGGTATGGCCCTAAGTAGTTTTAAGACATTGCCCCTGTTCAGCAAATCGTGACATCCTTTTGAAATGTACTCTGGTTTGAACAATGTGTATCGCAGGGCCGATAGCGAATTGTTTGGGGGATAAGAGGTGATTTCAGGTGGCCCGTTCCAGTTGGCTGCAGGGTTATGTTGTATTAGCCGATAAGGCTCGTTCTGATTCAATTGCACAACTGCTCGGCTGGAATTAAGATCTCTTTCCTTAATTATTATTGCAGTTGAATTTACAGGTTGGCCCTGTTGTTGCAAGGAGTGAGAAGCCAAAGGCTGTTGGTCCTTGGCCGTCCTTGCTTGCTTCTTTTCCCCTGGGGTTGCCACTCTCTGGATTGTACAGTTCATTCTAGATGTTGTTTGGTCACTTCCAACTGGAGGAACAGTAGAAACTTGCCCTAGTTCCTGCGGGGTGGGCTCCCGATTCTTGTCCTTTGCTAGGGCCATAATTGTTTGATGATCAGCGAGCTCAGCGGGCCCTTTTGAATTGGATCTGATGGTATGTGGCAGAGGTTCGAGGGCTGAACAGGTAACGGCTTTGTCCCTTGCAGACCCAAGGACCCCCTCAGCTTCCTTCAAAATCATATTCCCTGATCCAACTCCAAGGTTATGGGAGCAGGAGGGTGCTGCTGTGTCTTGATGGGAGTTAGTATGAGCTAGATCATAATCTTGCAAGTCCCCCTCATTTAGTGCGGTGGTTGAGTTAGGGCATTGTTTATTAAAAATTGAGTAGGTGGCTGCTTGATTGAGAAGGAGTAATTTATTGTTGCGACCTTTTCTTTTTGCTGGCGGCGTTGTTTGGCATTAGTTTTTATCTCGGTTGGTGTCGCTGTAACTATCTTAGGTGATTCGCCAGTGCCGTTGATGCCCACTCTTTGTTGTATGACGGATTCAGTGCCTTTACAGAGCTGCTTTAAGTTACCATCAGCTGTCGGCAGTGTAGTGGAGCCGTCGTTGGAGTGGCTAGCGCTGGCTGAGCAGGTTGATTTGTTCTTCAGCTCATTGAGCACAGTAGAAAGCATAGTCGGAAGAGTTGCCAGTTTGTCCACTATCTGGGTACACCCACAATGAAGGTATGACTCTGTTTGTGCCCTTATTATTAGTGCATTGAGATCTCCCAATTTTTCATCAATCCCTGCTGTAAACACTGCCAGAGTATTTAGTAAAGAGACCTGTATATCCATCTTATCTGATTGGTATTGTAGCGCCTCCACTGACAGTTGCATGGTTTTTAGGAGAGAAGCCCAAGTACTCCCATCATGCATGTTTGGATTCCCCGCTCCTTAGGGCCCACTTCCTTCTTACCCCACGAGGGCTGAATGTCCACTGAAGGCGGGTGTTGGTATTTCATCTTCTCCATGGAGGGTCTCGTCTGTTGGACTGGGGAGTTTGCTGCCAGCATGTCCTCCCACTCTTGTGTTCCTAAATAGGATAAGACAGCCCTTACTTCGTCCTGCTTTGGAGATTTTAGATTAGCTTGCGGGGCGTCATCATAGAACTAACTCGGGTAATGGGGCTAAGTTCACACTCAGCTGTGTTAACCATGTCGCCACTGGGTAGATTTAAATTCTGAGGTCCAGTAGTAGATCCTTCAGCTTTCCGTAGGGAGTCCTGTTTTGTCATTATATCTTCTAGGCTAGATGAATCTGACCAGGACTGCTTGCTCCTGTCAGTCTGATGTTCTTTTTCCTTGGGCAATGAATGGCCTACTCCTGTTAAAGTTAGCAGTGCTTGCGCTGTTTGAAGTGCTCCTAATGTCGTAAATGGAGTTGATACAGTTGATGATTTGGCTACAGTTATTGAATGCTGAGCTTCTGCTTGCAAAGATGTATGAGGTCCTAAAGAACCTAATGGTATAGCAAAATGTGATTGAGTTCCTCCAGGGGATAACGAATCACCTGTAGACAACTTCCTCTGTGCCCTATGCTGCGCCATAGGGCTAACTGAGGGACAAGTTGAGGGGATTCAACTACTGAATTGTTCTGAGTATTGCTCTGTATTGTTTTATTTATTGTTTTATTGTATGGAACTTCTTTGGTATATTCCGCTATCAATGATGTAGTTATAGGTGTAGATGCGGATGTAAGTGAGGATGTTATAGAAATCTCATTCGGTTGGGCCGAAACTGGGGTATGAACTTGTGCTGTAATTTGCTGTTTCCGCTGGCTTTGGTGAGTTAGTTGTGTTATCTGCCCTGGTGTAATTGCCAGTGCTGATACTTGGTCTGGTTGGTCTGGTTGTAAGGGAGACTGAAGACCTTTCACAGTGGCGTTGCTTGAATAGAGAGCGGCGCCAATGTCTTTTAAAAACTAAATTTCGTATAGATTTTAGGTTGAATTTGAGGGGCTTTAGGTTGCTCTCTCAACAACCCACCAACAATTGGGTCTCCTTCTGTCGAAATTAAAGCAAGTTCGTCACTCATCTGATCTGTGGAGAGACCAGCCTTGTCCTTTCTTCTACGCCCTGAAGTCTTAGGACGATCGATCTCCCTTACTCGGCCTGACCTCATGTCGCGCAGCAAATGCCTGAGCGTGCTGGGCAGGGTTTGAGGCGGAAGTAAAAATGAGGCGAGAGTGCTTTATATTGCTTTGTCTGTTAGTGGCCAACTCTCCCCTGCACTCCACTTCCACCAAGGAAGCAGCTCTTACGGGCTCTGACGGGCTGTTCAAGACTGGGCCTGTCTGTACCTTTCTCCGGTTATCCGTGGTCAACTCCGGTTTCAATCTGGTTTCAAACGTGAAACTACTGCGCCATATCGAAACTTTAGTCACTGAAATGGTTGCAAGTGTTGCAAAGGTGCTTGTTCTCACCCAGGAGGAGCAGTTCCTGCGGTTCCTGCGGTCTCAATGAGCCTTGAGCCTTGCGCCTTATACCTTGAGGCGCCTTCTGAACACGTTCTGACTTTTGAGCAAGACCCAAAACCCTCGAGGAGACCTGGCGTACTGGGACTGGGTCAGGGTCAGGGTCAGGGTCTAGGGACTATTAAGAGTAGTCCGGAGTAATCCGGAATAGTCACTGTCGGTGTCTCTATGTCGAGGGTTGGCTGTCCCGGCTCCTGCCCCTGATGTGCTGCTCCTACCGCACTAGCTACTACAGGGGTGGCTGCTGCTGGGATGGCTGGGATGGCTGTTTCGTGTTGTGTTCACCTGTTGGGCTCACCTTGTGGCCTCACCTTGTGGCCTCTGCACAGACCCCCTCCTGACCGGGGCAGCCTCTCACACCGCCGCCTCTGACAGCCTCTGACAGCCTCACGCTGCCACTGGCACCCCCACACTGGTGCTCGCGGCTGCAACCTCTCACCGCCTCTCACCGCCGGGCTGTTCCGGGCTGTTCCGCGGCTCCAGCCGCTGTACGGAGCCTGCCGCTGCCACTGCCGGTGCCACTGCCAAGCTGCCGAGCTATTACCGCGGGACGCTCCCGCCACTGCCAAGCTGCTCCCGCGTTTACTCGGCACTGCGAAGATGCCGTGCTGCTCCTGCGGACTCTTCCCAGTGCCGGGATCGTGTACTTCACCGCCGCGGCAGAGAACCCCTCACGGCAGCGTCTGGTAGCTCCTGGCGGCTCCTCGCGGCACTCCGGAACGGCAACTCAAATGATCCGGAAGTCAAAACTTTTCACCTGCTTTGCCTCAAATGATTGAATTAAATCATCTTATTGTAGAATGTCTTTAGAACAAATTGAAAATATCCCTTTACAATGAAATCACCCACCTAGATCTAATTTCAGTGTTTGATTATGAACTCAGAAAACAACCTCAAAACTATTAATTGTATATTAATTTTACACTTTATATGTATATAAAAGCTATGGATTTCATTTGAAAATAGAATTTTATATATATATTTTTTTATCTCAATCCATAACATGAATGAATACTGAATAAATGAATTAGAGAAACACATCAAAATACATTGAGATGGTAAAATGAGGCAATTCATCCACGAGATAAATTCGATATGTTCGATCATTGGGCCCCATATCTGTCGACCCATTTTCCGTCTACGTAACCCTTTGAGAGAATAGAGACTATATTCAAGATTTAAAATGGCATCTGGCTCTCCACATCTCAAATGTAGGGGGTTCCTTCTGTAGCCACATGGAGGCTATACATAACCGTGCAACAGCTGTAGCTATGAAAATCAAATAACTAGACTTGTAGGCTGCCTGCCCCTCAATCAAACTATCCCCTATGCCTAACAACATTTTGGACAGCGTGATCTTTATTTCAACCCCAATGATCTCCAAGAGGAACTTCTCAATATGCCCTACTAGCTGAGTTAGATGCCCACATGTGTAAAAGATATGTAAAATATCAGCCACCTCAGCTCCATTTAAATTAGTGGAGATCAAAATCTTTCCAGCCGTATTATTCGATTGCTCCAAACAAAGCCTTGACACCCAAATCAATTATCCCCTTTAAGGATTTGAGCCTCTAGATCATCCCTCTGCATATCCAGCAGGCAGTTATGGAAGCACCGATCTGATTATTTTGTCTGATGGCCTCAACCAAAGGGTTTGGCTCTCTCACCCTCTGCTTTTTACATAAAAAGTCACAGATTTGCAAATACTTCGAAAATTCAGTTTTAGGCAAATTATGTTTATCAGCCAAAGTTGCAAAGGAAAGGAGACCCCCATCGATATAAAAAATCACCTATCTTTATGATCCCTTTAGCTCTCCATCAATCCACTATCCTATCCCGGAAAATAGCAGGTGTTGGACTTGGCCCTTTTTGCAGGGTCATCCCTGAACTTTTGCCTTCCTCCTGTATTTTCTCTGACCTGTTTTTGTTGGTTTTATGACTCTGGGCACTTTACCATTGCTGATCAGTGCTAAAGTGCATATGCTCTCCCTATTGTAAATTGATGTATGACTAGTGACTCCATGATTGGATCATTTGATTTACTTGTCAGACCCTAGTATAGTGCACCAGGTGTGCCCAGGGCCTGTAAATCAAATGCTGCTGGTGGGCTTGCAGCACTGGTTGTGCCACCCACAGAAGCAGCTTGTAAAGTGTGTCTCAGGCCTGCCATTGCAGAGCCAGTGTGCAGTCTGTGACTGCCATGTCGACTTGGCAAGTGCACCCACTTGCCGGTCCCTAAACCTTCCCTTATCTTCATATCAGACACCCCTAAGGTAGGCCCAAGGGCAGGGTGCATTGTAAGTATAAGGTAGGACATGCCCTGGTGTGTGTGGCATGTCCTAATAGTGAATTACAGCCATTTTCGTTTTTCACTATTGCAAGGCTACCTGTTCCACATAGGCCAGAATGGGCAGTTTGATTATAACATTTTATAATCCTAACTGACCCAGGGAACATGGTAGAAATTCGAGTTTAGTATGCCTGAACTCAGAATGATAAAATACATCTTTTAGTAAAGTTGGTTTTAACATTCTGTGTTTGAAAATACCACTTTTAGAAAGTAGGTATTTTCTTGCCTAACTGTCCAAGCCTGCCTCTGCTAGGTTGTGTATTGTGTGTCTGGTTTTGTGAGCGACAGGGGCTGGGGGATTCCAGGAGACAGGGTGAGTCAGCACAGGGCTGAATAGACCTATCTGCATGTAGAGTGGTGGGAGGAGTTGCACCTGGGTCTGAATAGGGCTGTGCCTGCCTTCCACAATGCTGGCTCCACCTTCTGTGGTGCGTCTGATGTCCCTGGCCCACACTGTCAAAGGAAAGAAGGAGTCCTGTAAACAAAGTGCTCCAGGACTGCACAGAACTGGTTTGGACCATGTAAAGGCCCCTCTGCCTTCAGAGGACAAAGGATTTAGTAATATAAATATGGGGACCCAAGACTTTAGATCACTTCTGGATAATTAAGACAAACCTCTGCCATGAGAAGAACCAAAGGAAGCTGTAGGAGTTGGACTGCCCCCCTGCCAGTGTGCTGTGTTGCTGGGTTGGCCTACAGTGGTGTCTTCAGTGCAAAGGAGAGGAGAAGGAACTTTTAAAGAACTTTCATCATCTTGCAGAATATTACTCCAAGGGCTTGAACTTGTGCTTGCCTCCTGCTGAAGTCTCAGGGACAAAATACTTCACCACCAGCTCCCCTCTGAATTCCCTTGCTGGGAATTCTGTCTGCAGAAGCCTGCGTTTCGCTGGGAGCTGAAAGCGCGACTCAACGAGAAGAAGCGTGTCACAGTCGCAGCTGTTGCCGTCGCATCGCCGGAGAAGCATGTCGCCGCCGCAGAGGCCGCCGCCGCATCACCAGAGAAGCGAGCCTTCGTCAAAGCTGTTACCCGACGCATCACCGGAGAAGCGTTTCGCCGCCGCAGAGGTCGCCGTCGCATCACCGGAGAAGCGTGTCGCAGGGCCTGTCGTGGCTTCAAAGTTTCAGAGTCACCGCACGGCCGCCGGGCATGCACGCATCGTCTTCCCGTTGTCGCATCAAGGGCGCCATCTTATCGCATCGCACCGGATCGTCGCATCAAGGCGCCATCTTGTTGCATCGCAACCGGAACGCAGTACGAGAATCTACGCATCACCTCCTCTCCGGTAAGGACCAAGACGCATCCCTTACTCTGCGCAAGCATTGAGGCGCGACGCATCGTCTCCCCCGAAGTAAGGAACCGACGCATCTCCATCCCTGCGAACCTTTTTGTTTGTTTTGCGTTACGCATCCAGGTACTTTTGTGAGAACTTTGTCGCATTTACCATCAACTTGAACTAAGTTACTTCTACCACCTTTAAGTCTATTTTGAGTACAGTATTGTGGATTTTTGTCGTTTGTGGTCTTGTGTTAAGTCTATATAAAGAATACTTATTTTTATAAAACCTGTGTGGTGTCCATCTGTAGTGTTTTCACTGTATTACTGTATGTGTTCACAAATGCTTAACACACTGCCTCTGAGATAAGCCTGTCTGCTCGTGCCAAGCTACCAAGGGGGTGAGCAGGGGTTATCCAGTAGTGTAACTCCCTTGCCCTGACGTAGAAGCAAGGGTCCCTATTTGGTCAAAGGTGTATACCATTGCCAACTAGAGACCCCCAGTTCTAACAGCAGGTAATAGTGCTGAGGCAGCCGTAGGTGTATGGTAACAGACCCCTCAATATGGAAACATCTCTGCACAGCCTTCCAGACCTTAAAAGCAGTTATTGAAACCTTAAAACAGTTTTTTTTTTTTTGTAGTAACTAGGCTCCAGCATCTTGAATAAACAATTCTTGGCCTCTACGCCCAACAACATCTAGATGGATGGGGTCTGAGCCACGTTTCGAACCTCCTCTCCTGTTAACAGAATCCGCATATTTTGCCACATACATGTAAAGTTAGGGACTGCCCAACCGCCTTTCTTCTGGGGTAGCGTCATGAATCGCATTGCTCTGCATGGTTTCCCTTGAGCCCATAAGAACCTACCAAATAGTGATTGAAGCCTCTGCAGCTGTCCCTGAGTAAGTTCCAGTGGTACTGATCTAAAATAGTATAATACTTTAGGTAAGATGTTCATTTTAAGGACATTACACCTTCCCACCAGTGACAATTGGAGACACTCAATCTTCTCTAGCTGTTGTTTAACACTGGTGAGAATCGAACCCCAATTAGCCTCTACCAGTTCTTTTAGACATGTCCTCATTTTGATACCCAAGAATATAACCTCATCGGTCACCCTGAGGTGACCGATGAGGCTACAGGCTTGGTTTATACAGATAATCTGCATTTTGGATGCGTTAAGTTTATAACCTGATACAGACCCAAACATGCGCACAAGTTGCTCTATCTCAGGGATGGCTGTAGCTGGGTCAGAGGTTAAAACCACTATGTCATCATCCTAGGCAAATACTCGAAACTGTTCTTGTCCACAGAATACGGATTTAATCGTCAGACTCCCCTCTAACATGATTAAAAAAAAGGATTAATGTATAAAGCAAATAACAGCAGGGAGCAGGGACAGCCATTTCCCGTGCTTCTAGATATACGCACAGGTTCAGACTCTAGGCCCATTATGCAGATTCTAGCGATGGGAGTCCTTTACATAACCTGAATAGAATTGATAAAACTGGGTCCAAACCCCAAATGCTGCAAAACCGCCTATAAAAAGTCCCAGGAAACACAGTCAAGCGCTTTTTCGGCATCTAGTAATACCAGGCTGATGGGGGCGGAGCTTGCTCGCGACCAAGATGGCCGTTTGAGCCTTTAGCTCCGTACATCGTCCGACAATCCGACAATAATCCGTCCGCATTGCTCCCTAACCACGGGCGCATCGGAGAGGCTTCGATTCCGGGAGCTGCTGGGTGTACAGAGGTGGCTCTCCGGTCCTTTTCTGCCCGCGAACTCCGAAGATATCGAGGCCTAAAGATGCCCTCTTCACAGGCCTCGAAACACTGGGCTCGAGTCGAGCGGAGGCACGGTGACGCCGGAAGTGCGAGCGTCGCTGCGGCGGCAAGCACAGACTGGTGAAAGCGCAGCATACGCGAACCCTGGCTCACTGTGCCACACCGGAGGAGCGCCCTGACCTTGGAGTGACGGGCTGCTGCTTGCACCACCGCCCGGAGACCACTGGAGCTAATCATCGGGCTGGCTGGGGTGGAGGCTTGGAGCGCGTAGCCTGGAACAGCGAGTGGGCCCAAGCTGCGGTGCACTGACCCGGCGTGTGCCCGACGCGGGTAATCTCCCCCTGATTCGGCGGATGCTACTGCGGCGGCCCACTGGTGAGCGGCGGAGCTGTGAGGGTGAGAGCTGCCCTACGTGAGCTGAGGGAACCATCCAGCCTCCTGCCGCGGCGGGAGACGCGAGAACTCCAGAACTCCCCCCCCGCGCAGCAGATGCCACCAACCATTGCGGGATGAGGTGAGAAGCCGTGCGTTGCCTCCCTGTGCAGCAGATGCCGCGATCATTGGCTTGGGGCAGCGAGTCCCTTGTAGCGCGGCGGGAGACGCAGCACCTGGCCTGACGGAGCTTTATTTGCCGCTGGGGGACGTTCCGGGAAGCCTGCCAGTAACTACACCGCTCTGCGGCCTCTTGTTTCGAGGCCAGCTCGGAGTCGGCCTAGATGCCCGGCACTTCTGTGGGCCCTGTGAACGGCCATCTTGCTCCCGCGTGGCAGGCGGGCCCCACCTCACCAAGTACAGCCGCGTGGTGCGATGCCTGAACATGCTGCGCCCGGTGGGGAGAAAACCGAGGCAGCGCATTAATCAGCAGGTGCACGCAGACCAGACCAGTGGTTACTGTGGGACGGTGGCAGCGTGTGGGAACCTGCCTCTGCCACATCCCCGGGGGAGCCCTGCACACGCCTGGCGAGTGAAGACTAGGGCGCTCACGTAGCCTGGAATGGGAGTGGAGCCCAACTTGATGATATGCCCCATAGCGCCAGTACTCTGGTCTCGTGAGTGGTCTCCCGAGTGTGCGCTCCCGTGGTACTATTCTGGATTGTGTGCCACGGCTGGAGGTTGCACGGTGAGCGGCAACGAGCGGAACTGCTGATGACTGTGACCTACATTAAGTGCGCACTCTGGACGCCGACTAAAGCTTGCTGACAAGCGCTCTAGCGGAGGACCTAGGCGGCGTGTGCTGACAACTGCGAGCAGGTCTACGGCACCTATTGGAGTGGGCATTGCCCTTTGTGACGTTCGGGAGTGGCGAAGGATCGTACTGGCCTGGAGTTCCTCATGGCTGTCCCCGAGGGGCGGTAACCAGGGCTGCGGCGTTGAGTTGTAAAGGTGCGCTGTGGGGTGCACTCTACTAATAACGAACATGGGCAGAGTGGATAGGGCACAGCCCAAACTCTCTTTCGAGCAGAAGTGGTCGAAATCGCATGATGCCTCAACGGAGGACGCTGCAAGGATGCAGACCGCTGCGCTTGCCGACCCCGGCACTGATATCCGGAGCATGCTACTGGCCATGGAGAAGAGCCTGCAGAGCGGCATCACCTCTCTGGGTACGAAAATGGACGCTCTCTCCTACATGATGGACAGAATGGCTGAGCGTTTAGACAAGCACGCTGAGCGCTTGGATATGTCGGAGCGGAGACTCACTGAGGTTGAGGAAGCGCATACCACGCTAAATACTGAACACAAGCAGCTGGGTAGAGTTATGCATGTTCTCCAAGATAAAACAGAGGACTTGGAAGCGCGCTCTCGTCGATGTAACCTCAGAATCACTGGCCTACCGGAGTCCACCCAGACTGGCAACATGGAGCAATTTATCGAGAAGCTGTTGGTCGCGCTGCTGGGGGAAGGGGTCTTTTCCTCAATGTTCGTGGTGGAGAGAGCGCATCGCTCCCTGGGGCCTCGCCCACCCCCGGGGGCAACACCGCGTCCGATCATTGCAAAACTTCTCAATTACCGAGACAGAGACACTGCCTTGCGCTTAGCGAGAGACAAGCAGACATTGATCTATGAGGGCTCCGAGATTTTGCTATTTCCGGACTTTACCATTCGAGTACAGGAGGCGCGCAGACAGTTCATCCCCATGAAGAAACAGCTGCGTGATCTGGGCATAGACTACGCCATGCAGTACCCTGCCAAGCTCCGTGTCAACAGGCAGGGCCGATCCCATATTTTCACGGACCCAAAGGCGCTCCAAAAGGCTTTAAAAGGTTGGACAAAGGAACAACGCCGCAGCCCGGACAGGCAGCTGCTCGATGAGGCGGCGAGGGGCGCCCTGGACGACCAGGACTAGATGCGGAGGTCTGCGGCACACTGCTAAGTATGGCTATGGGACTAACAGGCAGGGGGGGCCCTTGGGTCTCCTGGGCTCTGCTGTTTTGGGCCTGTGGTGGCAGGACCACAACTGTCCAGCTGGGGTTACCTGCAGGTTAAGTTCAGTCCTTTCCTTGGCATTGGCGTTGGGTGGCCGCCCGATAACTAGTTCTTATTCGTCTGGGAAGGACATTTGGTGAGACACACAAGCGGGGGCCACACAGAGCCTGCTCTAGATCTTTTGGTGTGTGCTGTCCCGGAATCTTGGACCATTTGATACAAGACCAAGAGATGTCATTGCTACATTAGTGCATTAAGCGATTGTTGAGGTCTGGGACTCTTGGGTCTGCGATGCTGAGTTTTATATTTGGGACGATGTGCGGGGAGTGGGGCTGTTTAATGTTCATATTGTTGCTCCTTGCAAAGCAGGGCAACATCTGCCCACGAGTGCATCACACGAGGGTGGTAATGTCTGATTGGGGGGGTGGTGGGTGGTGGTTTGGATGTTTTGGGGAATGCTTCGCGACCAAGTTGGGGGTGGTCTGTCGTGGGTGGGGGGATGTTGGGGGGAGGGGAGAGTTTTGTTGTTTTTGTTGTATAAAGTCTCAAATTGGTCTCTGACAGGTATGCACACTAACTACAGGTCGCTTAGGTCAGGCTGCATTACATACAGTATAGTTACAGATGGCGGGACCCAGTGAGATCCCTGCGCCAAAGCCGCTACACTCCCTCCGCGCGCTCACGTGGAATGTCCGTGGGCTTAACGACCACTGTAAAATGCGTAAGGTATTGCACTACTTGCAGAGACAGAATATTGATGTGGCCCTGGTGCAGGAGACGCACCTTCCACTGAATAGTGCAATTCTGCGTAGTAGAGGGTTGGTGGATCATGTTAATGTATCAGGCTTCACGCACGGCCGAGGGGTGCTGACATGGGTTAACCCTAAATCCCCCTATACATTGGTCCAATTAGACTCAGACAAGAATGGGCGGTAAGTGATTTCTCGATGTCAAGGACGGGGTATTGACTTAATTATAGTAAATGTCTACGGCCCTAACTATGACTGCCCGGAGTTCTTCACTACACTTGCTGCCGCGGTAGCCAGATTCCCGGAAGCGCAGTACCTCTGGGCTGGGGACATTAATTTGGTCAGAAACCCCAATTTGGACAGATCCGGGGGCCCGACGAGGAGGGCCACGGCAGCTGCGAGGAGCGCTTGAAAGCGCAATGGTGAACCTGGACCTCTGTGATGTCTGGCGCACACGGCACCCGGACAAGGGAAGTTACACACATTATTCGGCCTATCACAACTTGCACACTCGCATAGATTATTGGTTGATCTCTTCTTCGCTTGTGGATCACACTCGGGAGTGCTTGGTACTTCCGCGTACTCTATCGGACCATTCTCCTCTTCTGCTGGTTCTTACCACGCCTAGGAAGACAATCCCGCCATTCACTTGGTGCTTCCCCCCCCTATTCACTGCTGGACCCTCTTTTTAAAGAAGAATTAGCTGAAGACATAGAAACCTTTTTCCCCCTTAATGAGGGGTCAGTGGACAGTTTTCAAATAGTGTGGGAAACATTCAAGGTTTATATTCATGGCGTGGCTATGGCCAAGCACTCGGGGGTTCTCCGCTCGATTCGGGGTAGACTATCTGCTCTTTAAAAGGAACTGGGAGCTTTATAACAACGTCAGCTAGTGAGTCAGGATGAGGCTACCACGCAGGCAATAAAAGACCGGTTGGGGGAATATCAGGAAGCTGCAGATAGTGAATTGAAACACTTGTGCAAATATGCTACAGCGCGTTCCTACGGGGAGGGCGACAGCCTGGGTCGGTCCTAGCGCAGATTCTAAAAGCCAAGCGCAGCAGAACGCTGATCACTGAGCTTAAGTCGGAGGAGGGAGAACTGCTATCTGAAGAAGCGGATATAGCAGATAGGTTTAAGAGATATTACGGGGACTTATACACTTCCCGGTCTTCTGGTACGGACTAACAAATCCTGGAATACCTTGAGCATATTAAATTACCATTCCTTACGAACACACACCGTGAGTTTCTCATGCGGCCTATCGAAAAAGATGAAATATTACTTGCCCTTTCAGGTATGCGGGCATCTAGTGCCCCAGGAGTAGATGGCCTGACCGTCGGTTTCTATAAGATCTTTGTAGATTTATTACTTCCACACCTTTCTACGCTTTTCGATGACATGTGTGTGTCGGGCACAATGCCACCATCGATGAGGGAGGCGGTGATTGTCGCCATCCCTAAACCAGATAAGCCGCCGGGTGAGTGTGGGTCCTACCGCCCACTCTCCTTGCTCAATGTGGATACTAAGCTTTTGCAAAGGTGCTTGCCAATCGTCTTTCCCCCCTGGCACCGGTGTTGGTTGCTCCAGAACAGGCGGGGTTTGTCCCAGATAGGAATCTTACATATAACCTCCGCTCGGTGTTCTGAACCATCCAGCATGTTCGGCAGGATACTAAGGCCGTCGCGGTCTTCCTCGACATGGAGAAGGCCTTTGATTCAGTCGAGTGGCCCTTCCTGCGTCACGTTCTAACTAGGATGGGACTGGGCCCCGTCTTTCTCCAATTGATCGGAATCCTGTACAGCTCACCCAGGGCGCGAATAAAAATAGGTAACTTGGTTACGGATCCCATAGTTATTTCTCGAGGGATGAGACAAGGCTGCCCATTATCCCCCGTCTTATACGCCCTGGTCGCAGAGCTGCTGGCGTGCGTTTTACGGGAATATCATAGCCACGAAGGTATCAGTTTTCCGAATTATAAGAAAGAAGTATCCACCTACGCGGATGATACGTTGCTGTATGTCCGAGATCCTGAGAACAATCTCTCCTCTATCCTCAGAGAAGTCGTGCATTTTGGAGCGCTGTCTGGATTGCGTGTCAATTGGTCTAAATCCATAATCTTCCCACTGACCCCGGCTACGTCGCGCTTTGAACCGGATTTCCCACTACACTGGTCTACTGATGCGATTCGCTACCTGGGCATACGTCTTCATACAGACTCGGAGATCATGTTTAGGGAAAACTACAGTATAGCAGTCAGTAAGCTGGAGGATGACGTAGAGGCCTGGATTAAGCTACCGTTATCATTACTCAGTAGAGTATCCATCATGAAGATGGTGATTCTGCCCCGGTTCTTGTTTCTATTCACAAATATCCCCATTGCCTTACCAGCTTCATTTTTTCACCGGGTCAATGCATTATTAATAAAGTTAGCCTGGGCGGGCAAGCAAGCGAGGGTGCGTTGGCAGATACTTACTCTCCCATATCATCTGGGGGGGCTAGGCACGCCGGATTTGAATTTGTATTACAGAGCGGCGCAGGGCGTTCAGGCTTACTACTGGATGCACGGCTCGCCAGATATCCCGTTTCTCCGCATGGAGAGACTCTTTGCCGACCCGCTACCCCTTCCAGCCACGATATATGAACCCTCTGACCGCAGGACGGGGATACTGGACTCAATTAATTCGACATGCCACACCTGGCATACTTTACTGCACTTGCAGGCGGGGGCCCTGTTGTACTCTCCGGTTATGCCACTGGAGTTGGCCCTTTGGCTGGCTCCATGCAGGGATAAAGGGGTGGTCCGAGCGTTGCAGGCATTGAATGTACTAACTGTGGGTGACTTGTTTCGTGACGGAGCGGTGAAGATGTGGGAAGAAATGGAGGGCTCAGCCGGAGATTGCACTATGCTACAGAGATTCCAGTTTCATAGGGTACGGAGAGCTCTACGGGAGGTACTGGGAGATGACCTGCAGGAACCACCTGAGATGCTGGAACTGTCTTACATTATTAAAGCTAAATCGCCACGCAAGGTGGTTTCCAACGTTTATAAATTGGCAATGTCACACAGAGCGAATCACTATACAAAAGCTAGGCTAGCTTGGCAACGAGACTTGCAACTGGAGATAGATGACTCTATGTGGTCCTATTGTTGCACCAGCACCCGACGTATATCGCTGCACGGCGGGCATAGACTTGTCCACTTCAAGTACCTGAACAGAGCGTACTACACCCCAGAGAGACTATGCAGATACGGACTGCGGGAGGACTCTGCTTGTGACAGGTGCCATGCACATACTGCAGACTTTGTCCACCTTGCTTGGCATTGCCCTGAGGTGTATCGATATTGGGAGTTGATCTTTCTGGAACTGGGGAGGGTGGTGGGCACGGAGCTCACTCCGGATCCAGCCCTGGCCCTCCTGGGGTACTCTAAAAGGCTGCCTAGGGCGGTCCGCAGACTGGTGGACATGGGTCTGCTTGTGGTGAAGCGACGGGTGGCAATGTGCTGGTTGAAGGGCCCTGTACCTACATTGGCGCAATGGTCGCATGACATGCTTTACTGCAGTACCCAAACTGAGACCGTTAGCGAATTACTCCCCCCCCCAGGAGCAGACCCAAGAACTTCTGGGGATTATATACTTCATATCTGCTTACCAAAGAGGTCGCCCCTGGTGAGACAGCCTCTGCCACTCCTAACACTTATACCCACGCTCCTGGTACTTGACGTCAGGCGGGTTTCGATAGGAGTGCGGCTTGGTTTGGCCTCCATCGTAAAGAAAGGTATCCCACCTTTTTGATATCAGTGCATGTCTCTGACCTTAGTGCGCTGTTCACGGGTATTGCTTTATGATGCTCACTGTACACTGTGCATGTTTTTTCTGACTAGATGGTTTGGTGCACCATGACCACCACGAGCGACTGTCCTCAAAATACCTAGGGTCAATGTATGCTGCCTGCCCCTTGGGTTGTTGGCTAAATAGCTGTGTGCACTATTGTGAATTAACAAGCTGCCGGCCCCAAGGGTTGTAGGCGAGAGGCTGTGTTGAACTGAGACTTCTTTTCAATAAAATAATTTTAAAAAAAAGTAATACCAGGCTGATAGTGGTTCTTTGTGCGTTGGCCACATCAAACAGGGTCACTACTCTATTGATGTGGTTGACCGTGCCCCTAGCGGGTATAAACCCATGTTGTCGTATAGAGACCTGTGGGGTGTTAACCTTAGCTAAGCGTGAAGCCAAAATTTTGGCATACATTTTCCCATCACAATTCAACAGGGATATGGGTCGATAGGACCCCGGGAAGTCTGGAGGCTTATCCTTATTTTTAAAAACAATAATATTTGCCTCGTCCCAAGATGGCAGTGCAACCCCAAATTGCGCCGCTTGGAAGGTGGCCAACATATCGTCTTTTAATTCTTAAAAAAATGTTTTATAAACTTCAAATGGAACTTTATCTGGTCCAGACGCCTTACCACTAGCTAGCATGTTTATAGCTTCCTCAAGTTCCTCCACGATGATAGGTGTGTCCAGGTTAACTGCTTCATTCTGGCCCAACCATTCGCTACATAGACTCTGCAACAGGGCCTCGCCTGCCTGCCCACCAAAATTATTTTATTTTTAATATTGTAAAGTGCATCAAAAAAGGCGTGAAAAACACCTAAGATCTCAAGAGGCCTCTCAACTGTCTTACCCTGTGAATCTTTTAGGACATTGATTCTTTGCACTGCTTCCTTAGAACGAAGCCTCTAAACGAGGCACCGCCCAGTAGCATCCCCATACTCATAGCTCTCTTCAATATATACCTTTTATTTAAGGGTGATTTCTTTACTCTAATGTAGGTTGACCTTGGCCTTACATCGGACAACCTCAGTTTGCAAAAAGGGGGTCTCAACACCTGCCTGTATCCCCTGCATGTGATTCTTTTCACCTTCTCTAAGCTTCCTATATATGTCTTGGACCACCATTTTCAGTTGCCTCTGCTTATGCAATCCAAAACTGAGGACCTCCCCCCTAAGCCCTGCCTTTAAGGCATCACAAACATAAGCACATGAGGTTGAGTCACGGTTGATCTCAAGAAATTGCCAGATCCAATTTTTCATATGGCTGACGAATAAAGCATCCAGCAAGAGTTTCCTATCGAACGAGAAAGATCTCAGAGAATTTGTTTTTATTAATTGCAGGGATATCAATCACCAGTGGGACATGATCTACGGTTATCCTAGGATAAACCTGAATTTTAGCCCCTGTAAATAGCGCCCTTGACATAAACAAATAGTCTAACCTTACTAGCTTATTGTGTGGATAAAAATAAAACGTAAAACTGGGGTTTGGATCCCATAATGCAGCCCATACGTCAGTCAAGCTGTGGTCAGCCAAATGTGCTGTATTGCCTTGAAAACTTTGGGTTTCCTGCCCTTATAGTTCTTCATATCTGACTGTAGATCCCGGCAGCCCAAATGTATGTTAAAATCGCCGCATAAAATCCAAGGAGTGGGCCATGATGCCAGTTCTACATTAAGCCCCTCAAGTACTATTGCTTCATCCAGATTAGACCCATAAACTGAGCATAATGCAAACTTACCATCCCCGGCTATACACTCGGTGATGACCCAGCGGCCTTGCTTATCCACCAATGCTCTACCCGGGCCCTGGATCCCATGTTTTGCCAAAATAGCTACCCCAGGATTCGTTGTAGATTGTTGTGTACAAGTAAGCACCGAGATGTCTAATTCAGCTAAGATCTTCTGTTTGCCCCATTGTTGTTCAGCCCACAGACATTAAGGGAGCAGATGTGTATTCCTGAAGGAGTCATCGTATCCCCCATTGTGCACTGCCAAACACCTCCAGCCACTATCCCTGCTAAATAGCATTACACACCAATATTCCTCTACCTTCCACATGTTATGGATTGATTTGCCCCCTCCCCAGCCCCCACCCTCCATTTACACCCCTGTGCTTCCCCCACCCCCGCTGGTGCCCCCTTCTCCCACTCCCTCCCCAACTCCCCCCGCCCGCTCCCACCCCCCACCCTGCAACGAGGCATTAGGACTAATGGTCCCTGAGATAAGCTCCCACTACCTGGATCACCCCCCTGATCACACACGTTAATCTAGCACATCACACCCCATCACCAAATTCAGAGAGAAAAAGAAAAAAGATGCATAAGACAAAGAAAACTGCCTAGAGCCTGAAACCCTATCTAGATGGATTGCAAAAACTCTTTAGCCTGCACTTCTGAGGTGAAAAACTGAGCATGCTCATTATAAATAGCCTTCAGCTTCACAGGATTAAGCAGAAAGGCTTGTGCCCCCTTGCCTTGAAATAGGGGGATGGGCTGCTGTAATTGCCATCACATTTCCACCGTCTGGTGGCAGAAATCTGATCTAACAAAAAACTCTAACCCCTTTCCAACCCTTTTTCTGTCTGGGCATGCCAGATCGTACACTGCTTGGCCAGCTAAGAAGTTATTAATAGATATCAGGATTGCTCTGGTTCTAGGAGTAGTTTTTCCCTGTCTGGTTCGTTGTGTAAAGGGGAATCGGTGCGCTCTATGTATCTCCTGGTTCCAGTTCCATTGCGAGAGTTCAGGAAAGGCCTCAGAAAAGACCTCAATGATTAACTTTGAACATCCTGTCCTTTCACGCCCTCTGGAATACTCAAAACTCTCATGTTATTTTGCCATAGGCGGTTCTCAAGATCCATTAATTTCCACTGTGTGTCCTCTTTCTGAGAGCGCATTGACTCTGTTACCACCTTCTGAGCTGCCAACTGATCTTCCAGACTAAAGATCTGGGCTTCTGCTTCAATAAACCTTTCAGCAAATTTAGAACAGGATTTTGCAATGAGCGGTATAGAGTTCTGGAGTTTGCGGCTGGCTCCTTGAGTCTGTTGGCTCTCCATGCATGTCTCTTCTCTGTGTGCCATTATACTCTGGTATATCACAGCCAGTGATATGTCATCAGGTTCCTCCACCGTGGCTTCCCTTGTAATTAGATGCGGACCCCTGTCTGCCCCAAGACCTGCCAAGAACGAATAATCCCATGGCAGGGCATTGTTACCAACAGCTTGTATGGCGCCCTCACCTGGATCGTGCCTCTTACGCACTGTCCGTAGGCCAGTTTCCAAGGTATCAGCACCCAGGTCCTAAGGATGCACACTACTTGTCTCACTGTGACCGCTACCAAATGACTCTCCCCTGAAGCGAGACCTGAGGCTTGACTCAATCTCATCTCCTGATGGGTCAGAGGGATCTGATAGGGAGAAGAAGTTATCCCCAGAGTCAGTTTCCTTAACCATGGTTTGAGTGCCACTGTGGTCATTTGTCCCTGGTTTATCCAAGTTCAAGGAGCTGTCCATCTTAACCTCCCTTGTAGCAGATTTGCTCTGAGCCGCTTTAGTGATTTTATTGGGTTCTGTATGGTCCTTAGTGGTACCCTCCATTACAGAGGGTGCAGAAAGGTGTCCTTCATTCCCCCTAACCGTAACATTAGAAGCACCATAGCCCCCCATTCTGATTGGTATCTTATGTTTACCCGGTGAATCCATACACTGGTAAGTAGTGTCCACTTTGGAGTATACCTGGCTCATGGAAGAGATCAGCTGTTTGCCAAGCAAGCTCTCCTTCCTGCCCACCTAAATCGTTACTGGGAAGAAATTTTGTAAGTGATGGTGTTGCTTTTTCCCTTTCCCAGGAAGAAACAGAGAGGGTATGTTACGCTTACCCTAGCCTCTCCAAGTGCACCCTCTCGTCTTTCCCCCATGTTTTACCGATGCTGCTACTCTTGCTGCTTCGCTGTTGTGCTGAGCCGCTCCTTGCGGTTCCAGCGGTATCCATCAGCATCCATGGTTTCCCTCTGGCTGGTTTCGGCAGCATGGTAGCGGCCGGGAGCACGGCCAGGTCAGCTCCGCCCCCAGCCAGCAACACACACAGAGCACGGAGGTCAGAGCAGTTGCCACGCCATGCCGAGATACTGCCGTATTCTTGACCAGGAGATTCCCAGGACAGTCCACATCATGCGGCGTACGGTAGGAGGCGTAGTCGGAATGTGCGCAGGTTGAGATTTCAGGCAGTGAGGGTCTGGGAGCGCTTGCTTAACCGTCCGACATGGCGGGCGCCATCTTGCCCTCTGAATTTTATATATTTCAATGTTATAGCATGGATTTCTCTATAAGTTAGATAAATCCCCATATATCTCTCAGGCTATATGGCGTCACAATTCAGGTGTATATGCCAGGGCTTGCATAAAGACTATAAGGCCCGACTCCATTTTAAGTAGACTGAGACTCCATTTTCTGTATTTTTGAGGGCATGTAGCTTTTGACGCAGAAGTTGTCTGCCGTTATCTTTCCAAGAACCTGTGAAAGTGTCAAGACACTCTGCTACAGACATCAAGACACCTCATGTGACATCTGACTAGAAAAAGTGCCTTGTATCTCAATTTCAAGGTCAAATAAGAACAATAGCCAAAACATTATAGTTTGAATTGTTGTTTTTTTATCTTATTTGTTTAAAAGAATGCACCTTAGATGAGCATCTTGATGCTCATTGGTTATACCAGATATTCCTAAGGTGATGTTGGAAATTCCATCTTGGATAAGATATAGTATAAAAGGATTGCCACTTGACCACTTATTAGAAGATGTCTTTCGCCCCATATTATCGTGCAAGATACTGCCATATATTCTGCTGTATTGCACTTTTTACTGAAGGCTGATATCGAGCCGAGTCTAGAAGGATCTGATGCTGATTCAACATGTGTTTGCCATTCTCAGGGAACACAGCCTCCCTGCCCACTGATAATTACAGCGTTTGGCTGTAAACAGGTATGCAGTACACTCATTTTCTTTCAGAAAATCTAGATGCAAGTTATCCTACTCTATGTTCTCCTAGCATAGCACATAGAAGTAGGTTTAATGGCGTTACGTTTTTATTAGATTACATTTTAACCATGTTAGAATTGTTCCTTTTATTCTCGCAATGTGCAACATGCATTAGTGCTGTTTTAATTATATTCTGTGTGGTTATTTTTGATGTCATGAGCAATATGGGCCACCTGTTGAAATAAACACGCTTTTCAATTAAAGTGACTTTTTCTTAGCGCAGTTTGAGTGTGTGTTATTGAAGAGAACAAATAAGGTTTGTTTCTACAGTAACCCTGGATCCCTGTTTAGGGACTGTTAGTAAGCCAAAAGCATTAACATCACTGCAACTATGTACTAGGTAGGGTTCTACGTGGCTACAAAAACTTGTCTTTCACATTTAAGGGTTGGTGCATTGAACTAGGTTCACTCGTGCCACCCATGGGAGTGAAAACAAACCTTGTAGAACTGAGCCACAGACTCAGTTTATGCAATAACATGGCATGGTCAGCAGGCATAAGGACAACCTAGGAATCACCAATGAGGTTACACAGAACATTTTACAAAACACAAGAGAACGGAAATCCAGGTCATATTCATTCTGACCGGGAGAGAGAGGATATGGGGAGATAGAATTTTTGTGCCAGGTATTTTGGGGTACCGAAGTGCATGGCTTTATGATTAATGTAGGCTACCTTGAGGAAAAACCTAGCTGGATAATAGCCTAGCTGCCGCATTTAGGGTAGCTCTGGTAGTTGCTCCTTGTGCTGCTGCTGTGTCCTAGTCATTAATTCCATGTGGTACATCTTCTTCATGTAGCTCTAGAATGTAGAATGTGTTTTGTCCCTGTTGCTAGGTACTAAGTCAGTTGCTGTGGGGTGCCCTGTGGGTAGGACGTTGCTGTACCTCAAGCTTGAATAAAGAAGTTCATCTCAAGAACCATCCTGCCTCCTTGTACTTCACACTGGCGACGAGCGAAGAAGATTGAACCCAACAAGATCACCTCAAAAGAAGACAACAAGAAGTCTCTTTGTGGTCATCAACAGCAAACGTCCTAACACAGCTAAGTTTTCTTAAACCTCAAGGTACTGTGGCTGCGAGAGGTTTGACTTTGCGTGAGAACAAATGCAGGTTCAACCTCCCTGAAATTGACTACCTGGGTCACTGTTTGACTGGGGGTGGAGTTAGGCCTAGGGATCGCCTTGTGAAGATCATTGAATAACTTCCCGTCCCGCAATCCAGAGACAAATTAGTCACCTTCTTAGGGATGGCGGAGTACTATATAAATTTGTTCCAAGGTTTGCTTGCCGTAGCTTCACATTGAGATCCCTCTTAAAAAAGGGTGTGAAGTTCTCTTGGTCTCTCCAGTGCCAGTTGGAATTTGAGGGCGTTAAGAAAGCTCTTAGTTCAGCTCCCTCCCTTCAGAGCTTCGACACTTCTTCGAGCTCTATTTCGATCACTGATGCAAGTTCTAAGGGTTTGGGCACTGTCCTTAAGCAAGCAAGAGACGGCAAGGAAAAGACCATCATGTTTCTCTCAAGAGCACTTGTAGGTCCAGAACTCCAATATTCTGTGATCGAAAAGGAAGCACTGTGCATCTTCTGGGCCATCAAGAAACTTAAAAAATTTCTCTAGGGTAGCCCTTTTGTTGTCCATTCTGACCATAAACCCCTAAAGGATCTCTTCTGTAAAAAGGCTCTAGACGCCGTCTCCTCTAGAATATGCAAATGGGAGATTGCCCTGCAAGATTTTGACTTTGTCGTAAAGTACATCCCTGGGGTAGATAACAAGGTCGCAGACTGTCTCTCTCGCTTAGTACCCAAACAGTCTTGGGAAGCCTCACTTGACCCCGAAGATTCTTGGGAAATTGATGACTTCAAAGTTTGTGAGATTGTTGAAGGTGTTGTTTCCGAGGCAGAGTGGAGAGACGCCATGAAGAGTGATGTTGACATGCTTGAAGTCTGCAGATTGGTGTCCGAAGGTTGGCCAGGCATCAAGGCCTTGGGTGAAGGTGTCCGAAAGTTCTGGAATGTGCGGAATGAACTTTTGATGAGTAGAGACTTACTTTGGAGGGGTACGCGACTCGTTCCTCCATCATCTCTTAGAGCGAAAATTGTCCACTTGGCTCACCAAGGACACCAAGGTATTTCCAAAACAAAGGAGAGGGTTCGTCTGCACTTCTGGTGGCCAGGCATCGATATTCTTGTGGAGCGCATGGTGAGAGACTGCACGGAGTGTAATGCCTGCGATAAAGTTTGTAAAACTGGGGTTCAGCCCATGATAATACAAGAAGCTCCCACACGGTGTTGGCAACATGTGGCCTTGGACCTCTTGGCGCCCATCTCCACCAAGGTGGGTCAATCCTATGTCCTTGTTCTGATTGAAATGTACTTAAGATGGCCTGAGGTTAAGGTAACACCGAGTATAGAGACCAGAGATGCTACAAAATTCCTGGAGGACATTTTCTGCAGAGAAGGTCTTCCAGAATCCCTTCTAACTGGCAACGGGGTTCAGCTCGTGTCAAGAGAGATGGAAGAGTTTTTGGCCAGGAAAGGGATTGAACACAAACGTTGTTCTCTCCATCAACCCGAATGCAACGGAATGGTAGATAGGTTCAACCGTGTGCTGAAGGAGTCAATTCAACTGGCCAAAGAACAAGGCAGAGACAGGAGGTCTGTGACACTTGAGAGAGTTATGGTTTACCGCTTGACTCCCCACTCCACCACTGAGAAGGTTCCCTTTGAGTTGTTTAGGGGTCGTACTCCTAACACTTACATGTTTCAAACTTGGATGAGAGGGAAAGGCACTGACTTTGAGGTTCGTGAGGATGCTCAATGGCGGGCACTACAGGATCTCAAGTCAGCCAAGAGAAAGGTCAACTTTGATACCAGACTTGCGGTCTCTCGCACGATGGTTCATGTGGGTGACCGGTTGAGAGTACGTTTTACCCAGAAGTCCGCTGGTGCAAAGTTCTCTCCTCCCTTTAAGGTGACCAAGCTGTTTCACAACGCTGTGAAACTTGATGATGGGCGTATTTGGAATTTGGGTAGGATTGCTCCCTTACGTTCCTTTGTTGCTTTAGGTCGACATGACCAACTTGTTCCCTCCAAGGTTGTTTCTCCTCTGCACAGGAGCACTCGCACTCGTAAAGCTCCAGAGAACTTACGCAACTATGTTTTTGAATTAATTATGCATTCTTGTTCTCCCAACTCACAATGTTATGTTCTTTGGTAGCTTACCTATGTTCCATTACTTCTCTGTTTTGTTTTCTTTGCGTTGGGGGGAAGGTGTGTGGTAGTTGCTCCATGTGCTGCTGCTGTGTCCTAATCATTGATTCCATGTGGAACATCTTCTTCATGTAGCTCTAGAATATAGAATGTGTTTAGGCCCTGTTAGGTACTTGGAGTCAGTTGCTGTGGGGTGCCCTGTGGGTAGGACGTTGCTGTACCTCAAGTTTGAATAAAGAAGTTCATCTCAAGAACCATCCTGCCTCCTTGTTCTTCTTCACAGTAGCCTTCATTACTACTGTGTGTTATTAAGGGACAGAGATAGGGTAACATCTCCATAGTCAAGCCTAGATAAGACTATGACCTCAATTGCACTTTTGTAGTCTGGTGGAGGTATGCAAGTTTCAACCCATTTTAGCAGTCTTAGTTTGTATAGAGCACTTTTTGATGTGAAATTGATGTGCACTCAATGGTTCAGATTCCTGTCCTGAGATTTGGTGCTGTTGACAATTTCTGGTGTGCAATCTGCTGCATCTAATGAGTTTAGCTAAACTTGAACTAGGAAAGATCAGAGTTTAGGAGAGGTGAGGTGAAATTCAGTTTTAGTAGGTTCAGTTTTAAGTGGTTGAAAGAGAGCAATGATTAAATATCATTTAGAATCTGATTTAGATGGGATTCGTCTTCCAGTGTGGATATTTGTAGGTAGTGATTAGTGTCATCATCACATAGGTGGTATTTGAGCCTAGAGTCATGTAGGATTGAGGGTAGGGGCTTCATGTATAGGTTGAAAAAAGTAGGAGACAGTATGGTACTCTGGGGCACCTCTTGATAGAGCGACACCATTTATGAAAGGTGCCCGTTCAGTTTGATTTGATGTAATTCGTTTTTGAGGTGGGATGTGTAGCAACTGTGGGCTGTGCCAGCTAATCCCATATACTCCTTCAGAGGTTCAGCAAGATATCATTATTGACTGTGTTGAAGGCTGCAGAGAGGTTGAGGTGAATGAGTAAGCATTAATCACCATTATCCAGAAGTCTGAGTATGTCTTCTGAGATATGGATGATGGCTGTTTCTGTGTTGTGACAAGCTCTGAATCATTATTGTAAGATATCCAGCAAGTTGAAGAAGTTGACACATTTTTGGAGTGAGCATGGGTGGAGTTCGCGGAGTTCCGCTACGCGAAACTCTGCGAAGTGCAAAAAATACTCCGCCGTGCTACGCGAAGCTTTGCGAGCGGCGGAGTGCGTTAGATAAATGCTGTTCATGATGATTTTCAGTGCCAGATGCTTGTCCGCACTGTGCAATGATCGCAAATTGCACCATGCACAGCCCAAGCGGGCACTGCTTCCTTTTCTGCAGCTCGAGTAGATTTTTACTCGAGCAGCTGCTTTCTCAACTCGAACGGACAGTTTCTCAATGCGAGCGGTCGCAAGCATACACGACCACTCGCAATGAGAAATCTGACCACCTGCGTTGAGAAATCTCGCTGTGAGGTTGATTTTCCATGCTCACGCTCGCCAACTTGATGTTGACGAACGCGAGCAAGGAAAGAAAATCTGCGAGCTCTGCGTAACGCGGAGTGCGGAAAACTCTGCAAACTCCGCGAGAGGAGCAGAGTTCACCTCCCAGACCTATTTTGGAGTTGAATCAGAAAACCTTTTATTAGCACTCTCATCAGAGAAGGGAGGCAGGTTACTGGAAGATATTTGTACAGTTGTGCAAAGTTGGCTCCAGTCTTCTTTAGTAGGGGGTGACTTGACCAGTCTTCAGGCTTTCAAAGACTATCCCTTGGGACAGTGAGAGATTGATTAATTCCAGAGGGGAGCACTGAGATGGCCAAATTCCTTGATTAGGGAGGAGGGAATTGGATCTACACTATGATGTGAAATATGTCTCAGGATTCAGGTTGGCTATAGTCTTGATGATTTTAACTTTGTTCCCTAGCTGGAATTCATTCCAAGTGGTGTTGTTCTTGGGATACTCTGTTAGGGAATATATATCCACTAATTTACTTGGGAGAGACCATTCAATTTTTTTGATCATGTCAATAAAGACAAAGGAGAATTCATCACATCTTTTTTGTTATGGGACAAAAGGAGGATTATTGAGAGAGCAAGTTTGTTGTCTGATGATTTTGAGGAGCTTGCTAAGACAGTTAGAGAAGTTGTCAAGCTGAGATCCCAAGAAGGAGGAATTCAACTTGAAGGTGAGGTGCTTGTAGTTGTTTCTTTCTAGCCATAGTTAAGTCAAATTTAAGATTGAGCGGTTCTGTCTCCATCTTCTGTCAGAGAGTCTGGGCTGGCTGCTCGCTTCATTTAGTTTCTAATCATACCACAAACAGGAGAGTTTATTTTTTTGCCTTTTTAGTTTCAAAGGGGCTACCTCGTCCATTTGTTATGGTTAAATTGAAATGTGGGTTCAGGTCACTTATTTCTATCTCGGAGTGATGTTAGTGAATTATAAAGTGATGTTAGAGTAAAGTGACATGACTAGGTTTAAAGTGCCTTTCATGTCAATTTTGAGATTTAGGTGAGTACAGTGACCTAGACCACTTCATAAACCCTAATACCCACCCAAGTGATGGTTGCATTGAAACTCTTAAAGATAAGTCAATCCAAAGCTTTTCTACATGCATTTGAAGCCAAAAAAATCCAACGATCCCCTTCCAGTCAAATCAAAGTCATCTGGATGGCTATTGTACAGGCAAGTACCCTTTCCACACAGGTAGTCAGCAGTAAAGGTATTGAAGCATGAGGTGAATAATATTTAAAACATGGCTAACATAGGAAAGCAACTTCTGACTTTTGCTAACCACTGAATGCTAACCACTATGGGAGAGATTTCTAACCTGCAGTGTTTACTGGGAGTAAGCATCTTATTGCCATGGAGTAAATTAGAGGGAGAAGGGGTTAGGAGAACGGCAAACAATGAGTGTATCAGCAACATTACTAATCTATCCTCCAATGACATTTTGACCCGACCATCAACCTCCATTTAAGCTACAACACTAGTATTTTACCTCACGTCTGATAGGAGTGTCACTCTTAAGAGAGCTAACAGGAGTATACATTAAACTAAGAGAGTTATTATATTAAAATTGCAGCACATATCTACTTGTAACTTGTGGCTTTGAGGTTCTTTGAACAACTTTAAAAGTCATACATTATATTTAAAAGGTAGGAATAACATACATTTACTTTAGTTATTTATTTAGTTAACAACTTAATTTGAGAAAATGTGTCAAATGTATTCTGTTTGAACTTGTGCTCTCTAATTTAATGTAACACTAACCAATTAACTTTATATGTAGACAGGTTTAATGTGTTGCTTTGTAACCTGCTATTAATAAATTATGTGTCTTTTGGCTTTGTAAAGCAAACACAAGGAGATGATGGACGGAGCACTGAAACCTTTCAGACACTCACCCCCAGTCACAGATCTGGGTTGAATCCATCATCATTCTTTAGCTCACTTCGCCACCTCAGTTCAGTTTGTGTTTTCTTTTGGCTTTGCTTCATTCCTTCAGATAAGCTGCATGTTTTCACACTCTAAACAGTATGTGTGTTCACTTTTACAGTATTTTGCCACTAAGGTGCATGTTTAGAAATGTAATTGGTTTTTATATATTTCACTTCTCCTTTATAATGATGATACAATATTTACATTATTAGAACATTGGAATGTTGGGAGCTCCATTGAAGACAATGGAGTAGCTCTGGGCTTATAATGGCTGGTATAAGCCCAGCACTCCAACATTCCAATGTTTGTCTTTTTGTTTCTCCATTTTTAATTTAGAACATTCTACCCTTAGTGGAAAAAGAAAAAAAAAAAAAAAAAAAAGCTCCCCTCCATGCAATTCACCTGAAAATCAATCTACCAATCGGATACTTTTCACGGTTGGTCCCCTGAAGCTCTGGAGAAAAATGTTTTGAAAAGGTTCCTAAACTTCATTTGATGTTCAAACAAGCACAGGAGCACACTTCCAAGTCCCCCTGGACATTCAGGGGAACACTTAGAGACTATCAGGGAGTCGGGCGGATGGCAACAGCAAAGTCCAGTCCAGGGTCAGTTGCCACTGGTCAGCTGGGATTCTTCAATGGAATATCCTCTGTGGTCTTTTTATGCTCCTGGAGCCACCCAGGGGATCAGCCTTCTGATTCATGGGGATCCTTCTGTCCTTGTGTTATGAGCCCCAATGTACCCCAATATAGGCCTAGGTAGCTGCACAAACTTTTTCCTACATTTGTCCTACCGTGCTCTACATAACGCCTCTGATGCTGACCTTTTGCCTAGCTATGTGCCGAATAAATGTTGTGTGGTTTTCTTCGAAAAACTAGCCTCATTTTTTAGGCATGAGGATTCTTAGTATCACTGCAGGATTACCATCTTCTGTATAATAACTCTGTACAAAACCACATCTTTGCTGGGCAAACCAGAGGAGAAGCTTCCATGCAGACACGAGACTCTGAAGTCCCTGCACGAACACACTCCAGCATGCAGTGGTCTAACATCCCTCGTGGGGTGTCCAATTCGAAACCAAGACGGGGTCCTTCGTTCTCTCCCTTCAGGTAATGGGGTTGGCTCTTTTCTAGGGGAGATTCTTGGCTATACACTGACATACATGCTAGGTACACTTAGGTACATTTAGTTAGGGTTTGCATCTTAGGAGTGCTCATGATTACTGCAATGTATCTATACGCCTGCATATATTCACTGTTTTAGCACCATGGTAGAATTCTACATTTTATTTATTCTATTGGTGCTGGTAATCGTATATATCTGTTTCTGTGTAATTATTGTTGCTACAGACGTTTTTTATACTAGAATGATACTGGTTAAATAAATGCTTATTGAAAATGTCCCCTCCATTTATTCTGGATATCTCTCTGAGAAGAAGTGAGCATGAGTGACTGAGTGAAAAGTATTGTACTGTTTTCATGATCCCTGAGTGGTCTGGGTTGTCATGTTCGATAGTTTCCAGAAACAATACACTCCTTGGTAAGGTTAGGGGGCTTATAGTGGCACTGTGAGATAGCTGGTCTACAGACTAACATATCCTTTGGGGGTGTCTGGAATCAGACTGGACACCAATCCTTTAGTTTGTTGTCTAAACGTGCAGTTCCTATATAGATTTATAGGAACTACATGACACTTGTATTTTCAGTAGAGGAGGTTCCAACCTTATCAGGTCTTTCCCACAGGTCACAGATGCCAAGTGCCTCAGGTTCAGTCCACCTGGTATCATTTTACAAGTTTAGCAGTGTTCTGAGGAAGGATGCGTGAGGGTACAGTTTTGTAGGGTCTGTGGGGAGCAATATAAGACACCTCTAGTTTCTCTCTGAGCAATGGTATAATTATTCTCAAACCCTGGACTGCCTACCTTTTCAGGAACAAGTGGTAACATTGCATTGTAAAGGCTGGTTATTCTAAAGACTGTGGGGTAAAGGATGTTTCCCTGGTAATTTTAATGTCTTTCAACATCTAACACGAAATCCAGTTAGAAGGAGGCACTGTACCCACAAAAATTCCAGAGACAGCCATCTGATAAGACAAAAGCAGTGTGTTTCAGCAATCAGACAGAGGATACACAAGAATTGTCCTGGCATCCTGTTTGCTCCCTTTGTAGGGTGCAAAACCTATACCTGTGCTTCAGATAAAACTTGCCATGCATGATTTGACACTGGTGTGAGAACAAAATCGCCTCAGCCCTACCTTGCATATGCAATTGAGATCTGAGGAGTCAACTCTGCATTCCGGTCAGTCTATGGCATGTTCCTGAGAAGAATGTCACACCTTCGCACAAGCTTGGAAGAGCTGGAGTGATAATGCAGGTCAGCCTCTGGGAACCTCGGGCAGGGAAAAGTTAACTTTGTAAAAGTTGCTTTTACTTAATATTTATTACAAATTTGACTTCACAACTGAATTGGATTTGTAATAGCTAATAAAAATAGTGGTTTAATTATTTTTCTAGCTGGTCCCATTGCACATTTTCTACACAGGACGGCTTGGTCTGCCATAGTTAAAATAGCTATAAGGGTCTCATCACTGTAAGGACATGGTCATATTCATTTTCTATATCTCCAACAAGATACCATTTAAAATACCATGCACCCTACTGTGTCGGCTACAAGGTTTACATAGGTCTGAATTGCTAATATTTAAATGGAGGTTTCACCTGCTAAAAAGAGTTATTTTAACTAGCCATACGGCAGGTTTTACACTGCAGCAGTCAGGCTACAATGGTAGGCCTGAAGAAATGTTTTCCTTTGTCAAATGTTAACTTTTCATGCCATGGTGTATTTCCGCACCATATACTATGGCCTTATTTAAAGGTTAAATACGCTAATCAAGGAGTACTACATTTCTATGTTTCAATGGTCAGAGCATATACACTGGGCACTAGACAGCAGTGCCCCAGGCTTAGAGTCTAAAAACCAGCAATAGATTTCAGCCAAAAATTGGAGATGACCATATAAAAAGGGGTAATTTCTAACACCCAGGCTTTCCAAAATTGATACAAGATGATGGACATTACCACTCAGATGCACACACTCCGAGGTGCCATAAGGGATATGCACTTATCACTGGGGGAATGACACTCTAACATAGTGGATGTCTAACTCAGGCACTGTCTGCCTACCTCTGGTCTCCAAGCTCACAACAGCATAACTCACTCAGAAACATACTCAGTGCCCCTGTCATACCCCTGTCTATTGTATTCTAATCTCATGGGCATCACCATTCACCCACTCACAAACTCATGATTAACCTTAAAGATGCACCAATCTACTGAAGGAATGGCACACTAAGATGAGTGTGTCACCCTTTGTAATAGATAGACGCATGAGTACTCAACCTATGGGATATGCTTAAACCTATGTAATGTAATGTAATGGGGTTATTTATAGAGTGCAGGCTGCCACTCCGAAAGGAGCATCCTGGCGCTGGTTAGAGGTGAGAGGAGATTCCCATAGAGATTAAATGAGGGAGAGGCATAGTTCGTCTGTAGAGCTGAATATCCATGTTTTCAACAATTTCCTGAATTGAGTTTCATTATTTTGCAGTCTCAGATGAGTTGGCAACTTGTTCCATTCTTTGGTTCCCAGAACTGCTACTGTCTTTCCCCCTTTAGTTTTACACCTAAATATAGGTGGTTTGAGGAGGTTAGCTGACGAGGACCTGAGAGTTCTGGATGTAATATAAGGAGTAAATCTCTCCGAGAGATACTTGGGTCCTAACCTGAGCAAGGCTCTAAAAGTAATTAAAAGGATTTTAAAAAGTATTCTTTTGTGGAGTGGAAGCCAATGAAGAGCTTTCAACGCTGCCGAGGACCTACGAGGCAGCTTTAGCACTAAACGCGCTGCCGCATGTTGGACTATTTGTAGTCTTTTCAAGATTGATTTTTTTGTTCCTGCTAGGAGGCTGTTGCAATAATCCAAACATGAGAGGATTAAAGCCACTGTCACTGATTTCCTAGCAGAGAGTGGTATTAAATCAAAGAATTTTTTCAGAGATTTAATAAGGCTGAAGCAGGTCCCTGCTACTGCCGTTACATGTGGATGAAAGGATAGAGCAGTGTCAAAATGCAGTCCTAAATTTTTAGCTACCTTCACCATGTCAGGTGGCGGTGTCGTCCCCTCTGGCCACCACTCATGTGGCTGGAATAGGACATCTTTTCCTACTGGCAAAATCTCTGTTTTGTCAGTATTACATCTAAGGTGATTATCCTTCATCCACCTCCAGACCATCACCTCACTTCCGGAATTTCAATTGGCCCTCAAGACCTGGATATTCGAATAAGCCTCTGGGGCCTGCAAGCACCTGGATACCCTTTCAGGTGATTAGCCGTGCTTTATAAATTCTGATTGATTGATTGAAATGCAGCAGAACACAAATAGTGGGAGTGAGCTACTACTCGCACTCACTACGGGCCTCATTACGATGTCAGTAGGAAAGCATTCAGTGATGTAATGGTTTCTGACCGAATCAGATTACGGGAGTCTGACCGGCAGATTACGATGGTTCCGAACACCGTTCGGGCCACAACCGGAGGCCTCCAGGTGAAGTGGGTCCTGCTATGGGCCCCCAAAGTCGGTTTCGGACAGCCGATACGTGTCAGACAAACTGAGTCAGAAAGGCTGTCCGAATCCGACATTGTATTCTATCGGTCAGAAACGTGGTCCATAGAGCTGTACGAGTCTGCTCAGACTGACTCGGTTCCTCCGAATGCTGGTCGGAACCGAGTCGAAAGGACCAAACGGTTACCTAACATTGTAATTGGTCGGTTGTAAATGTTTCAAAGTTGGTCAGAAACATGGGTTCCGACACGGATTCGGACTAACCGAATGCCGTTCGGAGCGTTTCCGTCCCACATCGTAATAATGCCCTAAATGTGGTCTCGCATTAGGATTTTTTCCCACAAATTACTGTTAACCACACGAAGAGTAATTATAGAATTATCGGTAAACCAGAATTACCAAAATGAATTACTCCAATTACTTTGACTAAATTAAATTCCACCCAGGCCTAGAGATTTGCAACAGCTAGCACCAAGAAAGGCACAATCAGTACTTAGAAGGGTGACCCATGAAGATACAAGGAAAGGTTTTGGCAGTATAGGTAGCATGAACCTTTAGCCTCATTTTAAGTATGCAGTGTTGACTCAAAATATGCACCAAGCTCCTGATGAAGAATTTGGAGGAATTCTTAAACAGAATAAAGTTCACATTCTAAATAATACTTCTAAACAAATGTTATCTTCTAGATTTATTCCAGCCTACATGGACCCAACATAAGTTGTTCACTTGCAAGGGTAAACTGAGCAAGCAAAAAAACGAAACTAGTGATTTTGCTGCAGTCTCCGCGACAGTGTGCCACTTTTAAAAGTGCCATGCTAGAGTCTGAGGTCTAGATTTACCAGGATTCACCAGGGTAACTTACTGGAGCGTCACAGCACAAACTTCTCAAGAGAACTACAGGCAGCAAACAGAGTGGGCAAACTTGAAAATGCAGTTTCAAAATCTGTAGAACTAGAAAAAGGAACTACAGTAATTCGTCTATTGCAGAGAAATTCCATGAAGAATTTTAAATGTAGAATTTTAAATGTGGTAAACGGTGCAATGGGTTATGTACTTATGTAGTGAAATTAATCACAAACACAAGAAAGAATGGAATAAAGTGCATCATTTTTCAATTTTATGGAATAAAGGAATTGATAACACATTTTTGGAACCTTCAAGAATATATGCTACAACAAGAATTCAATAGATAGTTTTAACCCTTCCAGAAAAAGCTAAATATTAACAATATCAACAGCTGAGCACACAGGAATTCCATATGGACATTTTAAATATATTAGAGGAAGTAGAATTAAGCATGAAAGATACTTTGGGTAGGATCTGTCCCTTTTTTCAGGGCCACACCCAGATGTTTGCCTTCTGTTGCTGACTCAGAGAACTTTTCCTTCTAACCGGTGGTAAAGTACATTTGCTCTCTCCCTAAAACAAGGTACAATTGGCACCTACCTAATACATTTCATTTACTTGGAAGTCCCTAGTAAATGGTACTATATGTATTCAGGTCCTGTAAATTGAATGCTAATAGTTGGCAGCAACATTCATTGTGCCAGTCACTAAATTATAATATATATTACATTTCCGACATGGCTGCCTCTGACATTTCTTCTTCCCCCTTTAGCCCATTTTTGCAGGTGACTAATATTCACGATCACTAAGTTAGAAAATGCCACCCTACTGCACAGTTTCCTTCTGTCTTCAAACATCAGCTCATTTGCTTGGCTTGTAATAAGCATGGTTCACTTGGCCACAGGAATTGTTTTTCCCTTTATAAATTACATTTTTTTTTTAATTTTTGCAAAGGACTGAGAGCTTAGCCACAACGATTGCGGTCAGGAGACCACAACATATAACATATCTTGCTTACTCAAGCGGCATTCGAGTATAAACTACCATTCCAAGAAGGTGCCCATACCAACCATATAGTCCACTCCTACTGATGTGGTTTATAGCACCCAATCATCTGACCCCACCTCAGAGCTCATGACCTCAAATAGCACTGATGGGTTACCTTGCTTGAAGCCCATAATTATTCTCTCCTGAGACCGCAGAGAGCAGGAAGGACCCTATGTTTTTTTTTTACCACAGACTATTGAGGTAATCTTCTTTTTTATGCTGATGCTCTTGCAGAGATCATCCGCCTAGATACCGGCTGTAAAATAGGCTGGATTGCCGGTATTAAAAAAAAACTTTGTCAGCCATAGGACTTCAAGCATGCTGTGTTAGCCAGGAACCCCCAAGGAGAGAAGACCTGAAACGCCTATATTGGGGATGGGTGGACCAACGGGAGAACTCTAGGCCTAATGTGGGCAAATTAACAACAGAATTCCTCTCCCACAAACAAACAAGACATCTCGAGCCCTTTTTTGATACAATTCAGACACCAAGAGACAGAATCTTGTATATACATTTCAGATTTGGAATCCGTCCCGTTCGTGAGGCCACAGCAAAGTGGGGCAATAACAACAAAAAAAATTGCCCATTCTGTAAGGCCCCCATAGAAAGCATTGCCCATTTAATTTTTGCCTGCCCGGCATATAAAACATCACGGGCCAAATGGCTGAAACCACTCTGTCAGCAATTGGGCACACGGGACCATTATACAGCCCTGCGCATTCTCAGGTCCGATCCCAGGCCGTTCTTTGCATGCTGTGTAGCAAAATTCCTGGGTCAAGCATGGCTTACAAGATGGAAAACTCCTCCGAGATCGGCATAATTTTAACCTAATCCATGCTAGTTACAAATTCATGACCCTATATCAAAACCATTTGCACTTATTTGCACAGGCACCTTATTTGTCAACCTTCTGCTGCTATGTTTAGGACATTTTAACAATTTTTATTGCACTGACTTTTTACCAGTTTGATGATGAATTGATTGCTTTTATATCGTTTTACTTGTAGAAATATACTTGACAAATTGAAATTGCGCACGTGCTAATGCTATCCCGTTTTTAATATTTACAAATCGATATATGTTTTATGGTACATAGGGCTCATTTAACCATTTTTCTGTTTTAACTGATTATGCAAATCGGAAATGTTGTATATTTGTATTCTTTTTTTAAAGGACATTTGTACTTTTATTCTAGCTTTTATGACATTTCTGTCGAATAAAGCTTATCAATCAATCTATTGAGGTAATCACTCGGTGCATTTACAGTTCATTCGAGTTGTCCCTCTGCCTTCCTGGGTTCCCATATATTGTTGCATGCATGCCTTCTGAAAATAACCTGTGATTAATGTAAACTTTTTCTTTAGAATGTGGCCCTGATCACAATCAAGATTTCCTTTCCAGGTGTTAATATAATAGACACAAAACATGCAGGTATAAAGGGACATTTTCCGACAAGATCAAGAAGATCACAACCCTCATGGACCCCATCACCAGCCTTTTGCCTTTCTTCTTTTACAATGATAAGCAATGTGCTTGCTCCCTATGGACCCATTTCAGTGACACAGGCCATCTAGCTGAACGAAGTACTTTTATAATTGTTCAGGAGCAATTCCTCACCTCTTTGTTTTAAAAAAAAAAAAGTAACCTTTGTTTAATCACACCTGGTTCAATCTAGTAGGGATTTACCTAAGGTAGTTGGCCTCTCTGACAATTTCTTAACTTTCCCACAAGATTGCGAGGGGGTAGACTAATTTCACCCCCGTTCTTCTGCTAGTATTATTGGAGTTTTTGTACCTGAAAGTACCTGTGCAAGACAGCAACACTATCACATGCATTATATGCATGACAATTTTATGCCTGCCTCTGTTCAGGTGTTTTGATCTAATATTATAACTAGACCTTAGTGGTCTCTTGCCATCACTTTTCACTGCTCACTTATTTATTCACTGGAATGCTCACAATAATGCCACCTTAGATGAAAAAATTCTGCTCATGGACTGGGTTTTTCACGTATCAATCCAAAGACGTCCTTGACTCTAATGAAATAGACGCTGTGTTCTTCTCTATGTCTATTTTCAGCTTTGAGAAAACCCAAGGCCTGCGTGCTGAGACAGGGCAAAACACGTGCTATTCTGTTTGGTGGCTCACTTTTCAAACCAACAAGCATGAAAAAAGAAGAATAAAGAAATAACAAGGATGGGCAAAGCAATAGGTCTCGCATGTGCGAGAGTTTAAGCTATTGGCAATGTAAATGACAATGGGGCCTATTAGCAATAACCGGCGATAATTATCGCTAAGCGCAGTTAGCGCTAGGATAATTATCGCCGGCTATCGCAGGTTTCTATCGCGGAGATAGCGTGCTATCAGCAACTCTTATCTCCAAAGCGATAGAAACCCTGGAGAACAGTGTGAATATCGCTTGAAAACAAGCGATATTCACACTGTGACCAGTGTTAGCTTGGCGATAGGGCGAGGGGGATTTAGCCATGTAATCCACCTCCCATTGGATTACATGGCTAAGTCAGGGTGAGACCAGGCGTTAACAAACCAGCGCTAAACGTGTTTAGCGCTGGTTCGTTAATCACCTCCCCTGCCTCGCTAATAGGCGATAGCGAGCTTAGCGACTGTTTCCAGTCGCTTTTAGGTTGGGAACGCCTACTTTGCATGCCATTAGCGATAAATATCGCTGGCATGCAAAGCGGCACCTAACCCGGTCGCTATCGCTTAGAAGCTGTCGCTAACAGCAGTTAGCGACAGCTTGCTAATAGGGCGTTAGAATTATCGCCGCTTTAGCGGGAAAAAGTCCCGCTAAAGCGGCGATAGAGCCCTTGATAATATGCCCCAATGTCTTTTATGTATCCGTTTTGAAAACCAACACATAAATAAAAATCATTGTCATTTACAATGCCAATAGATCAATCTCTCGCAAATGCGAGACCTATTGCATTGCAAATGCATGTTTGCATCTGCAAACGGGCTGATTCGCAGAGTTGGCCCGTTAGCGATTGCAAAAAAGCATTTTGGCATGCACGAAACCCAAACCAAATACAATTTGGTACTTGGAAGTGGTATCCCTTTCAAATACTGAATCAAAATGGCATGTATTAATGTTTTGTGACCAAATTTCAGTCACAACACCTTAATAAGTTACTGACTACAAAACATGTAGTCCCAACCAATTCACAAATGGGAAGGGACCATGTTCCCTTTGTAAATGTGAAAAAAAAGGTTGTTTAAAATGAGGCAGTGGTCCATGGGACCACTACGCCTTCTTAAACAAACAAAAAATAGAAAGAAAATAGTCTTTTTAAATGCAGTCCCATTTCCCATTTGTTTTAAAAAAAATAGATTGCTTTATTAAAAAGCAATCACAGACATAATGTTCATGAGGTAGGTTAATTAGGCTATACACCCAAGATATACAATGGATAGGCTATATGTAACTATACAATAACCAAGCATTCAGGACAATCATATTTAGAATGACTATGTGACATCTGATACAAAAGGAACCAGCACCCTGTACCCTCTTTCCCCCACCCACTAACGTAGCACTGTAAAACATGCCTAGAAGCATGCCACTGCAGCCACTGCAGCCTGTCTACGCCGTTTAAACCTGTCATTTTGACCTGGCAAAACCAACCTTTTTCAGGCTTGAACCTTCCTTTTTAATAGTCACCGCTAAAGTAAGGCTCTAAAGTCTCATGTTGCAGGGTGCATTGTATTTTAAAAGTAGGAGATGTATGTTTACGTTTTACATGTCTTGACAGTGAATAAGTCCCTAAGTTATTCTTCCCTGTTGTAAGTCCTATCTCTCCCAGTAACTAACATTAGGTTAACTTATTACATTTAATAAGTGATAACTTCAAATTGGGTATATAACGAGCAACAGCGTTTCAACAGGTAATACTTAAAGACAGTTTTACGAAAACATGCACAACAGTTGCAAAAAGATGGAAACAGGGAGGCCTTAATAACTGTTGCAATAAATGCAAAGAGAAGTCTGTATTCAAACAAAGTGGGATGACTGCACTATATTTGCATTGAATGTGCATGTAACCTGTACAAACTTGTGCACATATTTGCTCGTGAAAAAAGTGAATCGCGCCAAGGGACAACTGAAAACAACGAGAGACGGTGCAAGAGAACAGTAATGTCAATAAATACAGAAGAGCACATTTTAGTGGTTCAGATTAATTATCAAGGATTTAAAGAATGTAGGTTATTTGATGAACCACAAAGGTTGCCCAAGAAATTGAGCTGGGTGGTCAACGTCATTTCGACCTGTCAGTTCATGTCATCTTCAGGACCAGGTTACAGATTTGTAAGTGCTAATGAGAAAAGAGAGAATGGGAAAGGATATAGTAAAGGTAGTGTAACTTAAAATTGGGAGCAGATAGAGGGATACTGTTTGCACTCAAATTAATTAGAATTTAAAATACTCTTCAATGGTGAAGTCCAATTTTATGCTACAATTCTCAAAACACCACTTTTAGAAAGTTGACATTTTCTTGTCCCAGCCATTAATGCCTTCTGTCAATGTTCTAGGTCACATGACTGTGAATGGCTCTGCTGTTGGGTATGTGTATTCCTTCCAGACAGTGACACATAGAGGTGTTATATGTAGTCAGGATGGGCCATCCTGGCAGGATAACTGGGGAGGGGCTGTACCCAGCCCCACTAACATTACAAAGGGCTTTGCTAACTGCTCACACAAAGCAACCTGACACCAGGCCTTCCTTTCCCTTTGTGACCCCCAAACAGTTTGGAGCCTTGACAGAGGAAGGTGAAAAAAGTTCCCGAACCAGATGTAGGGGGAAGACAGAGAGTCCCCCCACACAAAGGCTGGAACCCGGTATAAATATTGGACCTCCAGAGCCACTCATCGGAACACTCCTGGACCTGTGGAAGTAGTTACTGAAGAAGGTCCGTCCTGCTGCCAGACACTGCCCTGCTGCCTGAAATACTGCCTTGCTGTTTGAGAATGAAGATTGGGCCAGTTTGACATCATCCCACGCTAACCAAAGTGACTCAAAGGGTCATTTGGCTGACCTCCTCTGTGAACTACAGGAACACAACAAGCTTCAGAGGTTTACCTACAATTGCCCAGCTGAATTGCTGCAACAGGATGTGCCTGAACCTGAAAGTGGGACTGTCTGAGCCCTGCTGGCCTCTGCTGGAATGAGTCCCTTATTTTCAAAGGGGGCTTCCTTACGTCCTGGACCCTTGGCTGGCATCAGAGTGTACTCCTCCCAAAGTAAAGGTGACATTTCTGCAGTTTGGATAACTCAGGACCAGAACTCTGCCTCCCACAACGACAGTCAACATGAAGAACTAGTGAAACCTGCTCTTTGCACAGATGACAGTCTGCAGTGACCAGCAATAAAAGACCAACATGAAGCTACAGCAATGACCATCTGCGATGCCTGGCCAGCTCTTCACGCTACACCAATGACTGTCTATGACACCCGACCTGCTCTTCACGCTACAGCAATGACCATCCCCAAACACTTCATCCGGATTAGCCTGGTCCCTGTATTCAACCTGCCCTCCATTGCAGTCGGACTGAAATTGTGACTTTACCCCAGTGTAGCATGACTTGATGACAGTGAGCAGTGTTTTGTGCTTTTAGCCACTATTTGCAATAAAAACTGTAAAATGTAATATCTCCGGTTCTACTGATCTTTTTTGTTTGTGTTCTTACTTTATTATGCTGGTGTGTTGCATAAATACTTCACACATCATCTCTAAGTTAAGCCTGACTACGTTTGTGTCAAACTAAGGGTTAACCAAAGAATAGCGGCTTTTATTGTTCACCCTGACAAGGATTGTGGTTTTTGCCTAAGTGTGGCTTCCACCCCCCTCAACCAATAACCCAAAGTCTTACATTCTGGAAGTAATCTAGGCATGGGAATGCAAGTGTTCAACGTGTGGAAACATCCAGCAAAAAGAAGTAGATATGGAAAAGTTTGTGTATTTTAGTATTCCTTAGGAAAATGAAGTGCATTTTGAAAACCTAACTAAAAAAACATAACATAACACAGAATGTGTAAATTGCACTAAACTAACACATTCAAAACTTTGATATAGGCAGATACAATAGTATCTGCTTGTATTGTTGTTCAGATACAATGCAAATGGGAGCAAAAACTGTCTAGTAATAACACATTTTTAATATAATCAGATCTCTTTTGAGGCAAAACATACATAATTAGGGCCATCATATTCCACAGAAGCTTAAGCATTAGTTAGGGATACTATATTGTTTATTTGAAGAATGCTGTCTTCTGACGCAGTCTCTGAAATGGAAGTCAAAATTCTCTCACAGGGAAAGGTAGTAGGCTCTATATGTTGAAGTCCTCTCAAAGCCAAATAGCCACTGGACAAGATCCCACTGAAACAGTTGGTTTTGGTGGGAAAAGCTTTGAGTGGGAGAAAATGAAATGCAAATTTTGCAGTCGGCAAACTCCTCGAGCTAGCCAGATATTTTTTGCAACTTTGCATAGTTAAGATTTCTACCTTTGGACTCAGTCTTTTTCATGGAACTAAAATTCTCCAATGGGGTAAGCCTGAAGCTATATTCAATTAGGTTGCTTTGAATCCAGACACTTTTGTTGCAAGGCCCAACTGATGTATCAGAGGCCTTGGAAATCCAAAAAACGTTTGAGGCCCCAACTTTTTAGACATTCTGGTGAAGCTCCTCTTGTCGCATCTAAGGCTCTCAAGAGATCAGGGACAGTTCCTACAGGCCAGGACTCACTTCAGCAGAGGCCAGTGGCCAGTGGCAGGGACCAGTCCAGTTTCAGTTGCTACTGATCAGCCCATTACTTCAGGAAAAAGGTCTTTCAGCTTGATGTGTCCCTGTAGCCACTCTGGACATCAGACAACTGATTATTGGAGTCCTGGGTACAAGTGTGAGTTGGTCCAGCCTTTTAATTTGTAAACAGACTCAAATAGCAGGACCAGCCCTCCTCTGTTCTTCTGCAGGTCCAGAGAGTGTTCTGATGGAATGTGGGTGGGGCAGAGCTCTACTATCCAGTACGTGGTGGTGACTCCTGGACATTCTCTAACCAATGGGAAAAAGGTTACCAAGGACAACCCTACCCACTTTTGCAGGAACACTATGTTTGCCTTTGTGCAAACTATTCCTCAGTACACTATTTTAAGGCAAATTCATCATGGCAGTATCTTTCTCATACTGAAAGGAGCTTGAGTGGTAGCTAGGGTTGTGTTAAGGGAAATGAGCAGTCCTGTCCTCCTCAGCTACACCAAACTCACCAAACTGGTGCTGATACCAACTCCCCATTCCACTGGGTTCATGCAATACTTGCTTCAGAGGATCTATGGAACAAAGGGTTCTCTTATCTAGGTTACCCTTTACACTTAACTATGAATGGACAGGCTTAACCCTGGTACCTTTCAAGTTCATGAATTTCCTGGAGGCTCCCCTGCTGTTTTAGCAAACACCTTAATCCCAGTTCTTCCGGTGAAAAGACCTCAACTTGTACTCCTGTACTTGTATCAGTTTTAACACTTCTTTAAGTGGAAGCACAGTCAGGGCCATTGAACCTGGAGGCTAATGCTATTAAGCCAACTGGAAGCTCAGACAGGTAAAGTTTAGCATCTTAAAAGTCACTTTCCCTAAATATATATTCAAAATCTAACTTCACCACTGAATTGTAACTTTGATAAACAATTCATTTAGTATTTGAATTATTCAAGTTCCTTGGGCCATATGACGCCTACGAATTTATTCTGAACTCTAGTTTGTCTCATTGGGCAGGTACAGCCAGAAACAGCTTTTGGTACTTGGTCACTGTAGGTACATACCAATACTAAATGTCTGCCTGTCCTGCTTTTAAATACTAGGGGCTCGATTCACAAAGGTAAAGTGAGACTTTTGGTATTCACAAAGGGCATTTACTACTCGTAAATGCCCTTTGTGGATACAGAAAGTCGACCTTTATGACTTTCGGTAGTCACAAAGAGCATTCACAAATATTAAATGCCATGTGTGAATACCGAAAGTCATAAAGTTAGACTTATGTGAATTGGGCACTAAGCACACTATGGTGTAGTCTACAAGGCCTCATGTGGGGCATTTTGAAGTAGGGTTCTTTCCTACCACACAAAGGTTATTTTTGTTGCAAGTTTAACAGCTGGAGGCATCAGGTTACACAGGTAAGCCTGAAGCCATATTTCCTTTGTCAGCCTAGTGGAGGGCACAACATGTTCTGCAGTCCACAGGTGACTCTTAACTTTTCCATGGCATTGGTGTATTTCTTGCAATATATAGAAATATGTCAGGGATCTAGCTCAAATCAGGAAAAGGCTAAGTAACATGGGTTACTTGCTCTCAGCAAGGCAAAGGAATACGTGAGAACATGTTTAACATGATCAGTTATGACAACAAAAGGGTACAAAGGAAGTGACAAACAACTGTCTGTCATGTTGTTGTTTGCTGTTTCCTCCTAGGAAAGTGGTCTCTCTTTGATATTAAAGGGGCTTACAAAAAGGCAAGGAGCAGATTCATCTCACATAGTTGAGGGAGGCGCCACCATGAAGAAAGAGCATTGGGTGGGTCTCTGTGTCAGAGGCACAAGCCTCCCATTAAAAGGCACCCTGCCCCGCCAAGCCGATATTATTTTCGATAGGGAAGTGAAGTGCCCCACTTCACATGCCATTAAATGGCCTCAAGGACAGCATGGGTGCAGTCAGGGAAGAAGGCAAGGCGGTGAGGGCCATGGCCATTCCCCACAGCCCCCCCACAGCTTAAAATGGTATATGCTTTTTATAATAAAAACATTTTAAAAATCTAATTTTTGTATGAAAAGATAAAATAAATATGGGATAATGATTATTTGTATTGTGTAAACATTACTACAAACAATGTTTGGTATTAAAAAATGGAATATCATACAAAAATGCAAAAAATCTCTACACGTCAAAAATTGTAATACTAACAAATACATATCATTAATATGCAACTGTGTTTAAAAATAATAATTACGAATTTTCTATTGAAAATATATATTTTATTAAAATTCCTATGTATCTGGACATGTTAACACAAATCTAATTGCATATTAAAAGTAAAAACATTTTAATAAATCAAACCCTGTACTTTAAATAAACAAATACAAATTTAGAAAATTATTTTTGGGGGAGTATTAATCAAAAAAGAATATTATACATTAATATAACTTGTAAATTGTGTATTTTATGATAATCTGAAATATATTCAGATTTCAAAACACCCTAACCTACATTCAACAATATGTACTGTTATATGTTCTAATTTACTATTCCCCGTACAACCTAAGCAAAGTTGAAAAAATTGTTGGACACTTAGAGGTTTAAATTCACTCTTCCCACTCCAATCTAATCAACTTAACTTTGGAGAAAGTGTTGGATATTGATGGGTTTAGGTTAACTACTCCCACTCCAACCTAAGCTACGTTGGAGAAAGTGTTGGACAGTGAGGGGTTTGTATTTACTATTCCCACTCCAACCTATGAGCAGCAGAGGAAAGTGTTGGACATCGAGGAGTTTAGATTTACTATTCCCACTCCAATTGCACCAAAGTTGAGGAAAGTGTTCGACATTGAGGGCCCGATTCACAAAGGTACCCTTAGACCTGGAGTCTAAATTTAGACCTAAAGTCTAGCTTTAGACCTGAAATCTAAATTTAGACCTTAAGTCTACTGGTTGAGGGGGCTGAAATCCTGCTTAAGCAGCAACCACAAACCTTGTCAGGGTGAGGCACAAGAAAACCCCAAATTAACATGCTCAACCCTCTGGTAGCTTGGCACAGAGCAGTCAGACTTAACCTAGAGGCAATGTGTGAAGTATATATGCAGCACACAAACAGTAATAAGGCGAAAGCACAACGGTTTAAAAAAATAGATTAACATTTCATAAATTATTTGACACCAAAATGACAAAAATCTAATCAGTAGAACTGGCGATTAGCAATTTTAAAGATTTAGGTAAAAATAGTGATTAAAGGCACAAAACGTGAACTGTGGTTATCTGGTTGTGCCGAACTAGCACAAAGTAACAAGTTCAGGCTGACCATGATGAAATGTGGGCTGGATACAGGAAATAATTTAGTCCCACTGAGAAATACGCCTAAAATCCTGGTTGAGAAGCATTGCACTGTGCAGTTGCGGTCTCAAGAAGGGATGTGAGGACTACATAACAGATGCATCGTGCAGCTGTGGTTCAGATGAGATGAGAGGGCTGTGATGCAGACTTGCATCGAGTATGCGTCACACAGCGGCACTTCCAATGAGCTGCAAGGGCTACGATGTAGGCTGGTGTTGGGGCTGCATCGTGCTGTGCTAGTTGCGATGAGAAGCTGCATGGTCCACATCCGGAATGCGTCAGGCGTGCATTTCGGATGAGCTGTGCAGGTTGCAATGCTGGCTTGCGTCGAGGCTGCCTCATGCTGCGTTTGTTCCGATGAGGTGCTGCGACAAATTCCTGAAATCACAAATCTTCATCAGGTCATGAATGGCAAGATGCACCTATAGCACTATTCCAGGCATGCTACAGCAAAGGGTTTTGTAATTCTCTGTATATGCCTGTGTGTTGGTATTTCAGCTAAATTGTTCTCTTCATTTTACTTTACCCATCACATTTTAAAGTAATCTTTGTCATGCTCATGGAAATCCGATATTTATTTATGTGGTCTCATTCACACACACACACTATTTACTTAATTGCTCATCAATTTCTATGCTAGTTTAATTCATCATTGATGGTACTTCGAAAGCGAAAAAACTGAAAGACTCTGCCATACTATGCATCATTCTGGCTTTAATATCCTGATGTGTATAATACCTGTATGCAGGACAGTAGTCTGATCTAAATAGAGGGAGTGGGAATTGTAGATGACAAGTGCAATGTGGCAGAAAAACAACGTGGATATAATTTACCAGCCTATGTGTGGGTGTAATTCAGGTATGCAAATATTCTTTTTACCAGTGCAAAATCACTCTAGAATTCTCAAAAGCTGTTTTTTTCACTCAGAAAAAGATTTACCCACACAAAGATTTTAATTTGAAAATCTACTTATGGGGCATCAAATGGGGGTTCCAGTACTAGAATGCTCTGTGAATTTGCACTCACACACAAACTTGCATGTTTGTGAGCATTCAGAAACCGCTCTATGAGCCCTCCTCACTACGGAAATGGCATGATATTTACTATAGACAATTGGGAGGCTAAAATTACTATTCAGGGAAGGATGAGGAATAATATACCCCCAACACTGATGATGATGTAGAGAAAGGGGTTACTCCACCCAGAAAATTGTGTTCTCTTGGAGGATAAAGAACATTACGGGCCCAATTCACAAAGATACTTATGTGTAGTAAAGTTGAGAGTGAGGATTCTTCGAACTCATGGCAGAATCTCTGCACTCGGGGTGAAATCTCAGCGTGGCGCACTCTCTGCAGGTCAGTAGAATTTTTTACTTCTGTTTTTAAACATCCCTTTTTCTTTAAGGAAAACGGACAGTATTTAAAAAAAGATTGCTTTATTTAAAGGCAATCACAGACATGGTGGTTTGCTTATGCCAGTAGGCTACCATGCCTGTAAATGTAGCTAATCTGGCTGGGTTGTAATTTGCGACCTACTTCTTGCACATTAATGTGGTAGTTACAATTGCAACTCACTATGATCCAGCATTTTGTGAATGTACCTATTAGTACTTAGGCCAGTTCGCAAAATACCAGTGCATACAGTAGAAGTCAGTGCGCAAATTGCGACTACTTCTACTGAATGTATTTTAGTAAATTCAATTTCCAAAATTACAAATTGCGATTTGTTATTTGGTGCAATTTTTATATTTTCTTAAATAAAATGTTTGTACATGAGGTTCTCGAATTCAATCAACTTCCTAATCATGGTGGCAGAAAACCTGAAACCAGCAGCAGCATATAGATTGATAGCATTCTCCATGATCAGTATAAACAGAGTAGAACAATACACCAACAGCTCCAGTGTGCCAACAATATACCAAGTTATGATTAGAACTAAAGTCTATCTTTAGACCTGAAGAATAAGTTTAACCTGAAGTCTAACTTTAAACCCAAAGTTTATAGGTGTAGCATTTTTAAGACTTCAGAGACTGTCCTATCTTTTAATGTGTGGAGTTCTTCACAGTGGTAAAGATACTACACGTAAAACTACACTCGTAGTTTGTGAATAGGAAAAAATAGTAAACGTACACCAAAAGTATGCTTTTACCTTTATGAATAAGGCCCTCACTATTTTTCTGCCTAAAGACTCTGGATGCCTTTTCAGAGATAAACGCCAGCTGTCTCCTGGCAGCCTGCTGGCCCCTGCAAGGAGGGAGATGTGAACGGCTCAGAAGAAAGGGAAGAAAACAGCCTTGGGTGGGAGGAGGTGTGACTTCCTCCTGACGGAGTGGTCTGGGGGATGTGCCCACCAACTGCACAAGCTTCACAGTCAGAAGTAATACACACCTAGGCCTGCTCTTTCCATGCTCCAAGTAGTCAGGACGGCACCACTCCCAGTGGCAGGAAAACCTCTTCCCGAACTGGTTTACATGGGTAGTTTCTCATTTCCCTAAACACACCTTCGAGGTGTGCCCAGAGATCTGGCCAGGGGTAGAAAGGATCTGTCATGTTGGATTTAAACAGAAGAGTGCACTGTGGAATTGTTTAGGTCCAACCCCCAGGAATTTATGCCCAAGTGGGTAGAGTGACCCTGAAAACATTTTCCCTATTTTGGATCGGGAGTCTCCCCCACCCACAAGCTAGTGGCAGGCATAAATGTAGAACCTGTAGCACATCTTCGTATCTTCTTCAGAACACATCTGGACATGTGGAAGACAGAAGAAGGACTGGACCTGCTGTTAAACCTGTGGAGGGAGACACATTGGCTGGACAGAGAAGTAGACACCAAAGGTCAGTTGGTTGACCTTCTGTTAAGCTACAGGGCCACAAAAGCTGCAAGAAGCCACATTTTTGCAAGAGCCCAGCAAATCCAGTTCCATCTGCATTTTCACTGGACCAGGCTGTTGGCTTCTGGGAGATTTCGTCCTAACCTCCTAGTAGTGCCCTTGGGGTCCTGGAACCTTGGATGGTGTTAGAGTGTACTACTCTGTCCCTAACATCTTCAAAACCGGACACTTATTCAGAAATTTTCCTCCAAAGAATCGATGGAAAACAGGACCAACGCAGAAGCTGCAGCTGCTGATATTCAACTTGTCAGTCAGATTCAACTTGCTGATTTCCCCCACTGAAAGGATTTTAACTTCCAGAAAAGTTTTTAAGTTGGCACATAGAGGGATTTCACCAAGGATGATGTCGAACAGAATCCGACAAGACTTGTCTGGGTACGGATCCCAGACTTTGCTCACTTGGAGATTCGCGCCGTCATCGACAACTGTGCGAATATTCCCAGTAGAGCCAAGGCTCATACCAAAGATCCATACTTCACCAGGTCGCTGTCATCGAGGCCTCCTTTGGAACCAACCTGCAGCCCAACCTGCCAAAGGCTTGTCGATGAGGACTTTTCTCCAGAAAATCTTCTAAGTCAGAAGGTAAACCTTCCACCGAGACATACCTGGTCCCTGTACCTAACCGGCGGTAGATTGAGGACAGAGTTAAATTTTGACTTGGACCCAGTCTAGCACGATCAGATAACCTCAATTGTTGCTTCGCACTTTTAGACGCTATTTTGACTTTTAAAAAGCATATCTCCGTTCCCTGCATCCAATTTTTTGTTGTTTTGTTGTCTATTAGGTCATTACATTTTAGTCTATTTTTATAAATTGAAATGGGATTTTTATTAAGTTGTGTTTTCTACTTTTTAAATGTTTTTGTATCCATAAATGCTTTACTTATTTCACCTAAGTTAAGTCTGTCTGCTTAGTGCTACATTTACTATGGGCTGAATTTGTGTTTAAATTATTGAGACCTAACTGAACCTGGAATTGTGACCTTAGTTTTTGGTGAGAACTCGCATCTTCTCCAACTAGTAATCCACTTTCTCACACTAGCATCCAACCCATGATTTTTCACCCATTGTACCACTCTAGACAAAAGCCTGCCTTATAAAACTAAGTACGGATCCAGCTCCCTATGGGAACAATTACCAACCCAAACACCAGGTGAGGCCCCTTCCAGATGGAAACACAAACAACTCTAGTTAAAATTTAGCCCCATCAGTGAGGTATAGTTTGGATTCTGTGACACATTAATAAAGGGACCCATGTCTGGACATATCCTTAGCCACATAGAACCATACACCTCTACATTACATTACATTGCATTACTTTACATGATATTACATTGCATTTCATTGCATGGAAAATTGCTTGCAAATAGTCTAAATCACTGGTACTCACTTTGGGTCGTTTTTCTTCTTTTGACTATTTGTAAGCAGTCCTCCCATCAGCTTTTGTATCTTTGAGGAGAGCTTTGCTATCTGAGGATGGGGGTGGTTGGCGGCAAAACTGATCATCAACAATTATTATTTTTAAGGTTCACTTCACCTCAGACCTAGAGAAACATGTCCCAGCGAAAAAAGATCCCTCCAGTTCTCTCACAATGAAGGTTCAAGTGTTTTTTTTTCTTCACATCCAAGCCGAGATTTCACAAAGACAGTTTTGGAAGGCAGTTAAATGCAAGTGAGTTCTATCCTCAGTTGTATTAACTTTGATCTGCAGTTGTGTGCCATAAATGCAGCAGTGAAACGAATAGCCATACTTTCTTATTCTTGAGCCAAATGTGTCAGGTAGTAGTGTAAACAAGTGAGGTCAAAAGAAGAACCCTGAGGAGTGCCATACTTGGCAGATCAAAACATTTGCTGAATGGAAGCTTTGATATAGCTTAATCCCTCGCACATTAAGAAACAAGAAAACCATCGTAGAACACGGACTTTCACTCCCTCCTCTTACATTATGGAAATGAGGAGTGGGTGGGACACTGTCAAATGACAGTGAAAGATCCAACAGTCCCAGCACAGATTATTCATTAGCATCTAAGATCATTCGGAGCAGCAGGTAGAACAGAGTGTGTCCTATATCCTGGACAGAAACCTGCCTGAATTTCTGGGCAGAACACGGCAGCGATGGTGGGAGAGTAAGCCAGCTGATGCTACAAAAATTGTGCACTGATGTGCACACCCACTGAAGTGCTCAAGAGTCTGCATGGATAAATCTGTTAATTACACAAAATAAATTAAATGGGATGACATTTTGAATATTAATATAGACGTATAGCCCGCTGCTGGGGGCTATCCTGAACCCAAATTATAGCTCCGGGCAGTAGGTGAGGGCCCATACCGAAGGAGAGGATCTTTAGGCACTGGTAAAGCCTGGGGCAGATAAGGGTGTTAGAACATTCCACCCACTAAGTGTAAAATGTTCTAAATTCGACCGTGAGAAAGTGCAAGCATTGGAAACCATTATTAGCCCTGAGCCACTTCATTGTTTTCATTTCAGCTCCCAGCATTCCAATGTTCTAATTTATATTTGCTTCTCAATCTTTTTACTTTAGTTTATTGATGCTTAAGCATGTGGTTTTTGCTTAAGGTATGAAACAGTGCCTTATATTATTGTGTGAGTGCGTACTGTTAATATCGAGATATTTGAGCTCATTCCGAAATATTAATTGTTGTAGCTGAATAGGGAAGTGACCCGGGAGACCGTAGTTCTTTTCACTGGTAACCAAACAAGTCACCGAACTCTAGCGGAGATAATTGATAGAACAGCTAGGACGATTTTCCTATGGAATCATAGAAAGCACAGTAACTTGGTGAAATACTGCTAATAATTGCTCTTCTTAATGCTATTTTATGATACGGTAAAAATTTTCGGATTCATGGGTCGCCAATGTGTTAGAGATCACAGGTGTTAACAGTTTATGATGGACCGTATGCTTTGGGCCTGAGCATATGTTGCATCCAGTCCTATGAATAAAATGACAACTGAGGGGCATATTAGCAAGAAGAGGCGATAATCATCGCTAACCCTGCTTAGCGTGATTTTTTTTAACGCCGGCTATCGCTGGAATATATCGCCACGCTAACGCTGTATTAGCAACGATTAGCGCTATGGCGATGAATATTCCAGCGATAGCGGGAAATGGGCCAACATCGCTGAAAAACCAGCGATGTTGCTTGGAGAAGGGAGAACACCTTGCTGATACGACCCTGTGGTCGTATCAGCATAATCCACCCCCCCATGTTAGGTATGGCTAACACCTGCTAATTGCAGGTTTTAAATAAATGGCGATGACCCCGGTTAGCGCGACTTTTCACGTCGCTAACTGGGGCCATGGCCACCTTGCTAATAGGCGATAGGCCTGTTAGCGGGTGTTTCCCAGGTTTGTTCGTCGGGAACGCCCACTTTGCATGTCATTAGCGATAAATATCGCTGACATGCAAAGCGGTAAAAAAACGGGCACTAATGCCCGCAAACTGGGGCATATTAGCAAGAAGAGGCGATAATCATCGCTAACCCTGCTTAGCGTGATTATTTTTATCGCCGGCTATCGCTGGAATATATCGCCACGCTAACGCTGTATTAGCAACGATTAGCGCTATGGCGATGAATATTCCAGCGATAGCGGGGAAATGGGCCAACATCGCTGAAAAACCAGCGATGTTGCATGGAGAAGGGAGAACACCTTGCTGATACGACCCTGTGGTCGTATCAGCATAATCCACCCCCCATGTTAGGTATGGCTAACACCTGCTAATTGCAGGTGTTAAATAAATGGCGATGACCCCGGTTAGCGCGAATTTTCACGTCGCTAACTGGGGCCATGGCCACCTTGCTAATAGGCGATAGGCCTGTTAGCGAGTGTTTCCCAGGTTTGTTCGTCGGGAACGCCCACTTTGCATGTCATTAGCGATAAATATCGCTGACATGCAAAGCGGTAAAAAACGGGCGCTAATGCCCGCAAACTGTCGCTAACTGCTGTTAGAGACAGTTTGCTGATAGGGCGATATAAATATCGCCGCTTTAGCGGAAAAAAGTGCCGCTAAAGCGGCGATAGTGCCCTTGCTAATATGCCCCTATGTCTCTAACTGCTGTTAGAGACAGTTTGCTGATAGGGCGATAATATTATCGCCGCTTGCTAATATGCCCCTAAATTCGTAATATAAAAGTCCAACCAGTGCCTGCTGCTTTTCGTTTAACAATAAATATGTATTACTGTCATTAGAAATTCCTTACGAGATAAACTGATAGGTTATTTGCAACCCGCACGACAAGCTGCTTGTGTGACAGCTCTGCTCATGTGCATCTGTTAGATGGAAACACAGCCAAAATACATAGAAGTATTCTAAGAATATGGCAAAAGCAGCTGCCAGCACCAGAACTGTTGTCTAAATCTAGATGCAAATTGAGCTAATTTTCTGTCTAGTGGCTTCTTAAATATATTTTCATGCATCACATTTCCAATTGTTTCACCGCCTAACTCAGATTCCGTTTCAACGTGTTTATCCAGAAGACCTACACGAAGCTCCTGTCCATCTGGTAGCCTCTGGGAAGTCATTTTACAAGGGATCCCTGTGCTGTAATTATTTCTTGCCAGTCATATGGTCTAATTTCCGAATTAATTACTTTATTTTATTTTACTTTAGTTTATTTTATATCTGCATATTTTAGAAGAACCAATGTGTCCCGTAGCATATATAAAGTGATAATTTCCAGAGAGTTCAGAATACATTCTGTCTAATCTTTTCTGTGGCACGAGTATTTGTGGTGTGTGCTCTTTGCTGAGTCTTCGAATGGCAGGCTGGTCTACGGCATGCGCTACTTTATTACATATTTGATTACGTCTGTACTTTAATGTTGAGAATAATAAATACATGATATTTGTATCTCAGTTGGAAAAGCAAGAAGGGCAAATGGAATAACTAATAATAAACACTACCAGGTATTTCTAATGTTTATTTAGATGCTGAAGTCTCAACATTGCTCTGTCCACTGCCATTTAAAATACCCTATAGCCATCATATCCCGAATACCTGCTTGGCATAACTCTACGCCATTTACAGCACTTATCCAGGTCATTACTTCTGCAGGCTTATATGGGAGCCATTGCGTTTTTTACCTCTGGAGTCATTACCTACCTCGCATGGTAAGTTTTACCGACTTTACTGAGTCTTTTACATTGCAGGTAAGTCAAAAATGTTACGTTTAATATACAAACACATAAATATATATGTGTGTGTTTATGTGTTTAGATGTATCTATATATTAGAGATTCATTAATTTTAATTTAATAGTTAACAATAACTTACTATTAATTTATTAAGTTAATATTAATTAATATAATCGTAAAAAGGCACTTAAATTAAAATTACATTTAAAAATAAATAATTAGTAGAGTAAGATGTTAATTAGTAAAGTATAATCGATAAACAAATTAAAGTACAGTTACTATTAAATCAATACTTAAATAATTGGGGAATGCAGGCTACCGGCTGAGTGCGCCGTAAACCACACCCCCCCTTCTCACCTCCGGATGCGGGATTCCGGCAGCAGCTGACGACAGACACGGGATGCCGGCCGAGGAGCTGTACAGCTGAGCGGCAGCGGAGGATTTGTTCGAACAGGACCGGGAGCAGGAGCCGGTGAGGCTCATTGAGACGCGGATAAGGCACTAATAAAGGCACAGTGCTCCCCGCGGATCACCCGGTAGAGCTCGGCAGTTCCAAGCCGAGTAAACAGAACTCGAGCGCTTTACCAGCTCAACACGGCTCAACGTGGGGTCTTTGGAGTCTCTGGAGTTACTGAAAGTATCTGCTTGTGGGGGGGCTGCTTTTGTTCCTTCCTGGCCCCCTCCTTGCACTTTTCTGGCTGGAGTCAGGACATCCGTTACCAGGCCAGGAGGAGACAGTTGAATACCCGTCTTTTTTTTTTTTTTTTTGCAGTGCCTTTTGGGACCACCAGGTTTCTCACCAAGGGGGGTAAGTACAGTGCTCTTCCTACCTGTTGGTTTATGGGGGCTCTTTGTACTACTTGGTTGAGGGTCACTGGGGAGTCCCATGTTTTAACTGTGGTTAACCTGTCACGGGAACAGCAAAGAATTTATTTGGCATTTTCAATATGCGAAGTCTTCCTAAAGGCACTGTCGCAGCTCATCCTGTTTCCCCAGCACTGGTTCAAAGGGTCAAAAAACGCGTTGGCCAAGCAGCAGCTCGGGCAAACCGTGCCACAGCCCTAAGGAAAGATTTGGGACTGCTTCCAGAAAACGCTGAGATGGCAGCTTTAGAGTCCGCCAAGCAAGACCATCCAAGGGGTGCCTCTGCTGACTAAGATTCGAGCACCAGCCCAGTCTCTATGGCTTCTCCTGGGGCAGGCACTTCCACTTCTCAAGACCTGGTCGATCTAAATACTACGACTCCGGTGGTTGAGGTTGGGAAATCCAAGGACTCTAAAAAATATCCTTTATTTTTCAAAGCTAAGCCTGGACTAACATCTGCTGCAGAGGGGGCAGTGAGTGTTTCACCATCAGCTGATCCACCTAAGGACATCAGTAAGGATGGATGTCCTATTGACCGCAGTCACCCCTGGCTCAACTTTCACCTTCTTCTGGGGGGAGTCCATCTGGACTTTCCGTTCCTGTAGACGCTGGGCTGGTCGCATCAGATAAAATCGTATCTTCTGCCCCGTCAGCTTTGCAGTCTGAATTTGGGCCGGAACTGACCCAGGATAACCCCTCTCAGGATAATAGACCCTTTACTATGCAATGGGATGCCAAGAGTCTCCTCAACTTGATTCTGGATGAGATTCGAGAACTTAAAACCTCCCAATCTGCGGAAATTGCTGCAATCCACGCCCGCCTCACTAAAATTGAAGAAAACATGGCTCAGGTCCCGGCACGTCTTCTCGAGGCAGATACTAGGATCTCGCAATTGGAGGATCAAGTTTCAATCATGAATAATAAAGTTGTAGCCTTTCAGAGTCAAAAAACAGCAATGGAGTACAAACTGGAGGAATTGGAGAATCACTCTAGACGCTCCAATCTTCGCATTCTTGGTATTCCGGAAGGCCTTGTGGGCCAGCAGATATTACAATGGGTTTATTCTTTTATTTAAAAAAATGTCCTCCCGGATTACAATGGAGATTTGACTCTTATGCGAGCCCATTGGGTGCCTGCGCATCTTCCTCCCAATGCCAAGTTTCCGCGGACAATCCTGGTTAATTTTGGGGACTTCAGGGTCAAGGAACAAATCCTAGCCAAGGCCATAAAGCAGAGACAGTTCACCTCTTCGGAGGTCCCACTTTGTCGTATTTTCCCTGACATGTCTGCCTCTGCAGCCAAAAGGCTGAAAGAGTTCGTTAAAATGTTACATCTGTTTAAGGAACAGGGGGCACAGGCAATGATCGCCCAACAGAGCAAATTAAAAGTGCTTGTAAAAGGCATATTCCATGTATTTTGCAATGTCCCTGAAGCTCAGGAATTACTGCAACAAATTTCTTTAAATAAGTCCTGATGGCCCCAAGGTGGGCTTTGACTTGCAGAATTGTAAATGTCATCAGCTTCTCGTTTACTTCCTCCTCTGCTTTTCACTTTGATGTTTTGTCCTTTTAGATACCTCTTTTAGATAGCCTTTGGGGGCTGATATTACTCCTTTTTTTTCCCCTTCCAGTTTTTCTTATTTTTCTTCTCTCTGAAGGAGGGGGGGGAGCGGTAGGTAGGCCAGTAGCGCTTGGCACCAAGTCCTAGTGCCAGTTGGGGGGGGTGGGCTAGCCTGTCAGGTGTGAGCAGGGATGGTGGACTGCTCACCGTGGCTTCGGTGGGAGGGGGGAGTCACGAGGGTGAAAGGGGGAACATGAGAGAAAATAGAAATCCATTTGCAAAACTTAGATTCATCCATTTACTATTCATAATTTCATATTTTGTTAGGGCCAGGATGGGGGTGTTGTTTGATGCCGTAGTTTTCCAGAACACCTTGGTCTACTTCGCAATGTTGTCATGATCATACTTTGATATCTGCTAATAGGTAAAAAGGAAATTTTAAAAGTGGTCTCCTTTAATGTTAATGGTCTTAACAATAAAAAGAAAATGTGGGCCATCAAATCGTGGATAAAGACAGAAAATCCAGCTGTCATTTTAATCCAAGAGACTCATATACCGGCAGGGAAGCTAGTAGACTTTCCAATGTTCAGGTCCTGGGCAGCATATCAGGGTTTCTCCTTCTCCTCTGCTTCTCATCGTGGCACGGCGATCTTCCTGGGTAAAAAACTCCAAGCTGAGGTGGTCAATTCTGAAAGTGATCAGAGTGGAAGGTGGTGCTGGGCTACCTGTAATCTGGGGAACAGACTTCTAACTTTTGCCAGCATCTATGCCCCAGTAGAGGATAATCCTTTACCATATGAAGAGCTCTTTCAATCTCTAATCCAAATTCCTGGTGAAGTGATTATAGGGGGAGATTTTAATTTCTTAATGAACCCTAAAATCGATTTCTCAGCTATGTCTAAAAAACTGTTAAAAAGGAAAACTCTTAGTCATTCAAAATTATGGAAAGGCTCTGGACATAATTGACCCGTGGAGGGCAGAATCCCCAACCAAGATTGCGTATACATGTTTTTCAGGCAGATTTCACACTTCCTCACGTATTGATTTCTTCCTCATCTCTAGGATATTGATTTTTAGCCAGCAGAGAATTCTTCCGAACGGATTCTCGGATCATGCTATGATCATTTTAGAGTTAGAGTCAGGTAAATACGTTACGAATCCCAAAAGATGGACTTTAAGTAGGAGCTATGATATCTTTCTCAGTAGCCCCTCAGTCCTTAACCAACGGAAATTTGAACAGGCTAAACAGGATCTTAGCAAAAAATATTGTGTTAAATGTGAATCCTCTTATCAGAACCATAGGCAAAAGGTATACGAAGAGAGCAACTACAATGGGAGGTTTCCTGCATGGCAGGCCAGGGAGCAGGCAGCAAGCAATCAGATTAGTACACTGAGATGCCCTATAACTGGTCTTCGTTCTGATGATCCAGTGGCCATAGGGGATATAATGTCACAACATTAGAGGAATATCTATGACCAACAACAGTCTATTGACAGGGCATCTTTTTTAAAAATTTCTCTAGAGATATGAAATGCCGGTACTCTCTGAGGATGATAAAATGAGAATGACGCGTCCTTTCTCTAAAGAAGAACTGGGGGATGTTATAAAAAATCTCCCGAATGGCAAAGCTTGCGGCCCGGATGGTCTTCCGGCTGAATTTTTTAAAACCTTTTTGAGTGCCATTCTTGAATATCTTTTGCTGATCGCATATTCAATTTTAGAGGGCAGTTCAATACCATCTTCATTCAGAAAAGGGAATATAGTCAGTTTTTTGAAAAAGGGAAAAGATTGTGAAGACCCTAACTCATATCGCCCTATCACGCTTTTAAATTCGGATTATAAAATCATTACTAAACTTTTAGCCAACCGATTCAATGTAATAGCTTCGCATTTGATCCATCCCAATCAAAATGGTTTTATCGCAGGGAGGCAGCTCGGGACCAATACGCATTATTTGGTTGAAGCACTCGATTATTTTGAGACCCAGAACATACCAACTTTGTTCCTTTTATTAGACGCCGAGAAGGCATTTGACCTGGTGGTCTGGGAGACCTGGGGGCATATTAGCAAGACTAGCGATAAAATTATCGCCGTTTTAGCGGCAGGAAACTGCCGCTAAAACGGCGATAATTGGCTTGCTAATAAGCGTTATAGAATTCCAATAGAAGCCCAGGTTAGATGTCCTGCACATCTAACCTGGGCATCTATTGGAATTCTATAACGCATATTAGCAAGCCAATTATTGCCGTTTTAGCGGCAGTTTCCTGCCGCTAAAACGGCGATAATTTTATCGCCAGTCTTGATAATATGCCCCCTTATTTTCTATTCTCTTAAACTTTGGTATACCTCCTAAAATTACGGGGCTGATCCAGAAATTGTACCTAAATGCAGAAGCCAACATTATTATCAATGCCTCTGTGGAAGGCCAAGTTAGTGTTAAACGGGGGACTAGACAAGGCTGTCCACTGTCCCCGGTGCTATTCGCCTTTTTTATGGAGCCCTTGGCGATAGCCATCTGGAATAATGCAGATATTCGTCCCCCTCTACCAACTATGGAAAAACTTAAATTATATGCTGACGATGTCATGCTAATAATAAAGGGGGATAAGGAGGTCCAAGCAAAAGCTTTTGAGATCTTTGAGCAGTTTGAGTTGCTCTGCGGATATAAAATCAATTTAAAAAACGGAAATAATCCAGTGTGGCTGTAAAACTGTGGATTTACATGCTGAGATCCTTCCCTGTCTAAATACTAAACTGAAAAGATATCTGGGGGTTTATTTCTCGTCACGAATTTCCAAACTGTATGACCTACACTTTGCACCGCTTTTACAAAAAGTACAAGACTTATTCCTTCGATGGAATTCGCTTCCATTAACCATCATGGGAAGGGTCGCACTGATTAAGATGTCTGCTCTCCCATTATTTAATTTCTTATTTTCTGCGATCCCCTGTGTCTTAACAGCTTCTTTCTTTGCTAAATTAGAGTCTATGTTTACATCCTTTCTCTGGGGTAAGAAAGTCCCCCGAATTGCACTCAGCACTTTATATGAGGAACTGGAAAATGGCGGATTAGCTCTCCCCAACCTCAGGGATTATTATTTTGCATATTTTGCACAATATATGTCAAGGTTTAAGCTGGAACCACAAACAGGTCTATTTGTAAACTATTTCATGAAGTTAATTTGTAAAGAGAACCAGATATGCTGCCCACTAAAAATCACAAAATTCCCCAAACTAGTACGTTATAAGTGTATGCAGTGGTTTTTCTATAAACGTCAGGCTTTCTATAGAAGATATTCAATCCCCGTAATTAATTCCTCAACTCCGCTATCTGAACTCACCTCAGTATCTGGGATTAGAGATTCGACTGCAATCATACAAAAATGGGCCAAGGCTGGCTTTGGGAAAATCTCTGATTTCTTAAGGAATGATAGGTGGCTGAATATTGCCGAAATGTATGATTTAATCCCGAATGATTTCCTTCTCTTTGGGTCATATAACATTAAATTCTTGAGTAACCTCGATCTGGTACAGATTATCGAATGCAAAAATTTGGTATATGAATTACTTGATGAAATTATAGTTAAGAAACCTGGGGAGTGGGAACAGCATTTATCTTCTATCAAGGGTATAGATCTTGCGGAGAAAGCAATAACTAAATGGGGAAAACATGAGGAGTTGGAAATCACAGCGAGTATGTGGTCTGTATTAAACAAACTTAATTTCAGCACGTTGAGGGGGGCCAACTGGCACCAGATGTTATTCTTTAGCAAATGGCTGCTTTATAGAAATCCACATTTTCTATCTAAGGTCTACCCCAACCAATCAGGGCAGTGTTTTCGCTGTCTATACCATCCTTCAGCCAATTGGACACACATCATACAGTGCCCCTCGATCCAGGGGTTATGGAATGATATTTTTGGCTATTTGGAAGCTGAATGTCTAATAACTACAGATCCGAATATTCGGCTGAAAGTTTTTTGTTACAACCCTACCCTACATTTTCCTGACAAGGTGGTCAAACTATTTTATATTGCACTGGTAGTAGCCAGGTCACTCCTGCTTCAGAGATGGCGATCAGATCTTATACCAACAAAAAGCGAGTGGGTTCGGAAAATGAAGCAGGTTAAAAAAAGTGAGCGAGTCTATGCACTACGAATTGGGGGGCTTAAGAAGTTTGAAAATGTCTGGGCAGCCTATTTTGATTAAAGTTTCAAACTGTGCCTATATTTCAGGAGGTACTCTTATTATGCTCGAATCCTATTTATGGCCATATCTTTGATATAATTGATATAATTGCACATCTTCTCGGATTTGATTGCACTATTGACACCTATCTCTTAGCACCTAGCACTTTATTTCACTGTAGACACTTTAGTTTTTATTGCTAAGCATTTGAAGTGGCTGTCATAGGATGAAATATTATTTACGGCACACATGTTGATTTTTCTGCATATTTTAATGTATCTAAGGCATAATCAATTTCTTAGCTTGTTTTATAACAGACAGTTGACGTTGTATTGGACTTTGAAATACTATCTGTTGTATTTTTCAAAGCCACATTTATAAGATTTATAAGATTCATCTATATGTACATTCTAATGTATTATCGGAATGTTTGCTTAATTTTCTTAAATCCGATGAGATATTGTTTCTGTCTTTTTGGGGTATTGATTTTAGACTTGTTTGTGGCGCTTAACGGTTTGTTATTGCCTGACATGTTAAATGAATTGTATGGATGTATTGATAACACTTTCTTTATGGATTTCAATAAAAAAATTAAACAACATTTAAAAAAAAAAATACTTAAACAATTAAAATTAAATAACTGTTCGGTATATTTAGCAGTAATGAATTTGAAAATGTATTACTAAACATATATACTTTTTAATTTATATATATGTCCACCGAAACGCATCGTCCAGCATCTATTTCTGCCAAATAAAAATACCTTTCTTGATTCCTTGTTGCAGGTGCCTGCTTTCACGAATGGAAGGGTAGGATTGCTTTTGATGGTTGATATATATATATATGTATATATATATTTCCTACTGGCGGCCTACTGGTAGGTAGTTATAGTTAGGATGAAAGTTTCCATAGGAAAAGCTTTTTTTGTTTTGCCAATAACTTTAGCGTCGCTTAATGAATCTTCATGAAATTTTCAAAAAATTTCCCCTTTTGGTTCAGCTGCTGTGCTGAAAGTTTTGGGGTGATCCGTCAAGCGGGGGCCCAGAAAAAAGGGGGCCTCCCAAAACCCGCTTTTCCATTGTTATGTCTATGTGGATTTTCCATTTTTTTAACACGACTACAGTCCGAACCGCTGAACAGAATTACACCAAATTTGTCAGAAAGCTGGTTATTGGTCCAGAAAGCGTGCTTTTGGGATTTTGTGTACATTTGTTTAGTAGTTTCAGAGATATTTAAGTTTAAAAACTATAGATATCTGAGAGCCCAAAATCATACTGATATACTACTGAAATTTGCTTTGCTGCCAACGCTTCAACCAGAAAGTGTTGGCAGCCATCTTGGGACCAATATACATGATCGCATCCTATAGAAATGCATTGTAGTGAATGACAGGTTTTGAGGGTCACAAAAAGGAGAATGTATAAAGGGTGATAACAGATTTTAGTTACAGTATAAATCATTTGTTGATGGTACCATACTAATTTTAAGCATTGTGGTGTGTTCTAAGGTGATTTTACCCTGTGGAAAAGCCTTCTGCTGGGATTTCAAGAATCACGTTTGAGAGAACTGTTTTCTCATGACTACGCCATAGAGGTTATGGAAGGTGCTCCAGAAGATAAAATGAGAGCATATTTTCTGTAAATTCACGCTATCTTATGAAAATGAAGTCTGACAGTTGATTCCCTTGGGTTCCACTGCAGCCTCCCAGAGTGTTCTAAAGAACAACTAGCTCGCTAATGGTGTTACTTTTGACAAAAGTATGGCACACCTAAAGCCATGTTGACTGAATCAAACTGGTAAAACTTAAAACATTTAATTTAGAAAGGAACAAAATTAGGGGGGTTCAGTTTGTCATTGAAATTATAGTTAGTGCTGTAGAATGAAAATTAGGACACATTTTAAGTGAGTTCTCAAATATCTTCCTCTTCTATTCCATTAATGCATTTTCAACACATGCACACATGCAGACTGAAACATGCACTTTCAACACCAGCAGCAGACTGCCAGCTAACTCCCTGGTGATCAGCAGTTTTACTATGTTGCAGGGATTCTGTAAAATCACAGAACTATGCTTGGGACCATAGAACCTTAGTAGGCAGGGACTGAGTCATCCTACTACCTTAGTACCCATGAGCCTGGGACTGACTAGCTATGATGTCTCACATGGCCTCCTATTCACTCGCAGAGGAACAAGTGATTAGACACCCCAGAACACAACACTCCCGGGAATCACGGTTACAGGACACACCATTTCGCTCTCACACTCGTACTTGTCCACAATAGGATCTGACAGAGACACGAGAAAAGCTTACAATATGTATTTTAACTAGTGTGCTCTAGCATGAGGGTATATGTTCCACCATAATTAAGAAGATGCCTAACACAAATACGGTCAGCATAGTAAGTAATCCATAAATCATAAAAGGAGCAGTAATTGTATAATACAGGGTAAACTAATCCCCCTCTCCTTCCACAGAAGCAAAGTGATTGTATATCAAAAGATCTCTGGGTGTTTGCAGCAGACACCGTACCTTAGCATGCACAAATGGAGGTTCTAAATTTCAGGTGTAGCCGCGATCTAGTCTGTGTATTTGCCTTTCTGTGCATACCTATATGACAAAGAGTCCATGTTCCCAAACAACAGCTGCATGTTAGTGTTTTGTCTATGTGCTAGAGACTGACCAAATCAGAATACCAAGGTGCATTGTTGTTTGACCTTGTCTACTGTGTTCAGACTAAATCCCAGGAAAATAACAAAAGCACAAAGCAAAATACGAATGTGTAGTAATGTGTGCAAAGTAAAGATTGCAGCATGTTCATGATAAAATTGGGAAAACGGCAATGAGCCTGCACGGGACATATGACACCCTCCTCTCGGTCAGGATGGTAGTACCAATAGTAACGACAGCATTCAGGCGATAAGCATGTTCAAACCGTTAGAACGGCAGTGCAGTCATTGTTGTATAAAGACATGGTAATGAGTAATTGCGAATTCCCCCCAAAAATAAAATTTGTTATCATTGTAATGTCTCAAAACATGCCGCCGGGCCACAAAACATGTGATGCCAACTGAGAGGCCAATGACTCCATTATTATATCCGCTCCTTTCGAGAGACAAATATCAGCAATCCAATTGAGCAGATCAAAGAAACAAACATGCTCCTCAGCGCCAGATATTGATAAGACCCTCATGGGGCAACCTGTTTTGATTTGAATGAAACTGAGATCCAGAAGACCCTGTCTTCACATTGCACAAGAACTATTTCCGGCCACTGGCCATAACGCCGGGTTATGAAGCAGTTGCATGCCCAAGGAACAGTCCTGGTAATGGGCCATAAGGGACTCATCAACAGTTTGAAATTGAGGGCAGCATGTAATGGCGTATCCAGGCAGATGTCCAGAGCCCATTGTAAAGGGCGCCGGATGCAATGAAACACAATTGCAAACAGGTGAAGTAAGCATAGTGGAAGGTTAAACAAAACTCTGTATTTAGAGTATCGAGAGACACTACTCCAAAGAGTCGTAGCATGTGCGTACGGTACAGCTGCAGCGATGCCTGCCCTGAAAGGACCACAAATGGGGCCTCCATTGAGGAATAGCAGGAACAGCACTATAACGCCCCAAATCAAGACGAGCAGCAGTGGGATCCCACCGAACACGCTGGAAAAAATAGAATGTATAAACGCCGGTTTTACTCCAAATAATAGTTTGAAATGAGGTCACGAGGCCGGAGCCCACAAGTTTTAAACAGTGGGCTAGGCCCTTGGTATCAGACACATTAAATATTTGATGAATCAGCTCACCGTAATGTAGGGTGAGATTTGTGTTTAACAATGACTGTATTTCACTGGATGTCCTCACCACCTGCAATTCACAGGTTTCGCGAGCCGAAGTGAGAGACACTTCTTGTTGAAACAATAACGCTTTGAGTCTGATGAGCTTATTGAAATCTTTTTTCAAAGTGGGAATTTAAGGCCAGCTTGAAATATCAACACTCCCGTGCAGAGGAGGAAACAGTTGTTGTTGCAGCAAGTGACTAATTGGGAAACGGACACCACATTTGTGATTCTTGCCCACTGACCGCAACAGCCCTGATTATTTAGGACAAGATAGCTTCCATTTGAAAGCAATGTGAGAGTGGAAATAATAGCTGGAACAGAGTTCCTTTCAAATAACAAGCCAAATTAGGGGCAGACACATTACAGGCGCCATGAATCTTTATGTGTTGACAAACAAGAGAATGACCATCAGTAGAGTCACATTCCTCCCCTGTAAGAAAATCTTCGCTCTCAGCCCGTTGACTACGATATGTAAATGGCAGGGACCATAATTTGTGTATATCACTGTCTCAAAGAGGTTCATTTCTACCAACAGGGAAGTGTTTCATGCAAGCAGTGAACTGAAAAGTAGAGATAGGTAACAAGATCACCCCGTGTATTAACCAGACTGCAGATGGTGTTTCTGCTATTATAAAGAGAAGCTGTTCAAGTTTCTCTATATGTAACAAAGTATAACTAGCTTTTTCATAGACATTGAGTGCTGTTTACTTGTCAAATTAAAAGGTAAGAACAAAGCGGGGAAATTGAGGTAATGCCAAGGAACGCGCCCTTTCTTAAGTGTTTGGAGAGACCAAATAAATTGCATTTTGGATCTAAGTAGAGTCTGACGATGATTTAATGTACATACATCACTTTTCACAATATCAATGACAGACGATACAATATTATCTAAACTATGAATGCCAGATGACAAACTAGTAACACTGTTGTCTACCACAGCAAGGACTTTATCCAAATTATCTTGATCAATTTGGCATAAACGCACTGCAGCCTCCATTTGCAGCAATTTCCAAATTTTGTTATAAGCAGAATAAACAAATCGCTTAGAACTGGCGGATTTTGGACCCAAAAGAAAAATCAGACAGATTCATGTCTTCGGATAAGAGAGAATGATATTGTTTCATCGAGGACAATGTGGAATGTTCTAACCATTGTTGGCATAATTTATCCAAGGTGTAAGTGGTGACATTGTTCGGGAGCTTTGACTGTAAATATCAGGGATCAGGTCTATTTGGTTTTGTGGCCAAATTAACCACCCACTCGGAGCCATAATTGAAGAATTAAAGGTACCATTTTGTATCATACTATTTAGTTGGCCTTCAGTATAATTTGTATAAGATTGCCGGTCATTAAAACGGGCAAAGGAGGGAATAGTAGTAAAATCTTTCATTTTAGCCAATCCCAGACAACTAGTCTGTTGGATTGTGCCATTTTGAAAGATTATTTGTGCACTTATGAGACACACATAAAAAAGAGATTCTGTACCTTGGACCTGACAGGACTTAGTGCCCCAGATTGATTACAAACCTATATTGTCTTTCCAATAATCATAGCCTCCTAAGGCTAATTCTTTAAAAAAGGAAGCTGTGTAGATTAGCTTGATTTGAGTAAGCATATATTTCTTCGTGGTAATGGTAACCAATTTAAAATAGTATGATTTCGGGTCTGATGCATTATAACTGGTGAATTATGTGTACTTCATCTTTTGCGTTTTGAGCTACCCTAAGTGGAGTTGGGGAATGCTCCCATTGAGTATAATTATATGGGGGATGCTGTACACTAGTCCCATGCAGAAAATTATGTCCATAATGTTGATAACATAACAAATCTGCATGAATCTAAATATAAATCCTTAGAGTCAAAGAAAGTGTAATATTGCAATTCAGAAAACATCAGATTCACAGTATCAACATCCCAATCATCCGAATACCATCCAGGTACTATGACATCACCCATGGAAACATGGAACACATATAGTATTTGAAGGGTTTCCGTAGGACCAAATACATCGAATGGTACTTTATCCCATACAATTCCATCAGTAACTGGGACCGCTAAAATGTTAAAAAGGGACTGGACTCTTTTCATTTTATGAGAAGCAGAATGTGGGGCCAACACCCCATCGACAGGTTCTGCGGCAGAACGTTCTGGGAGATAATGCCCATGGGTCAAACAAAAGAAAACAGTCACAAACCTCCACATGAACAAAAATATAATGGAAAATACGATCCAGATATATATCCAAGGCGGAACCAGATAAATGTGTTTTAACCAGGAGATGAAAACACAAATTCGTGCTGGTGGCAAAGGCAAAACAGAAGACAACGAAGTACTGTCTGAAGAAAAATTATGTTGATCAATATAATAACCAGAGGAACTAAGTTGAAAGAGAGGAGGCTGTGATTCTGGATGGACAGTTAGTTCTTGTACCGCAGATGGGGCATCAACTGGTGGATCAGAATAAACAATGTCCATTACTGAATGTGTGGAAGGTATAACAGGTATGAGGTCAACTGAAGTCTCGAGATCCCCCTTCTGCAGCTGGGGACAATCAGCAAGGATGGTGCTCACGGGCTGTAAAGCAACATTCTGTGTAGGAACTCCTCAAGGCATACTATTTAGGATCGACCATATAGAGTAACTTGACGTTCAATGGAAATGAAGCAATTATCCCTGTATCCAGCAAGTGGAGGCTGTGAGAAGTTGGCCTGGCATATGCTGTCCACTAATTATAGTGGGCACCTTGCACCAGTCCAAACAACCCCTTATTGGAGATAGGTTAAAGACAACCTTTATTGAAAGCTATCCTAGTGGTAGCTATGGAGAGCAGCCTTCAGGCTAAGTCTTGAAGGAATGTAAAGCAGCTTGTTTTACCAGTCTATAATCTCTTGAGTGACCAAATGAAAGAGGACCACACCAGGTATATATTCAAAATATATGTATTTATTACTAAACACACCCCTCTAGTCTCTTTATGAGGTTAGAGTTCGAAGTACATACGTTATGAGTTAGTTATCTACAGTAATAGCACAAATACACGTTTGAGCCCCAGGGGCGTACCAAACCATATACCAATAAAGTGGTATAAGAACCACGACTGAACTAGACACAAGGCCTAGAGCCTGTAGAAGTGCTTGGACCACAAGGAACCACCCAAGGCAGTGACACAGGGGACCCACGGGTGACGCGTGCAGTGTATGAACACAACCGCGAACCACTGTTAACTTCTATGGGGAAAGTCGCGATTAGAATTTAAAAGAAAAGGGACACTTAGAGGAGGACTTGGAGCAAACCCTTTGAGAACTAGGCTGTTCTAGTGTCAATACCCACGGGAGCACCGGAGTACTCGAGTTACCTCACCCAGGGAAGCCGGGTGCATAGGTGTCTTTCGGGGTCGGGTTTCGTTGTCGCTTTCAATGGCGATCTGCTGCAAAGTGCTGCTGGCGGCCAAGTCGAAAGTGTTCGGGTGGATCCAAAGGTGGATCGAAGATCTGAAGAACCTGAAAGCAGAGGGGACAGAGTCTGGGTCACTAGCCAGTGACCAGGAAGGCGATGAGCAGATGCCCACCGATGTTGAGTGCTTCAGGTAGGTTGACAGTCGTCTTGACTCTTCAGCCACGAGGTACAGGAGGCGTCGATGACAACCAGGAGCTGGATTCGAGCTGTCCCATGACGTTTGTCGATTGCAGGGGTGTCAGCGACCAGATTGGACCCAACAAGCCTTGGCAACGGCAAGTCTCGTGGAAAGCAAAGAAGGACGATGTTGCAGACCAGCAAGGTCTGGGGGACTCACCCAGCAAGGATAAGTCAGGGCACACCTGGTGCAACCAGACAGCCCAAGCAGAAAAAGATTGGCCTTCGGGAGGGCCTACTAGCCAACGGACTAGCAACCGCGAAGGAGCCTCGAGACGGTGCACATGGAGCTGGCTCACAGGACACTCGTGGAGTGGAGGCCAGTGATCTTCGGTGCAGTTGGTGCTAGAGGCTGGGGCTATTTGAAGCCCAAAGCACGACTTCGTGGAAGACCCAGAAGAGGATGCACTTGCAAATGCGTTCGGTGTCCAGGGGTCACGGTTCCACGTTACCCACGACAGCTATGGGGCTCAGCTTTGCTGGGGACTCAGGGCAGCCTCGGGGAAGTCTCGAAATCCACCTCTGGTGATGCAAAGACTTCGGCGTCCGACGGGAGCTTCAGCGATGCAGACCGGACAATTGCTTCTTTGGTGCCTGCCAAGCAGGGGAGTCACTCCTTGACCCCAAGGGAGATTCTTCAGTCCTCTAATCTTAAAGTAGAGCGTCAAAGGTCCAGGATTCTGTATCAGAGTTTCGTCCAGGTAAATCTAAAGTCCTAAGGAATGGGTTCCCTTACTTATACTAAGGTAGGGGGTTGGACATACTCTGTGACCCCACCTATGGGAGGGTCAGGGCAGAGGGGTGGTTACACCCCTTTCCCTTTGTCCAGTTTCACGCCAGAGCAGGGGCTGGAAGCCCCTGAGCCGGTTTGAACTGGGGTATGCACAGGGACACCAAGTGTGCCCCCAGTGCAGGACTTCAAAGCACCAGAGAGTGCTCCCGCCCAGCCCCAATACACACTATCCTGTCTGGGGAGGTGGTCACACCTCCCTGGGACAGGAAACCTATTGTCCAGGCCTCCCCTGCCGGAGTTTCGGTCAGCAGCAGGAGGCCAGACTCGTGTCTGTGGCAGCGGCATCCATTTTGTGATGCCAGGGCTTGGAAAGTCAGTACCGGGCATACCGGTGTGTACATGTCTTTCCCTCTAGAAGGGTGGAATGCTACCCCGCCGCCAGAACTGGTGGGAGGGTAGTATTCCAAGATGTTTGACACCAAACACGACATGTTTCCGTGCAGCCATCACAAAGTTAGCATTTAACGCAAGGTTATAATGCGCTTAAGAGTATATGGTCAGGCTGCACTACAAACAGCATCAGAGAAGGGTCTCCGAACGCTGCAGAGGGGCCCTGCTCATGCAGGGGAACCCTCTCACTTAGGAACCATGCACTCTGCCTTCAGGATTGATAAGGCCTGCCATAGGAGTGACTTATAAGTTTATATGTGTGTATGTATATAGTGATATAGGTAGCCTATATCACAGTAAGGGGTGCATGCACCACCTTACCCAGGCTGCAGTAGCAGACCTGTGGTGTCAGTTTGGATGGCCTTCCAGGGGTGGCACAATACGTGCTGCAGCCCCTGGTAGGCCTCTGAGGTACCTATGCCCTGGGTACATAGTATACCATATACTAGGGACTTATAAGGGCACTCCAGATTCCAATCAGAGATGTGCCTAAGGCACATGGAAACCATTTTAGAGAGGAAGCAGCTAGGCTGGGGTTCTGATTAGCAGGGCCCCAGCCAGACTAAGGTCGAAAAACAGTGAAGCATCAGCAAAAAGTGGGGGTACCCATGTGAAGCAGATCCTTCTCTCCTACAGAGGCAAAATTACAGTTCGGGTACCCTGAAGTCCAAACACTGAAACAGAAGCACAGTAGGAGGGACCAAATTCTTTCTTGATCACAATCTTTTCATGAACTAAGTCACCAACTTTAGGAAGCCAGCCGATAACAGGAATCTGAACAGCCGTATCTGACTGGAGAGCAGAAAGGCAGATGACTTTTAGCCAAAGTATCATGACTTTTCTGTAGATCCTGCAAGACAGCACAGTTGTTATCTAAGTCAAAGATCGTTGCAGCCACCACAACGTCTAGACCAACAAGGTCTGGAACATGCATCTTGATACCAAAGAGCATTTCGTAGGGGGTCCGCCCACCCAGAGATCTTTTAGGGAGGTTATTAAGCGCTTGCTGTACCTCATAAAGATGAGTTAACCAGCCACGGCCATACATAATAACCTTGCTGTTAAAGACTGCTCGAAGTCATTGTTCATCCGCTCCACAACAGAATTGCCCTTGGTCCTCTATGGAGACGAGAAATGCACCTGCACACCCATCAACACCATGGAATCACGGTACGCCCTAGAGGCAAAAGCCGGACCATGGTCGGAATGGAAAGCGCCACAGGTATAAGTACCTACAAAGACCTGCAAATCCTTAATAACAGTTTGAGCATCAGTCGCACACGGTGGCCAGACCCAGAGTAACCTAGAGCAAGAATCTACTGCAACCACAATGTATTTGAATGCATTACCAGAAACAAGGGGCCCGCAATGATCAAGATAAACACAGCCAAAAGGCTGATTAGAAATATAAAGTTGTGTCTGAGGTGGATGGGACTCAGTAGAACATTTAGTTTGCTGATAAACGTTACAACGTAAGACATAACGGTGAGCCTGTTGGTATAGGCCCCGCCACCAGTAACTTTGCTGTAAGATAGAAACAGTGGCCACAACCCCAGCATGTGCAGAATTTATGACTTCATGAGCAGCCATTATCAAGGAGTGTCTGCGATCAAGGTTTGGTATAAAACGATCACCAACCCCGGGAATGGTTACAAAGAGAACCTTATCAGTAGTTAACTGATAGGTATACTTATAAGGAAAACCTTGAGGAAAAGCTGTTCCCTCATGACATACAGCAATAGCAGCCAAGATGTCCTCATCAATTTTAGTCATAGAATGCGTAATTGTGGCTACTCTAGTCATGGCTACTGTAGATTTGGCTGCTTCATCAGCCATTGAATTACCAACAGTGTGCCCTCCCACACTTTGATGGCCAAATGTATGTACAACATGTGTAAGTGGTAGTTGATCTTTAAGATTAGCCACCTTTACCAAAAGCATTTTATGCTTTATCATGCTGCCTTTTGAATTCCGAAAGTCATTTTGTTTCCAAAAGTGTAAATTGTCATTGTAGGATTGTACACAGTAAACAGAATCATGCACCACTAGGGTAAGAGACTCAGGATCAGAATGCTCGAGAGCCAAAAGCAGCACTTTCAGACCAGCCAACTGTGCATTACAGTCACCTAGAGACTGTGCATTAATCAAACTGGAGTGGAAAACTCCATTGATCATAGTGCCTACAACTATAGGGCAAGCTGCAGAATAAGTCTGCTTAGAACCAATGGTCAGTTGCGCCGAACCATCAGTTTATTGTGATTAACAGGAAGAAGCGTAGAAGGCAGAGCATGAACATGTTCATATTGAAGAAACTCTTGTGTTTGTATCGAAGGGTCAAAAACAAAGGAAAAATCAACAGATATCAAAGAAGTAGCCCATTGAATCCAACGTGGGTGAAGGGCTTTAGAATTAGGAACACTACCTTTTGTGACCGCCTCTAATGCAGGCACAGGTGACACGCCAAAGATGTGTTTACCCTGAGCAAGAGGCTGGTCACCTGCACTGCAGTCAAACTTTTTTCAGTAGATGAAAAACGAATCTCAGCAGGTTGTGTACAGATGCGATTTATAAGCAATGGGAACAGTGTCACCCTCATTGAACATGACATAAGTAAAACCAATTGCACCTGGTACTATCCGGATGACCAAATTAGTGATGTTATTCCTGGTCTGTTAGAACTTTGTCTCAATTATATCAGACTGTAAGACGCTTAAGACTGCGGTATGTTCTGTAAGCCAAGAGAAAGCGGAAAAAGTCAGGTGTATCAAAGCATAAAGAGGTTTGATTCGCTGAGCATACCCAGGGATGTAAGTCCTGCCGAAATTTAAAAAAACAAGCAGCGACTGCAGTTTTTTGATGGTAGAAGGTGGTTGCAATTGTGTACACTTTTCCCCAAAAATGGGGAGCCAAACCTCTACTCTCATTGGTTAATTCATAACCAAGAAAAAGCACCGCAAGAAACGCAATGTCTGACTTTGCAAAATCTAACTTGAAACCAAGTCCAGCAAATTGCGTAATACTGTGATCCACTCTCGCCAAATGTGGATTCAATTAATCATCGGAAAGGTATATGTCATCGACAAAGGACAAAGTGTCAGGATCAATGTCGTGTAAAAGGGACACAATATGTGCTGCAAAAACAGCAGGTCTTTTCGTATATCCCATGGGTAAACAAGGGTATCATCTCTGAGAACCGAGGGCGGTAAACGCAGACCAATCACGGCTCTCTGGAGCCAAGTTGTGACTAGACAACCCATTAGAAATGTCTAGCGTAGTTTTGAACTTTTTACGGACGATATTATTAATCAGGGCCGTCCTGTGGGTGTTCTGTGGCGTAAAAGTGCATGTTTGACTATTCAAATGTTTATAATCCAAGAGTATGCGATAACTGTCAGGTTTTAGAACTGGAAAAAGAGGATTATTCATAAAAGAGACACACGGTTCAATAACACCATGATATCCAGTTGAGCAAGAATGTCTTTAACGGAAGCTTTTGTGTCGCATTTAATTTGGTATTGAGGCTGCGGTTGAGGGGTGGAACGTATCGGAGTAACATGTTGCAGAGAGTGCTCATCCCAACCAACCTGGCTGCGGTACAGGGCAGGAGCCAAAGCAAGGGCCTACTCAGAAGTATAAGCATGCTGCGTCTCCTCAGGGACGAGATGTGAAAAAGAAGGGAAGATTATATCTTCCCCATGAGGACAAGCAAGAACAAAGGTGTGTGGCCACCAACCTCCGCCAATAAAATGTGAATATGGAGAAGTCGAATTGTCCCAAAAAATAGCATTAATGGTGCATTTAATATCACCTTCAATCTGAATGTCTAAATGATAAAGTCTATCAGGAGGTGCAACGTGGGTTTCCGCGGTTTCAACCGTAACAAAGTTTCAGTTGCTCTTGCCTCCAGAAAGCGGCTGAGTGTCTAACGCACTATGGCGACTTCTGCTGCACTGTTGAGGAGCATCACCACCCAACTCCTGTCAATTCTCTCCGCCTGGGGCATATTTCGCCATTAAAACAGCAACCATCTTCTTTTGGAAGGGAGCTCTATATGGAGGCGGTTCCTCCCTCTTAACCTTAGTATCAAAAGAGCACTGTGTGTCCCGTTCAGGCTGTGTGGATTCGCCTTGCCTGCAATCCTGTCGCCCGCCTCTGTCATACTGTTGATCAAATGATTCATGAAAGGAACGGGGAGAACGAGGATCAGGAACCTGATAATGCTCTGGAGTTTTAATTTTAGTACGATAACGCAAATCATATCATCGCTCGAAAGCATCCGTGGCAGTGACACGCCAGGAGACCTGGGTTTCTGTTGTTGTTATCTAGATTTATCCTAAGATTACTTAGGAAAAACCAGATGACCTTCCTTTTCAGGAGGAGGTTTGCCCAAAGATTGCGCAGGAGGTCTGGACCCCAAACTTTTACGTCCCAAAGATGTATAAACATCAGAAATAATTACAGGCAACTCATGCACGTGGTCAGCTGTGGCCACAGCAGTAAGTCACTGGCATATAATAAAGGACACTGCTTCACCTTTAACATTAGAAAGAATCATTTTGGAGACTATGAAAAAAATCCCCACTAACTTCATCCCCAAATCTAGGGCAGGAGCTGCCCCATGTTCATTCTGTACATGTTTGAGAACGTTTGGAAGACTGCTTATCGATGGGGTGCCATAACAAAGTGTATACACTGTAGCAAACACCATCCACCAGGTGTCGCAGTCGGCCAAAGGTGGGGAACAGACCAGTAGGCAGACACAAAGTAAGGATCCTATGCTTCTCCACAGGACCCGTGAGGGGAAAACAGCATCAAGTGATGTCAGTGACCATGTCATGAGTAAATTAATATGCGAGTTCATTAGCAGTGCATTGCGGGGGCACAAGTTATAGTTAGCTCAGCTAACTATAACTGCTGAATTTGACTGGTTTTGTATGAGTGAAACCTGAGGCTAACTATAACGTCCCTGTAACCTTGGGTTTTTTCAGTGAATATATATATATTCAAAGACACTGTGTTTCAGTGCAACACAGAGGAAAACTCGCACTCCAGGATATTGTTAACGTAAAAGTTTATTTTAAAAAGCTGATGTGTTTCGACTGGAATTGTCTTTGTCAAAGTCATAACTGTGATTTGTGTTCCTGTTCCCTTTAACCCAAAATGTGACCATGGACATAATGAAAACATTTTACAACATATTAAGCACAATATTTACAATCAATCCTGATAATTCAAAGACAAAATGTGCACGTAATACATTAATGCTACATTGAAAGAATCTGTTACATGAAATATGCAATTATGAAAGAACAACGCATCTGGAGCGCTACATGCCTGTTAGAATTTTGTTGCCTAGCAATCAATCAACCTGATCGTCAACCTCTACAATTGAACTCGATTACTGGAAGCACAACGATTTGCATTAGCCAAGTGGCCAATACCCAATCTGTAAATGATAGTAAACAGTACATCACAAAATTATAATCAAAATTAGCAAGAAACAAGCGTTCCCACAGTGTTTGTACTTAGATAAAACAATTTATCAAGCAGCTGATCAATTTGACCGAGAAACGTTACAGTAATTGTGGTTGCTCCCCAAGACACAAGCATCAGTGTGTCAAAAGTTTCATTGCTGAGTGGCAAATCGTAGTAAGACTAGGGCACACCTGCTGCATGGTTTATGTTTATGTACAGTCAAAAGGCACATGGTTAGTTTTAAGGTGCGTTCCTGTGCATTGTTGTTAATATGGTACATTGTTATGAATTGAAGTTGCATGCATTTGAATGTCGCACAGCCCTGCGAGCCCTGAGTAGGGATTCCTTCAACAGTTGCGGGATTCACTGTTGGTATCCTGACTGGTCGGTTGCAGTGCGCGGTGGGCTACAGACTATAGAATAAACTCTCACCTCAAATCTACAAAAGGAGTCTGCCTCTTTTTACATGTTGGCGATGAGCGGACCTTGAATAGTTTTGGCCCACTGAGGCAATTTTTAGTCAATTTCACGGATTTACCCAATTGATCAGCACTACTTTTGGACCCTCACCGAGGAGTTGCTTGCCTTGGCTGCCTGTTGCTTCTGTGTCTACTGGTGGGGGACACATGCTGTCTTCTTTCTAGAGCTGCTTTTTGGTGTTATTCCCTAAATACATTCACCGCTGTGGTCAGGGCTCGCACTGTCTCTCTGAGCAGCGCATACCTTAGACCGCCCTGTGGCTTCAAACAGACGACATCTCGGCATCTAACGCATTCGCCATCTTGTTTTGGGCTGATTTCTGAGTCACAGCTAGACCGGTGGCCATTCAAGACCGGGTAGTCTGTTGTGTAAAAACGTCATCATTTTTACAACCGGATGCTTCGTAGGCAATACTTCAGTCAGCATCTTCAAGTACAACTAGTGCACTTCTTCTCCAAGCTTTTGAAGGTATATAGGTAATTACAGTTTATTAACCCCTTCGATGCTCATGACGGAATGGTTCCGTCATGAGCATCGGTGCCCCTGTGCTCATGACGGAACCATTCCGTCATGAGGCCAGGGTCACGAAATCCCTCTGCTGTAGACAGCAGAGGGATTTCCTTCTCTCCCCCAAAGCCTCGGGAGCTGGGGAAGAGCTTCCCCAGCTCCTGAGGCCCCTCCCTGGTTTCTGTGCAATGACGATCAGCGCGCACGTCGCGCTGTCGTCATTGCACAGAAACCGAAACTGAAATGAGCCTTTAGGCTCATTTCAGTTTCACTTTCTATGTGCTCAGGGGGCTATCTCAGCCCCCCGGGCACGTAGAAAGACGGGAGAGGTATCATTGGAAAGGGGAGAATCTCCCCTTTCCAATGGTACCCCTCCCCAGTGGATCCCTGCTTGGGGATCCACCCACTAGACACCAGGGAGGGGGGAGCAGCCCCTTGGGCAAGGGCTTTTGCTGCCCCCAAATACATTTGGTGTGATTTAGTCTTATTGCCCCCCTGGGGGGCAGATGGGGGCAGTAGCCCCCAATCTGTCCCTCCGGGGGGGGCAAAAAGCCCACTAGACGCCAGGAACTTTTTTTTGGCGCATAAATTATTATGGTGGGGGCTGCCCATAAAGGGCATGTCCATGCCCCCACCCCTGCAAAATGTACAGCCTTTCTGCCCCCCCGGGGGGCAGTTGGGGGCAGCAGCACCCAATCTGCCCTCCCGGGGGGGCAAAAAGCCCACTATACGCCAGGGATTTTTTATTGCTAAATTGTATTAGGGTGGGGGCTGCCCAAAACTGGCATGCCAATGCCCCCACCCCCGGCCGCAAAAATTAGTCTTTCTGCCCCCCGGGGGGGGCAGAAAGCCCACTAGATACCAGGGATTTTAAAAAAAGTTATAATTAGTGGTGGGGGCTGCCCAATATGGGCATGCCCATGCCCCCACCCCCCGCAAAAATGACAGCCTTTCTGCCCCCCCGGGGGTGTAAAAAGCCCACTAGACGCCAGGGATTTTTGTGTGCAAATTTTAATTAGGGTGGGGGCATTGGCATGCCCGTTTTGGGCCCAATCTGCACCCCCGGGGGGGGCAAAAAGCCCACTAGTCGCCAGGGATTTTTTTGGGGCAAATTTGAATTAGGGTGGGGGCTGCCCAAAATGGGCATGCCCATGCCCCCACCCCCTCCCCGCAAAAATTACAGCCTTCCTGCCCCCCCTGGGGGGCAGATGGGGCAGTAGCCCCCAATCTGCCCCCCCGGGGGGGCAAAAAGCCCACTAGACGCCAGGGATTTTTTTGGGCAAATTTTAATTAGGGTGGGGGCTGCCCAAAATGGGCATGCCAATGCCCCCACCACCCACCTGCAAAAATTACAACCTTTCTGCCCCCCCTGGGGGGAAGATGGGGGCAGTAGCCCTCAATCTGCCCCCTCCGGGGGGCAAAAAGCCCACTAGACGCCAACGATTACGCTGGCTTTTTTTATGCGTGGGGGTGGGGGCTGCCCAGAATGGGCATATCAATGATGATGGATTAAATCCAGATCAGTTGACTGGGGGTGAGTGCTTGCAATGTTCAACACTCCGTCCATCATCCCCTTTGGTTTTGCTATGTTCGCCCTAAGTTGGCAGGGTATGCCCAGACGTGGGTCCCTTGCTCACTTTGCCACTGGATTCAAGATAGCCTGGCTGATGACGGCTGTAAGCCAGAAACCGGTCCCAGGATGCTTGTTTCCGGTCCAGGGAAGACATGGCTTGGCAGTTCGGGCTGGACCGTTCCCATGAGGCACAGGGTCAGGCTGATTTGCATATGGCCATGTCTGAACTGGGGTGGCGGAGTGAGCTAAAGAATGATGATGGATTAAACCCAGATCAGTTAACTGGGGGTGAGTGCTTGCAATGTTCAACACTCCGTCCATCATCCCCTTTGGTTTTGCTATGTTCGCCCTATGTTGGCAGGGTATGCCCAGACGTGGGTCCCTTGCTCACTTTGCCACTGGATTCAAGATAGCCTGGCTGATGACGGCTGTAAGCCAGAAACTGGTCCCAGGATGCTTGTTTCCGGTCCAGGGAAGACATGGCTTGGCAGTTTGGGCTGGACTGTTCCCATGAGGCACAGGGTCAGACTGATTTGCATATGGCCATGTCTGAACTGGGGTGGCGGAGTGAGCTAAAGAATGATGATCAATCAATCACAGAATTTGTAAAGCGCACTACTTACCCGCGAGGGTCTCAAGGCGCTGGGGAAAAAAAGGGGGGGGTGCTGCTACTAGTCGAACAACCAGGTCTTGAGTAGCCTCCTGAAGGTCAGCAGGTCTTGGGTCTGTCGTAGGCTTAGTGGAAGGGTGTTCCAGGTCTTGGCAGCGAGGTGGGAGAAGGATCTGCCGCCGGTGGTAGTTCTTCGAATGCGAGGGACGGTGGCGAGGGAGAGGTCGGCGGAGCGGAGTTGGCGGTTGGGGACGTAGAAGAGGAGTCGTCTGTTGAGGTAGGCTGGGCCAGTCTTGTGGAGTGCCTTGTGTGCGTAGATGAGGAGTTTGAAGGAGATTCTCCTGTCGACGGGGAGCCAGTGCAGGTTCCTCAGGTGGGGGGTGATGTGGCTGTGTGTGGTACATCGAGGATCAGGCGTGCGGAGGAGTTTTGTATGCGTTGCAGTCGCTTGATGAGCTTGGCTGGGGCTCCCGCGTAGAGGGCGTTCCCAGTCAAGTCTGCTGCTGACGAGGGCCTGGGTGACTGTTCTTCTCGTGTCTGTCGGGATCCACCTGTAGATCTTGCGAAGCATGCGGAGGGTGTTGAAGCATGGATTAAACCCAGATCAGTTGACTGGGGCTGAGTGCTTGCAATGTTCAACACTCCGTCCATCATCCCCTTTGGTTTTGCTGTCACTCGTGTGGAAGGCACAAGTACCCGCAACAGGCAAGGGCCCAAAACTTATTGAGGCGACATCAAAATTGCCTATCACAAAACGACCTGGTTTTGTAAGGGGTGTCACCTGGATTTCTGGCCCGTGCTCAGCGGCCAGCTAGGGAAACCAACCAAACCCACACATTTCTGAAAATTAGACACCAGGGGGAGTCCAGGGAGGTATGGCTTGCATGGATCCCCCAACGTTTTCTTACCCAGAATCCCCTGCAAACCTCAAATTTAGCTGAAAAAAATTTACTTTTTCCACATATTTTTGTGTGGGAAAGTTGTGGCATCACCTGGCTGACACAAATTTCCTCCCACCCAGCGTTCCCCCAGGTCTCCCGATAAAAATGGTGCCTCACTCGTGTGGGAGGCACAAGTACCCGCGACAGGCAAGGGCCCAAAACGTATTGAGGCGACATCAAAATTGCCTATCACAAAACGACCTGGTTTTGCAATGGGGTTCCCATGACTTTTTGGCCCAGGGCTCGGCGGCCACCTAGGGAAACCTACCAAACCCACACATTTCTGAAAACTAGACACCCGGGGGATTCCAGGGAGGTATGGCTTGCATGGATCCCCCAACGTTTTCTTACCCAGAATCCCATGCAAACCTGAAATTTAGCTGAAAAAATCACTTTTTTCACACATTTTTGTGTGGGAAAGTTGTGGCATCACCGGGCTGACACAAATTTACTACCACCCAGCGTTCCCCCAGGTCTCCCGATAAAAATGGTGCCTCACTCGTGTGGGAGGCCCAAGTACCCGCGACAGGCAAGGGCCCAAAAACATATTGAGGCAACATCAAAATTGCCTATCAAAAAATGTTTTGGGCCTTTGCCTGTCGCGGGTACTTGGGCCTCCCACACGAGTGAGGCACCCTTTTTATCGGGAGTGTTAAATAATAAATAGGCCTTTTCAGCCAGTAGGTAACCCTGGGCGTTCAGCTCGCGGACTTTGGGCAACTCCGCACTGCGCGACAACGCAGACTTACACTTTTATCTTCTCTGCGGGCGCTCAATATACGTTTTCGCGCGCGCGATAACGACTTTTTGTGACGATCGCAATGCCGAACACGCAGAATTTACAATCTGGCGAAGAATATCTCTCGAGCAGCATAAAAACTTCTCGAAAATGATGATTTAGTTCATTTTGCACAAAAAACTCCTCAGGTTGTCATTTAGCTGTAGTTTGGTGAGCAAGGAGTCACTTTTTTTTTGTTTTACAATTTTTTTCAAGAGGAAAGAAGTTGCACAGAGTCTCCAACTTCCTGGTCCTGTCCTTTGTCTTCACTTTCTTGTTATTGTGGGTGGCCTGGCCATGTGGGTGGCGGCCATTTTGTAAAGCCAGGCATTGTGCTTTTGCCATAGGCCAGCATTGTCTGTCTTGTGTTCCTTTTCTTGTTGTTGTGGGTGGCCTGGCCATGTGGTGGTGGCCATTTTGTGGGACCAGCCACTGTGCTTTTGCCAAAGGCCTCCAAGCTTGCGGCCTAGTCTGCCAGTAGGCCCAGAGGTAGTCATCATGGGTGCATAAAAACTGTTTCTGTGTTGTCTGTGGAATTTTGACATCATTTAGGCCATGGATGGCATTGAATTGAATTGCAAAATGTGGTTTTTTTTGGAGGGTCTATTTCACTTTTTGGGTGTGTTAAATAAATGCCTTTTTTGTGTGTGTAATTATGTGTTGTTGACAGTGGTTGTCTAACTTTCCAAACTGTTTTTAGCCATGTGGATTTTAGTTTTTGCATTAAAGCTGTGTGTGTTTTATCAGGCATCCTTTGTCTGGCCATATATAGGCCTGCTTGAGTTCATTGTTTGCCGTGCCTTGTGCCTGTGAGTCACCATGTTGCTGGGGGCCATTTTGTGGTGGTAGTTAGTAGTGTGCTGTTTTTGCCACATAGGCCTGCGTGTCTTTCCATTGTTCCTCTTGTCTTACTGCTTCCAAATCCATCCCCATTGCCAGCTGCAGCTCCCTGATGCTGCATACATCCCACGTGATGCACAAATTTAGGCCAAACATGCTCCACTACATTTTAGTTTTTGTTCTTTACTATTCTTATTCTTCCACAGTGTACACACTACACAGTAGCCAGGAAAGCCCTGGCCTTGTTGTCAAAGTCTCATAAATGGCTACACTGTTGTTGTTCACTGAGTTTCTAAAATTTAATAATTGAGGCAACCACACACTAAGTTCTATATTATATTTGTTTGATTTGTGCTATCGTTTGACTGATGTTGTTCTGGCTTTTTTGCTTTTAGGTGCACAAAGACTGAGGAGGAGGTGTGTCATCATTGCCCGTTGCACTGCCAGACAGACATCCTGCTGCTGTACACAACGTGACATGTGACCTGACCATACATCTCTGCAACTGAGTGCTGCTGACATCTGAAGAAGATGGGCCCAAAGAAAGCAGGTACCAGGTCCTCCAGTACCAAGAAAGTTGCTATTGAGAAGAAGGAACAGAAGAAGGAAGTGACACTTAAGTCTGGTGTCCCGCCCAATACCTTTTTTGGGAAAAAAAAAATTACGCCTGCAGCAGCGGTGTCCGGGGGGCAAGCTGGGGGCAGCACCTCCGCATCAGTGGGCCCAACCCACCAACCCAGGCCCAAGCACATGAGTGTGGAAGAGGTAGCCAGCCTAATGGTGGAAAGCAGTGATGCTGAGCCTGAGCTAAACTTATCGCTATCTCAAAGTAGTACCCAATCAACGCAGGGGGAAACACAGCAGATAAGTGGTCAACAACAACAGCCGCAACCACCGCCCGCAATAGTAGTTGTTGTTCCTCCCGAAGTAGGGGCAGTTCAGGAAATTGAGCCTCATGCAGCGGTAGAAGAAGAAGCCACTCATTCAGAAGATCCATTGTCTTCCAAATCTCCAGCAAGGAAAAGGAAGGGTAGTCCATCAAGTTCTTCGCCAAGCCCCCTTCTGATGATCTAGATGCCACTTGGAAGCCACAAACTGAGTCTGAGAGGGAGCCACGTTCCAAGACCAAGCTAGGGAAAAGGAAGGTTCCAGAAAGCCTTACACTTATGGAGGTCGATGTAGAACAGCAGGATGATGATGATGATGAGCCAGTCATCACGAACATCACTCCCCGCCCCGAGGAGATGGAGACCAACATTATTACCCTATCCAAAATCGCTGCGAGGGATGTAGCACGCATACCTCCACAGGTAACACCAACACGACCTACAGCTTCCATATTTGCATTAGCAAAGGCCCGGCAGCGACCTACATCCAGCACAACCACCACCTCAGTAGAAGTAGGTAGTGGTACAGCAGCACAGAGTCAAATTCAACACACACCCTCCAGTTCATCCGGCACTGGAAGTGGCACCTCCAGCAGGAGGCAAAAGTTAAGCTCCCCAGTTTGGGACTTCTTTACTGTTAGCGAAAAGGAGGAGAACATTGCTATATGCTCCATTTGTAATACCTCTGTTAGTCGTGGTAAGCTTGGTACAAACTATGGTAGCGGAGGCCAAATGACCCATCTGAAAAAACACCACTTGATCAGCTGGGAGGACCACCTTTGCGGCATAACAACTGCAACCATTGGTGTTGGTGGGGATAAAGGAGTAGAAGATCCGATCACGGTGGAAGAGGAAGGACAGGGAGACATTCTCTCTGGTAGTGGTACACAAGGTGTCCCCGACCCCAGCAGTGCAGTGTTAACATCGCCCACATCTTCAGCAACATCTCAGTGGCACAAGAGTAAGAGTCAGCCTGAGACACCAAGGAGTACCGCAATAAAAAAAGTGCGTTGTTGAGCCTAAGAGAAAGGAAAACCATGCAGCCTACCATTATCAGCATGTTTGGGGGGAGGGGCAGTACGAACGCAACCACCCAATAGCACGTTTGTACAATGCGAAGCTGGCTAAAATGTTAGCACTGGACCTTCTCCCTTTTTCTTTTGTTGAAGGGGTGGGTTTTCTGGAATTTGTGTCAACCATCTGCCCAAAATGGCATGTTCCCAGCCGCTACTATTTTGCCAGAGTTGCTGTTCCAGCACTACATCACGACGTGCTGGAATTGCTTGGAAAAGCCTTGAAGCAGAGTGCTGTTCATAGTATCCACCTGACAACAGACATGTGGACCAGTTGCCAAGCCACAGATTACATGTGCATCACTGCACACTGGATCTCTTTTGCGGGGGTTAGAGAACAGATATCTGCTGGTGTTGACGCTGCTGAAATTTTTCATGCCACTCGCAAACATGCAACTGTAGCCATGTTTGCCATGGAGAAATCTCATACTACTGCAAACATTTTGGAAGAGTTTAACACCAAGGTCTTTGAGTGGCTGCGCCCAAGAGGGCTTAAGATTGGTTTTGTTGCCACGGACAATGGCAGTAATGTAATTAAGGCCATGGGCGATGGTGGCTATTTCAGGGTCCTGTGTTTGGAACACTGCATTAACATTGTTGTTCAAGACTTTTTGAAAAATGAATCCAAAGTCAGCAACTTACTGGCCACCTGCAGAAGAATATGCACACATTTCAGCCATTCTTTTAAAGCCCGGAAGCAGCTGAGGGTCATTCAACGTGAGCATAAAATGTCAGTCAAAGCGCTCATCCAGGAGGTGCCAACACGTTGGAACTCAACTTATTACATGCTTGATCGTCTGTTTGAACTGTACATACCACTCAATGCTTATGTCATGCAAAGATTAGGGGATCCTACTGTGAGAGGCATGACCGTTGAGATGGGTCAATGGGACCTCATTAAATGCCTGACTGAGATGCTACTTCCTTTTGAGATCTTCACATGTGAAGTCAGCAGGGAGGACTGTACTATGGGCCAAGCTATCCCATTGTTGCACATTCTAGAGCAACAGCTGAAGGAGGTGTCTGAAACGTACGCAGGTGTGGATGACAAACAAGATGCATATCATTTGGCGGAGACCTTAGCCGCTCGCTTATCTGCAAATACAAGGATTCAAAATAACATTGTGTCACAACAACATTACATTAGTGCCACAATTTTGGATCCACGGTACAAAGTATTTCTGAACAGTAAGGCAGTAATTCCTTTTTCGGAAGTGGATGTTGCCAACTACAAAACTTTGATAGCTAAGGAAGCCACTATTTTCGAAAACGAACGGCTGTTAATTACAGGCCCCCCACCCCAGGCCATAAAAAAGTACTACAGGGCATCCAGAGTCAAGTTCTACTTTGGAGCCTGAGGGCAGTGCGTTTGCCTCCCAGCAGTCACCTACACCAACAATAACATCAACAACAGCAAGAACAGGATCATCCACAGTACAATCGGCAACTGATTGGTTTCTACGGCAGGGTTATTGTAAGTCCAGTGCTGATGCAAAGGCAAAACAGGCCGAGCACATCGGAGCACCCCTGAACATTGAGCGGACGGTCCAGGCCTATCTGGATGACCCAACAGAGGTCTTCATGGATCGAAACCCATTGGTGTATTGGTATGGGAAAAGAAGCCAATGGACAGTGCTCAGCAGGCTGGCGATAAAGTATCTGGCTTCCCCTGTCGCAAGTGTCTCTTCTGAGCGTGTTTTCAGTGCTGCTGGTGCCATTGTAACTTTGAAAAGGACCAGTCTCTCGCCCAAAAGCGTGGAGAGGTTAACCATGATCAAAATGAATCAGCACTTTATACCACCGGATTACAAAATACGTGAATCACAGCAGGAAGAGGAGAGCGACTTGGATGACGTAAGTAGTGGGTTACAGGACCTACTTCTGTCTGAACCACCAGAGTTTGAGGACGAGCTCCTCTTCCCTGACCACTAGGCTTTCAAATTGTTACTTTCTTCCTTCCTTTATTTGTCTGTGTATCTGTCTTTCTGGTTCAAATCAAATCACAACAAATCCATCACCACCGTCTTCTCTTTTTATTTCCCTATTGGAGTTGCACGTCTTTGCATTTAACTGTCCACTCTTCAGAGTCCTGCTTCATCTTCCTGTCTCGCCCTAGTACATTTCCATCAAGCCAGACATTGGAGTACAAGAAATGTTGCCTTTAACAGTCCCTCCATAAGAAGTGAAACGTGACTATAGCTATCCTCTGTTTTGTTTCCGAGCCGAAACTCATCAGTGTCCGAAGGCTACCGCCTCTGCAGGCATCCACAACTCTTCACTGTCAGAACTTGGGCAGGCATCCAAAAGTAAACTCATCACTGTCCGAAGGCTACAGCCTCGGCAGGCATCCAAAGCTCCTCACTGTCAGGACAGAAGGTACTTGGCAGAGAAAGACAAGACTCTTCGAAGAAACTTGCTGACATTTGTGCAAACTCAATTGACCAGCAATGAGCGCTACCCAGGCCGCGGCCCATCATCACAGTGCTGACCATGTGAAGCAACTTAAACTGTGACAAAGTGCCACAGATGAATAAGATGAAGACCGAAACAGCGACTAACACTCAAAATGAATGTGGACTGGAGTAATGATGAGGCCACTGCCCCGTTAAAAAAAAACCACACACCTGTCAGAACTAGGCATCTGATGATCTGACAACCAAAGAGAAGAGCAAGGCAGGTAATGATGGAATGCATTGGATGCTTGCAGACTGTGAGCGATTGCTGTTGTTTGTTGTGTTGATGTTGTGCATGAAGTCGTACTCTACTAGTTAATCTACAAAGTGAAAGTGACTCAAGTGACAGTCAATGTTTCCCTTCTTGTTGTTTAATAACCAAATTGTACTCCTACTACTGCAGGCCAATATCTGTTGCAATTTTTTAATATGGAATATGGACTTAATCGGAGTCACTACAGACTGAGTTGGAGTTGGACAACACGTACCACACCATGATGATGACCATACTATCTTTGCACACATTCAGTCAGTTGGATCGGAGATGATTGAAGGAATAACTGTGTTTCATGAAGTGGCATAAGGTAAGCATAAACACAACAATTCAACAAGAAAGTAAACACAGCAGACCTACATGTCCATGTAGTGGTGGAGTCGAGTGTAGTCATATGACTGACAGCGGCACATTGATTTTGTCACTTAATTTTGAAAATGCTAGGTTGCTGTATATGCCTTTTGTCTGGCTCTGTCAAAAATTAAGGTAAATGGAGGTTGGGTCACGGGCTGGTGCTGTGGTGGGCATGTTCTGTCCTGTTGTTGTTGTAGCTTAATGCTGTAAACAGAATATACACAATATATCCAAGCCGCCTCAGTCTGAAAGTGTTCTCTCTTCTCTTCTTGGACTCCACCGTAATTGATGCTTTTTTTTATTCATTGATTTTTCAATACCCCTTTTGTTTTTCCATCTAGATGTTACAGGCCAGCCTTTACCCTGTGCTCTACTGGGAGACACAACTCACACTTACCTTACCAAAATCCGCATCAGGCAGGCAGTGGCACACAAGATTGATGTGCGGAGCGTCCATGGAAGATAGGACCAAGAGGAAGGACGAGATTCAACTCCACAATTTGACCAGGATAATACAGTAACTTTAGTATCATTCATCTTTTAATTAATTGGAATCCTTTTTTCTCTTCAATCATTATGACTGTGTGTTGTGTGTTGTTGTTTGTTTGCTAATTGATCCCTACAACTATTTTTTAATTTTCTTTACTATCTTTAAAAGTAAGCCCAGTACAACATGGAATTTGGGTCTCTAAGGGGATATTACAGGCAAGGCAAATTGCATAGAATATACTGCTGCCCTGTACTGTCTAATTGTCTAGTAGAAGTTAGTAAGTACTACTCATTAACCATCAAGTTATCTTCATCATCATGCAAGCATTTCCTTTTTCTCCCTTTATAGATTTTTTGGATAAGATCATGGTCGTCTGCCAAGATTGCGCTTTGCTTTTGTTGTCCATGCGTACTGTTTTTCTTTCTCAAACCTTTCCCCAAACCCCCCTTCCCATCCATTCATCAAACCCTAACCCTCTTCCCCCGGGCTGTGATTTATATTGAGGTGTGATGTGACTACATAAAATGTACACCAATTGATCACACGCTTGCTGGGGCAGATGTGCTGAAAGCAACACTAATTCAATTTCAAGGCAGGGCAGGGTGAGGAGCTTCTTCTGCTTGCCCACCCATGCTCAGTCTATGTGCAAGCCTTTTTTTTTTCCAAAGGGACCGTCACCTAATAGTACATCATAATTAATTGCCGGCATTGATTGGATTCATCATCAAACTCCTACCACACAGCAGTAAAGGTTACGAATTACGATTGTGTTAAGTTAAGTGACTCACTCGACACAACTACAGTTTGTAACTTCTTGTACTAGGCTGTCCCCGCCACCATTATGTTTTATTTGACTTTAGCAGTTGCAAATGCAATATTGTTTGTTTGGCAGTCTTCTTCTGTACTGTATTTTACTTTGTTCTACTACTCCTCCCACAGTCGCTCTCAGGCAAGTGACTGTCTCTTTTTTATTTTTTTGCAAATGCTACTGCCAGTGTCTACTCTACTACTACCACCACAACCATGGCATCTTCTCCATTCTCTTGGGAAACCATGCAGCCATCGCTGTGCCGAACGTAATCATCATCAATCACAGGTAAGATAAGTTTGGTAGGAGGTATAATGGACTAGGAGGAGAGACTGACAGTACTAGTAGGACAAATAACTCAGTGAGGGGTACCGCATCTATCTGTTTGTGTTACATCATCGGCAGATTATTTAAATCAAACACTGGCTGCGGCCCTGCAGCAGCAAGGAAACCATGTGACGTTAATTCGTAAAACAGTAACCCCCACAAAACATTAACATTGTATGTTTAAGTATAAATATAATTTATTACCCTAACAAAAATAAACTATCCCACACCTGACCCACCCCTCTCCCTAACTCCAACCAATGTCCAAAACGAAAAAAGTCCAAAGAATGTCCAGAAACCCCAACACCCAATTCCCACCCACCAACAAAAGGAATAAAAAAGGGGCAATGCAACAGGGTCCTATAGTTCTTATATTCGGCGGGCTTTTAGGTGTTTGTCCACCAGTATTTTTACACGCTCCTCTAGTTGCTCCTCTAGCCGTGACATCCGGAGGAGCATCTTGCGGCGAAATGCATCCAGGGTGGGGGACAGCAGTGCTGGCTGCTAGAGAATTGCGGCGGCGGGCGGCTGCCCGACCGCGGCGCCGTACCATTGGAGTTGGGGCCTGGCTGGGGCCCGGGGCATCGGACGAGGCTGCAGCTGCTGCCACCTCCTCCTCCTCCGCCTGAGCCACCAGCCGCCGGTACTCCTCACAGATGGCCTCCAGTTTCCGGCGCCGGGCCCTGGCTGCCAACTCCTTCCGTGATGGTTTTTCTTGGGAAGGAGTACTATCTATATCAAGAAAGAAAAAGAATATTGTTGTAACCAGCACTCTTAGCAAAACAGTAACACAAAATTAATTCAACACATAATGGCACAGTAGCACTAGCAAGAAGCACAGTACATAACATTTGTGGTAATAATCTATCTATCCTCCCACTTCCTCGGCCTCTAACATTTGTGGGAGTTTCAGGCATTATACTAGCACTATGGACTCCAGTACACAGTACACCAGTCTTCTTCATATCTCTAGTTTAGAGAAATTACATAACCTGGTTGTAGCCGGCATGCCAGCTCGGTCATCTATGCTTGCACCCAAGACAAACATACGAGTCATGATGCAGACTCACATTAGTTTGATTTACTACTGTCTGCAGGTGGAGAAGCTTGTATTTTTCTATTACGGGTGGCACTGGCCATATTCTCTCTGTTACATGAAGGGCAATTGGTCAATTTCACTTTCACAGTGCCCTGGCTACTACAAAAAGGCAGATTATATATCTGATCCAATGATCATTGCTTTTATATGGGACGACGACGTAAGGTCAGTAGCGGTCGGTGGTGGGACTCGGGGAGTGCTGCCGGGCGGTGACGTGGGGAGTGGCAGGGTGGGGGGTAGTAAACTATGGATTACGGCCAATTACAGGTAAGTAAACATATAAATAAATAAAACTAATTTCGTTGCGCGCACTGCATCGCATTTGGCGGTGCAGTGCGCACAATGAAATTCGCTTTATTTATTTTTATGTTTACAGTAAAGTTACCTGTATTTGGTCGCGTAATACATTGTTTACTACCCCCCACCCTGCCCCTCCCCACATCGGCTTTGCTACTCTGGCGCAGTTTCTTTTACATTCCCTTAAAACTAAGACTGTGCATCCCGTGACAGTCTCCACCTATGCTGTCTATGATGAATACATACAGGCATCCATCCATTCTAAGTAAATGTCTATCATTCTTCTTAATCTCTCCACAAACCTTACTTTGTTTCACCAACAACAACCCATGCGTCTACTCCTTCCTTGCTTGCCTTGGCTTTGAGTTTCACCCAAACACCCCTGATGATTCTTGCTATCCACAGTATCCACCCATACTGTGTCGCCCACCCAGGCAGGCATCCATTCTTCTTTCACCTTCCACCCATCCTTCAACAACACATGCATCTGATTCCTATCAGCCACCTATCCATGCTTCCAACGTATCCTTCTCTGCCAGTCATCATATTAAATCTCGCCCGTCCTTCCTCCTTCCTCCTTCCACCCTTCTTTCCCTTTTTGTTCAACACATCCATCAAGGTCATCTGATCTGACTTTTAGTCTCCTCCATTAAACTTTCACAGCTGAGTTGGAGTCAGATAGAAGAGGCCATTGGTTAATCAAGTCACGCTGGTAATGCTATTGCTACTGCATTGCTAATGCTAAGTAAAGGGTGTCTTCTTCAACCGTTGTATAATGTTCTCTACAACTTCATACCTAATAAGTCTCAACAAAAGTACAGTGAGTGAAGTCAACACCCTTCCAGCTAGTGCAATGTCAATAAGTAATGAATATAACTTACCACCGCCCGCCACTGCTGCTGGCTCACCCCCTGTAGCTCTTGCAGGTGCCGCATCTCCTGCCCCCTCCGGAATGGTAGAATCGCCGCTGGCCCCGCCGGCACTGGTGGTCGCTAGTACGCCTAGATAAAAACATGACACATTTTTAGATGCCTGTACACCTCCCCCTATTTATTCGTTTTCACTAGCAAGATTGAAAAAAAGTTAATACATACATATACATCACATTCACTAGTCCAAATCGGGTACTAGAGTAGAGTCAGTAGACACTAGTAGTGTTATGGTCCTTAGGGTCATTATTATAGTATACTCTACTCTTTGCAAAGTTAGCCTGAGCCATGCAACCATGTTTCGCTTCATGTCTTTTGCGCATGTTACCTCGCAGCTTGTTGTGCAGTAACAGTAAGACGCCTTTTTGAGCCCACATGAGCTCATACAGCTACTGTCTGAGCGTTGCGTACAAGAGGTCGAAAAACAAGCCACTTTGTTATGGAGTTCGGTTAGTCCGTATTGCTTAGTCATAAGTAACATGTTACACTTTTTGGGCGGGACTGAGAAATGCTTGCATTATACTATCTAACGTGCACCATTTTTCTCATAACAGGCAGAAGATTCCCTTCTACGAACCAGAGATTTGCAGAGCTTATGAATGATGCATGTAACCAGTAATTCTACGTTCTACGGTGAGGAGTCTCCCAGAATTCGCACAGATCTTTTGTCTTCTATCATCATGCACTTGTTGTAACAATGTTTATTGTTTTAATCTTATGCATTTTGCTGTTGGAGCTGTCTGGAGTACACTGAATTTTATAGAACAACATACAGAGCTTGTTAGTTGAAAATAAACCTTTTGAACTTACACATAGACTGTGGTATTTGGTGTAGTGGTGGTGGTGGGGGACTTACACGAGTGAGTGAGCGAAAGGGTGTTATCTGTTCTGGGTTGTTTAATCATTGGGTATCTTCGGGTGGGGGTTCGGGGACCTAATGAAACACTATAACTAGTCGTTCAGGGGATTGTGGGTTCACTTCTGACTGAGGTGTGAGGAAGGTCCAAGTTCCAACCTCCCATCACCAACATCCTATTTTCTTGTGCATAGTTCTGCATGTGGCTGTGCAGAATCCCCATATCAGTAGTAGTATGTACTATATCCTATCAAAAATAGTCAAATATCTGGTTGGGCATTTTGTTTGTGGTAATTGTCAAAGCCTCAAGATTAAGAAGCCTAGAAGAGGACAACCAAAAGGACTGGACTCAGTGGCTAGAGCTATTGGTCAATCTGAGTTTTATTCAAAACCGTAAAATAAAGATTGGCAATGCAAACTGGGCAAGCTTAGCGACAGACTAATAGTAGTAGTACAGACATTCATAGCCGAGGCAGTTAGAACTTAGAGACAGGGATAACCAGAATTTAGAAACAGATAGTCAAGTCAAGATCAAAGAAGCTTTTGTAAAAAATAGAATTAGGGAGTGGAACCAGAATTAATAGTTCGGAAAAAATAAGGTGCAGTAAAAGGTAGGGCAATATAATTGTTAATATTAACCACTGGAGGACTTACTGGGACCAGCAGCAGGGCCCTCGGTAGAGGAGCGGTCCTCTGGTGGTTGTCCCGCCGACTCGGACCCCATCTTCTTGCCCCTGGGTGCTGCAGATCAGTGATCATGTAAGATATAATAAAGAAAGACACAAACATTAATGATTGCTGTGAAACAAATTATCTAAAAAATGCTCAAAAAACGTTTTAGGAAACAAAAATTGCAATACAATTGACCTATCTAATCCGATCGACTACTGGCTTGCGGGATTCACGGACAGTCTACTTATTTAGGAACACTAATTCAGTGTTCCATTCTGATTGATTCAAATAAAATCCAGAACACTAACTAAGCCTAAGTACCACCTGACCTAGCCCACCTATTCCAGACGGGCCAAATGTTCACTAAGTCTGCATTTCCATTTTTTTTAGCCCTCAAAAATGCATAGATGAGAAGGAGGACACATGCATAAATTGGTGCATAATGCATACACCAAATTGTTGGTTGGTTGCGTCTGATGTTCTGCTGCTGTCTGACACTGCTAAGCCTACCACTCACTAAACAAACTACAAAAGGTTCTACTAAGGACTGGGGTAAGCAGCACTCAGTGACAGAGGATGCGTCACGCAGACCGCTCAAAAATTATCAACTAATAGTAACTAAACCTAGTATGAATCCATCCACCACTATTTGACAGGAGGACAAAGGAAGGACTAGAGTCTCTCTAGCAATAGCATTACCTAACTTAAGTTCTCTAAAGTAAACTCTTACATAATAATAAGGACAAGCGAGCGCAAAGTTGCAAACAAGTAAGAGTAGCGCCCAGCACCTGTGTCCTACAATCACAGAAGATTTTGAAACGTAATTTACCTGCAATGTAAGCAGCAGTATTCTTGTTATTTGTAAAAAATGTATACACAAATCACAATACTTATACTCTTATATATATTAGCTACTCACCAAGCCCCACGACCTCGACACCTAGCAGGTCCAACAGGTCATGCTCCCGGTCCAGGATGTCTGACTACCGGTGTGCCAGCTGGTTATGGGTGCGCCGGACCCCTGAGCAGCGAAACACTGCCCGGCGCACCTTCGCCCACCGGCGGTGACGCTCCTGGGTAGGGTACCCAAGGCCTGGCCTGCCGCCTGCTGCCAAGGTCAAGGGGAGGTGGCGCTGAACAAAAAAAACAAGGGCGGCCACCTCCGCCTCACTAAATAGCTGGCGGGCTTGCACCGCTGCAGGGCGCAGTCTGCCGCAAGGCAGGCGGCTCTTGGGCGCACGCGCCTTGCCCTTCGAGCCGTTACTGCTGCTGCTAAACTTCGCCATGGTTCTGGGGTGTGTGGGAGGAGGCGGAAAAGAAAAGTTAGAAGGGAAAAATAAAGGTAGGGGAAGAAGTAGGAGCTTAAAGAAGAAAGTTATATAAAACAGTCAAAGTAAAAAAAACACAGTAAAAAGTAGAAAAAAATGCAAAATATAGACTTAGACAGAGAGAGAGATAGATAAGAAATGAAGAAAAATTGAAAAACAGTGTAAAAAACTAAGGATTGCAAAGATTGAGGGAGGATAGAAAAGCAGGCCCAGAACCATAGCATAGAGTGAAAAAGACCGCTTGGGTAAGTTCGCGCGATATTTCTCCCCGAGCACGCAAAAAGCGTCGCGAACACATACGACGCGTTCCCGAACATGAAATGCGCATCGTGAGCACGCTATACGTGACCCGGAACAGGAAATAAGGGATCGAAAACGGGCGGGACAAGTGAAAAACAAGATGGCCGCGCCCATAGGCGACCGCATGGGTAAGTTCGCGAGATACTATCCCCCGAGCATGCAAACAGCGTCCCGTACACGCACAATGCGTTCCCGAAGAAGAAAAACGCATCGCGAACGGGTGCGACAAGCAGCTACGCACGCTCGCGTATCTACGCGTAGCTCGGGTAGCGCTTCGACGTATTCGCGTAGCTTCGAGTAGCGCGACTACGCGAACTACGCCCAGGGTTAATTCTGGGTAAGAAAACGTTGGGGGATCCACACAAGCTATACCTCCCTGGAATCACCTGGGTGTCTAGTTTTCAGAAATGTGTGGGTTTGGTAGGTTTCCCTAGGTGGCCGCCGAGCCCCGGGCCAAAAAGTCATGGGACCCTCCCTTGCAAAACCAGGTCGTTTTGTGATAGGCAATTTTGATGTTGCCTCAATACGTTTTGGGCCCTTGCCTGCCGCGGGTACTTGGGCCTCCCACACGAGTGAGGCACCATTTTTATCGGGAGACCTGGGGGAACGCTGGGTGGTGGGAAATTTGTGTCAGCCTGGTGATGCCACAACTTCCCCACACAAAAATGTGTGAAAAAAGTGATTTTTTTCAGCTAAATTTCAGGTTTGCAGGGGATTCTGGGTAAGAAAACATTGGGAGATCCACGCAAGCCATACCTCCCTGGAATCCCCCGGGTGTCTAGTTTTCAGAAATGTGTGGGTTTGGTAGGTTTCCCTTGGTGGCCGCCGAGCCCCGGGCCAAAAAGTCATGGGACCCCCCTTGCAAAACCAGGTTGGTTTGTGATAGGTAATTTTGATGTCGCCTCAATAGGTTTTGGGACCTTGCCTGTCGCGGGTACTTGACCCACCCATGCAAGTAAGGTACCATTTTTCTCAAAAGACTTTGGGGAACTCGGGGTGAGTGGAAATTTGTGGATCCACGCAGATTCCAAAACTTTCCACCACAGAAATGTGAGGAAAATGTGGTTTTTTTGACAATTTTTTAGGTTTGCAAGGGATTCTCGATAACAGAACCTGGTGAGAGCCACTCAAGTCACTCCATCCTGGATTCCCCTGGGTGTCTAGTTTTCAGAAATGTATAGGTTTGCTAGGTTTCCCTTGGTGCCGGCAGAGCTAGGGTTCCAAAACTACAGCTAGGCAGTTTGCCAAAAAAGGGTCATTTTTCACTGTGAAATTGTGGTGTGTCCACGTTGCGTCTTGCACCGTTTCCTGTCGCGGGCACTAGGCCTACCCACACAAGTGAGGTACCATTTTTCTTGGAAGACGTTGGGGAACGCGGGGTGGGTGTAAATTTGTGGATCCACGCAGATTCCAGAACTTTTCACCACAGAAATGTGAAGAAAATGTGTTTTTAAAAAAAAAAGTTTAGGTTTGCAAGGGATTCTGGGTAACAGAACCTGGTGGGAGCCAGTCAAGTCACCCCATCCTGGATTCCCCTGGGTGTCTAGTTTTCAAAAATGTATAGGTTTGCTAGGTTTCCCTAGGTGCTGGCAGAGCTAGGGTTCAAAAACTACAGCTAGGCAGTTTGCCAAAAAAGGGTCATTTTTCACTGTGAAATTGTGGTGTGTCCACGTTGTGTTTTGCGCCGTTTCCTGTCGCGGGAACTAGGCCTACTCATGCAAGTGAGGTACCATTTTTCTCGGAAGACTTTGGGGAATGCGGGGTGGGTGAAAATTTGTGGATCCACGCTGATTCGTGAACTTTTCACCACAGAATTGTGAGGAAGATGTGGGTTTTTTGACATTTCTTTAGGTTTGCAAGGGATTCTGGGTAACAGAACCTGGTGAGAGCCAGTCAAGTCACCCCATCCTGGATTCCCCTGGGTGTCTAATTTTCAAAAATGTATAGTTTTGCTATGTTTCCATAGGTGCCGGCAGAGCTAGGGTTCAAAAACTACAGCTAGGCACTTTGCAAAAAAAGGGTAATTTTTCATTGTGAAATTGTGGTGTGTTCACGTTACGATTTGAGCCGTTTCCTGTCGTGGGCACTATGCCTACCCACACAAGTGAGGTACCATTTTTATCAGGAGACTTAGGGTAATTCAGATTTGTAAAGCAAATGTTATTACCTATTGACTTTCAATGCATTTCTGCCTTCCAAATGAAAGACAATGTGTAAAAAAGAAGTCATTTTGAAAAATGACCGATAATTCTCATGCTAGTATGATTATTCCCAATTTCGGAAATGTGCAAATATCTACTGTTTCTAAGCTCTATATTTTGTTCCCATTTCAGAAATACATAGGTGTCTTTCATACCAATCTTTCCATGTATACATTTTCCCAGAATAATTGCTATATACCCGGTACATAATAAAAAACTATTGCAAGTCGCTGCTCAGGTTGTGGCTCTGGGTTCGTCGGGTTCTTGGTGAACCTACAAGTCCTATATATCCCCACAACCAGTAAGGTCCCGCAGATGTAACGGTATATTGCTTTCAAAGAGCTGTCATAATTAGAAGAAGTTACAGGTGAAAACGTTGACACAAAAGGCTGTTTTTTTCAACTAATTTTCAATTTTTCCTATATTTAACTGTTAGTTTCTATAAAGAAACCTTGAAGGATCTACACAAATGACCCCTTGCTGAATTCAGAATTTTGTCTACTTTACTAAAATGTATAGCTTTCCAGGATCCATTATTGCTTTCATACCCATTTCTACCATTAACTGGAAGGAGGTTGAAAGCATAAAAAATAGCAAAAATAGGCTATGTCCCAGAAAAATGCCACAACTGGGTAAAAAATTTAGGTTTTCTGACAAAAGTCGGTCATTCCCTAAAAGCTGGGAAAATGGTGATTTCAGCCCCACAAACCCTTTTTTGATACCATTTGCAGGGAAAAACCCAGATGCTTTCATTTGCAGCACATTTTTCCCAAAAGAAACAAAATTTAGCTGTATTTTGGCTAATTTCTGGGTCGCCTCCAGGGGAATCCACAAACCCTGGGTACCTTTAGAATCCCCATGATGTTGAAAGAAAAGGACGCAAATTTGGCGTGGATACCTTATGTGGTCAAAAAGTTACAGGGGCCTAAGCGCAAACTACCCCAAATAGCCCAAAAAAGGCTTAGCATAGGGGGAGGGGGGAAAGGCCTAGCAGCGAAGGGGTTAATAATCGTTTTTGAACTTTTATGAATACTGTGGCTTATTGGGCAGTCATTTTTTGGGGATACACACAATATTGTGTTTCATTACTACATTGTGGCTTAGAGTGACATGGCAGACCTCAACAAATTGCCCAACCACCTCACTTTTTGACCCGGCCTGGGAGACAAACTATTAAGGGGTCACAATGGCTACGACTATTGGAAAATCACATTGTGGCCATTAATGCAGAAAATTACAGCCATCAGCAAAAATTGGCATTATTGTTTGGCTGCTTAGGGCTGGCAGCACAGCAAATATCTGACAATTTGCCACCCATACAAGCACCTACAGCCCAATCTGGTGATGCTCAATAGAAAAAATATGTTGAGGCTCTTAAGAGTTTGCATAAGCCGGTTTCAGACAAACCTAGCATTATGCTAGAATGCCACCATTTTTTCAAGTGTAAACAACAACAGCCTGGATGAGTATCCAAGAACTCTAGGTGCACTACTATCATGTGACTTAATCCTAAGTGTACATAAAGTAATGTGAAATAGTATCAACATTTGGTGAAACAATCTTAAACCATGTGATCAATTTATGACTGGACATTCAACAAGATTATATCAGAAACTTCCAAGAACATTAAACGTAGAAGATGTCGAAAGTAAGAATCTGCTTTTATTCAGGCCATAGCAGAACTTCTTCAAAAGAAACACGGTGATGCTTGACTCAACATAGCCAGTCAGTTGAGAAACAAAATTTCCCTTTCCCAATGCATTACGGGCAAAACTGTGCCCTTCATCAGGGGAATCTAAAACATCAATGAATTACAATGAATGTCAAAGGTCATGTTTCAAGTTATATACATCGTACATTATCTGTTTAATAGAAAGCTCATTAGAAGAGACGCCAAGGCTGAAGATCAACTAAACAAAAATGGAGGTGTCTAATAACAAAACGAAAAGAAATCAGTGAACGAGAGAAGAAGAGCTATACAAACCAAGAAAAGAAAGGAAAATAGCATCCCATGTGCAGTGCAAAAATAGTTGGAAGGAATTTAACAGTAAGGAAGTACCTCAAGTGCGCGCTGGAATCAAACCAACCGGCACACACACTGTGCCAACAACTGTGGAATAAACGAAAAAGCATAGAGAGCTACCGAAACGAGTATCTAAAAATACCACCAGTGGCTTATGAAAGAATATTGTTACCTCAGGTCGCAACTGTCGAAAATCAACAGAAAAGGCAGAATGCTAAAAAAATGAATAAAAAGTATAAACTCCAGTGAGTTTAAAACCCTAAGGACACTGATAAAACTAAATGTAGCTTCAAACAGAAAGAACGCATCTTACCAAAGCTTGCTGGTGCACTCCAAGAAACTTCCACAACCGGAATCGCTAGCGTAATAGTAACGCCGAACCTGACCTTCACAACCCGAAGTATTGAAAGCAAAAGCGCGGTCATGCGTGCTCCGCGTCAGTGCAATAAAAATAGAAAGAAGACTATCCCAGAGTAATAGAAAAAAAGAAAAGAAAAATAAACGCAGTAAACACTCAAAAAGAGAAGTTACTAAAGTGGTAATGCTGCAAATGCCACGCTGGTCAAAACAATCAAAAAACGAATAAAAAAGAGTACAATTAAAGGGGAAGTAAAAGTGAACACAATGTAGTATCAATAGTACAAAAAACAATGATACAAAAATGGTGCAACCTGCCTATACAAAACTAGTGAAATCCCTGCATATACAAAACTAGAAGACAAAAAAATAAAAGTAGAAATGGAATAAACTACAATGATCAACAGATATAAACGGACAGTTTTGGTACATAAAGACTCTAAAAACAGTGTGAGGTTATACCATTTTTTCAAGGGCATGCAAGCTGATGATGAAGGAGTTGAGGAATATATTGCTGCTCTTAGGATTTTGGCATCCACTTGTGAATTTGGCTCAAATGTGGACACAAGTATGCGTGACCAATTTGTATAATGCAATCCCACGTTGAATGAGGTTATTGACTTGGTTAAAAGCATTGAAAAATATTCCATGCTGAGGCTTCAGTGAGTGCGCTGACTGTCAAAGGGAGTCATCAGGTTGAACCAGTTTGCTTGGTGAACACCTAAAAAAAGGACTACGAAAACAAAGCGAGGAACACTCCTACTGTATGTTTCAGGTGTGGTTCTAAGAGTCACATCAGCAACTTTACAGGGTGTCCAGCCATTGGGAAGTGTTGTATGCTATATAAGAAAATGGGCAATTTTCAGCCAGTGTGTAGGAGTAACAGGGACACAGTCAGAATTAGTAGTGTGGATCCGGTAGTCAATACATGTACAGAGTCAATCAAGAATGTATTACCATAGAGTGTAACTCGATCTGTACATCAGTAAAGGGTCCTACTTGTGTAGATGTGATTGATGGCATCATGTTCCAGGTTCTGCCAGACTCTGGATCTCCAATTACCATCCTGAGGGATACTACATTTCATGAGCACTGGGACAGGTCGTTGACACCTACTTATGTAAATCCTAAAGCAGTGGCGAGAAAGGTATTGTGATGTTGGGTTTGTTTCTTGGCAAAAGTGGGTTGCATGGATAGAGAAATGGTCACCAAGATCTATATGGCTGTGAAGGGCATAAACATTTTGAGGTGGCAGAATTTGGCTAAAATGGGCCTGTTGTTGAAACCAGGTGCTTATGTCCCAATTATCTTAGAATAGTTACCTGCAGTTTATGTCTGCAGTGTGGCTGATCCACATAAAAAAAAAAAAAATACTGGGTGAATTCAAAGAGCTCTTTCGTGAGGAAGTGAGCACTGTAAAACATTTTGAGCATTGCATCAGGCTCAATCACAAGCCCAACCCATGTTTCACAAGGTAGGACCGGTCCCATCGAGTGTCAGACAGGAGTCAAAACTCATTTTGCAAAGCTTGTACTCACAAGGCATTATTGAACATTGTGACTCATCACTCTCAGTCGCACTCATTGTGGTTGCACTATAGAGGTCTGGGGAGATCAGGCTGTGCACTATGTTGAGGAGCCTTAATTCAAAAATACTTGTAGACTGTCACCCTCTCCCTAGGATTCAGGAGCTGTTGACCAACGTATGTGGTGTGAAAAGGTTCTCATTGATTGATTTAAGATCAACTTATAACTAAGCCTGGGCGTAGTTTACGTAGTAGCACTTCACATAGCTACGTGAAGTACATTTTGAACTACACGTAGCTATGCAAATTGCGTAGTGCGTAGCTGTGTGCTTGACTGCACTGTACAATAATTGCCAAAGGCATCTTGCACAGTGCAAGTTAAGATAAAATAAGTATCTCTGTCTTTATATGCTAAAATGCATATAGCATTTCACAAAAGTGAAATCAATAAATTAACAAGCAGTGAGAGAGGTGATGATTTTGGTATCCTCCCTAACCTAGGGAGAGAACCAAGCAGATGCCTTGAAAACAAAAAGCACATCTTTTGAACGATTCAGTGGTGGTCCCATCCTCTTAGGACCACCCCAAGCACAGTTATTGGCAAAAATACAATCCTAACCAAAGGCCCTGCAAAGCATTATGGGACAAGATTAGCAGTGGGCAGTGAATATTATAGTATCCAATATCAAAATAATTCTACAAAGAGCTGCAGTTCCACTAGTCGTTACTAGATGTCCCTCACGAGTCAAATGCAAAAGCTTCATGAAAGGGTTTCAATGCTTTTGCATTTGACTCGTGAGGGACATCTAGTAACGACTAGTGGAACTGCAGCTTGATGTATTAATAATTTCAATGCTTTTGCATTTGACTCGTATGTATGTATGTATGTATGAAAAAGTTAAACGTTTCAAAGAGCCAAAGATTCTAGCTGTCATTGCAAATTTTTAGGATCACTGGAACCTAAAAATGTTTTTGAAAAAGGGCATAAGAGGGAAGGGTAGAAATACCCTGACCCTGTGTCATTTGTCCTGACCCCTTCTCATTAGTGGGAAGGTGGACCTGAAGACCCCCCCCCCACACGCACACACAGATTAAAATATATCTTTTGGCAATGGGTACTACAGTACTCTTGCGGGACAACCCCATTGTTCATTGCTACCATTGAGTTGTAGATTGCATGGCAAGTATGACCAGAGTACGGCATTAATGTCTTGTTCTAGTTAGGTGTTGAAATGAGATTAAAAGTAATGTTTAAAAAACAAAAAACAAAAAAATCACCGACATTTATAAGCTATAGTTTACCGGGCTAACTATAACATGCACCCCTGCCATGCACTGCTTATGACCTAACATAGTACATAACTCGTGTTACAAATTACATCACTGATGACATTACTGATTACATCTCATGGACCAGTTTGAATCCTAAGATCCTTCACACATTGGCTGTGCCCCCCCCATGTCTCTATTTACAGAAAAGGTAGCATTTTCTTTTTGTTTCTTGAGGCCCAAAACTGGAACACCATTCCTTACGATATACATTATAGAACTAACACCCTGAAGTTCAGGAAACTGCTCAAAATACTTGGGGCCTGAATCACAAAGGCAAACTGACATATAGGTCTTTTTATGTCCGAAGACTCCGCTCTCGTCAAGATACTACTCGGAAATCCCTTTATGAATAGCAAGCAATCGTAAACTTACAAAAAAAAGTGTACGTTTACCTTTGTGAATCAGGCCTTTGGTGTTTTTGATCCCTTTCCTTTCTGTTCTAGGCTTAGGGCTATTTGTGTCTGCCTGCACCTCCTTTTCAGGGGTCCTTAGTGCCTGTAAACACCTTCAGGAATATATATATTATTTTAGAAAGTGGGCCTTTTCATGATTTACCATTCTTTGCCTCTGCCTGCCTGTGGAATCCACATCTGGTTTAGACTGACAGTTGGGCTGTTTCTACCTTCACTCTAGACAGTCACACAAAGGGATCTGAGGTGTGCCCTGCATATCCTGATGGCCCATTATCAGGCTGATGGGTCGTCCTGAGCTAGAGTGTTAAGAGGAGTTGTCACTGACACCTGAATGGGGCTATGCCTGTCCTCAAACAAAGTTGTCTCCACCCCCCTGTAGTGTGTCTGGAGCCAAGTCAGAGAAAGGCAGGGTCTTGTGCACTACAAAGGCTTTTCTTTGACCTTTGCCTACTTCAAAGAGGCAGAAATTGGTACTCAATCTGTGGCACCATAACTTCAGAACACTTCTGGACTAAGAGGAGACTCTGCCAAGAAGAAGAGATTAGAGAAGCTGTAGGAGGGGAACTGCCCCCCTGCTTGTTGCTGTGCTGGCCTACTGCATGCTGTTTCTGTTTTGGAGAGTGAAAGGACTGGACTTTATTTTCATCATCCTGATTGCCAAGGTTCTTAAAGGGCTTGTGTGTGCTTGCCTTCTGTTAAAAAGTCTCAAGGCCACCAAATACGTCCTCTGCAGCCCCTGAACCCCTCTGCTGGGAGTTGTGACCTGCCAAGTGGTGCCAATCCCAGTTCTGGGCCCTTGGAGGTAGCTTCTGCTACAAGAAGAGAAGAAAATCCATGCATCAACCTTCAGCGTCTGTTTTTTCTGCTGCAGTCTTGTTGTGCGGTTGAAGAACCAATGCATCGCCGCAGTGCGGCAGAAGAATCAATGCAGCGCCTGCCTTGCGGCATGAAGATCGCTGCAGTCCGAGTCCTGAGCACCATGTCTCCAACATTCAAGACACCCACTTTGACTTCAATGCACGCCCTGCTGTGCGGCTAAAGAAATCGACACATCACCTGCCACGTGGCTGGAAAATCACCACAGCGCCTGTTTCGCAGCCACTGCATCGACTCAGAGTGTCTTGATTTTTTACGCATTGCACCTGTGCGCCAGGTTTTTCATCTATGTTGCCCAGCAGTAAGGAATGAGGCTGCATGTCCGGAGATCGACGCATCACCTCCCCTCACAGTAAGGAACCGATGCATCACCTTCCCTGATAGGAAGGAACCAATGCATTACATGCCCTGTTCTGCAGTAAGGAATCAATGCATCACCTCCCCTGGCAGTAAGGAACTGATGCATCACCTCCACTGGGAGTAAAGAAGGAAAGCATCACTTTGCTTTTCTGGCGCCTCACCTCTCCTGTGCCTCTTTTTGTCTTTGGTTTTGACGCATCCCAGGTACTTTGTGATAATAGTGACACACCCATATTTTTCTATGACTGAACTATTTTAACCTTTCAAAGTGATATCTTTCCTTGCCTATTTTTCTAAAGTAGTGTGGTGTCCTTTTGTAGTGTTTTCACTCTGTTACTGTGTGTTAATGTACAAATGCTTTACACATTGCCTCCGAGTTGAGCCTGACTGCTTGTGCCAAGCTACTAAGGGGATGAGCAGGCTTTATCTTGGGTGACTAGAATAAGATTCCCTACTTGGACATGGTGCAAACCACTGCCAACTAGAGACCCCCTTTTTTAACACTGATGGGCAGCGGCAAGGATAGGACTTGTGTTTGTACTTGACATACAGTGATTGGTTTACACTACTACCAGAGCACAGACCATTATGCAACCGCATACTGTTTTTGATTTTCTCTTTTTGATAAACTCCTGATTTTTTGGTTTACAAATCATGTCTTAGTCTGGGGAGCCAGCAGTTGGAGCTGCAGAATCAGTGTTTGAGCTAGAGCGGTTGACATCCTACAAAGTAACCCAACTCAAGAAATTCTGCAAGGTGGTCAAATGTCCTTTCAGGGCCCATTCTAAAAAGGAGGAGCTTCAAAAGGCGCTGAGGGCCTGGTTGGAAGCAACGGAGGCTATTGGGCACCCAGAGGATGAGAATGATGAAGAGGAGGTGCAGGTGCAGAGCTTGCAGGGTGTTGTTGTGGATCAGGATCCGTCTGGGAGGAAAGCACCTTCCAGGACAAGCAGCAGTGTCTCTTCTAGAGGTCTGTTCCCAGAGGATCTGGAGGACAGGTGAGAGACCAGGAGGCATACAATTGAGCTGGAAATGCTCAGGATGGAGCATGAAAGAGAGCGCCAGAGGGATAAATTGGCAGTAGAGGAGAGAAAAATGATGCAAGCTCAAGAAGTGAGCTTAAACGAGTTGGACGTGAAGGCCAAGTCCAGCACAGATGGTGACAGCGTTTCATCCATACAATCTGATAGAATGGTGCACTGGCCAAAGCATGTAGGGAAAGTGTATACCAAAGGGGATGACATCCAGAGATGGTTTCAAGGTTATGAGGCAGTGCTTCACATGAATAGGGTCCCTGGGAAGCACTGGGGGGGCTCGGATATGGAATCACTTCACAGTGGAGGGAAGGTATACCTTGCTGGTCCTAGGGGATGCCCATGCACTCACAAACCCAGGAATGAAAGCAGCCTAACTTATCCGGTATGGTCTTACCCCTGAGAAGTACAGGGATCCGTTTATACAGAGTAAGAAACTTGATTCCAAGACATGGTTTAAGTTTACAGATTCTTTTTGCAGAGCATTGGGTGGTTGGGGGAAGGGCAGTAATGTAACAGATTACCAGGGGCTGTACAATTTAATTGCATGGGAGCACTTGTCTGGTACATGTTTTGCAGAGCCGCACCTTCACCTGATGGACAGCAGGCTTACTGACTCCAGGAAGCTTTCTCAGGAGGCGGACCACTGGGTGAGTACCAGGGGTCACAAAAAGGTGTATGGTGGGATTCTGCAAAAAGGTGGGCAAGGTCCCCAACAGAAGAGTGGGGGGGACAAGGGTAAACAGCAGGCATTCTCTAAAGGGCCACAAACTAGATTCCCATCCCCCAGGTGATAAGAAACCGGGAAAGCCTGTAGAGAGGGTCCCAGCAAGTGTTATGCTCGTGATCAGGAGGGTCACATGAGAGGGGATCCCAAGTGTCCCAAGCGGGCACAGCCCCCAAACCGGTGGGCAGACATGGGTGATGGCTAGTGTAGTGCTTGGGGAGGAGTTGGTCCCAGGAGGGTGTGGGGACCTAGCTGAGATTACCCTTGTGTCACTAGGGAACAGTGAGATGTCCAGAGAAACCTAATGCCAGATAACACTAAGAAACACAGTCAGTGGGTGCCCATCAATGGACAGAGGGTAGAGGCTCTGAGAGACACAGGAGCCAGTGTAACTACTGTCAGGTGTTACCTTGTGTCTGAAGAGCAAATAGTCCCTGATGTACTTCACCAAGTTGTGGCAGTAGACAACAGTGAGCACTTCTATAAAGTGGCTCAGGTTCCCTTTGAGTGGAGGGGTCTCAGGCTCCTTGCAAGTAGCTGTGAGCCCATCCATGCCTGTGGATTGTCTGCTGGGGAACAACATGGAGCATCTGCCTGGAAGGAGGTAGAGCTTAGGTCGCACTTGGAGATGTAGGGGTTTCCTAATTGAGCCTGCATGAATACACAGTCCATGGCAGTCCAGGGTAATCAAGAGGACCAAGAGCCTGAAACAGTGGCCCAGGTGTCTGCCGGGAAGAGGAAGGGCAGGGGACATGGGAAACATGCTCCTGAAATTCTCACGGTCTGGGAGGAGGCTCAACCTGAGCGGGACACCCCTATACCTACAGGGGAAGAGGTAGCTAAACTGGGAGACTTGCCTGAGCTGACCCATAGGCAGCAAGAAGGGGGTTCCACCAGGAAAGAGTTCCTGCACGGAGCAGAAGGCATGCCCTACTCTCATGGGTGTTAGGCAGCAGGCTGAGGACCAGGCAACTGGCAAAAAGGACAGGTCGATTTTGATTTACTGGGAGAATGGTCTCCTTTATAGTGAGCCTAAGGTAGCTGAGCCTGATGCAGCCCGTGTGCTGGCGGTATCCCAGCACTTCAGGACCTTCCTACTGGGGTTGGCTCATGACTTCCTTTGCAGGACATTTGGGCCATGGCAAAACCTTTGACAGGCTTGTCACCCACTTTTACTGGAACCTAGAAGCAAGCCAGGAGAACATGAAATTATGGTATGACCAGAATATCACTCTGGTTGAGTTTCAGACTGGTCAGAAAGTGTGGGTGATGGAGCCAGTAGAGCGTCATGCTCTACAAGACTAGTGTTCTGGCCCCTATGAGGTGAAGGAGGGCAAGAGTGATTTCACCAACCTGCTGGACTTACAGACTCCTAAGAACCCCTTGAGGGTCCTGCACGTGAACTGCCTCAAACCCCACTTTGAGAGGTCTGAGTTAACTATGCTCTTGGCTACTGATGATGGGATGGAAGAAGAGAGTAAGCCTCTCATTGGCCTCTTTTCTGCCAAGGAGCAGGATGGATGAGTGGAATGTGTGGTCCTCTCTCCTACACTGACCCTGGAGCAGCAGGGCGTCTGTCACCAGTTGCTGGGACAGTTTGCCATCTTGTTCTCACTCACTTCAGGTGTCACCCAATGGTGCACGCATGATATTGACACTGGGGACAGTCCACCTGTGAAGCACAAGATTTACAGGTTGACAGACAGAGTGAAGGCTAGCATCAAGGAGGAGGTGTCCAAGATGTTAGCCCTAGGGGTGATTGAGCCCTCCAGCAGTCCTTGGTCCAGCCCAGTGGTTTTGGTTCCCAAACCTTCTGCGCCCAGTGCCACTCCAAAACTGTGGTTCTGTGTGGACTACCATGTGCTCAATGCTGTCACTAAGACTGGCACACACCCCATCCCCATGCTGATGAGCTCATTGATGGGGTGGGAGCTCCCAATTTCCTCAGTACGTTTGATCTGACGTCTGGGTACTGGCAGATTGCCCTGACTGTGGGGACAACGGAGAGGTCAGCATTTCCAATGCCAGAGGAGCACTAGCAGTTCTGGGTTATGCCCTTTAAGTTGAAGAACGCCCTGCCACCTCTCAGAGGTCGGTCAACCAGGTTTTGGCTGGGCTGGAGGATTTCAGTGCCATCTACCTGGAGGACATTGCAGTGTTCAGCTCCTGCAGGGAGAATCACTTGCACCACTTCTGGGAAGTGTTGAAGGCCCTGCAGAAGGCAGGCCTCACTATCAAGGCCTGTAAGTGCCAGATAGGGTAGGGGTTGGTGGTGTACTAGGGGCACCAGGTAGGAATTGGCCAGGTGGCACCCATGCAACACAAGATTAACACCATTCTGGCTTAGACACCTACCAATACCCAGACAGAGGTGAGAGCCTTCTTAGGTCTCACCAGGTACTCTGGATAGTTCCTAAGTTTTGGTGGAGAGCAGCTACTGTATAAAGCAGCCTACAACAACGCAACACTCTGAATTGGCTCACCTCAAACGTCTGCTTTTCTATGAAAGTTTTTAAGCATAGGATTAGCGCATTGCTATCCACATTGAGATAGAAAGGGAGAAAGTGTCTTGCCATTTCTACAGCAAAGTCTGTAAAATGACAAGTCTTTTACCACTCCAGGCACAGAATTACAGCTTTGGATTGGTTAAATACCATCCAAGCCAACCTGGAATGAATAAAAGAAGCCCCTGACATGTGTTGCGCTATCATTATAGCTCTTCAGAAAGGTTTAGCCTAGTCCTGACAGAAGGAATCACCCAGTTTAAGTCAAAATAATACCCTTTCAAGTACAGAGTGCCGCATAAACTATGCAAAAAGAAGCAGAGAACTATGGGTAGTTCCCAAGTTTAGGTGGAGAGCAGGTCTCTACCTAAACCTACTTTGACTTATTTGGGGTGCTTCCTTGTGTCTGGACAATGCGTAACCTCTCTGAACAGCTATAATGATAGACCAGGATGATTGCCAGATTTAAATTCAGGGGTTACCCAGGAAAAGGGATCAGGACAGCATACGACAAGGTGTCAAAGATCAGCACGGATAGCTTGTTGATACCTAAAAAGAGGAAGAATTATCTTAATGAAATCAGACTCATCACTACCTATAAAAGATAATCAAGAGCTATCAGCTGGGTATTGAGGAAGCACGAGTATTTGGCCAGGTATGACCAGGTGATGGGTAAATTGGTCAGTTATTGTCCTCGCATAACATACAGAAAACGCAGGTCTCTGAGGGACATAATGGTGCACAGGTACCTCACGAAACATCAGTGTGCCAAAAGATCCTGGTTAAGGGAACAAAAGGGCTTCTATAAATGGGGGAAGTGCAAAGCATGTGCACACATTTCTAGTGAGAAAGTTTACATTTTACCCAAAGGCACTAAAGTGAAAATCACGAGATTCATAAATTGCAGCAGTGATTTTGTTGTGTGTGTCTTGGTTTGTTTCAATATGTAGGGAGCACCATGTTCCCTGTAAGGAAAAGAATTTTGGAACATGTGCGAGCCATAAAGAACAATGCCCCAAATTACCCTGTGGAGAGGCACTGGCACCAGACACATACCAGCAATGTTGACAAAATTTCCTTTTTTGCAATTGACAGGGTCCTGGTTAGTGCAAGAGGAGGTGCCAGGGAGTGCATTCTGAGAAAAATGAAGTCCGATTATATAATCAAACTCAACAGCAGGCACCCAGGGGGGATGAACCAAGATGAAGAATTACATGTTCACATCAGCTGAGAATCTTTTGAACTGTGTATATCCTTTTGTTCAACATTTTGCAATTTTGGATCCCTAGATAGTATATCAGTTTGGGTTCTAAACTCTTTTTTGCTTTCTGACTTGAGCAATTATTTTGTCAATAATGGTGTCCAGGGTTTATTTCTCTGGTTACTCTAGTCTCTTGTATAATTATCCTTTTTCAACGGGTCTTGCTTTGAATATATCTAATTGTATCTTCTGGATTTTGCCCCGTTCGATTAATTTTATTCTTTCATGGATTGTTCTTTTGCCCTTTTTTCTTTATTCCGTTTTTTGTCTTTTGTTGTTTTGTAATGTATGGGCAGGAAGTGTATGACACATGGGGCTATTATGTAATTATACATAGGTAATACTATCAGGTTTTGATTTCAAAGCTCCAAGATTCAGGCTTTGTGCCTGGTGTTCACTACATTTGTGTAATAGGTGGCAGATTCCTTTTATAGATTTGAGGTGAGAGTTTATTCGATAGTCTGTAGCCCACGGCACACTGTGACCGACCAGTCAGGATCCCAACAGATAATCCCACAACTGTTGAAAGAATCCATACTCACCACTCGCATGGCACGCGAGACATACAAATGCATACAACTTCAATTCATAACAATGCACCATAATAACAACAATGCACGTGGACGCACCTTAAAACTAACCATGCGCCTGTTGCCTGCACGTTAACATCTAATCTAAATACATGCTCCAAGAACTCTATTGCCGAATCCATGTCAGGTGACTTAACAAAAGAAAAGTACAACCCCTTTAAATAGAAATCCACGACCAAAACCAAATATCTCATGGTGTCAGGTAGCAAGATGTATGCCCGTATATTGCAAACCTCACCATTAAAATTTGGTCCACGATCTGATTTTAGTATTGAAGGAATGACCCAAATACTATCAAGTGGAGACAACTCTGCTGCTGTGGATGAAGCTTGTTATACAGTTGCAGTTTTTAAGGTGGTAGCCCCTTTCCAATACTTTGAGATAAATGACATGTTTGTAGCACTTGTTCAGTCAAAGCATCCAATCCACAAAACCACACTTTTTGCATGCACATATTTTTGAGGCAACTATTTGCTGATGACTTTCAACAGCAAGTCTCTGGTATTACTAATAGTATGACCTCTGATTATAAACCTCCTTCAGTGACAGTTATCTTGATGTGCAGTTGATCGACTGATCAAAGGTTTTAAATCTGGACCCCAGGAGAACATTCACAGAGTTTGTTTCTATGTCTCTATCTAAATATGATGTTTCTATGTCTCTATCTAAATATGAATACGTTTCTTTTCTTCAATTAAAGTTAGATCTTTATGTGAAACTTTTACAAATTTCATCTTGACCAATACTCTCAATGTAGCTTCTTTGGTGAGGAAATTGACATTTTCTTCTGCAATTGATGAGGTTTCCATTACTTTTTTTAGTGGATATTTTTAGATGTTATCTGCTAGATTATATTTCTTTCCAGGTTTATTAAAGATTTTAATGGCATGATCCATGAGTCGTAGACCCCCAGCTTTCAATGTGTGGAGGTATTTTGATATGTGGGTTTCTTATATTGTTAGTAGCACTCGGTGATTAGTGACAATAGTAAATGATTTACAAATATTACCACATTATAATGTTTGCAAGACCACACCATAGCTAAACATTTTTCTTCAGCATGTGAGTAAGCTCCAACTCATGTAAGAAACAATCCTTCTTGGAGATTTTCGTCCCAATTTATTGTGTGACGGAATGGCTCTTAGCCCTTTAGGGCTTACACCAATTCCAGTACACAAATCCAGAGTTACAATTAGGCCAGTTGCAGTTACATCTTAACTCATTTTTTTAAAAGCATCCTTGCATTCCGTTGACAAGGAACTATGGGGCATATTAGCAAGAACATGCAATAAATATCGCAAACCTTGCTTAGCGCGCCTTTTTTTATCGCCGGCTATCGCTGGATATTACCGCGGAAATAACATGCTATTAGCAAGGTTTATCTCCATTGCGATAAAATATCCAGCGATAGCGGCGAGACCCAGCTTTAACGCGAGAAATCCAGCGATAAAATCCTATCGCTAATTCTGGGGACTTAACCTTACAATCCACCTCCCATTGACTTTCATTGCTAAGTCATGTTTTTATCAGTTCTAGAAAACAAGCGCTAATCGGGGTTAGCGCGTGTTTTTTTATCGCTTCGCAGGTATTGCTAATAGGCGATAGGTATGTAAGCGACTGTTTTCTGTCGCTTTTAGTTGGGAACGCCTACCTTGCATGTCATTAGCGATAATTATCGCTGACATGCAAGGCGATGTAAAACCCGGCCGCTATCGCCGGAAAGCTGTCGCTAACGCCTGTTAGCGACAGCTTGCTAATAGGGCGTTATAAATATCGCCGCTTTAGCGGCAAAAAGTCCCGCTAAAGCGGCGATAGAGCCCTTGCTAATATGCCCCATGATTTCTCATGGTTTGCTATTTCTCTCAAAGTGGTGATAGTTTTTTATTTTTAATGGATCTTAATCAATAGATAGCTGCATATTTTAATGATTTGCATTTGTATGCATCATTCAGTTCAAACATGAGTCCTGCTTTCTCTAAGGAAACACAAACATCATTTAGTGCTTGATCATGGTCCTTTTTGCTGCTTTCATACACTAAAATATCAACACTACAATGAAAATAGTTACCAATGGATTTAATTATTTTAATTATATTTCTGCATGTTTCTTGAAAGATTTCAGCAGATGATGATTTCCAAAGCTCAAACGTTTTTGTTGGTACAATCCCTTACGCTTAGAAAAGGTAGTGATATGCAAAAACTGGTCATCCAAAATTCAACTGATGGCATCCTTTATACAGTTCACCTTTTCAAAATACAAAAGCCCCATTCAAACAATATATAATTTCCTTTAAATGTGGTCTTTGATGTCTCTCTAACTCAAGAGAAGTATTCGGCAAATGCATGTCTACACAGATTCTTTTGTGTTCAAAATGCCAAGTTGAAGTACATTTTGAAGTTTTCCCACAACTTTTTTCGGAAAGGCAATTGAATTGGCATGCCATGATTTATTTATCTATTAATTTATTGTTTTATATATTTATTTAACAATTTTACGAAGCACAAACAAGACTAAAAGAATGCCAGAGCGCTTTACGAAAGAACAGTTGCATACTGCATCCAGTCAGTTTTCATAAGAATAGTTTCACAAAGGAACAGACAGCTTATGAACAGTTGACATGAGAGATGGTTTTAATACATGCTTAGCAAGGCTACCCGATCAAAGTCAAATATATTATTTAATGATTTTATTATGATTTGGAACTCAAGAAGGTCCACATAAATACAAAAAAGGTTTTGTAAAAGGCAATTCATGCAGTGTAAAATATACAAAGTTATAAAGTACAAGAGGAAGCCATTTGGCGTACAACCATGGTTTACATTGGATAAAAACCCCAAGGACAGAAAAAGTACAAATGCGCAATTAAATCAGCTAAGCATTATAGTAGAATTCTTGGAGAAAACAGGAAACTATACAAGCTTAATACAATGCAGCAAATAAGTGGTACAAAATGTTTTACAGTGCCACACTAATACAGTATTTCTATTTATGTAATACATTCAGCTTTACAGAGCAATACTAATACGGTACTTCTATTTATACAATACAATATCTTTAAAAGGCCAAAAAAGGCCCTATTCCACAAGTGCAAAGCCGAATACAGTTAATATAGAATTACCAAATACACACATATCTAAAAGATATTTAAGAAATGTTTAAAAAATGCAAACATTTGTGAGCAAACTATTTCTGATGTAGGTGCAAAGAAACATTTCTGAGCCTACAGTACCAAAGTTCTATTGGACTTTATGAACAGTGGTCTGATCAATTAACGTTGCAATGAAGGTAGGAGAGGACAAACAAATATCACATGATTTAAATTTTGGACATAATTCCAACAAAGATCACAAAGCCTCTCCTCCCTAGGAAATCCTTCCCACCATCCAGTGATAATATGTAACGGAAGCAAGTTCAATAAAATAGTTCAATGCATACCATGGGGAAGGTTCCATAGAACATACCGTTGTGTGTTTTTTTTTATAGATGCTACTCTCCACTACTACTTCATTCCGGGCATTCTGAGTACAAAGAACACTGTCCCTTTTCCGACTGTTTGGGAGAGGTGCCACCTCACTCTGACCAATTTCAAACATATCCAGAGCTTTTATATAATTTGAAAAGATGGCAGTTCTTCCCTTCAAGCTATCAAAAATGTAATATTTTAGTGCAGCCTGGCTAGAACCCAAGACACTATTCAGTATGTTATTCCCCAACCTTATAACAGCTTCCAAAGCAAACACATTCGTAGAGATGAGCCCAAATTCAATTTGGAAGGCAGAAGGTACAGCTGAGAAATTCAGATTACAGATTTGGCACCAAATTTGCCCTTCAACCTTCTTGAAAAGGGACCAATACCACTCTTCCATTGCTTCACAGTCATAGCTCAGTGAAGGCGGAATTTTAATCTTATAAACCGACAAAACATGGACAAAATGCCTTTTCCCATAACACTTATATAGTCAGCGAATGGCTGAAGCTTGAGATAATGCCTTACTTCTTCACTGACTTCATCCTTATTTAGGCAATTATTATAAACAATTCTACCAAGATATGGGTACAATTTCACCACTTCCAACTTAACATTCCCCCGGAACCAGTGCAAATCCTTCCTAACTCTAAACTCCCGGGACCTAAAAACCATAAATTTGCTCTTAGAGATTTTTATTTTTAAAAAGTGTTCACAGCATAGTTTCCCACCTCAGAAAGGCGACACTGTAGTCCTATTGGAGTTAAATCCAACAGAGCAACATCACCAGCATAGAGTAGACAACCAACACTCATTGATCCTAGTTTAGGTAGGTCCCCTTTAAGCTGTCCAACTCTGTGAGGTAAGTCATGAGTGTAAGGGGAAAAAAGGAGGGGCAGAAGTAAGCACCCCTGTTTAAAGCCATTATATGTCTCTCTTTGCTGGACAGACCCTGGTCCCCTCCCATCAGAACCTGAGTCCAAGTGGAAGAGTGCAGAGCAATGATCAACCTAAGCAAGTGAGCAGGGATCCCCAGTGCAACCAATTTCCTCCATTGATTTCTCCACAGCATTTGACAGGTTTGACCGTGGGACGCTGTGGAGGAATCGATAAAGGCAGAATATAAAGCTGTGTCTTACCCATAGGCAGTAGCGGCCCGTGGAGGGAGTTCCGTGGGGCGGTGAGGCAGGACGGGGGTAGTAAACACCGGAATATGGATGAACGGAGGTAAGTAAACAATTAAATAAATAAAACGAATTTCGTTGCGCGCGCTGCATCACATTTTGCCATATTCTGGTGTTTACTACCCCCCACCCTGCCCCTCCCCCGCCCCGCCTCACCGCCTCACCGCCCCACAGAACTCCTTCCACGGGCCGCTACTGCCCATGGGATACATTTCAATCAGTGTTTGAAGGGCTGTAATATTATCTAAGGTTCTACAGTTTTTACGAAAACCAGCCTGCTTAACAGGAACAAAGTTGTTAACAAATGCCCAATCCTGAAAGTGTAGAAGAATTCTTCTGGCAAACAATTTCACAATTGCATCCAATAATGCGATCTGCCTGAAACTAGCAGGAGAGGTTGTAGGACCTTTTTATATAAAAGCACAACAACGCATCCTTTCCAGGAAGATGGTATAACCCCATGCTGAAAACAATAGTGGAACACCGAACACAGAAAAAGAGCCCATGCAGAAACGTCTTGTTTGATAAGAGATATCTGAAGTTCATGAAGGCCCATCCCCCCGGAGTACCTTGCGTCCTTAATAAAGTTCTCTGTCTCCTAACAAGAAGGCGGGCTATATACATTCAAAGAGGGAGGCTCAACATTCAGCTCCAACATATTCTTACAACTGGGATTGGTGGCATATAACTGTGAGATATATTGGGTCCACTCTGAATCGGATATAGGAATGGCCTCAGCCTTAACTCTGGAATCACAGTATTTGACTATTAAAGACCAATATTTACGCGAGACATCAGAAAAAGCAACTTCTCTCAATTAAATCCATTTCTGGTCCTCCTTCATTCAGACACCTTCAATCTAGTTCTCACCCGCTTCAACCGATTGATTTCTCGTTGCCTCCGTGGCAACTGCAGCTTAAATAGTTTTTTTACTAAGGAATTTATATCATGGTTTACCTTTTTTTACCTCCCAAGGGATAACCACAGAGGGTTTAGCATTAGTAATTCTATTTTTACTCCCACATGATCGATACAGGGACAGTGCTTTTTAAACCTGGCAATAGGGCTATCTAGGGAAGTGACAGTCAGTCAATAAAGTCTTTATTTCGATTTACAAAATCATAAAAGACAAAATACATCAATAATTAAAAAACTTGGGATATAATATACGATCTACAATCATCCAGGCTTATATAAAAACCACAGGTATATTTACATATAAGTTAAAAACATTGTTACATAAAATGGCAAAGTTATAAAAACAAAAATAAAAACACCTTTAAAAAGCCCATGAAAAGCAATATACATACAAACACGAAAACTGAACAGGGCAGTTCTTTCCTATTATCAGCCCATGATATAGGGACCAAATTTAAACGAAGGGTCAGCAAGTAATCATCTCTTAAGTTGCCAAATCTCGGGGTCTAGACAGAAATTTATTTTTCAACAGGCCCATTCCATGCTATCTCAACCCTCGAGAATAAAAATGACAAGGTTAGTATACCCTCATCTTATTAGCACGGATGACCCACATCCAGCTCAAAAATGTTGCCACTGCTACCACTATGGAGTCTTTGGTGTTTGTCCTTAGGATCCTTAAGGCATCCAGGGCCAATCTTGTGCCCAGATTCATACAAATAGGTTTAAGCCATTTGGTCCTGGGTAGATCATAGGCTGGGCATACGAACATAATATGCGCTAATGTCTCAATTTGAGCTGGGCATGAGATGCATTTGTCATCCGTTGGCAGGTGCCAACTACTAGTAAAAGCTCTTATAGGAAGTGAACCTACCCTGAACTGATGATACAGTTTCCTGTCTGTTGGCCTGGTAATGAGGTCCCAATAGGTTTCAAACTTGGTCTCATGCTTGATCTCCAAGAATTCTCTAGTCAGGGTAGGCCTCATGATAGATGAGAACCGCTTAATTTTGACCATACTCCAGTAAGCTGCCTTAAGGTTCTTTTTAGATGGAAATAAATTAGCAGCTGGGTCCTCCCACAGGGTACTCATCCCCATATTGACCAGGGTGGTTTTGATGTTGTTAAACCAGGGGATCTTGTATAGACGGCCCAACCCCCGAACTTCAAGGAGAGCTTTAGCATACAGAGTAAGCTCAGGTGTGGTCCAGAGCCTTCTCCAGAATGCTATAGGTCTGAAGCGTGCCAAGTCCTCTATGCTATAGCAACCCAGATCAAGATAAAGGGGCGTAAGTGGGGTAGATTGCGGGAGGCCTATTAGTGTTCTAACAAATTTGTTTTGGGCTAATACCAATGATGTTAAATCCTCGAAGCCCCAAAGTTCAGCACCATATAATATTGAGGTACTGATTTTGGAGTTGTAAATCTTAAGGGCGGGGGCAATGTGTTTGGTCTGGGAAAGCCTCTGCTCCTTTGTCAGTACACCAGCTAATTGTGCATGTTTTAAGGCCAGCATATCGATCTGGGGCTTCCATTGTAGTTTCCTACCTAGTATTATACCCAGATAGGTAAAAACATCAGTCTGTTCCAAGGGGACATTATTCATATACACTCTCCCGGTTATAGCTTTGGATTTGTGGAGCACCATAAACTTTGTTTTCTCCACATTTACCACTAATTCATGGTCGTGGCAGAACACCTCGAAGCGAGACAGAGCGGCCTGCAAGCCCTGACATGTCTTGGATATTATCAAGGTGTCGTCCGCGAACATGAGAAGGGGTATTTTCATACCCGCTAACACTGGAGCATCTGTGGGATGAGTGGAAAAGTACTGTACAACCCTGTTTATGTACAAGGAAAACAGGGTTGGGGCTAGTACACACCCCTGACGCACCCCCTTGGAAACCAGAACCCTCTCAGTAACATTTCCCTGCTTTCCCCAGCGGACTTGTGCGTAATTTGAATCGTGCAGTTTTACTAAGATAGCCAACAATTCCGGTGGCATCCCCATGTCCACAAAAGCGCTCCACATTTTCATACGGGGGACTAAATCAAATGCGGATTTTAGATCAATAAAAGCCACGTAAATTGCACCCCCTCCTATGATAACCACCCGCCAGTAGATGAGCACAAACCTAAGGACCTAATCTAAGGTGTTTGTGTGTGGTCGAAACCCCGCCTGAAGAGGTGTCAGGATTTCTGTTTCGTCTATCCAGGCCTGGATTCTGCCAAGAACTAGCCTGGCAACAATTTTCTGAATGGAATCAATAAGACTGATTGGCCGGTAATTACCTGGTAGTGAGCGGTCACCCTTTTTATAAATAGGTATGATTTCGGCACCTAACCATGTATCGGGAATGGAAGCACCGCTAGCTATAGCATTAGCCAATAACTTTATATAAGATACCCAGTGGTCCTTATCGTGTACAAACAAATCTGCGGGTATACGATCGGGGCCTGGGGCCCTACCTCTCGGAATCGTTTTTAGCACTGATTCAACCTCTAAACTGGTGAAGCACAGGGTAGTTGTTGGGATAGGCCATAGGGGTATGTCATCACTGCCGTTAATGGCAGCGAATTGAGCCTCATAATGTAGAACCCATTGTTCTGGGGCAACATAATTAGTGGGTGTCTGATTTAATTCTCCACTGCCCCATTTAACAAGCTTCCAGAATTGGATCATATTTTTCTCCTTACTGGCAGAGACCAAATCTTGCCAGCGGTTCTCATCCCATTCTTTCTTATACCTTACTCTAGCCTTTTTAATATCGCCCACAACTTTGGATCTAATAGCCCTGGATAGAATCTTATAGGCCTGTCTGCATGTACTATTGTACCAAGAAGCCGCCTTTACATAAAGTTTTTTCCTTGGTTTGCTAGTTTTAATAAAAAATATTTCAGTTGCTTGAACAGGTCATTGTGGACCTGGGGGATAATAGAATTAATATCCTTCTGGGAATCACAGTTAAGAAGGGTAGTGGTCGAACAAGCAACCAGTTCCTTCATTTGTTCCAGGGCACCCTCATTTTCAATAATCCTAGCCCATTGAACTCTCCTCATATCGTTAGTAAGCATAGCCTCTGCTGTTACGTATTCAACTGCCCTGTTATTTGGATTTGATAAGATCGAAGCATTCAATTGTAAGACCAACGGGTTATGGTCACTTTCGGTCCGCTCCTGTACCTTCATATCCAAAAGGGATGGCCAGTATTCTACATTAAGAAGAATGTAGTCTATGCGGCTGCTACGAAAACCATTATCAAAAGTAAGAGCACCTTTCCTATCCGACTGCGTCCGCCCGTTGACTGCCCTTAGTCCCCTTTCCAGACACAACCCTTTTAACTGTAGTGCAGCCTCTGTCCATTTATTAATGGGGCATAGTTCTAATTGCGTAATGTTCCACTGTGTGTCCTCCTCTGCACTAAGGTTTCCGTCTTCATGGTCCAGTGGCTCAAAACAACAATTAAAATCGCCTGCAATTATCAGGTTACAACTGCCCCTTGAACTTTCCAAATAGCTATCAAGGGCAGTAACCACATTTGATCCCCTGCCACCCGGCTGTCCTCTTGAATAGACATTGACAATCAAGACATCAGGTCCATGCTCCATAGTGATCCGTATGGCCATTATGTCCGGACTATCAATGAATACTTCCTTCACCAAAATGCCCGCTTGCTGTCTAACCCAACAGGTCAACCCGCCTATAGGTCTCCCTCTCTGCCCTCCCAAGGCAGCCTTTGAAAAATTTAAAAAGCCAGGGTGGTAAATTTTATCCAATGACCAAGTCTCCTGAAATATCCAGACAGCATGACTATCAATGTATGTTGACCACTCTGTTGAGGTGGTTTTGGAAGATAGACCTGCGATGTTCCAGGAGGCTATAGACATATGTGTTTTTAGGTGCCCTTGGGTAGCGTTACTGCTATTTGCTTGGGAGCTAATTGCATGATCATTTTCCACAGTTACCAGACTAGGAATACTGGATGAGGTGAGAGATCTTACGAGAAATGTATGGGATAATATATTCTCATCCACCCCAATTTTAAGTTTCATCTGGGATTGGTGCGCACCCCCTACAATGTCAGGGCTGTTGGCATGTATAGCCTTACTTCCGGTCGCAGATACAGATATTACAGCGGGGTCAGGAATACGCAGTCCTAGAACAGACCCTATCTGGCCCATAGATACTGATGTTCCAATTAGAGGAGGATTAACTATATTGCCCAGTCAATCTATATCCTCTAAAGAAGAAAGGATTTCAAATCGATTACTTGTGGTCACTGGTAGGTCATATTGACTATGTGGTCTGGATAGCCCCCTCATCTCGCTGCACCTGAGGGTGCTGGATGGTTGATAAAAGAAACCCAGTGGAAGGATGTTTATGTCATCCTCCTTGATGAAACAATTACCAGCCCTCTCTAGTATATGCTGAACCAGTCTTGGCGACCTGAAACTTAGGACTACACAGTCACCAGGTAAAGACTTGTGAGATTTCCCAACCCAGGGAACTCTACGAACCATTTTAAATTCGGAGAAAAGATGTTCCTTTAAGCCAATCCTATTACCCAGCAAGTATAAGGCCTTATTTCTTAATGTTGACCAGTGCTCCTGTGCATTAAATGGAAGCATTGGAACGTTGACCAAAACAACTGTATAAGGAGTGGCTTCCGGGGGGAGATGAGGGAAAGTGTGGTGGTTCTGGGCACTAGCAGCATAGTGCTCAGGGGGCCGTCCCCTAGGACCACTCTTCCCTGGCTGCGAGGTTGATGTCAACAGCGTTCCACCCTGTGGAGCTTTAACGGGTTGGGTGGCCTCCAAAGTTATTGCTGGTGCTGTTGCTATTGATGATGGAGGGCAGCGTGCATTTTCTAGGGGTCCCTTTAGTACTGATGCATTTCCCCTCACCGATTGGGTTGTAGACCCAGCATACATCTGCCCATTAAAATTTTCAGGGGGGCTACTAAAAATGCCCTGCTCTATTTTATTAAGTCTGTCTTCAATCGAGGTCAGCTTCTTGAGTAGGGGATCAATCATAGCTAACAATTTCAGTTCTATCTGTGAACAAAGCTCGTCCATGTTAAACAATGGCGGTAAATGGGCAGCACTAGTAGGGGGGCATGTAACAGTAATTGGCTTTTCTTTAGACTCTTGGCTCCCATTGTTTCCATTGCCATTTGTAACTGCCTTACGTTTTGCTACCCTAGTAGATAGGGGGGTGGGCTTCGATGCACCTCGACCTTTCATTTTTTTCGAGGGCGGTTCACTACATGCAGCCCCAATAAGCTTCTTGCCCCTAGTGGTAACCATAGACATATTAGTAGAGCAGTCCGAATTAGAAGGAATGGGTGAAATAAGTGGCACTGGTTCCAGTTGTATCGTCAAAGACTGGCTGGGATGCAATACTAAATCATTGGTACAGTTTGTCAGAGATTGAGAGGGATGACCTATAGAGCTGTGTGTGCCATGGGATGTTTGAGGTTCAAGTGATAACCTGCGCTCAGTGATTTGGATCTCATGCATTAGCGCTGATTCTGCCCTAGAAAGAAAGGCGTCGAGCGTACCCACAACCCCTGCTCCCACCTTCCGTTTACTCATATTGCTAAACCCTGACCTCCGAATAACACACTTCTATGATTTGTCCGTTGTATACAACAATGGCTTACTGTACAGGCGTTGGGGAGGTGGCCCAGCCCAGCCTCTTCCAGTCACTGACGGGCAAGGACGGGCCCGCCCTTGTCCCGGGCTTCGCCCGCGCGCGTCCCGCGCTGCGGGTGTCTCTAGCGCTTTTGAGCGCAGTGGCAGCAGCGTGGCTCCTCCCTCCTGGGAGAGCTCAGGATTCTGGACAGTGCAGTTCCCAACAGCGGTAGCAGTAGCTTGGCGTCCCGCGCTGCGGGTGTCTCTAGCGCTTTTGAGTGCAGTGGCAGCAGCGTGGCTCCTCCCTCCTGGGAGAGCTCAGGATTCTGGACAGTGCAGTCCCCAACAGCGGTAGCAGTAGCTTGGCGTCCCGCGCTGCGGGTGTCTCTAGCGCTTTTGAGCGCAGTGGCAGCAGCATGGCTCCTCCCTCCTGGGAGAGCTCAGGATTCTGGACCGTGCAGTCCCCAACAGCGGTAGCAGTAGCTTGGCGTCCCGCGCTGCGGGTGTCTCTAGCACTTTTGAGCGCAGTGGCAGCAGCGTGGCTCCTCCCTCCTGGGAGAGCTCAGGATTCTGGACAGTGCAGTCCCCAACAGCGGTAGCAGTAGCTTGGCGTCCCGCGCTGCGGGTGTCTCTAGCGCTTTTGAGCGCAGTGGCAGCAGCATGGCTCCTCCCTCCTGGGAGAGCTCAGGATTCTGGACCGTGCAGTCCCCAACAGCGGTAGCAGTAGCTTGGCGTCCCGCGCTGTGGGTGTCTCTAGCACTTTTGAGCGCAGTGGCAGCAGCGTGGCTCCTCCCTCCTGGGAGAGCTCAGGATTCTGGACAGTGCAGTCCCCAACAGCGGTAGCAGTAGCTTGGCGTCCCCTACTGCACAACTTAGGCATTGAGATGCCGTAAGGTTTATGATGATATTTCTGTCACTCAATTATGTCCTGGTGTTCTGAAATAAGTTCCTGTTCAGGTTATTCATCTCAAAATTGGTGAATAAGTGCGGAGTGTGTCGACGGTTATCAAAATCAATCATTCATGGCCAGAATGACTTCTACCACTTGTTGGAAGTGACCAGGATAACATTCAAGATAGCACCACCGTATTTCTTGAGATGTGACATCTGATGGGTGGCACTTATCGCCATCAGTGAAGTCCCTTGTCAACCATAGGGAAAAAATTTTGAAGAGACTCTTTTATTGCAGAAGCTGTGGTGCGATAATTTTAGGACTCAAGCTTAGCTCCTCTCTTTTTTTTCACAAGGATTCCTTGAAACTGAATGTTTCACTAAGGGTATTAGTCCCCTCTGCAAAAGCAATTACACTTTTCTCCGGTTAACGTAGGAATCAATGTTAATTACCAAGCCTCCGCAAAATTATTCAGGGGTTGGAGAATCCAAACTCCATCAGCGTTTCTCCTCGTGCGTGTCAAACAACTAGGACAGAAGGGCCTAAACTTGCTGTTTTAACATGAGCGCCAAAATTCATCAAATGATTATTTGACAAAAAATTACGCCCGTTCGTTTTATTGTAAGCAAGTGTGACATTTCTAAAATTCTAGGACTCAAGCACCTTAAACTCTAAATCAATAGCCACCGAGAGAATATTGTGATCACTTAAATCAGTTCTAAACACCTCAGACTGAATACAAGCAGCAAACATTTGGTTAGATACCACCATATAATCAATTAATGATTGCCATCGAGAAGAATAAGAAGTGAAAGAGACAGGAGAGTCCTCTGAGAGCCTACTATTTAAAGCAATGAGGTCATTGGATCTCAGGCAATCCAGGAGGCGTAGATTCCACCTATCTGATCTAATATTTCCAGGTAAAATAACCTCTGGAATAGTCCATACCTCATCCAACTCTGAGTTTCCAAAGTTCAAACAAGAACAGTTCAAGGTTTTTGCATTAAAATCTCCCACAATGATAATCAATGTTAATTCTTCCGAAACAATAATATTGTGTACAAAAGAGAACAGAAAATCAACTGAAGAATCAGACGACCTCTCAGGGGGAATGTAAACATTCACCAAAATGAAGAATGAATACGGTCCTCCTGTCACATTGCACAGGACTAACTTTAAGCAGATGCAAAGTTTTGAAGAATGGACAAACACCTTAGGATTCCAATTTATCCTATCACTGATTAAGATGCTAAACATGGCGTGAACTTTTACCAAGGGTTTTGCTGCACATGAAAATACAAAATAATTCTGATATTTAAAATCAGAACGTATCCAGGTTTTCTGTAAGCAAATTATTAATGGTCAAAAATGCATTAAAAAGTTTAACTTGGAATTAGACTGTCCCAAGCCAACCATATTTCGGGAAAGAATTGTACCCAAGTGGCTACCGCTGCAAAATTTAAAGTTTTATGGGTTTTCTAAAACATTCAATGCACCTGCTACCCAACTCCAAGGGGCTACCTCATCTCCCTTCCCAAATTCCCTGGCCCACTGGACCTCATATCCCACAATCTTTATCCATGCACCTGCTACCCAACTCCAAAAGACTAACTCATCTCTCCCATCCCGCATTCCCTGGCACACTGGACCTCATCCCATAATGCTTATCACTCTCCTCCCCATATCTTTACCAATGGAGATTGTGATATCCTTCAGATTTGCTGTCCCACTACTACTCTTTGAATACTGAGTGGACTACTGAGTGCCCAATATAAGGCTATCAGGCTGAGGGTATATGGTCATTTCAAACGGCAAAACATCAATACTTTTTTTCCGGAAATGGTCCACATTAGCCAGGATTAGCATTATAACAATCCTGGAGCTAAATGTGACCCTACAACCCAGATGTGAGTCAAGTGGATCCAAATACACCCAAACAATATAATGCATACTGGTTCAGCACCCAACATCGTGTGAATCTAGTAATTTTGCATCAAGCAAGAGTTCAGCAAAAACACTTTAAATATTGTAACACAATCTACATATTTCATAATACAAAGCATCAATCAGACATATTAGAATTTTAATCCTTTATTCTTTTATCTTCTTCATAATCAGTTTAAGAACCATAGCCAATGTGTTTCATCCTCTCGGTCTTCTTAAGGGCTCTCAATAAAATTCTTCTTAGTTTGGCTAGATGGTATAGCTCTGTTAGTTCCTCTATCTAAAGTTGTATATTTCATCGATTTTTGTATCCTCTTAATATGAGGTGCGTCCGCATGGATGTTTGTTATAAAGCCATAATTTAGGAGGATGTGAAGGATGTCGTCATCTACAATATATACTCCAGTTGGGGGCGTCCTATAGTTCAAGGACAGAATTCCCAGTTTCTCCATGCACCCTGTTCCACAATGCAACGTATGGCGAAAAAAAAAAAAAAAGGCTCTACTTGACACCAGACAAAAGGCCTCAATCTCTAATAAGAGCTGCAAAATAAAACTTCTATTTAGTGGGCCCAATTCTCTATAAAACAAGGAAACAAAATTTAAGGCATTAGAGTGATGGCCAACACCAAGTCCTTTGACAGGATTAATATTATGCTTTGGCCCAGCACTTGAATTAAACGGCTGTGCTGATGGTAAAAAAGAAGCCTCCCCATTAAGAGCCCTCATAAATTTGGGAGCAATGTGTAAAGAAGATGATTCCCCACAAGGGTGAACTTGAGCCCCTGTGGACACAGATAAATCACAGTTCAAGGAGTTCATTGAGCCCAATAAAGCAACCCTCGAAGATGGCGTAGTACTATACAAAGCCAGTAATGATGGACGACTAGGTAAACAATCCAGAGGAGGACTCAAGATCAAGTTCGAGGCAATAGATGATAGTTAGCCTCCCTACTCACATTCTTCTCTGTAAGAGCAGTGATGTCCGACAGGGAATAGTCCTCCAATTCACCAGGGTCCTTGTTACACGAATCATCCCAGAGTACACCATGAGTCACTCGAGAAGTCTCCTTAGATGGCACTATTTCCAGCACAAAAACAGCATCTTGGCCACCAGATAGAGCAATGGACCACTTGGGACTGGGCTCAGACTCCAACTTGATGCCAATGGTGTTCATCTTAGGAACAACCTCTATGTCCAGTTCTTCCACTACATCCACTGGACAATGTGAATTGTTGGACTGACTTAGAGGAGCAGCCAGAACTGGGCTGTGGACAAATCCACTGGCCTGACTTAAAGCAGAGCTCTGGGACACAGCCGTAACAAAACTTACATTGTCTTCTTTAATTGCGCCTGAAGCCATCTCCAATTTCTTATTTCCTGCCCCGCTCCCCTTTTTTGAGAACAGGGACAGCATTGAGGGGTGGGACTTCATGAGAGACAAATGAGACTGAGGCTTCTTTCATCGAATAGTTTTCTTCGTTTTTAAAAGTTTGGGAGAACTAAGGGAGATAGCAGTTTGACCAGAAGTAGAGATTAAAGGCCAAAGCGCAAACGCCTAGATGGCATCTTATAAAAAAATAAAAACCCGGCCTCAGATGCCTCGGGTGCCCCAGACGCCTGCATTCCTTCCCCCTGCAACTCTACAACTGATGTCCACTCCTTTCTTAGTTATCTAGTTGTCCTGGCAATGTCCAATGTGCCCAAATGTGGCCAACATGCTTTAAGAAGTGACCAATTAGAAGGAGTTTAGTTCTCCTTTCAATGTGCACTAAGGTGCTGCTGCCTCCACTGCAAAGAAACACTGCACAATTAAGGGGGGCTGATCCACGGATCCGAACTTGTTACTCAGAGAACCATTTAACCAACAGTGTTGGCAGGCAAACAGCGAAAAAACAGTGACCAGCAAACAGCAGGCAACAAAAATAAAGTGAAAGGCAAATTCAAATGCTCAATAGTAGGCAATCGTAGGGCAGTTGGAGGGAAGAAACAAGGGAGAAACAAGTGGGCAAGTAATGAGAGATGAGTGTATGTGCCGGGAGCAGGCCCCCTCCCTCGTGGCGCAAACTGCACCAGCCTAATGCCGGCTGACGCCGCACCACCAAGGGGGCCTGCGGCCTTGGCCTCCCCTGCACACTACCAATGGCAACTTCAAACCATTGAGTCACCAGGCCCAGCTATGTAACTCCGGCTCTGCTGCTTGGTGAGAGAAATAGCTGGCAGTCATCCTCCCACCTCCTACTTCCTGCCTTAGAATGGTGCTAAGGAGGAAGCGGGCCAACAGATATAAGATGGTATGAGGTGTTTGTAGGGCAAGGCAGGCGACCGGGCCTGGGCGAGGTGTGGAGCTCTCCTACTGCTCCCGTTTCATGTCTGGCAAGTCTCGGCTATGGCCGCAGACAGAGGCCCCACCACTGTCTCGGCAGAAGAGTCACCATGGGGGGCCACGGCTACACTCAGAGCCCTCAAAGCCACTCTGCCACTCCACACTTGCCTCGCTCCTGATGTCTGTCAGTAGGCTTATTCCGATCTACACGTTCTCAAATTTCGAGTCTTGTATTCCATGTCCAGTAATTATTTTAATATTATATGAGTGTAGCCCCTCTAATAAACTGTAGATACTGGCACTGTTTACTTCAGTAAATCTAATGCAGCTGCCAGTGTGACAAGCTGTCTGTCATCAAACTTATTAGTGGGGTCGCTGTGATCTTAGTTCCTCCTTCCAATATGGTGGGATAGTGCCCTTACAGCCTTCACTGCAGTGGTTTGGGGTGCAATAGTCCCTGATAGGCTCAATGGATGAAATGAGTGTACCCTACCTGGGATTCAGAGTGGTGACATAATCATTCTCCCTTCACGACTAAGAGCAAAAGGGATCTGTAGTGAGGCACTGAGATGAACTGAGTGTGCCAAATCTTTTGTGATGCTTCCTGGCCACACCAGGTCTACAGGGTACTTACTTCCTGATGACTGCCTCACAAATCTGGTTCCATGCAGCTGTGTTGGTCCAAGGCATGCAGACCACCCCCCCAAGAAAAAGTGGGTGTATTTCTTGTTGCTACAAGGCAGGCCAGGCCAGAAATTAGTTCAGTGATGCAGTCCAGCAGCAACTCTAGTGTGTGCTAACCCTGGGCGGAGTTCGCGGAGTTGCGCTATGCGAAACTCCGCAAAGTGGAAAAAAAACTCTGCTGCGCTCCACAAGCGGCGGATTGCGATAGAAAAATGCCGTTCGCGGTGATTTTCAGTGCCGGATGCTTGTCCGCACTGTGCAATCATCGCGAACAGCACCATGCACAGCGCAAGCAGATGCTGCTTTCCTTTCTGCCGCTCGAGTAGATTTTTACTCGAGCAGCAGCTTTCTCAACGCAAACGGGCAGTTTCTCAACGTGAGCGGTCACGAGCATATGCGACCACTCGCAATAAGGAACCTGACCCCCCCACGTTGAGAAATCTCGCCGGGAGGTTGATTTTCCACGCTCGCGCTCTCCAACTTGATGTTGACCATCGCGAACGAGGAAAAATCTCTCCGGAAGGTGGATTTTCCTTGCTCATGCTCACCAACTTCACGTTGACGAACACGAGCGAGGAAAAAAACTCTGCTACGCTACACAGAGTTTTTCGGATCTCCGCGAGCTCCGCTTAACGAGGAGTTCCGAAAACTCCGCAAACTCTGCAAGCGGAGCGGAGTTCACCGCCCAGGCCAGTTTGTGCCAAATTGCTTGGTCGACCTTAGCTTCCTGCACCACTCTGTATTTGGGCGGTTTAAGATCTAGGACACAGCGATGGACACCATTGGTATGTAAAGGGCCGGCAGGACATCAAATACTGGCCTGTAGGAAAGAGTGTCTTCATGGATAGGGATAGCAACAAGGAGCTCTGTGAGAGAGCGCCTACCCTTCTGTCATCGTGTCTTGAGTTTGAGCCTCAGTCAGGAAGTACTGCTTCATTGATTTGTAAAGTGATTTATGTCCATTGCAACACATCAACAGTCAAAGGTAGAAGTTTTTGCTTCCCTCATAATTTTTCACATTCAGAAGCACAAGTAACCACAAGTTACCCCATTATCTCAAACAAAACTGACACTTTGACAATCGACTTTATGAGTGAGTGTAGATTTTTTAATATATTTTCTGTTCAATAAAATTAAGGTATTCACTATTCAGTACTGTTTTTTTCTTCTCACTTTCAGTCATCATGAAAAGTTACTTAGCTGTGGTGCTAATTGGTGAAGTTTCTTTTCGTGAACTTTTATCTTCATCATCCATGCAATGTACAATTGCAACATGGGTTACCTTGTTATATTCAATATCACTAGACAAATAACATTGGTTAAATAAGAAAGACCACATTAAAAAAATGTTTGTTGTTTTTCTTCTTTGTTTTTTATTCCAATTCCCATTCTTCTTCCTTGTTCTACACTTTTCCTGAAGTTTGCCTCCTCTTCGGCACTGTTTGCTTGTGCTCTGGATTCTATATACGCCATTAAAACTCTGGTTGTGTAAACCATAGGCCTCTTTTAAAAAACATTATTGAAATACAGTGGAGTAAGATTGTTAAATAATTGTCGAATTGCATCCTCATTTATGAAGTTATGAAGTTCACACCAGGACACCAGTGTTCGTAATTTAGTTGCTATTATCCATAGTTTTTCTTGACCTTGGCAAGTAAATTTCAATATCACCACTTCTCTGGTGTAAAACGTCCATTCCTATATTTTATCATGCATTTTTATGCTTGAATTTGGTTATATGGAAAAGCCATTAATAGACCTTTAACATCATCACCAACAAGACGAATATACCTCCAGCTTTTGCATCTGCATGCTGTTTTGCATGTTGCAGTGAGATGATGCTCATTTCTCACCTCATGCTCAAACGGTCTACAAAACACTGAACTGATGATGCCATCTTCATCACTTGTAGTGACCAGTGTTATTTTTGAAGTTTATCCTTGTGATGTCGATAGTTCCAGCAATGTGGAGCCTTCCGCTGAGGTTGAGACAGTGTTCTCTTCTTTAGTCATTTTGTTAATGTTATTGTTTAATAATATGAAGATTTGATGAGAAGCTGTCAAGCTGGAAGGGGCTAACTTGTCTAACGCAGATGTAATCCAAACATTTAACAGACCATTATTTGCTTGGGCATGCTCGGATAACATATGTGGACATGCAGATGTAGATGAGGAAGAAGGAATTGTTATAGCTGACAGACAATGGTTTAAGGGAATAGAATAGTGATATGATCAGACGGGTAACCCAGGTGTGAGAGTTACTTGCTACGTGCAAAGATTAATTGACCCAAATGACCTGCATTTTTCTTTCGCTATTGCACTGTAGGTCTGCTGCTAATAAAATAATTATCTTATTGTTTATTACTTTTTTGTTTATTTTGCGTATTTTTCATGAAAAAATGTTATTTTGCAAACCATTGATCACTATGCAGGAAACACCTCAATAGCCAATAAATAAAATTGGTATGAAAGACTCGATATGTATAGCCTGACAGTAATATTTTTTTCTGAAAACCTAATGCCTGCAAATATTCAGCTACCACTGAAGGGTTTTTTCAGTACACGCTGGTTTGTCAAACTCCTCACAAAGATGTTTAGCAGTTAGAGAACAGGCATCTGGTGACATGTGCATTAGGCTAAAGGGTACCTATGGCGTCATGCACCCCCAGTGTTTAATTATGCTGCACGCTGCTTGCTAACGTGGGGGACGGTTGTATGTTTAATTGACAAACAGATGGCCAATGGGAACGACCATTCGGAGGGTAGCAATCTAGCGGTATAGGGTCAAGTCATAATTGGTATATTGCGACAGGTAGCAGTAAAATGAATCAAAGCTCTCTTTTACTTCATTAATGTGTGATTACAGATCTGGGGCCAGCGTTCTAGTTTTTGTAGGGATGACACGCTTCACTCCCTCACATGTGTGGGTTTGTTGTTCAGTACTTGGAGTGATACACAGTAAGTCGGTGCGGCGAGGAGTGCAGCATGCATGGATATATGTATGGATATTATCAATGGATTTCAACTTATTGCACCCTTACATGCTATGCCCCTTAATATGATCAGGTGTAAACTGCGAAGGAGATTGCTGTATATCAGCATTTCGGCTGCACCTGCAAGGGGACTGGCCAAGTGTGTGTGTCTGCTTCCAATCTGCAGGCCGCCATTTTGCATTTCAACTGGATTTGGCCTTAGCTTGTAATTTGGGCTTGGGCAGTCCGATCACTATTAGGTTTGTGATAGTTGGAAGACCATAACAATAACCAATGCCCACTTTGGAAGTAATATCGGTGCAGCAGTGAAAAGCATTAGCTACGCTGAGGTTCAGCAGTCGAAAGATGGAAGAGCAGTGGACACTGACATGGGGGTTACTCCATTCATCCCCTGGCGTGATTTGCTGTTAGGGTTCTACCATTAGAAAAGTCTGCCTTTTGAGATGTTTCCCTTTAATCATATTAACATATTAGCGACAACAGGACGCTAGCAAGGCAGGGCCACTCAAGTTAACCCTTGTCACCTATGTCTGCCGAAGCCAGAGATTAAGCCACGTTTAGCTCCACCTTGCCCTATTTGAAGGAATTGAGAAACCTAATGTTGAACTTTAGGGAAAGGCAAAGCCTGCCGTCAAACAAGCACTATGCCTACGGGATAGTCTTAAGAAATATGCTTCAGACTGGTAAGATTCCTCGTACTAAGGTAACTTTTGTTGAATTGCGGGTAAGATTAAAATATAGTAACATTTAGTCTTGCAGCTTGTTCAGATGAGTGCCAATAACTATGTATATTGTAGTCTGGCGGTCAATGACACATTAATTTGCCTTTTGTACTTAAAAGGCCCTCCATTCTTGTAGTGAATTTTGAGTGGTTAAAAGAGAGTGAAACTCTATCAATTTGCATGAAGTAGTTCAAATCAAGGGCATACTTATGATTGTCGTTGCATCGCCCTTGCACTACACAAGGGGACGCAAGAGTGACACAACAAAACAATGTGTGGCCCAGAGTGGCTTGCATTGCATTACTCTGCTCCAGGGAGGCGTTCCATGGGTAGAGCGCAGATGTTCCCACGCATCCACCCATGGTTGTTGGCGCATTCCTAGATTTACCATTCCTGGTAGTCCTGGGAATGCGTCAAAATGCCATGCCTCCCCAAGTGAGGTGTAACGAGGAGAAATATCTTTATTCTCCTTTTTACTTCCTCTTTCTTTGGTGGTGCATTTTGTAGCACACATAGTCGGAGAAAAATGCCTCAGAGGCACAAAACAATCCTGCTTATAATAAAGGCACCCTTGCACCATGGTTTAAGGGTGCCTGCGTGAGCACAGCCAAGAGTGCGCCTGTGCATGGTAAAGACAGGACAGGATGATGTAAATACAGAATATTCCTGCCCTTTCCCTTTCACTCAGCGCAGCAAGGTAGCTTGCTGCATTTTGCTGCTTGCACATTTGATAAATGTGCCCCCTAAGTTTTTAGTAGTACATAATAAATAGCGTGTAGTTGAAAGATGGCCGATGTAGGGCATTGTAGAACCAGGACAGTGACTAATACAATTTTAGCTTGTGCATATGCCACCAAATAGTACTTCTCTTTTCTATTTTAGACAGTTAACTGAAGTGCATACAGAAATACATTCCCGCATATAATTGTTATGACATTTCCAGGAATCTAACAAGTTTAAATTAATGCACGTTATAATTGCATGCACGTCTATGCAAGTGAGCATTAAAGCATCTAAATTCATTAGAGACTATAATTTACTGAAATACAAATACAATTTTACGTTGATAGCTATGTGGTATTTGTGCCATGTGCAATTGCGATTTCGAAGTTGAGGGGCTTTACATTATGCATACATTGTATGTTAAGCTATATCACAGGAAAAGCAATTTTGTTTTCACAGCGCAGAATTCTGTTTTAAAGATTGCTGGTTTCATTTCCGGTTTTCCAAAATTCATATACTTCACACATTGTTTTTGTAAAACACTTTTTGTGAAAGGTTTTCAGCTGTATCATGCATTTCTAGGAGGACCTTTATAACAAAAATACACATGTATACATACACATTTATTCATTAGCATAGACATATCGAACCGCTTCTTTCATGCTTTGTCATTTTTGAGCTGTTTTAGGTTTAATATTATCTTACAGTTCCTGTGTTTAGCCGCTTAGACATGCATTCTCAGTTTTTCTACGTCTTTCTCTATCCGTAGCTACCGGTCTCTTTCTATGTGTCTTTTTTATGCCATACTCTTTTATATTCTTCATATATTAATTGCTATCAAAGTTTTGTGTTATAAATTCAATCGTTGGCATGCACGTAAAACTGTTGAGAGCTATAGAGTGATGCGTAAATTCTTCAATAAACTTTTTATGTCCTACAATTGATGTATTGCTCCTCTTACGCTCTGCCTGTACTCTCCTCTTTCCACCTGAGATTCACTCCTCTTGCCCTGCACTCTGCACTACTTGTCCTTTATATCCTGCACCACTTTAGCCTGTACCCTGCACCTCTTCCCTCTGTGCCCTCTGAGCTGCTCCCCATGCACCAGAGGTTGATCCCCCATGCACTGGTGTCTCCCCCTTGAACCATGCACTATTCCTATTTACACCCTGTGTCCCGGCACTCTGCACTGCTTGCCATTGCACCCTGCACTGCTGTCTACCACATTGGCTCTCCGTGTCAGCATCACAGCATAGGCAGCAGCAGTGCAACATTTGCTTACACAAAAAAGGGTTACAGGACAAGTGGTAGCAGTGGGTCTTCCTTACCGGCAGCAGAAGTACAACAGCATGCATGTATATACTATTTCCATAGTTCAAACCTAGACAAAAGCAAGTGGAGAGCTGTACATGTTGAAGCAAAAAGTCAACGAGGATAATAGGAGAGGAAGCTGGTTTGTGGACCAAGTGTCCATTAGTGACACTTGTCACAGAGTGGGTGGGGTCAGCAGTTTCACTGACCCCCTTCCCACTCTGTGACAAGTAAGGGACTGCCACCTCCTCTCATTGGCTAACTCATAACAAGGTCAGCCAATGAGAGGAAGCAGCAGCCCCAATTGTCAGGAACCACTGAGGCTTCCTTCCCACCACCCAAGATCACCACAGTGGCCTGGTAAGTTTAAAAAAAATGTTTGGTGCATGCACGAGTGTGATGTAGTATACTTTAATGGTGAGTCTTAAGCTCTTTCCTAAACTAGAGCAGCATTGGGATGGTCTTGATGCTTACGGGGGATGTTTTTCCAGATTCTGGGTGCATAAAAGGAAAAGGTCTGCTGTCTTGTTTTTTCTTTTTTATACTTCTTAATCTGTAGTCTGATGGTTTTCTGGCTGCAGGTGTTTCATGTACCACCAGGGTGTGAAATAATTAATTACTGCTACCCAAGTGCACTATCTTCTAAAAGTCAAAACAAATGGTCTTATGAATTCTTTTTTCCCATTCCAGCTGTAATTCTCACCTGTCATTTCCTCAGGGGCGAGATGCAAGATCTGAAGCAAGGTCCCAACTTCCCACGCTCACCAATGCCAACCCAACAGTGTCAAAGCTAACACGGTAGCAATGGCGGAAGAGGGAAAAGAAAACAAGGAAAGGAAAAAGGGGAGACACGTCACCAACGTCCATCAGGTATGGATATTCTCACTGAATGGTCCTTATGTGATTCGTGTAGTGGAGATAAAGTTATATGTATGACAATGTGCATGTATTAGGGCCATAACATTGACGCACAATTAGTGTGATGCAAAGGGATGTACCTACCTGTAAGAGATCCCTCTACCGCTTAGGTCTGAAAGCAGAGTCAGTGGTATATATCTATAGGGAAGAGTAGTTTATTGGGTGCTTTCTACTTAGAACAACAAAACAGAGTAATCAAGGATGTATATGGTATAACTAACCTAAGAGATAATCACTGTGGAATCCAATTAAGCCCAACTTGTTCATATCCAATAAAACAAGGAAAAAAACAAAAAATGGAAATGGATAAGGATAGGAAAATAAAAATATACACAAAAATGTGCAGGACTAAAGTATGAAGATAACAAATCAGCACCTGAAACACAACAAGTACTCCCTTAGAAAAACATACAAATAAAAAACTTACAAATAAAAAACTATTAGCAAGATGGAAGTCTGGAGAAACCCGAGATGAAAGCTATACTACCAATCTAAGGATGGTAGGAAAGGAAGCAGATCCTTTTGGTTTTATTTACCCTCACACACCCTAGTGGTGTCATGCTTCATCATCGGGTCACCCCGTCGCCTAAAAGGCAGGGTGGGCTCGACCAATATTTCAGGGAGCTCCCCCTCAAGGTGTTCTCTCTGCCCCTTGTGACTTCGGTCACCCTGGTGTTTGAGATAACAAATCAGCCCCTTAGGTTATCAGGAGACTAACTTTAAATTTATCTTTCTTATAGTTATCAAGCAATGTCAGCAAGGGGGCAGAATCTCCATGCACAGTGGAGACTATCTCAGAGAAGTATTTTATGTAAATCATGCAAATCAAAATAATTGTTATTGCCTTGAAGAGCGTGAATTCTTTCTGAGTAATTAAATTCTTTTCTTTTATCTTTCAGAAAACATTATGAAGGCCCACGCAGCATCGGGCCAATAGCGGATGTCAGGAAACATTGTGAAGGTCCCTGCGGTTCCAGGCGAACAACAAAAGTCAGTAAGTGGCGTTTGGCGAGAGAACGCCAAAACTGTGTCAAGAGCAACGAGAAGGCACCGGTTCATCAGCAGCGGTCAGGAATAGGAGTCTGGTGATAGAACACCGACAAACGTCAGAGCAACCTGGAAGGAATTCAGGTAAGTGGAGAGGGGCAGGACGGAAGGCCCACATGCGTCGACTAGAAGGCTAAGCAATCTTCCGTCCCTGTTCAGCCTCTTTTGTTCCTGTCCTACTCTGCACCTCATGCACACGTGATCGGGAGTGGAGCAAGCCTGACAGTACACCCTCCCAGAAACCCCCCCCCACTGGTTTGGGCTTCCCAGGATAGCATCTATGGAGAAAACGCAACAGCCGAGGAGCATGGACATGTCCAGCAGGTTCCCATGTACGATCCTCCAGACCATACCCTTTCCAGTGAACTAAATTCATCAAGCAACGTCTTACTCTACGGGAATCCACAAAAGCCTCCACTTCATATTCAGGGTCGTCATCAACCAAAACTGGGGGAGGCGGAACAGGTAAGCTTGTTCCCGGCACCATTGGTTTTCATTTGGAAACATGAAAAACCTGGTGGATTTTGAGAGAGGAAGGGAGGTCCAACTTCATGGCTACCGGATTGACTACCTTTATGATGGTATAAGAACCAATGAAACAGGTTTGAACTTCCATGCTCCCTTCACTGCTATGTTATGTGTGGACACCCCCACCCTGTCTCCAATGGCATAGTCAGGGGACGGCTGGCGATGGAGATCCGCATTCTCCTTGTACATGCTTTTAGCTTTGTTTAGGTTCATTTGGGCTGTCTTTTGTGTTTCATGAAGATGATTTACAAATTCTAGGGCAGCAGGGATAGGTGTGGAAACAGGCATGGGCAAAAGTGGATAACAAGGATTAAATCCATAATTACAGAAAAAAGGAGAATAACCAATAGAAGAATGCTTCCCATTATTGAAAGCAAACTCAGCCACCATAAAAATGTATCCAAACCAGCAGTGGAAAGAAGCAATTTACACCTTAGATATTGTTCTAAACAGTGGTTCATTCTTTCTGCTTGACTGTCTGTCTGTTTGAGGATGATGGGCAGACGAAAGACACACATCAATGTGTAACAAGGACCACCCGCCTTTCCAGAATTTAGGTACAAACTGGGGACCTCAGTCAGATACAATAATAGATGGAAGACCGTGTAATCTTGCTATGTGTTGCAAAAATATGGTAGCCAACTCTTTGGAAGTAGGCAATGTTTTCAAAGGAACGAAGTGTGACATTTTGGTCAACATATCCATAACCACCAAAACGATGGTGAACTCTTGAAAAGTTTTTAATAACGCTACAATAAAATCCATGGAGATGGACTGCCATGGAGTGGGGGGGTGTTGGCATGGGAGTCAATAATCCAGCTGGGACCTGGTGAGAACCTTTGCTCTGAGCACAAATATGACATTGTTGAATGTACTGGTGGGTCTCCTGAACCATAGTGGGCCAACAAAAGGATCTTCTGAGAAGTTTAATGGTTTTCCTGTAACCTGGGATCCCCGATAACAATTGAGTGTGGCATCATTCAAGAGCTTGTTGTTGTAGGGCTTTAATAGGAGTCACCAAACCCCATTGGATGTACAGGAGATCTTGTACTCTTACACCAGTGTGTTTCTGTTCTGATTCCTCAATCTCTCTACAATCTTATGCCTGTAACACATCCCTCAAATAAGCCTCCTCTGTACATACGGCCCCCAAAATGCGTCCTTGTGCTATGATAAGGGGATGGTCCATTGAATTTACCACTTCTTCATAGCCATATCGCGATAAAGCATCTGCTTTACAATGTTTTTTTCCTGCCTGAAACTGTGTAACAAAATCAAAGTCGCTGAAATAATGTGTCCAGCGCAGTTGCCGCATAGATAGAGCTCTATCTGCCTTTAAAAACTGTAGGTTCCTATGGTCCATTAGAACTGTCACTGTATGCAAAGCAGATACTGGTGCCACTCTTCAAAAGCACGCTTTATGACTAGCAATTCCCTGTCTCCCACAGAATAGTTTTGTTCTGCAGGGTTCAATTTATGTGAATAGAATGCCACAGGATGTAAATGAGCAGTTACTTTATCTCTTTGTGACAGAATTCCCCCAATGGTATCTTGAGATGCATCTGCTTCCACTATAAACGGTTGAGATGAATCAGGATGTTTTAAAACAGAAGCTGTAATGAAAGCGTTTTTGAGTTTAGTAAAGGCTTCTTCAGCCGCAGAAGACCAGCAAAAGGAAACCCCTTTTTTCAACAGCTTAGTAGTGGGAGTTACCAGAGCCAATAAATTATCAATAAAGCACCTATAGAAGTTAGCAAACCCCAGTAAGCGCTATACTCCTTCACACATAAGTGATTCTCTCTCAAGCATTCCAACACAACCCCTTGCATGTCCTACATAGTCTGTGGTAGTAGATGAGTATACCAGGATGTCGTCTATATATGCTATAGCACATATATCCAACATCTCTCTCAAGGCTTCATTAATAAAAAACAGAAAGGCGGCAGGTGCATTACAAAGGCCGAATGGCATCACAAGGTATTCATTGAGCCCGAATTTTGTATGAAATATCGTCTTCTATTCATCGCCATCTTCTACACATGCTAAATGATTTGCTCCCCTTAAATCCAATTTGGTAAAATTTTGGCATATTTAACCTGAGCAAGTAATCATTGGATAAGTGGCAGAGTGTACCTGTTTTTTATGGTCATGTCATTTAGAGTGCGGTAGTCAATAAAACATCTAAGACCTCCCTCCTGTTTAGGGATAAAGAAGAGAGGAGAGGAAGCAGGTGAATGGAAAGGATGGATGAATCCTATTCTGAGAATCTTGTCCAAGTATTCCCTCAGATAGATATTTTCTTTTTCGGTTAGAGCATAAATCCGACAACATGGAATTTTTGCTCCACTGACCAGATCAATACGACAGTTGTAAGGTTGGTGTGGTGGCAGTCTAGAGGCCTTTTCCTTATCAAATACCTCTGCCGTATCTTGATAACATGTAGGTGAAGCAGTTACAATAGAATCTGAAAGTACAGCTATATCTTTTTTTGTTACAGGTTCTTGATTGCGATGGAGCTTGGAAAATTTGGAAGAGAAAAGCAAAGAATGAGTCCTCCAATCAATGTTGAGATTATGTTGTGTTAGCCAAGGGATACCTAAAATCGCTTGGAATTGGGGTGAGTAAATGAGATCAAACTGAATTGTTTCTCCAAGTTGATCTAGGATAAGGAGTTTCAGCTGAGCGATAGCGTGAGTAACGGGACCGAATTTTATGTTACTCCTGTCAATAGTTTTTAATTCATCCACTACAGACTTAGTTACCACAGAAAGTCCAATGCTTTTGACCCTTTGCATGTCATTAAAATTTCCAGTTGCGCCATAGTCAATCATAATTTGAACGTCTATGGACTGATCTACCCACAGTAGTTGCGCTCTTATCAGGAAATGATGGAGAGACGATAAAGCACGATGCTGAGCATGGAGTCGGGAGACTATTATACCAGATCTACCTGAAGAGCTTGTCTCCATAGTCTTCGGGCTCTTCAGTTTCCTGACTCACTGTGCCTATTTGGTTTTACTGGGCAGTCACATAAGAAGTGTCCTTGTTTGCCACAATATAGGCACAACTTCTTATCCCTGCATCACTGTCTCTCCTCATCACTCAGAGGGCTCCAAACACTACCTATTTGCATAGGCTCAGGTTCCTCTGTTCCTTTTTTAACTTCTGCTTTCTTGTCTTCATACATAACAAATTTGGGTTCAAAACTCCCTTTTTCTCATCCCCGCTCTTATAACCGATGATTTAATTTGACTGCGAGGTCAATAAGAGCATTACAGTACTCTTGGGGATCCACTACTTGTGCCAATTCGTCTTAAGTTCATCTTTGAGCCCTTTATAAAAAAGAGCACATTGTTTGGCTTCTGGCCACCCTACCTCAGCCACTAACCTATTGAAGCTGGGGATGTAAGTCATCAAATCTTTGGACACTGTTTTAGATTTAAGGGTTCAGTGTCCACAGATTGCATAAATGAATGACTGTCGAACAACCTACGCAATTCATCTTTGAACTCTGCATAGTTGTATAATAAGGGGCCCTTTCTCTCCACTAATGAGATAGACCAAGAGGCAGTCATTCCTCCTAGGTATGACAACACAAATGCTGCTTTAGCTTGTTTAGTGGGAAGCAAGATGCTTTGCAAATGAAATGCAATTGGCACTGATTTATAAAAGTAGCAAACTTGGCAGGGTCCCCCAAAAATCACTCAGGAGGAGCTAGGGGGAAGGAATGGTTACATGAAATACAGGATGACCCCAACTTGGATGGGAGGGAACAGACGAGAATAGATTACCAGCAGCCCCGGTAGTAGAATCAGCAGAGACTGCAGGAAGGGAACCTTGTTGCAAAGTGTCTACTCTAAGGGTAAGAGCTTGGGTTTCTTTCTGCAGATTCCCTAGCATGTGAGCTTCGTCAGCTAAGGTGATCTGACATTCTTCCATCTCGCCCAGGTTGAAAGTAAAGGTGGGCTTCGCATTCTGTAATTCTCGGCTGTTGTTTCCGCAGGGGCGAGATGCAAGATCTGAAGCAAGGTCCCAACTTCTCACACCCACCAATGCCAGCCCAACAGTGTCAAAGCTAACACGGTAGAAATGGGGGAAGAGGGGAAACAAAACAAGGAAAGGAGAAAGGGGAGACATGTCACCAACATGCTTCAGGTAGGGATATTCTCGTTGAATGGTCCTTATGTGATTCCTATAGTGGAGATATTGATAACCTTATATGTACTACAATGTGCATGTATTAGGGAGATAACACTGACGCACAATTAGTATGATGCTGTGGGATGTAACTATGTTAAGAGATCCCTCTTCCGCTTAAATCTGTCAGTATTAGAATGCAGAATATATATATATTTGTCACCAATGTTCAAATATCACGCAGCACTCTCCAAAGGGTTTTTCTTTTTCTTTATTGATCAAGCCATGGGATATATCGTTCGGAGGCATTAAGCACTCCAACCCAATGTCAGGCAAAAAGTATAATTCCTAAGATTATTTCAACATTACGTACCGCCCAAGTGGGCAAAAACAATATACTACGTGTTGTCGTTCATAACCAATAGGCATTTCAACTCATTTTCCAAAAAAGATTATTCCATATCCCCAATATTGGGTTGCACGGGATTACCCACAAAAGTACCCCAGCCCAAGTGGGCTGATCCTCTCCTAGATGGTTCATTTTAATCATCCTTGTTAGGGTGATAAAGAAATTTATGGCTCCAATGCCTTCCACTCGTCGTTAATAGAGGTCTTCCAGTCTGAAATAACATAAAAATAATTAGCCATGGCTTGATCAATAAAGAAAAAGAAAAACCCTTTGGAGAGTGCTGTGTGATATTTGAACATTGGTGACAAACATACGTTCAAGGAATAGTCCAGCCTTGCCGCAAGCACCAGCTAATTAGTGCGCCCTTCGTAACATGGACTTTGTTGTTGGCTCATATATATATATAATTTTTTTTTCAGGGACGTTATAGTTAGTTGGACATTTCACTTGTACAAAACCAGAGAAATTCAGGCGTTATAGTTAGTTGAGCAAACTATAACTCGCGCCCCCTCAATGCATGGCTGATGACGTCACATATTACATCACTCATGACATGGTCAGTGACATCACTGATGACATCACTGATGACATCTCAAATGACATCACTGATGACATCATCCAGTGACTGAGTGTTTCTAAAAAGTTTAAGAATGTTATATATATATATATACGCCAAGGTGTATTGAAGAATGAGTGGGTATATGAGTGTCTGAATGGATGATTTAGTGTTTGTGTGACTGACTGTATAAGTGAGTGATTACACATGTCTTAGTGAATGCATGGGTGAATGACTAATCTGTGTGACTGTCTGTATCAGTCTGTCAGTTGGTATGTAAGTGGCTGCATGGGATGGTGAGTAGCTACATGAGTGTCTATATGGGTTAATGATTAATTGTTTGAGTAACTGTATGGGTGCCTGAGTGTCTGTGTGGGTAGGTGAGAGGGTGAAACTCCCCGCATGGATGTGTGAGTGGGTGATTCAGTGGGTGTATGGGTTCATGAGTGCATCTGTGAGGGGCTGTATGGGTGAGTGAGTGTTCGTATGGCTGTGTTGGTGAGTGAATGGATGTCTCAGTGGCATATGTGTGAGTAACTACATATCTGAAAGGCAGTATATGTGAGTGTTGGAGTATATAACTGACTATATGTGAGAGTGAGTGATTGTGGGAGAGGCTGTATGGATGAGTGTGTGCTTGTGTCAGTGATTGTCTAAGAGAATAAGTATGTGTTAGTATCTGTATGACTAAGTGAGGTGGTGTGTGTATACCTGTATTGGTGAGTAAATGGCAGTGTGATTGAGTCTTTGGGTGACTGACTAGGTGTGTGAGTATCTCTGTGGATGAGTGGCAGTATGTGAGGGTCTTTATGGGTGTATGAGTGCATATATCAGAGGCTGTATTGATGAGTGAATGCGTGTATGAGTGACTGTATCGGTGAGTGAGTGGATGTGTGTAGACCTATGAATCAGTGAGTAGGTATGTACTAACTGGTATTGGTGTATCTATGGTTTTGAGAATGGTAGTCTGTATTTCAGAGTGGGTGTATGAAAGGTTATATTAGGGTGTGAGGAGTTGCATCAGATATTAAGCGGATGATGTCATGAGTGATGTCATTTGAGATGTCATCAGTGATGTCACTGACCATGTCATGAGTGATGTAATATGTGACGTCATCAGCAGTGCATTGCGGGGGCGCGAGTTATAGTTAGCTCAACTAATTATAACGGCCGAATTTCTCTGGTTTTGTACGAGTGAAATGTCCAACTAACTATAACGTCCCTGAAACCTGTGGGTTTTTTAGTGTATTTCTAAGGTTTTTTAAATGCTAATTTCTACCTATAACGTCCCTGAAACCTATGGTTTTTTTCAGTGAATTTCACAGGTTTTTTAAATGCTAATTACTAACTATAACATCCCTGAAACCAATGTTTTTTCAATGAATTTCTAAAGTTTTTTAAATGCTAATTTATAACTATAATGTAGTAGTTACGTTTGCAGAGTTGTGCAGAAAGTGGGCTGGGCCTCCGACCAGTGCTCAGGAATTCCGCTGCATAGGATTTACAGGAGGTACCACGAGGGCTTCTTGGCCCCCAAAGTCACTCAGGGGTAAAGTTGACTTCATCCCCCAACCCATAGTGTGCCAGGAGGCACATTTGCAGAATGGTGGAGAAAGGGGGGCATGGCCTCCGAAGACCTCTTAGCAATACCACTGTATAACAGGACATAACAGGCGGGGTAGTTGGCCCCCAAGGACGTCCTTGGGGGCCAACTACCCCTCCTATTACCTCCAGTAAGTCCCACACAGCAGCATTGGTAAGTTCTCATAGCAGGCCACGCCCCCTTTGCCCACCATTCCGCAAACTCACTCCCTGGCGCGCTCTTGGATGGAGATTACAGTCCCCTTCGATGCTGGGGGTCCTTAGGGGCCAACTAGCCTACCTGACACCTCCAGTAAGCCCCAGATAGTGGGATTGCTGAGAGGTGCATGCAGGCCACGACCCCTTTCTGCACCACTCTGCAAACGCACGTCCTGGCGTGCTCTTGGTTGGGGGATGAAGTCCCCTTGCCTCCTGAGGGTCCCTGGGGGCCAACTAGCCCTCCTGTTATCTCTAGTAAGCCCCACACAACTGGATTGCTGAGTGGTCTGAGGCCACGCCCCATTTTTAAACCACTCTGCAAACGCGCCTCCTGGTGCACTGCAGCTCGGGGGATAAAGTCCACTTTAGTCCTGAGGTCCTCAGGACACATGAGGACCTCATCGCCCCACCAGCAGTGCACCAAGAGGCGTGTTTGCAGAGTGGTGTAAAAAGGGGCATGCCCTCGGATCACCTCTCAGCAATCCCACTGTGTGGGGCTTACTGGAGGTACCTGGTGGGCTACTTGGCCCCTAAGGATCCTTAAGATTCTAGGGGACTTAATCCCCCAAACCCAGAATGCACCAGGAGGCACGTTTGCAGAGTGGTGCAGGGAGGGGTCGGGGCCTCCGGCGAGATGCCTTTTTTTTTCTTTTTTTTTGCTTAGAAGGGGGGCTATGTGGCCCCCTTCTCATAATATTTTGTGGGCCCTGGGGACCCAATTCCCCAGGGCCTTTGACATATTTTATGGCTTTTAAAACAAATAAAAAAGGGAAGGGGGCCGCACGCCCCCCCTCCCAAGGCCAATTTCGGCCCCAGGGACACCATCCCACGGGGCATGGCCATATATTTATATATATATACTGAATGACAAATAGATTTTTTTAAAGGGGTTACACTCGTCCCATGGTTAAAAAGGCAAGCAGGAAGGTGGAAAAAAGATTAAGATCTGAACTGTTGATACCTAAAGATGCCAAGGATAAATCTAAACAATCGATAAGATATATCACTACCTTCCACAATCAGGCAAAAGAAGTCGGGAAGGGCCTAAGGAAATTTTGACCAGTATTGAAAAATGACAAAGATCTAGCTGAGAGTATCGAGGAATTTCCTCAGATAACTTTCATAAAAGCAAAATCCTTAAAGGATACCATCTGTAAGACACTAGTTACTCCACCAAAGAAAAAAACAAATATCCAAGGGTTTTTTGTTTGCGGAAACTGCAAAGCTTGCAAGTTCAGCAAAAATTGTAAAGAAATAAAATTGTCAGAGGAGTGTAAACCGTATATGATTAAGAAACACGTATCATGCAACACTGATCATGTTGTATATGCCTTAAAATGCCCCTGCAACAAATGTTATATAGGGAGCACGATCCATAAAGCGAAGAAGCGGGTTTCAGAACACCTTCGTGCGATTAGAAATGAAGACAAACTGTATCCCATCGCTAGGCACTTCAAAAGTCACCACAATCAGAATGGTAGTCTGTTGACATTTTGCGTGTTAGACACAATCCCAGTACAGGACCGAGGTGGGAATCGAGTCCAAGAGTTGAGACGCTTGGAATCCAAATTAATAATTCAGTATAAGACACTCGCCCCCATAGGTCACAATGGTGACGAAGAATTGTCAGTCCATTTAGGTTGAAGGTTCCATGAGTATTTTGACTGTCATAATTACTGTTTTTAGAGTTCAAGACAATGTCAGCTATTTATAAAAAAGATAATGCTATTTAAAATGTTTTTATACCTCACTTTAGTTTTTGTTTTAAGATGTTGTATGAAGGAATACGTGACTTTTAATTTGCTAATTATTTTTATGTTATTTCAGACTGGAAGACCTCTATTAACGACGAGTGGAAGGCATTGGAGCCATACATTTCTTTTTCACCCTAACAAGGATGATTAAAATGAACCATCTAGGAGAGGATCAGCCCACTTGGGCTGGGGTACTTTTGTGGGTAATCCCGTGCAACCCAATATTGGGGATATGGAATAATCTTTTTTGGAAAATGAGTTGAAATGCCTATTGGTTATGAACGACAACACGTAGTATATTGTTTTTGCCCACTTGGGCGGTACGTAATGTTGAAATAATCTTAGGAATTATACTTTTTGCCTGACATTGGGTTGGAGTGCTTAATGCCTCCGAACGATATATCCCATGGAGGATTGTCCAGAATTATTGATATTGACTTCAAGGCAATAGAGGGCTATGCCGAAATACGCACATTATTTACAGTGTTTGTGACAACACGTGAAGTGTGCACAATAAAGTTGATTCAAAACTTTATTGAGAGGCAAAACAACACTTAAATATAATAAGGTACCAGGGGGCACAAAGAAATTTAAGTTGGTATGGACATTTGCTTCACACTCGTCACATCAAAAAATACAAGATGTAAATACCATATGGTTTAATAATTTTTTATGACATGCAGTAACTTTTTGATTTCGAGTGAAGAAACTCGATTGAAAACGGAAAGTCTGACTAGTATGTCTATGATTATATGTGTCACATGTTCATTTAAGCACTTTTTCAATACAATCAACTTACTCGTGATCAAGAGGCGTGTGGCCTCGAAACGCATAGAGTTGCCGAGTTAATAATAAAATAACCGCTTGCAAGAACGACTGCGTCCACGGCTTGCTGTTTTTGTATGGATCATCAGCAGTTGGATGGAGATATAGGGGTTTGCTACCCCGCTGTGGAACGCTGTCACATGAGGACCGGGTAAGGCGAACAGGCTTTGCTTGTTGTGGAATATATTTATATATATATTTTTCTTAAAGGAGGAGGGCCGAGTGGCCCCCACCCTAGGCCTTTTTTGGCCCCAGGGACCCCATCCCCGGGGCTTTGCCTCTTTTTATTAATTTTAAAAATGCATTATAACGGGAGGGGGGCTCCGTGGGCCCCCTTCCCTAGGCCACTATTGGCCCTGGGGACCCCATCCCCCGGGACCTGGCCTCATGTTGGGGGTAGCCAAAATGCCCCGGCGGTCCCAGCCAGCTCCCCGTCTCCTGTGGGAGCTGGCATTGCTTTTGGACAAGGAGAGCTGCTGACATGCAGCTCCCCTTGTCCAAAATCAATTCTGCTTTGCTTCATGGAAGCGACAGCAGGCTTCCACGAAGCTAAGCAGTGTTTGCTATGGCAGGACACTGCTCCCGCCCTGCCATAGCAAACTGCAATGTCCCTGGGGTGGCGGTCCCCAGGGCCAAGGAGGGCTCCAGGAGGGGGGCAGCGCGGCCCTCATCCCAACGTGAAAATAGCCATGGGGAGGTGGTGTTCCACAACGGACCCCCACCCTTAATATAAAATTGCCCCGGGGAGGTGGTGGTCCCCGGGGGAATGTGGGGAGGGGCAGAAGCCCCCCCACACTTTCCAATTTTAATTTAAGCCCCAGGAGGTGGTGGTCTCCGGGGCTTGTGGGGACCCGCAAGGCCCCCCCACCCATAATCAGAAATGCACTGGGGAAGTGGCGGTTCCCAGGGCAACATGGGTGGGCAGGAGCCCCCCATGCAGTTTTTTTAAAGAAGCCCAGAGGAGGTGGCAGTCCCTGGGAAGCTGTCAAGCTGGAAGGGGCTAACTTGTCTAACGCAGATGTAATCCAAACTTTTAACAGACCATTATTTGCTTGGGCATGCTCGGATAACATATGTGGACATGCAGATGTAGATGAGGAAGAAGGAATTGTTATAGCTGACAGACAATGGTTTAAGGGAATAGAATAGTGATATGATCAGACGGGTAACCCAGGTGTGAGAGTTACTTGCTACGTGCAAAGATTAATTGACCCAAATGACCTGCATTTTTCTTTCGCTATTGCACTGTAGGTCTGCTGCTAATAAAATAATTATCTTATTGTTTATTACTTTTTTGTTTATTTTGCGTATTTTTCATGAAAAAATGTTATTTTGCAAACCACTGATCACTTTGCAGGAAACACCTCAATAGCCAATAAATAAAATTGGTATGGAAGACTCGATATGTATAGCCTGACAGTAATATTCTTTTCTGAAAACCTAATGCCTGCAAATATTCAGCTACCACTGAAGGGTTTTTTCAGTACACGCTGGTTTGTCAAACTCCTCACAAAGATGTTTAGCAGTTAGAGAACAGGCATCTGGTGACATGTGCATTAGGCTAAAGGGTACCTATGGCGTCATGCACCCCCAGTGTTTAATTATGCTGCACGCTGCTTGCTAACGTGGGGGACGGTTGTATGTTTAATTGACAAACAGATGGCCAATGGGAACGACCATTCGGAGGGTAGCAATCTAGCGGTATAGGGTCAAGTCATAATTGGTATATTGCGACAGGTAGCAGTAAAATGAATCAAAGCTCTCTTTTACTTCATTAATGTGTGATTACAGATGGGCACTACAGCTCTCCCTCTCTGGGGCCAGCGTTCTAGTTTTTGTAGGGATGACACGTTTCACTCCCTCACATGTGTGGGTTTGTTGTTCAGTACTTGGAGTGATACACAGTAAGTCGGTGCGGCGAGGAGTGCAGCATGCATGGATATATGTATGGATATTATCAATGGATTTCAACTTATTGCACCCTTGCATGCTATGCCCCTTAATATGATCAGGTGTAAACTGCGAAGGAGATTGCTGTATATCAGCATTTCGGCTGCACCTGCAAGGGGACTGGCCAAGTGTGTGTGTCTGCTTCCAATCTGCAGGCCGCCATTTTGCATTTCAACTGGATTTGGCCTTAGCTTGTAATTTGGGCTTGGGCAGTCCGATCACTATTAGGTTTGTGATAGTTGGAAGACCATAACAATAACCAATGCCCACTTTGGAAGTAATATCGGTGCAGCAGTGAAAAGCATTAGCTACGCTGAGGTTCAGCAGTCGAAAGATGGAAGAGCAGTGGACACTGACATGGGGGTTACTCCATTCATCCCCTGGCGTGATTTGCTGTTAGGGTTCTACCATTAGAAAAGTCTGCCTTTTGAGATGTTTCCCTTTAATCATATTAACATATTAGCGACAACAGGACGCTAGCAAGGCAGGGCCACTCAAGATAACCCTTGTCACCTATGTCTGCCGAAGCCAGAGATTAAGCCACGTTTAGCTCCACCTTGCCCTATTTGAAGGAATTGAGAAACCTAATGTTGAACTTTAGGGGAAAGGCAAAGCCTGCCGTCAAACAAGCACTATGCCTACGGGATAGTCTTAAGAAATATGCTTCAGACTGGTAAGATTCCTCGTACTAAGGTAACTTTTGTTGAATTGCGGGTAAGATTTAAAATATAGTAACATTTAGTCTTGCAGCTTGTTCAGATGAGTGCCAATAACTATATATATTGTAGTCTGGCGGTCAATGACACATTAATTTGCCTTTTGTACTTAAAAGGCCCTCCATTCTTGTAGTGAATTTTGAGTGGTTAAAAGAGAGTGAAACTCTATCAATTTGCATGAAGTAGTTCAAATCAAGGGCATACTTATGATTGTCGTTGCATCGCCCTTGCACTACACAAGGGAACGCAAGACTGACACAACAAAACATTGTGTGGCCCAGAGTGGCTTGCATTGCATTACTCTGCTCAGAGGAGGCGTTCCATGGGTAGAGCGCAGATGTTCCCACGCATCCACCCATGGATGTTGGCGCATTCCTAGATTTACCATTCCTGGTAGTCCTGGGAATGCGTCAAAATGCTATGCCTCCCCAAGTGAGGCGTAACGAGGAGAAATATCTTTATTCTCCTTTTTACTTCCTCTTTCTTTGGTGGTGCATTTTGTAGCACACATAGTCGGAGAAAAATGCCTCAGAGGCACAAAACAATCCTGCTTATAATAAAGGCACCCTTGCACCATGGTTTAAGGGTGCCTGCGTAGACAGCCAAGAGTGCGCCTGTGCATGGTAAAGACAGGACAGGATGATGTAAATACAGAATATTCCTGCCCTTTCCCTTTCACTCAGCGCAGCAAGGTAGCTTGCTGCATTTTGCTGCTTGCACATTTGATAAATGTGCCCCCTAAGTTTTTAGTAGTACATAATAAATAGCGTGTAGTTGAAAGATAGCCGATGTAGGGCATTGTAGAACCAGGACAGTGACTAATACAATTTTAGCTTGTGCATATGCCACCAAATAGTACTTCTCTTTTCTATTTTAGACAGTTAACTGAAGTGCATACAGAAATACATTCCCGCATATAATTGTTATGACATTTCCAGGAATCTAACAAGTTTAAATTAATGCACGTTATAATTGCATGCACGTCTATGCAAGTGAGCATTAAAGCATCTAAATTCATTAGAGACTATAATTTACTGAAATACAAATACAATTTTACGTTGATAGCTATGTGGTATTTGTGCCATGTGCAATTGCGATTTCGAAGTTGAGGGGCTTTACATTATGCATACATTGTATGGTAAGCTATATCACAGGAAAAGCAATTTTGTTTTCACAGCGCAGAATTCTGTTTTAAAGATTGCTGGTTTCATTTCCGGTTTTCCAAAATTCATATACTTCACACATTGTTTTTGTAAAACACTTTTTGTGAAAGGTTTTCAGCTGTATCATGCATTTCTAGGAGGACCTTTATAACAAAAATACACATGTATACATACACATTTATTCATTAGCATAGACATATCGAACCGCTTCTTTCATGCTTTGTCATTTTTGAGCTGTTTTAGGTTTAATATTATCTTACAGTTCCTGTGTTTAGCCGCTTAGACATGCATTCTCAGTTTTTCTACGTCTTTCTCTATCCGTAGCTACCGGTCTCTTTCTATGTGTCTTTTTTATGCCATACTCTTTTATATTCTTCATATATTAATTGCTATCAAAGTTTTGTGTTATAAATTCAATCGTTGGCATGCACGTAAAACTGTTGAGAGCTATAGAGTGATGCGTAAATTCTTCAATAAACTTTTTATGTCCTACAATTGATGTATTGCTCCTCTTACGCTCTGCCTGTACTCTCCTCTTTCCACCTGAGATTCACTCCTCTTGCCCTGCACTCTGCACTACTTGTCCTTTATATCCTGCACCACTTTAGCCTGTACCCTGCACCTCTTCCCTCTGTGCCCTCTGAGCTGCTCCCCATGCACCAGAGGTTGATCCCCCATGCACTGGTGTCTCCCCCTTGAACCATGCACTATTCCTATTTACACCCTGTGTCCCGGCACTCTGCACTGCTTGCCATTGCACCCTGCACTGCTGTCTACCCCATTGGCTCTCCGTGTCAGCATCACAGCATAGGCAGCAGCAGTGCAACATTTGCTTACACAAAAAAGGGTTACAGGACAAGTGGTAGCAGTGGGTTCTTCCTTACCGGCAGCAGAAGTACAACAGCATGCATGTATATACTATTTCCATAGCTCAAACCTAGACAAAAGCAAGTGGAGAGCTGTACATGTTGAAGCAAAAAGTCAACGAGGATAATAGGAGAGGAAGCTGGTTTGTGGACCAAGTGTCCATTAGTGACACTTGTCACAGAGTGGGGTGGGGTCAGCAGTTTCACTGACCCCTTTCCCACTCTGTGACAAGTAAGGGACTGCCACCTCCTCTCATTGGCTAACTCATAACAAGGTCAGCCAATGAGAGGAAGCAGCAGTCCCAATTGTCAGGAACCACTGAGGCTTCCTTCCCACCACCCAAGATCACCACAGTGGCCTGGTAAGTTTAAAAAAAATGTTTGGTGCATGCACGAGTGTGATGTAGTATACTTTAATGGTGAGTCTTAAGCTCTTTCCTAAACTAGAGCAGCATTGGGATGGTCTTGATAGATATGGGGGATGTTTTTCCAGATTCTGGGTGCATAAAAGGAAAAGGTCTGCTGTCTTGTTTTTTCTTTTTTATACTTCTTAATCTGTAGTCTGATGGTTTTCTGGCTGCAGGTGTTGCATGTACCACAAGGGTGTGAAATAATTAATTACTGCTACCCAAGTGCACTATCTTCTAAAAGTCAAAACAAATGGTCTTATGAATTCTTTTTTCCCATTCCAGCTGTAATTCTCACCTGTCATTTCCTCAGGGGCGAGATGCAAGATCTGAAGCAAGGTCCCAACTTCCCACGCTCACCAATGCCAACCCAACAGTGTCAAAGCTAACACGGTAGAAATGGCGGAAGAGGGAAAAGAAAACAAGGAAAGGAAAAAGGGGAGACACGTCACCAACGTCCATCAGGTATGGATATTCTCACTGAATGGTCCTTATGTGATTCCTGTAGTGGAGATAAAGTTATATGTATGACAATGTGCATGTATTAGGGCCATAACATTGACGCACAATTAGTGTGATGCAAAGGGATGTAACTACCTGTAAGAGATCCCTCTACCGCTTAGGTCTGAAAGCAGAGTCAGTGTTATATATCTATAGGGAAGAGTAGTTTATTGGGTGCTTTCTACTTAGAACAACAAAACAGAGTAATCAAGGATGTATATGGTATAACTAACCTAAGAGATAATCACTGTGGAATCCAATTAAGCCCAACTTGTTCATATCCAATAAAACAAGGAAAAAAACAAAAATACATGTTTTCCTGGAAATGGATAAGGATAGGAAAATAAAAATATACACAAAAATGTGCAGGACTAAAGTATAAAGATAACAAATCAGCCCCTTAGGTTATCAGGAGACTACCTTTAAATGTATCTTTCTTATAGTCATCAAGCAATGTCAGCAAGGGGGCAGAATCTCCATGCACAGTGGAGACTATCTCAGATAAGTATTTTATGTAAATCATGCAAATCAAAATAATTATTATTGCCTTGAAGAGCATGAATTCTTTGTGAGTAATTAAATTCTTTTCTTTTATCTTTCAGGAAACATTGTGAAGGCCCACGCAGCATCGGGCCAATAGCGGATGTCAGGAAACATTGTGAAGGTCCCCGCGGTTCCAGGCGAACAACAAAAGTCAGTAAGTGGCGTTTGGCGAGAGAACGCCGACACCGTGTCAAGAGCAACGAGAAGGCACCGGTTCATCAGCAGCGGTCAGGAATAGGAGTCTGGTGATAGAACACCGACAAATGTCGGAGCAACCTGGAAGGAATTCAGGTAAGTGGAGAGGGGCAGGACGGAAGGCCCACATGCATCGACTAGAAGGCTAAGCAATCTTCCGTCCCTGTTCAGCCTCTTTTGTTCCTGTCCTACTCTGCACCTCATGCACACGTGATCGGGAGTGGTGCAAGCCTGACAGTACACCCTCCCAGAAACCCCCCCCCCCACTGGTTTGGGCTTCCCAGGATAGCATCTATGGAAAAAACGCAACAGTCGAGGGGCATGGACATGTCCAGCAGGTTCCCATGTACGATCCTCCAGACCATACCCTTTCCAGTGAACTAAATTCTGCAAGCAACGTCTTACTCTACGGGAATCCACAATAGCCTCCACTTCATATTCAGGGTCGTCATCAACAAAAACTGGGGGAGGCGGAACAGGTAAGCCTGTTCCCAGCACCATTGGTTTTAATTTAGAAACATGAAAAACCTGGTGGATTTTGAGAGAGGAAGGGAGGTCCAACTTCCTGGCTACCGGATTGACTACCTTTATGATGGTATAAGAACCAATGAAATGGGTTTGAACTTCCATGTTCCCTTCACTGCTATGTTATGTGTGGACACCCCCACCCTGTCTCCAATGGCATAGTCAGGGGACAGCTGGCGATGGAGATCCGCATTCTCCTTGTACATGCTTTTAGCTTTGTTTAGGTTCATTTGGGCTGTCTTTTGTGTTTCATGAAGGTGATTTACAAATTCTAGGGCAGCAGGGATAGGTGTGGAAACAGGCATGGGCAAAAGTGGATAACAAGGATTAAATCCATAATTACAGAAAAAAGGAGAATAACCAATAGAAGAATACTTCCCATTATTGAAAGCAAACTCAGCCACCATAAAAATGTATCCAAACCGGCAGTGGAAAGAAGCAATTTACACCTTAGATATTGTTCTAAACAGTGGTTCATTCTTTCTGTCTGACCGTCTGTTTGAGGATGATGGGCAGACGAAAGACACACATCAACGTATAACAAGGACCACCCGCCTTTCCAGAATTTAGGTACAAACTGGGGACCTCAGTCAGATACAATAATAGATGGAAGACCGTGTAATCTTGCTATGTGTTGTAAAAATATGGTAGCCAACTCTTTGGAGGTAGGCAATGTTTTCAAAGGAACGAAGTGTGACATTTTGGTCAACATATCCACAACCACCAAAACGACGGTGAACTCTTGAAAAGTTTTTAATAACGCTACAATAAAATCCATGGAGATGTAATAAAATCAGTGATGTAATATGTGACGTCATCAGCAGTGCATTGCAGGGGCGCAAGTTATAGTTAGCTCAACTAACTATAACGGCCAAATTTCTCTGGTTTTGTACGAGTGAAATGTCCAACTAACTATAACGTCCCTGAAACCTGTGGATTTTTCAGTGAATTTCTAAGGTTTTTTAAATGCTAATCTCTAACTATAACGTAGTAGTTACGTTTGCAGAGTGGTGCAGAAAGTGGGCTGGGCCTCCGAACAGCGCTCAGGAATTCCGCTGCGTAGGACTTACAGGAGGTACCACGAGGGCTTCTTGGCCCCCAAAGTCACTCAGGAGTAAAGTGGACTTCATCCCCCAACCCATAGTGTGCCAGGAGGTGCATTTGTAGAATGGTGGAGAAAGGGGGGCATGGCCTCGGAAGACCTCTTAGCAATACCACTGTGTGGGACTTACTGGACGTAACAGGAGGGGTAGTTGGCCCCCAAGGACGTCCTTGGGGGCCAACTACCCCTCCTATTACCTCCAGTAAGTCCCACACAGAAGCATTGGTAAGTTCTCATAGCAGGCCATGCCCCCTTTGCCCACCATTCTGCAAACGCACTCCCTGGTGCGCTCTTGGATGGGGATTAAAGTCCCCTTTGATGCTGGGGGTCCTTGGGGGCCAACTAGCCTACCTGACACCTCCAGTAAGCCCCAGATAGTGGGATTGCTGAGAGGTGCACACAGGCCACGCCCCCTTTCTTCACCACTGTACAAACGCGCCTCCGGGTGTGCTCTTGGTTGGGGGATGAAGTCCCCTTGCCTCCTGTGGGTCCCTGGGGGCCAACTAGCCCTCCTGTTATCTCTAGTAAGCCCCACACAGCTGTATTGCTGAGAGTGGTCTGAGGCCACGCCCCCTTTTTAAAACACTCTGCAAACGCGCCTCCTGGTGCACTGCTGCTCGGGGGATAAAGTCCACTTTAGTCCTGAGGTCCTGATGACACATGTGGACCTCATCGCCCCACCAGCAGTGCGCCAAGAGGCGTGTTTACAGAGTGGTGTAAAAAGGGGCATGCCCTCGGATCACCTCTCAGCAATCCCACTGTGTGGGGCTTACTGGAGGTACCTAGTGGGCTAGTTGGCCCCTAAGGACCCTTAAGATTCTAGGGGGCTTAATCCCCCAAACCCAGAACGCGCCAGGAGGCACGTTTGCAGAGTGGTGCAGGGAGGGGTCAGGGCCTCCAGCGAGATGCCTTTTTTGTTCTTTTTTTTTGCTTAGAAGGGGGGCTGTGTGGCCCCCTTCTCATAATATTTTGTGGGCCCTGGGGACCCAATCCCCCGGGGCCTTTGATATATTTTATGGCTTTTAAAAAAATAAAAAAGGGAAGGGAGCCGCACGACCCCCCTCCCGAGGCCAATTTCGGCCCCAGGGACCCCATCCCCCCGCGCATGGCCATATATTTATATATATCCGAATGACAAATAGATTTCTTGAAAGGGGTTACACTCGTTCCATGGTTAAAAAAGCAAGCCGGGAGGTGGAAAAAGATTAAGATCTGAACTGTTGATACCTAGAGAAGCCAAAGATGAATCTAAACAATTTATAAGATTTATCACTACCTTCCACAATCAGGCAAAAGAAGTCAGGAAGGCCCTAAGGACATTTTGGCCAGTATTGAAAACTGACAAAGATCTAGCTGAAAACAAAATTCTTAAAGGATACCATCTGTAAGACACTAGTTACTCCACCAAAGAAAAAAACTAAGATCCAAGGGTTTTTTGTTTGCGGAAACTGCAAAGCTTGCAAGTTCAGCAAAAATTGTAAAGAAATAAAATTGTCAGAGGAGTGTAAACCGTATATGATTAAGAAACGCATATCATGCAACACTGATCATGTTGTATATGCCTTAAAATGTCCCTGCACCAAATTGTATATAGGGAGCACGATCCATAAAGCGAAGAAGCGGGTTTTAGAACAAACAGACAAACAGTATCCCATCGCTAGGCACTTCAAAAGTCACCACAATCAGAATGTAGTCTGTTGAAATTTTGCGTGTTAGACACAATCCCAGTACAGGAACGAGGTGGGAATCGAGCCCAAGAGTTGAGACGCTTGGAATCCAAATTAATAATTCAGTATAAGACACTCTCCCCCATAGGTCACAATGGTGATGAAGAATTGTCAGTCCATTTAGGTTGGAGGTTCCATGAGTATTTTGACTGTCATAATTACTGTTTTTAGAGTTCAAGACAATGTCAGCTATTTATAAAAAATATAAAAAAGATAATGCTATTTAAAATGTTTTTATACCTCACTTTAGTTTTTGTTTAAAGATGTTGTATGAAGGAATACGTGACTTTTAATTTGATAATTATTTTTATGTTTTTTCAGACTGGAAGACCTGTATTAACGACGAGTGGAAGGCATTGGAACCATAAATATCTTTTTCACCCTAACAAGGATGATGAAAATGAACGACCTAGGAGAGGATCAGCCCACTTGGGCTGGGGTACTTTTGTGGGTAATCCCGTGCAACCCAATATTGGGGATAGGGAATAATCTTTTTTGGAAAATGAGTTAAAATGCCTATTAGTTATGAACGACAACACGTAGTATATTGTTTTTGCCCACTTGGGATGTACGTAACGTTGAAAGAATCTTAAGAATTATACTTTTAGCCTGACATTGGGTTGGAGTGCTTAATGCCTCCGAACGATATATCCCATGGAGGATTGTCCAGAATTATTGATACCGACTTCGGTGGCAACCAAGGCACTAGAGGGCTATACCGAAACACGCACATTATTTACAGTGTTTGTGACAACACGAGAAGTGTGCACAATAAAGTGGATTCAAAACTTTATTGAGAGGCAAAACAACACTTAAATATAATAAGGTGCCAGGGGGCACAAAAAAATTTAAGTTGGTATTGACATTTGGTTCACTCTCGTCACATCAAAAAATACAAGATGTAAATACCATATGGTTTAATAATTTTTTTTGACATGCAGTAACTTTTTGATTTCGAGTGAAGAAACTCGATTGAAAACAGAAAGTCTGTCAAGTATGTCTATGATTATGTGTCACATGTTTATTTAAGCACTTTTTCAATACAATCAACTTACTCGTGATCAAGAGGCGTGTTGCCTCGAAACGCATAGAGTTGCCGAGTTAATAATAAAATAATCACTTGCAAGAACGACTGCGTCCACGGCTTGCTGTTTTTGTATGGATTATCAGCAGTTGGATGGAGATATAGGGGTTCGCTACCCCGCTGTGGAATGCCGTCACAAGAGGACTGGGTAAGGCGAACGTGCTTTGCTTGTTGTGGAATATATTTATATATATATATATATTTTTTTTTTAAAGAAGGAGGGCCGAGCGGCCACCCTCCTGAGGCCTTTTTTTGCCCTGGGTACCCCATCCCCCGGGGCTTTGCCTCTTTTTATTAATTTAAAAAATGCATTTTAACGGGAGGGGGGCCGCGTGGCCCCCCTTCCCTGGGCCACTTTTGGCCCCGAGGACCCCATCCCCCGGGAACTTGCCTCATGTTGGGGGGAGCCAAATTGCCCCCGTGGTCCCAGCCAGCTCCCCGTCTACTGTGGGAGCTGGCATTGCTTTTGGACAAGGAGAGCTGCTGACATGCAGCTCTCCTTGTCCAAAAGCAATTCTGCTTTGCTTCATGGAAGCGAGAGCAGGCTTCCACGAAGCAAAGCAGTGTTTTCTATGGCTGCCATAGCAAACTGCAATTTCCCGGGGGTGGCGGTCCCCAGGGCCAAGGAGGGCTCCAGGAGGGGGGCCACGCGGCCTCCCTCCCAACGTGAAATTAGCCCCGGGGAGGTGGTGTTCCGCAACGGACCCCCACCCTTAATTTAAAATTGCCCTGGGGAGGTGGTGGTCCCTGGAGCAGTGTGGGGAGGGGCAGAAGCCCCCGCACACTTTCCAATTTTAATTTAAGCCCCAGGAGGTGGCGGTCCCCGGAAAATGTAGGGACCCGCAAGGCCCCCCACCCATAATCAGAAATGCCCTGGGGAGGTGGTTCCCGGGGCAGCGTGGGGGGGCAGGAGCCCCATGCAGTTTTTTGAAAGAAGCCCCGAGGAGGTGGCAGTCCCTGGGGCTACAGGGGCCCGTGCGGCCCCCGCATATAATAAGAACATTGCCCTCGCGACCTGGGCCACCCGGAGGCTTATTAAAACGAAGCGCGGGAGCCCGCACTTCGTTTTTTTAAATTATTTTCGGCGGGATAAGCGCACTGTACGTGAATCCTGCTGATTTTTTTTTTTTTTAAATGCTTTTTTTGGCCCGGAACAAGCCTAGGGGGTGAGTGTGTTTCTACCCTGCCCCCTTTTCTTTTTTTACTCTTTTTTTGCTGTTTTCTTGTGACTCGGTTAAACCAAGTCACAAGATGGCTGACAAAAATTTTTGGTTTGGAGCGTTGGCAGCCAATGAGAATCAAGCTTGTGATCGGGAGGGTTCGTGGATCCTCCGAGGCAGCGAGATATCGAAGTGTTTTATTTTTTGAATTTCTCAGGAACTACTGAACGGATTTACACCATTTAAAAAGAAGGTCACTTTCTGAACCAAGGACTACCTTTTTTGCCAAATTTGATGTAATTCCGTTCAGCAGTTCGGGCTGTAGCTTGTTCCAAAATTTCCTATAGAAATGAACATGAATAAAACTAATTTTGGGACCCCCTTTTTTTCTCGGCTCCTGCTTTACGAATCACCCCAAAACTTTAAAGACAGGAGCTGACCGGAGCGCCCCATTAATTTTGAAAATTTTGCGAAGATTCGTCAAACGGCGCCAAAGATATTGGCAAATCAAAAAAGTTTTTCCAATGGAAAATAGGTCCTAACTATAACTACCTACTGGTGACCGCTAGTAGGTAATATATATATATATATATATATATATATATATATATATATATATATATATGTATGGAAGGGTAGTTTATTAGGTGCTTTCTACTTAACACAACAACAAGAGTAAGTAATAAAGGATGCATATGGTATACCTGACCTAAGAGATGATCAGAGTGCAATCCAAATAAGCCCAACTTGTTCATATCCAATGAAAACATGAAACAAAAAAAAAAAAACATATTCTCCCGGTAATGGAGAGAAACAAAAAGCAAAAATATTTTATAGATTTGGTGGATTGCCATCAAAATTAGTTGTAGCCAACCACTAAACGTTATGTACCTTGATGGAAACCGCTGTGATGGTGGTTCTCTTGAAGGTGCAGAGATGACCACTGGGCCATCAATCATCTCTAAATTTGATTGTAGCCTAATTTGATCAGTAATGTCATCTATGATGCCATTTACAGTGTCACCAGTTGTTTCATCAATCATGTCATTGAACATGTGATGAGTGATGTAAAATATGAGGTCATAAGCAGTGCATGATGGAGGCACAAGTTCTAGTTATGTCGTTGAATTATAACTGGATGACTGTCCTTTTCACCTAACTTTAAATTCTCTTTACCTTTTGTTTATTCAGTGAATTTCTAGGACTTTTTTTTAAGATAAGTTAAGATCTTTTTTCTATACCTAACTACATCCCTTTAACTTTTTTTTTCAGTGAATTTCAGATATTTTTTTACACAAATTAAAATATTATTAGGATTGCTAGGTATACCATCAATGTCCTGTTCCATTTTCCTTTTGAATTTTCAGTATTGTGCTTTAATTTTTAAACTTAAAGTCTGTTATCAATTTTTTTTTGTCTTTCCACAAATCAAGCGAGACTCCCACGGGACTCAGAAACCGATAGGCGTTTGTGTGTTCCTGTGCAGGTCTCAAGGTAGTAATACAGGACCCATGAAAACTAAAGAAAGTGTATTAAGTTTGAGCCTAGAGGTTTTCTAATTTGATCAAGTATGAGGATCCCTTGACTCATTTTTTATAACATGTTCTTCTTTTTACTTTTCGTAGTTCCGAGGGATTACTGCTGTACCCCCACAGAGCCCTAGTGGGACCATTGGCACATACATGAAGAAGATCTGTTTTGTGGAAAATCACTGTCTGCCTCCATTTACAGGAAGTTACTGCCCTGTTAACCTCATTTGAGGTTTACACTTTGATGTGAGAACATCTTGTGTTGTCCTTCTCTTGCATTTTTGAGGTTTTTTTAATCTTGTTCAACGTGGCCTCAGGGAATGGGAGGAAGCAGGAGTTTCAGCCGGTGGAGGAGACATCTAGCCAGCTTGCCAAAGAGTCTTTGGTCTGGCAATTTCTTTCTATTCTGGAAGGGGGCAAGAAGGTGTCCTTACACTTTGTAACATGCAGAATATTAAGGAAAGAATTTTCAGGGAGCTCCATTAAGAAATACAGACATGACACCAGCCGAAAGTGGAGACATAAGCAGTCCATGCACCCAGTTTGTCTAGCTCATGCGGCTCTACAACAACATGATGCTGAGGCCACCACTTTAGGACCTGGACCCTTACTAAAATCTAGCAATTTGGTGCCACAGGACCTCATCCAAGACCCCTCTGATCAGGACCTGCGATAATCTGACATGACTACTTACTGTCGCATTTGCTCCAAAGTTGTTTGCAATAGTGAGCAAAGTACCAGTATTCTGAACAAGTTGGTGAAGGAGTACAGGTGACAAAGAAGAATTCGCTTTTTTCCCATTCCAAGTTTCAATGCCCTGGTTTTCTTTTTTTAAGTTAAACCACCTCCCAAAAAATTAACAATTGTTCAATTTTTTAACAAAATGCTTCTTTTCAGAACCACCCTCAATCATGTGCATGTTTGTTGCTATATAATAAAAATCTGCTACAACAGCCTATACATATTAATAAAAGGAAAGCCTGTTTCTTTAACTGAAATTGAAAGCAAAATATTACTAACAATAGATTTGTCTTACATTTAGAAAATGTTTATATCAGGTTTGCATCACTTTGCAATGCAGACAAGATACAAAATGTATATTTGTACTTACAAACCAAATGAAATATTTTTATTTCCGTTGGTTTATAACAAATACTTATTCAGTGCATTAAGTTTCATCAAGGGGATGTTGGTTTAGAGTCTATAGGTTTTACCATGTATCCACCCATGGATTTTGATGTAAATCAATATCTACAATCACTTATAAACATGGAGTTGTACCAATACCCTACACCTCTTTGAGGCTAGCATTACAAAGAGAATTAATTTTTTTCTCTTTGTTTTTCCTCTTCGTGTATGCTACACTCTACATCACACATACATAGAGAAAATAGATTTAAAGTATTTTATTGCTGAAACAATTGGGGGTTCTATGTAGTGAGGTACTGGCCTCTCTGTGAAGACCTCTGTGCATGGCAAAGTCAGTGCATAGTACGAGCTTGCCTATGGAATTGTGCTTGTGCATAGTGAGGGACTGGTCTCCCTGTGAGTAGTTGTGAACAGGGCACAGGCTGTGCGTAGACATTTCTTGCCCATGTAGTGAGGCTGTGCATACTAGGGACTTGCCCATTCAATGAGACTTGGGAATATTGAAGGACTAATCTCTCCATAAAGACCTTTTTACAGGGTAAAGTCTATGGATTTTAGGAGCTTGGTCACGCAATGGGGCATGGGTGTAGTGAAGACTGGCCTCTTTGCATGAAGGGCTCTGTAAAAGGAAAAGGATGTGTATAGTAAGGATTTGCCCAAAAAACAGGATTTGGGTGGGGTGAGGGCCTAAGCTGTGAATGAACAGCTTTGTAATGGGTGAAGTCTGTGCCAAGTTGGGGTTTGGCCACATAATGGGGCTTGGGTATAGTGAAGGACTGGACTCTGCATGAAGAGTTCTGGCCAGGAAAAAGGCTGTGCATAGTAAGGACATGCCCATGAATTGGTGTTTAGGTTTGGTGAGGGAATGGCCTCTGCCTGAAGTGGTCTGTACAGTGCAAAGTCTGTGCCTATTAGGGGCTTGCCCACATAATGGGGCTTGGGTGTGCTGAGGGCCTGGCCTGTGAGAGAAAAGCTTTTTACTAGGCAAAGTTTGTGCTTAGTAGGGGCGTGGCCTCATAATGGGGCTTGGGTTTGGTAAAGGACGGGCCTCTGCATGAAAGGCTCTGCACAATGTGAAGGCTGTTCATAGTAAGTGCTTGCCCACATAATGGGGTTTAGGTGTGGTGAGGGGCTGACCTCTGCTTGAAGAACTGTGTACAAAGTAAAAGTTGTCTGTAGTGATGGCTTCGCCACATAATTGGGGGTTGTAAGGAAATTCCTCTTTTTCCATGATCACCCCTGAGTTTTTGGACTGATGCTGCTGGTTGTTTGACTCTGAAAGTGCACTGAGGCCTACTAACCAGACCTCAGCACCATTGCTCTGACTCTTAAAAGATATATGTCTGAATGGTTCACCCACAATTGTCATAAGTTCCCTTACTTATAAATCCCCAGCATATAGAACCAGGGATCCAGAGGGCCCATAATATTCAGTATCTCTCGTGGACTGCAGCACTTATTTTTCCACCACAAGTGTGACAAAGCAAAGTGGGACTCCCAGCCTGCCCTTGCTAGCTGGCTGAGCAGTTTTGAACTGCCATTACAACTTTGCCATTCAAGGAAATTGCTAAGCCCCAAACCTCCCTTTTAATATTTATATGTTACCCCAAAAGCAGGCCTTCTCGGCCCTAAAGGCAGGGTGTATTATATTAAAACATTGAACATGCAGTTCTTAACTTAATGTGTCTCAACAGTAAAAAGCATGCATTGTTGTTTTTACAGTGGAAAGGATAGTAGCCCATTGGTGAGTACAGGGTTACATGCTGACAACTCAGCAGTGGTAACTTCTGAATGGGACTATTGAGTTTGATACTTGATATCTAGGGTCACTGCACTTAAAACCTATAAGTCACCCCTATAGCAGGCCATTACAATCCTGAGGGCAGGGTGCTTGGTTCTAAGTGTGAGTGCGCCCCTGCATGAGCAGGACACCCCTACAGCCTACGGAGGCCATTCTCCTGGGTTGTAAATGAATCAGCCATATACCATATAGAGGGGCACTGCGTTAGTATGCGATGACCATCTCGAAATCTAAAAAAAAACATGCATTGTTGCTTTACAGTGGAAAGGATAGTAGTCCATTGGTGAGTACAGGGTTACTCACTGACAACTTAGCAGTGGTAACTTCTGAATGGGACTACTGAATATGATACTTCAAGGTATCAAAAGAATTGTTGCATTAAACCTGACTTGATACCCAAGTCGAATTTAATGTAACATTTGCAATGGTGAGAAACTTCAGTAGTAGATGCTTTGTTGCCCACATTTTTTCAGCGACCAGTTACAGTTGCTGTCCATGAGACAGCCTTTTGCTCTCCTGTGGGGAGAAGTGAACAACTCTCTGGAAGACACACAAAGAGGCTGGAAGAGATGTGACCTCTCCTTGGCAAGAAGGCATGAGGGGTGTGTAGGAAAGTAGGATCTGCTTTTATGGATACCCCCACTTTTTGCCTGGTGCTAAGCTGTTATTGACAAGTCTGACTGGGATCTTGCTAATCAGGACCCCAGTCTCTCTGCTTTCTCCCTAAATTGCTATGTTCAGTACTTAGGTACATCCCAGATTGAATACTTAAGTACCCTTATCAGTCCCTAGTATATGGTACTAATGTACCTAGGGCATAGGTACCCCAGAGGTCCCCCATGGGCTGAAGCATGTATAATGCCACTTATGGGAGACCATTCAAACTGTAACTACAGGCCTGCCATTGCAGCCTGTGTAAACTGGTGTTAGCACCACTTATTAAAAGATATAGGTCTCCTATATCTAGGGTCACTGCACTTAAAATCTATAAATCACCCCTATAGCAGGCCTTTACAATCCTGAGGGCAGGGTGCTTGGTTCTAAGTGTGAGTGTGCCTCTGCACAAGCAGGATACCCCTACAGCCTACGGAGTCCATTCTCCCGGGTTGTAAATGAAGCAGCCATATACAGCGCAAGTACGCGAGGACCATCTTGAAATCGGCTGCAACAAATGCTATCATGTTTGGTATTAAACATGTTGGAATCATACCCCCACACCATAAACGTTGTGGGAGGTATGATTCCAAGCACTGGAACAAACCTGCGTTAGGCTCTCAGTGCTCCCGGTACCAGTCTTCTACACCCAGACAGCACAACATGGCTGCGGCCGACCAGAGACATGATTCTGCCCTCCTGCTGCTGAGCCAAGCTCGAGCAGGGGAAGGCAGAACAATAGGTATCCTGTCACAGGGAGGTGTGACCATATCCCAGACAGGATTTAGCTTATTGGGGACGGGTGGGTGCACTTGCCAGCGCCACTCAGTCTGCATGAGGGGCACATTTGGTGCCTCCTTGCATAGTCCAGTTCAAACCAGCTCTGGGAGCTGTTGGCTCCCGCTCTGGTGCAAAACTGGACAAAGGACAGGAGTATCCTCCCCACTGTACACAAGGCTTCTGCACATGCCGGCGTGTCTGTGACTGTCTCTATTTTATAGCAACAATATTGGTGGCGTGGTTTATAGAAACAAACCTGTAATTATGTTATTTCTTGTGACATTTGTCAGCAAATCAAACCGTCTACGGTCTCACGCCCACCACAAACACAGCTATGTATTTCTAATCAGCCATTTGGCTGTGTATATCTTGATCACTGCGGTCCATTGTCTTCTGATACTGCATATAAATACGTTTTTGTTGCAGTTGATTTGTGTACTAGATTCCTTTGGGTTTGGCCACAACACAGTGCTGACGCTCGAAATGTCATTAGAGATTTGCGTGTCTTTGTCGGGATGTATGCCTGTGGCAACTTCCATTCTGACCAAGGTCCAGCATTCGCCTCTAAGGCTTACAAGGATGCGATGAAGTCGGTGGGAGTGCTGGTGTAGTTTTTTTCTCCATAGAGGACTGAGGGCAATTCTATAGTGGAGCGGATGAACCGTGACTTAAAGCAATCTTTGACAGCTAGGGTCTTAGGTACTGGCAGGAACTGGCTGGCCCATTTGTATGGAGTTCAACGTGCACTCAATAATCTCCCTAGAAGATCTCTGGGTGGGCGGACCCCATATGAAATGCTCTTTGGCATTAAAATATTTGTGCCAGACCTTGATGGTCTAGACGTTGTGGCGACAGCCACAACCTTTGACGTAGATAATCATTCTACTATGTTACAGGACCTACAAAAGACCCGTGACAGCTACGCAACTGAACATTTGCCCTCTTCCAATGACACAGCAATGCGGATTCCGGTCGCCGGCTGGCTTCCTAAGATTGGAGATCTGGTACGAGAAAAGCTGGAGAACAAGAAAGAATTTGGTTCCTCTTATCGTGCACCGGTCCCAGTACTTGGATTGAAGGATATGCGCACAGTGATACTACCACCATTGCCTAGTCGCAAATAAAACAGATACATTTCAGTGGACAATGTCAAGCTACACCGTCTGGCCAATTCTGAATAGTGTAACTCCTGCAGTTTCATGCAACGCTATCTCTATGAATCCGGTGCATTGAACCTCTTCGACTAATCCTCGTATTGCGGAGGCTGAGATGGAAACTACTATTGTCCTTTTGCCTGTCCTGACTCCCACCTCTTCCAACACAGAAGTTGAGTATACTTACCCTGCGGAAGAATCCCACAGTGAAGTGCCGAACAGTCCTCGACAACATCAAGCTGAGGCCGCCCTACTGCCTTTGATGAATATGGGAGCAAGCGGTTATTTTGGGGACCGTACAAGCTTCTCTTATGACTCTTCCTCCTCGTCTTCCACTTTGGCACTTCCACCGACACAAACAAGTATTTTCATCTCTTGGTTCAAAAAGACTTACCTGGTCCCGCCCTGGACGTACATCTGGTTGATACTTATCCTGTTTTTCCTTTTTACGTCAATTGGATTTGTGACAGTATTTTTCTTGCTCATCAATGGTCATTATTTGCCAGAACACTCTGCTGTAAAAATGGTCGATGGAGTTCTGGCTCCACATACGTCGTCCCACATAATGAAACGTGATCAAGCCCTTGTGAACATTTCGGCTTTCCCTGTTGCAGATGACATCGTTTGGGATAAAGTAGCATTCAAAATCCATGGTCCGATGGAGGTCCTCAAGATACCATACATGTTTTCACGTTTCTTTAGGAGATGTGGTAACACCGGACATACATTCCGATGATTGGGATGTACAAGCAGTACAATCATTATTTTCAGATTTAAAGTATTATGCTACTGTTGATGCTGAAGATTTATATTTAAATTCTGCCAATTATACTGATTTATTCTGTTATCAACACTATGGCCATCATTTCTTACACAAGACGAACACGTTAAGACCTGTTTTTAATTACACACAATGGGAACATTGTCCAACTCCTTTACAGGGGATTTCTAAAACCCTTGGGGATAAGTTCACCTATTTCACGGATTATAACACGTCCAATCCAGAATCCTATTTTTTTAAATTACAATTGTTGTCTCAATCCAAATTTATTCGAACCCACACTAAAATAATATATTTCAATTCCTTTAGAACACTGGAGAGATACCACTGATTTGAAATCAATTTGGGGCACGAAGGCATGGCAGGTTCAGGGAACTGAAGCTTTACATCGTGCCTGCCTAATTCCGGCACAAATGTTATTTTAAATGATACAGTGCACCAAACTACTTGCTTCGGCCTGGCATTTGCAAAAAAATTAAATATCCTGTCCATTCCATCATTGGCAGAGTATGATAGTTGGCGCACACACACAAATTATTCGATCGCTGTATTGCAAACTCTGTTTCAAAATGACACTTTCAATGTCTCTGATGTTGACCCTACCGGTTGGTTGCTGTGGCAAAACAGTTCTAATGCATGCCAACAGCATTTTTATAATGTAACGCCTGGTTTCACACAGACTAGACCAGATCCACGTTTTCCACATTCACATTCAGTCACCACATATTCGGTGGGTAAATTGTGCCAACAATGGTTGGAACACTCCAATTTATCGTCAATAAAACAACACTTGTCACTCTTGTCGACCGACATCAATTTGGCTGATTTTATCTTAGGTCCTAGGATTCCTAGATCAAAGGGGTTTATCTATGCAGCTTACAATGAAGTATGGAAACTTTCGCAAATTGAAGCGGCGCATCGTCTGCGCCAAATTGACAAAGCCAATTTAGAAATAGTTCTTGCAGTAGTGGACAATAGCATCAATACACTGTCCTCATGCATTTATACCTTAGAGAATATTGTTTCTTCTGGTATTGATATTGTTCAGAATGATGTATCTGTGTTATATCATGGTCAAAATCAATTATGATCAGTGATGCAGTTTGCATGGACGTTACAGACTCTCAAAATGGGAAAAGTCCCTTGGGATTATTTGAATGCTTCTGCTTTGTTTTTACCATTTAATCTAACTGATAAACAGAGATTTATGTCCATGAAAGATGCTACATACACGCTTGTGCACATTGAACAATTAGAACACTTGCCATTCTCTGTGGCGGAGACAGATTCAGCTGTATGGTTAATTCATGGGGTTATCTCTCTCCCATTTTCGCTGTTTCAATTTAAATCTTGCATGAAACATTTCCCAATAGGCCGCTTTGAACCCCTGGGAAGTACGTTTCTCCATGAATTGTGGTCCCTACCTTTCACGTACAGATGTCAATGGGAGGATAAGGAAGTTTTCCTAACAGGGGAGGACTGCGATTCCACAGTGGGACATTTCCTAGTTTGTAAACACAAGTTACACGGCGCTTGTAACGTTTCCGCACCTAATCTTGCTTGTTTTTTAAAAGGAAGTCCCGTCCCAGCAATAATTCCCGCTTTTACATTGCTTACTAACGGCAGCTATCTTATTTTGAATAACCACGACTCCTGTGGTTTACAGGCAGGAATCCCGTATATAGTAACAGTTTCACAACGTGTTACTTGTTGTAGCAATGTGCTTTTTCCGCCCCCGCATGAGAAAGTAGATAGCTCCATTTGGCCTTCCATTCCGACTTTGAAAACAAATTTCAACAAATTAAGCAGACTTAAAGCGCTATTGTTTCAACAAGAAGTGGCCCTCACTTCAGCTCGAGAGACCTTCGAATTGCAGGTGGCTAGAACATCTAGCGAGATTCAGTCACTTCTGAACACGAACCTACCACTTCACTTTGGGGAGCTTATACATCAAATATTTAATGCGTCTGGCACCCAATGCCTTGCTCAGTTTTTCTAAGCTTGTCGGATCCGGCCTTGTGACCTCTTTTCAGGTGATATTTGGAGTAATACCAGCTTTTATTCATTCTATTTTTTCTAGTGTCTTTGGAGGGTTCCCATTATTACTGGTGCTAGCTGGTGGAATCCTGATGCTCCTGCTCCTGCTACGCAATGGCTGCTCATCTTGTGGTAATGCACAGACCAGGCCAATTGCAACTGTACCGTGACCGAATGCAACAACTTTTTGGATGCTTGCCATTAGCGACGCTTAGCGTGAGTTATGGACTAACTTTTCGCTTTGCCTACTTCACTTGCGTGCAACCTGTATTCTACTGTCAGTGGTGCCCCTTCTACTGGGCTTTGGATTTATGCCCCTCCAATACGTCATGAACGGACCCGGATTATGACCAGTTAATGGGTCCCTTAGTGACCCATGAGCAGGCCTGTTCCAGGGATGGGCGTATGGCGCATGCAGCTGCACTTGGAGTCTTGGCTGGGTGGAATATCTGTGCGGCTGCGCAGAACCTATTATGACAGAGCTTCATCGAATATCACGCAAGTTGACCGGATATGCTTTTGGAAGCATCTGATTATGACGAACACATCTGTTCCTTCGGCCTACTTGATTGGATGGCATCCCTTTTTTCTACTAACGATAGGGATGACCTTTTGGAATGCATTGCATTGTTGAGTTCACGTGCTTTGATGGATTCATCACCTCCATATTAGTCGCGTTTTTTGTGCAATGACAAATTTTAAACAACATAAATTTTTTTTATTTTTTCCAATTTGTTTTTTTTGTGCGTATTTGAACTCTACTTACCCTTGAAATCTTTTTTGGTCTTTTCTCTATATACTATGACCTTACCAAGGGGAGGGTGTTATATGGCCATTAGGGTCATTGTGGACATTGCTAAGTTAGCATGAGCTCTGCTGCCATGATGCTGCTTTTGCGCACGTTACTACATGACTTTGTTTTGCAAGACTCTGTTTGTGCCTTTCACATGAGAACTGTCTGCTTTCTGCGTTCTCTGCCTGTTCCTGGAGTTTAGTCTAAACACGATGTGCAAGGTGGATAAACAATGCCCCTTGCTCTTCTGTTCTGGTCAGTCCCTAGCAACTAGACAAAACATGCTAACACAGCTGCGCTGCTGGAAACTCGTGCTTTGATATTACGGGGATGCATGTTGTTCTGACACACACTTGGAGAGGGACCTTTCCAGGGAGAAGAGCTATGCTGTTCCTATGATGTAAAACTTCCATATAGGCACTAAGGTATGGGGTCTGCTGACAGAGCCCAGAGATCTTCCTTTATATAATAAACTTCACCTTACCAAGGGGAGGGTGGTTAGGCCTTATAGTCCTTATTCCACTGCCTGTATATGATGACATCCCCCTTTACATTCTATGGAATTGTAATAATGCTAATTGTGGTAGGTTCATGCATTTCACTGCTGGTAGTGGCCCGTATACTGCATTATAGAGCACAATAGTTAAAATAAACAAACTATAACAGTGACTCTGACCATTCTTATTGTGGACAAGTACGAGTGAGTGAGCGAAAGGATATGTCTTGCTACCGTGATTCCTGAGAGAGTCGGGAGTGTTGTGTTCTGAGTTGTCTAATCATTTGTAGCTTCATGTTTATGTAGGAGAACGAATGAAACACTATAGCTAGTCGGTTTTGGGTACTAAGGTGGTAGGAAGGTTCAGCCCCTATACACCGAGGTCTTGTTTTCCTTCGCAAAGTTCTGTGTAGGTGCAGAATCCCCACAACAGGCTTACCTGGGTGTAGGTCCCTGGATTCATTGTGGGACACAAATCAATTCTGACACCACTTCAACTTCCACCGTCAGGGCACTATGTACTTCGCTGGACTTCGTTTGGGCTCAACTTCATCTCCCTTCCAGTCTGCTGCATCGTCTGTGCTTGTGCACCATACAGGAACCTTCCAAGGCCTGTGGGCATCCAAGACACCTGAAGGAATCTCCCTTGAAGTGAAGGAGTCACTTCCCTGAATCTGCAGGCACTGCAACTAAGCTGACCGGTCTGCTGATCCTGAGTTCCCCTGGACTCCGAAAGGCTCAGCAACACAGGTGGTGGTTCTCCTTAACTCTCGAGGCTTGCCCTCTCACCAATTTTGAGGCCAGCATCCCTCGTGGGAGCCGCAGGAACCGGACCCCTGTGCACTGCGCTGACTTGCTGATGCAAAGGCTTGTTGGCTTCCTTCCAGCAAGATCTTTTCGGCTTCAAGTAGTCCCAACCTAAAGCATCTCCAGTGACCAGAATATTCAACCACACCACATTGTCTGCACCATGGCCTGCATCTTTTGATGAGCTGCTCGAGGTCATCTTGCGACTCCAGTGCCTCCGGCCTGTGGGTCTTGTTGAGGGTCACCTTTGTTTCTTTTGGGCTCCCCTGATTGGGCAGGGACTGCCCTGACTCCCCTGCTTGTGGTGAGTCCCCTGGACAATGCTGGTCCAGACATTGCACCTGCTTTGACATCCACATTGTTTGCAGTTGCCAAGGCTTGTTGGTGCTCCCGACGGACACCGACCCCCAACTCTCAACATCTGATGTGGGACAGCTCGGGTATGGCTCCTGGTGTTCCACAGCATCGCCTGGTCCTCACAGCTGCAGAGTCAAGGTCACCGTCAGCTCTCCTGTAAGTCCAGACATCGGTGGGCATTCGTCTTCAAGGTCTCTGGGTCACTCCTGAGTGACATAGACTCTGTCCACTCTGCTTGCAGGTACTCTTCAACTTGAATCCACCTTCAGATTCCTCCAGACACTTTCTCCTTCTCCAGCAGCGGCACTTTCCTGAAGTCCTCCATTGGGCTCGACTACGATTCCGACACCGCTTCACACCTATGCACCTGGCTTCCCTGGTGAAGGTAATGTGGGTACTAGAGTCCACGCAGAAGGGTCCTTAATCTCTAAAATTGCAACCGCAACTTACACATTGATTTGTACGGAGAGCGCGGTTTTGTTCTCACACTGCACACCATCTCCGTGAGGTTCCTAGTTACTCACCTTGGGTGGTTCTTTGGGTCCCCAACACTTCTACGTCCTCTAGGCATTGTCCTGACATGATTCATGGTTCTAATACCATTTTCTTAGTATATGGTTTGGTCCCACTCTGGGGTCTACTGTGTATTCTGTGCTATTTACGTGATTTCTATGCAAAGTATTGTGTGCATTGTACATATCTCCGGGTAGGAGATATCTGTATGTGTTAGTGAGTGTTATATAATAAATACATATTTTCATAAATAAGTTGTGTGGTTCTCTTTCACTTAATCTATACCTATAAGATTGCATTCTGGTAAAACAAGCTGCTTTACACTCCTTCTGGACTAAGCCTGAAGGCTGCTCTCCACAGCTACCACTTAGAGAGCATTCTAAGGTTGTCTAAGACCTCTTAAATCACCATAAGGGTTGTCTGGACTGATGCAGGGTGTCCACTTACATAAGTGTACATCATATACCAGGCCAGCCTCTCACATTGGTGTGCAGTGGTTGGGATTCAAGCCTGTATTGTTTTACCAGATAAATCTTGGTGTGATTAATTGAAAAAACATCACTTATACTAGGCACGTATAATACAAGCTTAGAATAGTACATTCTACTGAACCTAGGGTTGGGTAGTCAAGGGTCTAGAACACCCTTTCTCCAACCTCAGAGAGTTTAGTTCCCACTGGATTAGGTAGGTGCAACACCACACCAAACTTAGTACATCTGCTAAAGGAGATGCCAGTGGCTCTCTGCCTTCTAGAGACAGTGAGCTTTCATTCCAAGAACTGGAAGCACTGTGTGCCTCTAGAAAGCTTAATACAGGGAAAGGCCCTAATACTCAACGCGTCTTAGAGGTCTTACTGTTTGATGACCTACAGAAAGCTAGTGGGTCAGATGATTAGGAAAGAGTGGGTGGGCAGGGGATAGGAGATAGGACAGGAGGAGAACCCCTCTATGATCTTGAATCTAACCATGACCAGGAGGAGCCCAATGACCCCCACCTGGAAAACTCAGATCTCCCAGAGGATACTACAGGTGGCGCAGAGGGTGCCTCCTTTGTTCCTCCTGGGACGGTTCAGAGTAGACCAAGGAGGTCTAGATCCTCCTCTAGAGAATCCAAGGCTTCAGAACAGTCAATAGGGACCTCCATATCTAGTAAGAGGGAAAACTCTTTGGATAGGGAATACCAACTTCTTGAACTTGAGCAAGCAAGGCTTAGGCTCAGGTAAGAGCAGTTGGCCCTTGACAAAGAGCCCCTAGAAGTCCAGAAAGCTAGGAAGAAATTGGGACTAGAGTCCCATGGTGGCAGCAACAGTGTCCCTAGAGTTAGAGAAACGTCTTTTGACTGTAGGAACCTGAACAAGATAGTCCCTCCCTACCATGTTGGGGATGACATCCACAAATGGAGAACTGCCTTTGAAAGGGCCTGTAAAGTTCAGAGGGTCCCCCAGGAGCAGTGGGAAGCGATCTTGGTGCTCTCCTTTGCTGAAAAAAGGTAGAGATAAGCTCCTCACTGTTAGAGAAGAGGATGCTGATATTTACTCTGAGTGCTCTCATAGATGGTTTTGGCTTGACCACTGAACAGTATAGGATTAAGTTCAGAGACACCCAGAAAGCACAAACCCAGGACTGGGTAGATTTTGTGGATAGTTCCATTAAGGCTCTGGAAGGCTGGCTACATGGAAGCAAAGTGCATGACTACCAAGGATTGTACAATTTGATTATGAGAGAGCAGATCCTTAATAATTGTCAGAACTCGCTTTTGCTTCAGTACATAATTCCAAAAAAGGCAAGAAGAAACCTTGGTGTTACTTGTGTAAGGTGAGAACCCATTGGACAAAGGATGCTGATTGTCCAATAGCCAAGGAAACCACTCCTACTACCACTGCCCCTAAGGCAACTGCTCCCCCTAGAACAAGTACAGGTGATACTACAGGAAACAAGGGATTAGTGGTGTTAACCTTGGGTTCTGAGATGGGTTCTGACCTAGTCAGAACTCCAGCTCAGGCTGTTTTAGTCTGTGATGGTGGCATAGATCGTGCCACCTTACTGATAAGTCCCTCTAACTTGGGCAAGTACAGACAGCAGCCTTTAATCAATGGAAAAGAGGCAATGGCCTACAGGGACACAGGGGCCAGAGACACCATGGTGACAGAGAAACGTGTGTCTCCTGACCAGATCATACTTGGACAAGTGTACCAAGTGACCAATGCTAGCAATGTCAGGACTGACCATTCCTTGGCAGTTGTGAATCTCAGCTGGGGAGGAGTAACTGGACCTAAGAAGGTTGTGGTATCTTGAGACCTACCTGTAGATTGTTTGTTGGGCAAGGATTTGGAAACTACAGCCTGGGCTGAAGTAGAGTTCAGGACTCATGCAGAAATGTTGGGCATGTCTGCGAGTGTGTTTGCTGGCACAAGGGCTCAGGCCAAACAGCTTACCACTGAACAGGCCCTGGATCCTGGAACAATGGACCAGGTTCTTCCCAAGAGAAGGAGCAGGAAGGGTAAGGCTTTGCCCGCCTCACAGACTCAGAGAGAGGATCAGTCTCCCGAGGAAGATGATCTTAGTCCCTGTGAAGGTACTGCTTAAGAGGAACATGGGCCTGATCAAGCTGAGTTCTGGGGGGCAGGGGGCCCTCCCAGAGCAGATTTGAGTTTGAAGCAGCAGACCAGCCGCACTCTTGAACCCCTCAGAAAGCAAACTGCTGCTGAGACAAAAGGGAATATCAGTGGGTCCCATAGGATCTACTGGGATGAAGGACTTCTGTACTCAGAGGGTACAGACCCCAAGCCTGGTGCCACCAGGAGGTTGGTAATACCCCAGAAGTTTAGAGGTTTCCTACTCACCCTAGCACATGATATTTCTCTGGCAGGACACTTAGGGCAAAGTAAGACTTGAAACAGGTTTGTCCCTCATTTTCACTGGCCCCATATGTCTGAAGACACTTAGGAGTTTTGTCGCTTCTGTGCTACTTGCCAAGCCAGTGGTAAGTCAGGTGGTACCACAAAGACCCCCTTAATTCCACTTCCAGTGGTTGGGGTTCCCTTTGAAAGTGTAGGGATTGACATTGTTGGTCCCTTGAACACTCCAACTGCATCTGGGCACAGTTATAATTGGTGGTGGACCATGCCACTAGGTACCCAGAGGCCATTCCCCTTAGAACCACTACAGCTCCTGTAGTGGCCAGGGCCCTCCTGGGATTCTTTTCCAGAGTGTGCTTCCCTAAGGAGGTCTTGACAGACAGAGGTACAAACTTCACGTCAAGTTACATAACTGCAATGTGGAATGAGTGTGGAGTGAATTATAAATTCACCACACACTATCATCCTCAATGCAATGGGCTTGTTGAAAGGTTCAGCAAGACCCTAAAGGGTATGATCATGGGGCTACCAGAACAACTTAGGCAAAAATGGGATGTCCTACTAACCTGCCTTCTTTTTGCCTACAGAGATGTTCCTCAGAAAGTGGTTGGCCACAGACCTTTTGAATTTCTGTTTGGACATCCAGTTATGGGTCCCTTGTGTCTAGTGAAAGAGGGACGGGAGTTGCCTCTCAAACAGGACATAGTGGACTATGTACTTGGCCTGCGTTCTTGTATGGCAGAGTACATGAAGAAGGCCAGCAGAAACCTGGAGGCCAGTCAAGAACTCCAAAATGCTTGGCATGACCAAAAGGCTGTTCTGACTGTTTACCAGCAAGGTCAGAAAGTGTGGGTGTTGGAGCCTGTGGCCCCAGCAGCTCTCCAAGACAAATGGAGTGGACCCCACACTATACTTGAGCAAAAGGGTGACGTCACCTACTTGGTGGACCTAGGTACTCCAAGAAGTCCCCATAGAGTACTTCATATGAAACCTTTTGTTGACAGGGCTGACATGGGCTTGCTCATGGCAACTGATAAGGGACAGGAGGAAGAGAGTGACCCTCTCCCTGATCTCATCTCTCAGAACCCCAATGATGGATCTGTAGATGGAGTGGCCTTGGCAGGCAGCCTCACTGATCAACAGCAGACTGATTGCAGGAAAGTCCTCAATCAGTTCAGGCATATGTTTTCTTTGACACCTAGTCAAACCACCTGGTGTACCCATGAAGTGGACACAGGTGATAACCTACCTGTTAAGAATAAAATCTACAGGCAGTCTGACCATGTCAGAGATTGCATCAGGACAGAGGTACAGAAGATGCTGGAGCTGGGGGTAATTGAGCCCTCAGATAGCCCTTGGGCTAGCCCAGTAGTCCTAGTACCCAAACCTCACACCAAGGGTGGAAAAAGAAAAATGAGGTCTCAATGCAGTCACTAGGCCTCATGCTCATCTAATTCCCAGAGCAGATGAACTTATAGATACTTTGGCCTCAGCCAAGTTTCTGAGTACATTTGACCAGTCTGCTGGCTACTAGCTACTGGCAAATCAGACTAGTTGAGGATGCCAAGCCAAAAACAGCATTCCCAACCCCTAGTGGGCATTATCAATTTATTGTAATGACCTTTGGTTTGAAGAATGCACCTGCCACATTCCAGAGGTTGGTGAACAAAGTTCTAACAGGTCTGGAAGCCTATAGTGCAGCATATCTAGATGATATAGCTGTCTTTAGCTCCACCTGGGAGGATCACCTGGTCCACCTCAAGAATGTTTTGGAGGGTCTGCAGAAACCTGGCCTCACTATCAAGGCTACTAAGTGCCAAATAGGGCAGAGCAAGGTTATATACTTGGGCCACCTGGTAGGTGGAGGTCAGGCTCAACCACTACAGAGCAAAATGCAGACCATAATAGAATGGATTGCTCCAACTACCCAGACTCAGGTCAGAGATTTCTTGGGCCTGACTGGGTATTACAGAAGATTTGTGAAGGGATATGGGTCCATAGTGACTCCCAAGAATGATCTGACATCTAAGGAAATGCCCAAGAAAGTGCAGTGGACAGTAAGCTGTCAAAAGGCATTTGATGACCTCAAGCAGGCCATATACACTGCTCCCATTCTGCAAAGTCCTGACTACTCTAAAACTTTCATTGTCCAGACAGATGCATCTTAGTTAGGGGTAGGGGCTGTGTTATCACAACTGAATGCAGAGGGCCAGGATCAACCAGTAGCTTTTATCATAAGAAGGTTGACCCCCTGGGAGAAACGTTGGTCAGCCAAAGAGAGGGAGGCCTTTGCTATGGTCTGGGCCCTGAAGACTTTGAGGCCCTACTTGTTTGGCACTCACTTCATTGTTCAGACTGACCTTAAGCCCCTCTTATGACTTAAATAGATGAAGGATGAAAACCCCAAACTTTTAAGGTAGTCCATTTCCCTACAGGGGATGGACTATACAGTGAAACATAGACCTGGGAGTAACCATACCAATGCAGATGGACTCTCCAGATATTTCCACTTAGAAAATGAAGACTCACTGGGCAAGGTTAGTCTCATCTCCTTACGTTTCGGGGGGGGTTGTGTAGGAAAGTAGGATCTGCTCTTATGGTTACCCCCACATTTTACCTGGTGCTAAGCTGTCATTGACTAGTCTGACTGGGATCCTGCTAATCAGGACCCCGGTCACCACTTATCAAAAGATATAGGTCTCCTATATCTAGGGTCACTGCAATTAAAATCTATAAGTCACCCCTATAGCAGGCCTTTACAATCCTGAGGGAAGGGTGCTTGGTTCTATATTTGAGGGTGCCCCTGCACAAGCAGGACAACCCTACAGCCTACGGAGTCCATTCTCCTGCGTTGTAAGTGAAGCAGCCATATACCATATAGAGGGGCACTGCGTAAGTATGCGATGACCATCTCAAAATCGGCTGCAACGAATCCTATTGTGTTTGGTATCAAACATGTTGGAATCATACCCCCACACCATAAATGGTGTGGGAGGTATGATTCCAAGCTCTGGAACAGGCCTCCGTTAGGCTCTCAGTGCTCCCGGTACCAGTCTTCTAGACCTGGACAGCACAACATGGCTGCTGTCGACCAGGGACACGATTCTGCCCTCCTGCTGCTGAGCCAAGCTCAAGCAGGGGAAGGCAGAACAATAGGTATCCTGTCAAAGGGAGGTGTGACCACCACCCAGACAGGATTTAGTTTATTGGGGGCGGGTGGGTGCATTTGCCAGCATCACTCAGTCTGCATGAGGGGCACATTTGGTGCCTCCTTGCATAGTCCAGGCCGTTGGTTCCTGCTCTGGCGTGAAACTGGACAAAGGACATGGGAGTATCCCCCCCACTGTCCAAACCCTCTCCTGGGAGGGTCCCATGAATCATCCCAATCCTTTCCTTAGGGTCCTCAAGGGCTTACCTGGGTGTAGGTCCCTAGATTCGTCGTGGGATACAATTCAATTCAGACACCACTTCAACTTCTACCGTCTGGGCACTCTGGACTTCGCTGGACTTCGTTTGGACTCAAGTTCATCTCCCTTCCAGTCTGCTGCATCGTCTGTGCATGTGCACCATACAGGAACCTTCCAAGGCCTTTGGGCATCCAATACACCTGAAGCAATCTCCTTTGGAGTGAAGGAGTCCCTTCCCTGCATCTGCAGACACCACAACTAAGCTGACCGTTCTGCTGATCCTGAGCTCCCATGGACTCTGAAAGTCTCTGCAACACAGGTGGTGGTTCTCCATAGCTCTCGAGGTCTGTGCTGCCACTTCACCAAGTACGAGGCCAGTATCACTCGTAGGAGCCGCAGGAACTGAACCCCTGTGCACCACATCAACTTGCTGTTGCAAAGGCTTGTTAGCTTCCTTCCACCAAGATCTTTGGGCTCCAAGTAGCTCCAACCTCAAGCATCTCCAGTGACCAGAATCTTTGTCCACACCACATTGTCTGCACCATGGCCTGCATCTTTTGGTGAGCTGCTCGAGGTCCTCTTGCCACTCCATTGCCTCCGGCCTGTGGGTCCTGTTGAGGGTCACATTTGTTTCTTTTGAGCCCCTCAGATTGCTTGGGCCTGCACTGACTCCCCTGCTTGTGGTGAGTGCCCTGGACCTTGCTGGTCCCGACATTGCACCTTTTTTGACGTCCACGTTGTTTGCAGTTGCCAAGGCATGTTGGTTCTCCAGATGGACACCAACCCCCCAACTCTCGACATCCGACATGGGACAGCTCGTGCATAGCTCCTGGTCTTCCACAGCATTGTCTGGTCCTCACATCTGCAGAGTCAAGGTCACCGTCGGCTCTCCAGCAACTCCAGACATCGGTGGGCATTTGTCTTCCTTGGCTCCGGGTCACTCCTGAGTGACATAGACTCTGTCCCCTCTGCTTGCAGGTACTCTTCAACTTGAATCCACCTTCGGATTCCACCGGACACTTTCTCCTTCTCCAGCAGCGGCACTTTCCCGAAATCCTCCATTGGGTTTGACTGTGGTTTCCGACACCACTTCACACCTATGCACCCAGCTTCCCTGGTATAGGTAGCGTGGGTACTATGGTATCCACGGGTGGGGTGGCTCTCCAACCTTCTGTTTTCCACAGGATTTCTTCAGGGTCCACGGGGAAGGGTCCTTAATCTTTAAAATTGCAACCGCAACTTACACATTGATGTGTACGGAGAACGCAGCCGTGTTCTCGCTCTGCACACGTTCTCCGTGGGTTTCCTAGTCACTCACCTTAGGTGGTTCCTTGGGTCCCCGACACTTCTACGTCCCCTAGGCATTGTCCTGACATGAGTTGTGGTTCTCATACCCCTTTCTTAGTATGTGGATTGGTCCCCCCCTGGGGTCCACTGTGTATTCTGTGCTATTTACGTGATTTCTATGCAAAGTATTGTGTGCATTGTACATATCTCCGGGTAGGAGATATCTGTATGTGTTAGTGAGTATTATGTAATAAATACATATTTTTATAAATACATTGTGTGGTTCTTTTTCACTTAATCTATACCAATATGATTGCATTCTGGTAAAACAAGCTGCTTTACACTCCTTCTGGACTAAACCTGAAGGCTGCTCTCCACAGTTACCACTTAGAGAGCTTTCTAAAGTTGTCTAAGACCTCTTAAATCACCATAAGGGTTGTCTGGACTGGTGCAGGGTGGCCACTTACATAAGTGTACATCATATACCAGGCCAACCTCTCACAGGGTGTGAGCCCAAAGGTGGAGCTTCAAAGAGTAAGTTGCCTTTGAAGGGCAAAGGTGAGGACACGCAAGCAGGACTGCTCTTTTGTTCTTGCAGACAGGCTGGCCTCTGGGTATGTATCAGCCATATAGCCACACCTCAAGGATGGGCTAATGAACTCCACACACATTGAGAATGGTTCTAACATGTTGGGAGTGGGCAGAATAGTACACTCTGGGTTAGCTGGATACCACACTTTACAGGAAGTCATCACAAGGTGGGAGGGTAACTGGTAGCCCATTGGCTAATAGTTGTCACATCCACCAAGGGCACAAGCTGGGAATAAAGGTGGCAACTTTTGCACCCCATTCCCCAGGGCCATATTTCTTTTTAAAGTGAGGGGCTCCTTTTGGCCACCCTCCCCGAGCCTCATTAGGCCCTGTGGACCCAATTCCCCAGGGCCATATCTACAATAATAGGGGAAAAGGGCTTCACAGCCAAACTCCATGAGCCTATTATGGCACAGGGGACATCATCCCCTGGGGTCCACATTATTTACAGGTGGGTGCCCACTCAGGCGACGCACCATGCACAATGTTGGGAGTCACGGGGGATCCCCAGGGCCCCTGCAGCTCCAATAAGCTCCCTGCATGCTATTGGTGCTGCTATTTATGCTGCTCCCTCCAGGTGGGAGCAATCTGTTCATCTGTATCCCTGCTTGCATCAGTGCAGGCAGGGAAATAGATCACAAGTCTGCTCCCTGCTAGTGGGAGCAATTTTATAGCTTCCGCCCGCTGTGAGCAGACTGTGTGTTTTCTCCAATTTCGCGGTAGATTAAAAAATGATCCCGCCAGGCAGGAGCAAACACAAATTTCCCTGTCTGGTGCAGGCAGGGAAACTACTGTGTCCTGAGGGTGGGCTCTTCGGGACACAGCAAGAGAGCTAGCCCTGGGGATGGAAGCCAAATAAAAGCTGAGGGTGTGGGTCTTTAAAAAGTTTATTGGCCCAGGGGAATTGGGTCCTAGGCACCTTTGAAGGCTCAGGAAAGGGGGCTGGGTGGCCCCCTCCCCTTTTTTGGATGTTTCAGCCCTGGAATTGGGCTGCCTGGGGCCCATAATGTCTCGGGGAGGGGGGCCATATGTCCCCCCTCAACGTTTGTGAACATTAAGGCCATAGGGGTGGGCTCCTCATATCCTATAATGGCTCGGGAGTGGGCCATGCGCTCTCCTCCCTTTAATTAAACAATGCAGCCCTACGGTCCAGGTTTTCTGTCCTAATAACTTTGGCACCGTTTGATGGATCTCCATGATTCTTTCCAAAAAGGTGCTACATTTTGCCTAGTTTGTGCATGGGAAGTTTCGGGATGACCCGCAAAGTGGGGGCTGAGAAAAAAGGGGGTTTCTAAAATGTGAAATCACCATATATTTTCCATACACTTCTTTACGATGGGCTACAGCAAAAAACAGCTGAAAGGAATTACACGAACTTTGGAAAAAAAGCTATATCTAGGTCCGCAGATTGTGCTTTTTGTTGCAAATCTGTTCAGTAGCTTTTGAGAAATGAAGTTTAAAAAATAATTGTATATCTGGGCAATTGGGTGCACGAGAATCTATAGAGTCTTGTGGGAGCACCAATTTAAAAATAGTATTCAGATTGGCCCAGAGAGTGGTATTTCCCTGGGGCCATCTCACTACCGTGAGAGTCAGACTTCTGCGGGAGCGGGCAATCTGAGTGGCTGCCAGCAACATGAGAAAAATGTTGCTGGCAGCCAATCCCGGACTTGGGGTCTCACTAGCTATGTGCTGGGGAGCCCACCACCAGGACATAGCAGTTTCCCTGTCCACACCTACGCAGGCAGGGAAACCTGTATTTGATCACGCTTGCAGCAGCTTTAAAAATGCTCCTGCCCACTGGGAGTGGACTTTTGATCTGTTTCCCTGCCTGTGCTGATGTGGCCACCTTCCCTTACATAAAAAGGCCCTGAGGGATAGAGTCCCCAGGGTGCAACAAGGCTCAGTAGAGGGTTGCGTGGCCCCCCGGGTGCTCCCTCCTTAATTATTAGAAATGGCCATGGGGATGGGGTCCCAGGGCCTAACAAAGCTCGGGTAGGAGGGCTGCATGCCCACCTTCTCATAGTTTTTAGAAATGGCCCTGGAGGTGGGGTCCTCAGGGCCTAATAAGGCTCAGAGATGGGGGCTACATTGCCCTCTTACCTTTAAAAATGTAAGGCCCTGTGGCCTCTAGGGCCTAATGGAATTAATTGGGCTCAGTGAGGGGGGCCACGTGGCCCACCTCCCCTTTGGAAAACAAGGTCCTGGGGGATGGGCTCCACTAGGTGAGACCCTGTGGCCAACCCCCCTCTGTGCACGGCCAAAGGCCATGTACAGTGTGGGGTTGGCTGTCTTTGGGGGGGCTGGCCAGAAGGCCTCGTTGTAGGCCAAGTCTTGTGGCCAACCACCCACTGTGAATGACTGAATACCCTGTTCAGTGTGGGGTTGACTGCCTTTACAAGGGTTGGTATGCTGCCAGGCCCTTGTGGCCAACCCCCTTTGCACTAGGTCAAAGGCCGCGTGCAACATGACTTTGTCTACATGCCGAGGGTTGGTCATAGGGCCAAGCTGTATGCCAGGCCCTGCATTAAACCCTCCGCTGTGCAGGGCAGAAGGCAGTGCACAATGCGGTTTGGATTTATGTATGGTAATTAAATATTACTTTAAATATTACCTAAAGAGAAATTCAAATAAAAAAACAAAGGTTAAAGTAATGTTATAGATAGGTGAATTTGCCAGTAACAACATTAATGTTTTGAAAAAAAACAACACAGGAATTCACCAGTTATAGTTCGCCCCTGCAATGCACTACTTATGACCTCACATATTACATCACTCATGACATGTTCTTTGACATTTATGATCTCACTGATGGCATCTCAAATGACATAATTACCTCTCAGGATTGTTTTTGTGCAGGAAGGTCTCCCTTCCTACACATAAGCAATCCTGCATGCAGCACAGGCATCCTTGCACCATGGTGCAAGTGTGCCTGCATTTCTGCTAGCCTGCCCATTGTGCACAGAAGGAAAAGTCATGAATGCAACATATGCCTTAAAAGGCTTGCTGTACTGGACTGCTCCACTATTTCATAAATATGCCCCTAAGTATCTACTACATAGAATCTTTGCCCTGTTGGAAGTTTTTCTGCAGAACCAGAAAATTTGAGTCACCTGCACACAAAGTTACTCTTCAATACAAAGATTTATAAAATGTTTAATACCTCTACACACCTATGGTGCATTAGAAGCACATGCGTTTTGTAAACACTTACACCCATTACACAGGCTGTACAAAATTAAGTAGAAATGTAAGATGGTACCTACCTGGCACTATGTAAACTGTAAAACAAACGAACACACTTATTGGATAATGTCATCAGTGTTGTCACCAGTAATGTCATCAATGCTGTAATTTGAGATGCCATAGGTGATGTCATAAATTATGTCATAGAACATGGCATGAGTGATGTAATATTTGAGGTAGTAAGCAGTGCATGGCGTGGGCACAAACTGTAGTTAGCTCTGCTAACTGTAACTGGTGAATTTAATGCTATCACTGACAAATTGACCTAACTATTACGTTATTTTAATCTTTTGATTCTTCGGTGAATTTCTACATTTAAAAAACAACAAAAGCAAATCTTTTCATCACACCTAACTACAATATTAATATAACCTTTGTTTTTTCCAGTGAATATATATATATATATATATATATATATATATATATATATATATATATATCTCGGACAACGTCCCCCCTTTCCAGAAGGAACGGGCACACACAGAGACTTACAGGAAAACAGGCATGATGCATTTCGGATTAAGTTCGTCCTTCGGATGCCCTTTAAAAACAACCAGTGTTGTCTGTGTCCAGATCTTTATAACGGCAGCTTTGCTTCGATAGGCGAGCAGAACATGGTGGGACTGGCATGGATTCGGGTAGTCCAGGTAAGTACCTTCCCCATGTGGGTGGCGCCCTCATTCCCGCCAATGACACCACTTCTTTGCGCACAGTACTGCCGTTCCCATAAGCCTTCATCCTGCCGCCATTTGGTCCCTCGGGAAATCCCGACATGGATTTATGACCGAAGTCGGTCCCAACAAGTGTTGCTGATTGCTGGAATGACGGCGGTACAGCAGTGTTTCCAAGAACGTTGAAAGCCACCAAAGTTTTGCCACTTCGCCTGCTGTACTGCTTGAGGAAGGGGTGCCCAAGGTGCTAAGTGGCAACAGGAAACCTCTGCTCCACTTAAGGAAAAGAGCACGCACACGAGGGCTATTCAGGTAAAGGCACTTTTATTCAATTTAAGCCTCCTCCGACCCAGCACAGAGAGACGCGTTTCGGCTGTCGCAGCAGCCTTCTTCAATCTGATTGGCGCCATTTTAGTATCGGCCTATATACTCCGCTATAATCATAGACATAAAAGAGGTTATGTTAACTAAAGTTCGTTCATATTTTAAAATTGGTGGACCAAATGCTCGTATAATACATATATACAGTGTAAATAGTGTCTATAGTGGAAATTATTGTTGTGAACAACAACTAATGCATCCAATCTTTTATCCCTACGTGCATAATGCACAGAAGAAGCCACTGTGACACATAGAATAAACTGTACTAGAGGCACCACAATAGTAAAATAAAATGAACAGCCTTCATGAACATTTGAACCAAGTAATCACATAGGCCCTAATTAAAACCATCGCGCTAGTTACACAAATAATATTTGCATGTGAAAATAAATCGCATTGCATTCATCTTAGGCTGAAGGCGAGACACGCCACTTTACAACATTAATTCTTTGCATAGGCAGGCCCCTTTAAAAATAAACTCATGAGGTCCCATTTGGTTCTTATTATGAAATGAAAGACTGGTATATCGATGTACATTCTCGGGGTTAGACTCACGCTCTTAAACAAACATTACTGTCTAATAGCTGTCCGCATGATTCCACACACGATACAAGATACAGGAGCCAACATACATGTGAAAATATAGCATCGCAAATATGTACTAAGTGCCTCCTTTATACTTCAGAAACAGTGTCCAAATCCTCCGACCGGGACTACTGCTCCCATAATGCCTTGATCTGTATCATGCAAAGCGTTGTGAGGCTTCGTCAGTATGCCCACACCAAAGAACAAACAGGCACACGAAAATACCTCGGCGTCCTTATGTTCTAAGGTAAAGTCTAAAAATCTCCCCAATTTATAATCGCATGTCTTTCATCTCTGAGTTCAAGCCCGGACTCTCTGGGGCTTTAAACATGAGTGAATTGATCCAATACATATCAGGTGTAAGATCAGGCAGTCTCCACTTATTGCAGCCACATGCATTGTGTAAACGAACACATAAGCGGGGTCGGGGGAGACCAATACATAAAAATGGATTAGCCCAATAGTCCTCACTGCTGAACGCGGTGCCCAGTCACCACGAGTCATGTCGGCATTCCGAGTAGGGCATTTCGAGACAGAAGGAGGACTGGATCCTGCGCTGAATGTACAGTGACTTCCTTGCTGCAGGAACACTGCCTCCCATTCTGCTGTCATCCACAACTTCTCTTCCCGGCGGACATCATGGGGGCCGTCAGTATAGCATTACTATGCTTGCTACCTCCAGATTGCGGCTGCAGCTGGCGGCCCTAAACGACTAGTGTTGAGTGAACAACGCCAACCGCCAATGCTGATAAGTATCAACAGGAAACCTCTGCTCCACTTAAGGAAAAGAGCACTCACACGAGGGCTATTCAGGTAAAGGCTCTTTTATTCAATTTAAGCTTCCTCCGACCCAGCACAGAGAGACGCGTTTCGGCTGTCGCAGCAGCCTTCTTCAATCTGATTGGCGCCATTTTAGTATCGGCCTATATACTCTGCTATATTCATAGACATAAAAGAGGTCATGTTAACTAAAATTCGTTCATATTTTAAAATTGGTGGACCAAATGCTCGTATAATACATTTATACTGTGTAAATAGTGTCTATAGTGGAAATTATTGTTGTGAACAACAACTAATGCATCCAATCGTTTATCCCTACGTGCATAATGCACAGAAGAAGCCACTGTGACACATAGAATAAACTGTACTAGAGGCACCAAAATAGTAAAATAAAATGAACAGCCTTCATGAACATTTGAACCAAGTAATCACATAGACCCTAATTAAAACCATTGCGCTAGTTACACAAATAATATTTGCATGTGAAAATAAATTGCGTTGCATTCATCTTAGGCTGTAGGCGAGACACGCCACTTTACAACATTAATTCTTTGCATAGGCAGGCCCCTTTAAAAATAAACTCATGAGGTCCCATTTGGTTCTTATTATGAAATGAAAGACAGGTATATCGATGTACATTCTCGGGGTTAGACTCACGCTCTTAAACAAACATTACTGTCTAATAGCTGTCCGCATGATTCCACACACGATACAAGATACAGGAGCCAACATACATGTGAAAATATAGCATCGCATATATGTACTAAGTGCCTACTTTATACTTCAGAAACAGTGTACAAATCCTCCGACCGGGACTACTGCTCCCATAATGCCTTGGTCTGTATCATGCAAAGCGTTGTGAGGCTTCGTCAGTATGCCGACACCAAAGAACAAACAGGCACATGAAAATATCTCGGCGTCCTTATGTTCTAAGGTAAAGTCTAAAAATCTCCCCAATTTATAATCGCATGTCTTTCATCTCTGAGTTTGAGCCCGGACTCTCTGGGGCTTTAAACATGAGTGAATTGATCCAATACATATCAGGTGTAAGATCAGGCAGTCTCCACTTATTGCAGCCACATGCATTGTGTAAACGAACACATAAGCGGGGTCGGGGGAGACCAATACATAAAAATGGATTAGCCCAATAGTCCTCACCGCTGAACACGGTGCCCAGTCACCACGAGTCACGTCGGCATTCCGAGTAGGGCATTTCGAGACAGGAGGAGGACTGGATCCTGCGCTGAATGTACAGTGACTTCCTCGCTGCAGGAACACTGCCTCCCATTCTGCTGTCATCCATAACTTCTCTTCCCGGCGGACATCATGGGGGCCGTCAGTATAGCATTACCATGCTTGCTACCTCCAGATTACGGCATATATATATATATATATGTATATATATATATATATATTTGTATGTATACGTATGTATATTTATACATACATATTCATATATATGTGTGTATATGTCACAGTGCTTTATTAGGCACGGCGGAAAAGTGGCAGAATGAAAATCTATAGTTGGTTCTCCTTATGCGTTTCAGCCCTTCATAGTCACTTTGATTTTCAGCATGCTAAATATGAAATATAGCGCTGCAGTGGTTTTGAAAGGTATTCAAACTAGACATTTATAAACTGCAAGTGCAATATGATTGTGGTATTTACAATGCATGCTAGGCAATGCAGTATTTTAAGACTACACTGTGTACAACAGCATTTGAGCATGTGATCACTTAGGGCAATGATTACTTTCACCTGTGACCAAGGCCCGCCTGAAGGGCTGAAACGCGTAAGGAGAACCAACTACAGATTTTCATTCTGCCATTTTCAGCCGTGCCTAATAAAGCACTGTGACTTCAAAGATTCTACCTGAGCATTTGGCTTCGTGTGAATGTGATTACGGGTGCTCTGTTCCATTTGGATCGCTACCCCGAAGGGCCTAAGGCTCCCACAATGGAGACTTTACACTGTTAGTTTGGACTAGGGAGCATGGCCCGCACATTGCTGCCTCAACTAAGTGGATTTTCCCAGAATTATTGCAGTGTGACACGAGTAAGGGGGCAGGGAGGGATGATTGCCTCCCTGCCGGTCTTGAAGCCCTTTGTTTTGCACTTAAATCTTCGCATGGCAGACTGTACAAAGGAACAATAACTTTTTAAATATATGCTTTTATGCACGTAGTCACTTTGGTTTACAGCATGCTAAATATGAAATATAGCTCTGCAGTGGTTTGGAACGGTATTCAACCTGGACATTTACAATCTGCAAGTGCAATAAGATTGTGGTATTTACAATGCTTGCTGGGCAATGCAGTATTTTAAGACTACCCTGTGTACAACAGCATTAGAGCATGTGATCACTTATGGCAATGATGACTTTCACCTGTGACCAAGGCCTGCCTGAAGGGCTGAAACGCGTAAGGAGAACCAACTATAGATTTTCATTCTGCCATTTTTCAGCCGTGCCTAATAAAGCACTGTGACTTCAAAGAATCTGCCTGAGCATTTGGCTTCGTGTGAATGTGATTACGGATGCTCTATTCCCGTTGGATGGCTACCCTGAAGGGCCTAAGGCTCCCACAATGGACATATATATAACCTTCAGGCCGTCGCAAGTAGGTCGTTATAGTTAGGACCTATTTTCTATCAAAAAATGGATTTTCAGTTGCCTATGTCTTTGGTGCCGGTTGATAAATCTACATGACATTTTCTAAAAAAAATGTGCCCGTTACTTCAGCTGCTGATTGGAAAGTTTCAGAGTTGTTTGTCAATCGGGGCTGAGAATAAAGGGGGTCCCAAAATGCATTTTCTCCATGTTAATTCCCACAGGACTACAGCTTGAACCGATGGACGGAATTACACCAAATTTGGCATAAAGCTAGCTTTTGGTTCACAGATCATGTTTTTTTGTTATTTTGTGTAAATCCATCCAGTAGTTATGGAAATATTATGGGAAAACCAAATTTGTATATATAGGTATGTGTATCCTCCGTGTTGAAATCTGATTGGCTGCCAACACTTGAACCAGGAAGTGTTGGCAGTCATCTTGGAACTTGGGTGAGCTGAGTCCCACAAAAAATGCAAACAATAAAAAAAGGAGGCAGGGTAGGAGTACCCTGACTCCCTAGGACTGGTGGAGGGTTCCGGCTGGGCTTTGAAACATTTTTGTGGGGTCAATTTTGCCACAAAACTGTTGGTGGATCTGCAGATTCCCTGCAAAATTGAAAAAAAAGAAGCACAGGTTACAATTTTTCTTTTCAAGTAAGCCCCTGAATGGATCAAATCCCAGGTGCCCTACTATTTAATTATGCAGCACACCACCTCCCAGGGGCAAACAATAGTAAAATAATACGGGGGCCTGCATGGATCATCCACAGTCCCTGGGACTGCCACCTCCCAGGGCAAAAAATGGTAACTTAATGTGGGGGGCTGCATAGCCCCCTGCAGCCCAGGGCACCGCCTCCTTCCCGAGGCTTTATTTGAAATCAATGCAGTGGCAGTGCGAATCCACCTCTCAAGGGCTTTTCCCCCCACACAGACATTAACACACTCACAGACCCACTCACAGAGGGGCATATTATCAAGGATCTGCGATAATTATCGCAAAGCGCGCTTATCGCTGTTTTTTTTATCGCCGGCCATCGCTGGATTTCCTCGCCGTGATAGCGCGGTATTATCAACGCATATCGCAAAGGCGATAGGAAATCCAGCGATAGCGAGTACGACCAGCAATAGCGTGAGAATTCCAGCGCTAAATTAACTGCGCTAATGAAAAGCTTGCTAATAGGCAAGTGTGTACTTAACCTACCAATCCACCCCCCATTGACAAGATGGTTAAGGCAAGTTTTTTTCAGGCGTTTAATTCCAGCGATAAGCGCAGTTAGCGCGACTTTTCTTATTGCTTCGCGGGCATTGATAATAGAGGGAAGTTGTGTTTGCGACTGTTTCAATGGAGTTTAAGTCAGGAACACCTACTTTGCATGTCATTAGCGATATATACCGCTGACATGCTTAGAGATTAAAAAAACGGCTGCTATCGCCAAAAAACTCACGCTAAGGCCTGTTAGCTGCAGCTTGTTAATAGTGTGATAAAAATATCGCTGCATTAGCGGCAGAAAAGTGCCGCTAACGCGGCGATAAAGGGCTTGATAATATGCCCCAGAGACTTATGCACGCAGTTACAGACCTACGTAAACACTGATACATCCACTCACAGACCCAGTCAGACAATGCACCAACTCACAGACCCATTCAGACATCATGTGTGGAGTTGGATGCCTGACAGGGGGAGAAACCCACTGAAAAAAACAAAAGTTACAGGGATTTTATAGTTAGGAATTAGCATTTAAAATTGTTAGAAATTCAATGAAAAAAGCAAAGGTTACAGGGATGTTGAACTCGCACCCTCACCATGCACTACTAATTACCCCGGATTTTACTACATTGATGACATCTTTCATAACATCATTGATAAGAACACTGCAACATTTACAGTAACATTATTGTTGAGAAAATTGTGCATGGTGAGGGTGCAAGTTATAGCTACCTTAGGGCACGACTTATAGTTACTTGAAATAACTGTAACTATTACAGGTGAATTTATATTGTTTTGTATGTTTGAAATGTGAGCCTAACTATGATGTCACTATATCCTTTGGTTTTTTCTGTGATTTCTAAGTTTTTTAAATGCTAATTCCTAACTATAATGTCCCTGTAATCTTTGTTTTTCAGTGAATATATATATATATATATATATAGCACCTACTGGCGGTCGCCAGTAGGTAGTTATAGTTAGGACCTTGTTTCTATTCAAAAACGTTTTTCTTTTGCCAATATCTTTGGCGCCGTTTGACGAATCATCGCGAAAGTTTCAAAACTAATGGCCCACTCCGGTCAGCTCCTGTCTTGGAAGTTTTGTGGTGATTAGTAGAGCGGGGGCTGAGAAAAAAGGGGGTCCCAAAACTTGTTTTCTCCATCTTAATTTCCCTAGGAAACGTTTGTCGCAGCTACAGCCCGAACTGCTGAACGGAATTACACCAAATTTGGCAGAAAGGTAGCTCTTGGTCCGGAGTGCACTCTTTGCTTTAAATGGTGTAAATCCATTCAGTCGTTTTTGAAATATTTAAGGAAAAAGAAATATCGATATCTGGGCGGAGCCTAACCACACATCTCATCGTGAGATCTGATTGGCTGTCAGCACTTCATCCAAGAAGTGCTGGCAGCCATCTTGGGACCAATATACATGATGGCACCCCATTAAAATGCATTGCACTGAATAGAAGGTTTTCAGGGTCACCAAAAGGAGAACGTATAGAGGGTGATAACAGACTTTAGTTACATTATAATTCATTTGTTGATGGTACTGATCCAGCGCAAACCCAATAAATTGATCCGGTTTAAACATTCAATAACATCATACATTGGCCCATACACATTCACCCAAAATCCCTGATGCGCTGGTGTCAAGTTTGTTAACTTCACTTCAATTTACTCTTGTTATTCAGGCTCAATATTTTAACATCCTGTACTATTGCATATTAAACAAACGATAATCGACTTTTCATCTACTTGGTCGATGAACCAATTAGTTGAAGAGTTGATAGCAATGGTATTTTCTCAAATCAAATAATTAATCTTAGAAACTGACTAAATAACCACAAACTCTTGGTGAGATTTAATAATTTTATCTAGTAATAATAAATGCTCATAGCGATTACATTCAAAATTTCAAATACTGAAAACCTTATGAGAGAGAGTATCAATCTAATCATAGAAACAATGGAACAATTGTTCCAATATACGTTGCAAAGAGCGGATAGATGAAGAGACATTAGATACCAGTAAAATCTATCACTTAAACCAAACGATTCGGAGGGGATAGATGAAGAGACAAAAGTTTCAGAAACAAGAATACGACTGCAAAAATAATTTCTGCAATACTAAGTTAGATCAGATACAAACCCATAGGATCTGTAAGGGAAAACCACCACCCAGGCCTAGGCGGCAGTGGGGGATCCCTGAACCAAGAGTCAGGGATCAAAGACTCAAGAACCAGGACAGGGACAGGACAGGAACAGCTAGGCCTCTCAGCAAACCGGCAAACAGCGACGCATCCCTCTCTCAGACACCTTCAGCCTAAGCGACCCACCAGCAGCTCTAACCACACCCCTAAAGTACCTATTCTTATACCCTAAAAGTACATGTTCATCCCACAATAGTTGCTAAATTCACATTTTCTAGCTAAGGGATTTGTTGGATTCTAGGGTGGGATGTCACCCCATTATGAAATCATCTACCTTTGACTACACCATTGTTCTAAACCATTTTTTATACAGTCATCAATACTCCTTCTCTCTCATGAGTACACATGCAACAATTTATTGTACATTTTAATACATTTAACAACTACAGATTCCGTTCCCACGATGACACTGGCTTTGGCTGGCTTTGAATGTTCTGTCCTTCACCAGGTCAGGCTTTTTCAGCTTTGCACAGCAGTTCAGTCACGTGGTCACATGGTTTCTGCTCGCTCCTAATTATGTGACAATGCAATTTTTACTGTTTACTACCCACTTTAACTCTACCTCATATTAATGGTTAGCTTAGCATAGCACAAGCAGGAAAACTGCATTATTTATTAGTTTAAAGCAACACACACCATGCTTTTTACTAAATACGCATGCAGCCTTATTAATTCGTTTTAAACACAATATTATTACATTTCCGGTTATTTACGTATTATTTCAGGGTTAGTTCATGCATATTGCAAAACAAGCTTCCCTCGTGTAGTGTAAATGTGCACATTAGTTGTTCTAGTACTACTTACTGTTAGCACGTATTATAGGGGTGTTCAATTGAGCAGGTTTCTTTTCGCAAAATCCTGCTCCATCAGTACCATACTAATTTTAGGTATTGTGGTGTGTTCTAAGGTGATTTTACCCTGTGAAAAACCCTTCTGCTGGGATATCATGAATCATGTTTAAGAGAAAACTATTTTCTCATGCTTTTCCCATAGAGGTTTGAAAGATGCTCCAGAAGCTAAAATGAGAGCATATTTTCTGTAAATTCACATTATCTTTCTCAGTCATGTGAGAATGAAGTCTGACATTCTCAGTAAGACATGTACATCCAACAAGGGCAGAGACTGTCAGTTGATTCCTTTGTGTTCTACTGCAGCTTCACAGAGTGTTCTAAAGAACAACTAGAGCGCTAACAGTCTTACTTATGACAAAAGTATGGCACACCTGAAACCATCTCGATTGGAATAAACTGGTAACACTTAAAACATTTAATTGGGGTTCATTTTGCCATAGAAATTAGGATTAGTGCTGCAGAAAGAAAAATTAGGGTACATTTTGAGTGACTTCTCAAATCCTTTTCTATTTCATTAAAAAATTCTGACATGCAGACTGAAACATGCACTTTCAGTACCAGCAGCAGACTTCCAGTAAATTCCGTGGTGAGCAGTAGCTTTACTACAGTGATCTAATGAGCAACTAGAGTGCTAACATTCTGAATTTATGGCAAATGTGTGACACATCTGAATGCCTTCTTGATGGAATCAAAGTAAAAACTGAAAGCATTTCCTACTGAGGAGACTGCAGTTAATGAGGAAATTAGGAAACTTCATAACAAATAAGTTTCCCAAGATGGCCACCAGAGAAGAAAGAGCCCAAATGTAACACAAATATCACCCAGATGTAGCCCACATATAGCCCAATGACAGAAGTGTGCAAAACACTTTTTATTTTATGTTTTTTTGGTGTTTTATATAGTGCAGACTGGTCAGGTATTGGTGCATTGCAACTTACTTGGACCCCTTATTGCATATATTGCACAAAGTACTTGAGATTGATCTTGCAAAACTTTGAATTTACTATTTTGTTAACCTGAAGTTGCTATGAGCCGGGCTTTGTAACGCCCATTTTTACCTACTGGTTTTAATTAATTCTCATTGTATTGTATTAAGAAAGAGGATTTAGTGTTTTTATGTACACTTTTATGATCTATGTTTCTAAATCAGAACAAATAAAGTTTATTGAATTAAATTGAAGTCTCCCAAGATGGCCACCAGAGAAAAAGGAGCCCAAATGTAGCACAAATATCACCCAGATGTAGCCCACGTATAGCCCAAATGGCAGAAGTGTGGAAAACACTTTTTATTCTTTGTTTTTTTGCAGTTTTATATAGTGCAGACTGGTCAGGTATTGGAGTGCTTTACATGAGCATTGGTTACATCATACAAGGACAAATTCATTTTGATTGTAGGCATGGGTAGATTAAGTGATTTGACCAGAATCACAGAATGTCGAGCTGAAGCAGAAACTCCAACCTGGTCCCCCAGTTGCAAAGTCTGCAGCTCTGGAAGTAACACAACATCCTCTGCCCTAAGCGTAACATTTAATCAAGTGATCAAATGGATAAAAAAACATAAAGATAACAAATAATTTAAAAGTGCTTTGTCGCTATTTGAGAACTCAGAAAATATGTCCTAATTTTAGTTTTATAGAGCACTAACCATAATTTCTATGCAAATAAGACCCTCTCATTTCTATAATTTCTAAAGGAAAGGCTTTAGGTATTACAGTTTTGATTACATCAAGATGACATCAGGCGTGCCACACTTTTGTAATAAATATAGAATGTTAGCAATCTATTTGTTCATTAGGATACTATTGGGAGGCAGAGGTCAGGGGCACGGACTCGGAAAATTGAAGGCAGGTAGGAGGGTGCAGAGGCAATTATTTGACCACACTGGGCAGGCAGGAAGGGCAGTGGCAGCACATCATGGAGGGCAATGGAAAGAGGGGCACGGGCAACAAACCAACAATGCAGGACAGGCAAGAGAGGCTGTGGCAATATAATAGACCATTGAGGGCAGAAGGAAGAGGCAGTGGTAGTACAACCATACATGCCAACAGAGCCGATTCAGGGGGGAAACGCCCAATGTTTTTAAGCCCAAAAGGGCTTTATTTTATCTGTCTCTTGTCTACAATCTCCTCTTATTCAATGTAGGTCAATGGGGAAAATCAATTCCCCAGTTTTTTTTCAAAATTACCAAGTTCAAAATCTTAGCAAGTGTGGTACATTGGATCATGGAAGGCAGGAGGAATTGGGATAAGGACATGGACTCGGATAACAGAGGACAGGAGGGACATGTACAGGTGCACCAAACTGACCTTACAGGACAGGCATCAGGGTTTGCAGCAGCACAATACACCACACAGGGCATGCGGGACGGCAGTGCAGCACAACAAACCATGGAAAGCAATAGGGAGGGGACAGGACCATGCACATGGACAACAGAGAACAGAGGGGAAAGAGGCAATGGCAGCAAGCTGACCATACTGGACAGACAGGAGAGAAAGCTGCAGCATAATGGACCATAAAGGGCAAGAGGGAGGGATCAGGAGCATGAAAATGGAACAGACAAGCCAGGAGGGAGGGAATAGGGGTCTGCACATGGAAAATGGGGGGCAGGGGGCAAGGTGGCAGGGCAGGAGCAGCAAGCTGACCATGAAGGTCAGGCAGGATGGGCACTAGAAGCACAACACACCATGGAGGGCAACAGTGAGACTATAATGTCATACACACAGACCATGAAGGGAAGGTGGGAGGGGGTCAGGGGCTGCTAGCTGACCACACAGGGAAGGTGGGAGGGGCTGTGGCAGCACAGAAGACCATGCATTGCAAGCGAGAGGGTTAGTGGCAGCACAATGGCAATGATAGGCAAGAAGGAGGGGGCAGGGGCATGACCAAAGGACCATGGAGGATAGAAGGGAGGGGTAGGAGCTGGGCACAGACAAGAGAGTTCAGGGGAAGGGGCCTCACAACAGACCACGTGGGGCAGGCAGGAGGGGCAGTTGCAGCACAACAGATCAGGGTGGGCAGAAGGGTGTGGCAGCAAAATGGACCATGGAGGACAGGAGGAAGGGGATAGGGGCATGCTACGTGGACAGGCAGGATGGAGGTGGCAGGGAGAGGTTACAGTCATCTGACAATGCTAGGCAGGTGGGAGGGGAGTGACAGCTCAACAGAACACTCAGAGTAGGTAGGAGGGGCAGGTCCATGGAACATAGTGGGCAAAAAAAATTGATCAGGGGCATGCACACAGACATCGGAGGGCAGGGGGAAGGAGAGTAGGGGCAGCAAGCTAAGCATAGAGGCTAAGCAGGAGGGCAATGATAGGGCATAGAATTGGGCAATGGAGGGCAGGAGGAGTGGACTGGGACATCATGCTAAATGGAGGGCAGTGGCAGCACATCAGACCATGCATGGCAGGAGGGAGGAGGCTAGTGCATGGATTCAGACAACAGCTGACAGGGAGGAAGTAGATGGGACAGCAAGCTAACTGTTCAGAGAAGGCAGGAAGGCCAGTGGCAGAACAACGGCCACACAGAGCTGTAATGAGGGAGCAGGGGCATGGACTTGGACAATGGATGGCAAGGAGGAGGGGAGGCAGTAGTAGCAAGCTTGGGTGGGGGCAGCACAATGCCAGGCCAGGCCCTGCTTCCAACCCCCCACCATCCATTGTGATAGGCATCTTACTTAACGTTAAAAAAAACCTAGAAATTTGCTGAAAAAAATAAAGATTACAGGGAAGTTATAGTTAGACTCAGATTTCACTCGTACAAAACCAGGGAAATTCAGCAGTTAGTTACCTGAGCTAACTATAACTTACACCCCAGCAATGCCCTGCTCATAACCTCAGACATTACATTATTCATGACATGGTCAGTGAAATCACTCCTGACATCACTCATGACATTTCAAATGAGCTGTGAATGGAATGGAACTATAATCGCTAGAACTTTATTTAGGGATAGGGTGTGTATATTAACACCCCTTTTTTTTCTTTTCTTTCGTGTAAGAACCACTATAAGATGCAACGTGCGCAGATCAATATGGCCGATAGCCTTTCACTTTAAAGTAATGTGTGGTCCATTGTTTATGTTGATGTTTGCAATCGTAAGTATGTTTATTATGAACAAGTCACGTTGACGAACATACAGGCATGGCGGTCACGGGGCAAGATATGCTGAAATGACATTGTGTGCATATTAACACTTGTTTTCTTTACTTTATTGTATGAATTCCTGAATTTTCGCATCGTGACCAGGCCAATATGCCTGACAGCTTTTTGGTTAAATGCAATATGTAGTCCTTTGTTAATGTTGGCAACTGGAGGCATTTGTACATTTAAATAAGGAAGCTACAATGACGTCTTATATCGTGATCAAGGTTCGGACGAGCCGAAACGTGTGGATCATGTCCTTTGCAGATTAAATACTTCCAAACTACAAACTGAGTGCTGATTCCTTCCTTGTAAGAGTGAGAGGAGATTGAATATATACATATATATACCTCTCTTGCCTCTTTCTGCACCTCTCTTGCCTCTTTCTGCACCTCTCTTGCCTCTTTCTGTACTTCTCTTGCTTCTTTCTGCACCTTTTTTCCTGTTTCTGCACCTCTCCTGCATCTTTCTACACATTTCTTCCTCTTTCTGCAGCACTCTTGCCTCTTTCTGCACCTCTCTTGCCTCTTTCTGCACTTCTCTTGCCTCTTTCTGCACCTCACTTGCCTCTTTCTGCACCTTTCTTCCTCTTTCTGCACCTCTCTTGCCTCTTTCTGCACCTCTCTTATCTTTTTCTGCACCTCTCTTGCCTCTTTCTGCACCTTTCTTGCCTCTTTCTGCAGCTCAATCTCTTCTTTCTGTCCCCCTCTTGCCTCTTTATGCACCTCTCTTGCTTCTATCTACACCTCTCTTGCCTCTTTCTGCATCTCTCTTGCCTCTATCTGTACCTCTCTTGCCTCTTTTTGCACCTCACTCTCTTCTTTCTGTACCTCTCTGGCCTCTTTCTGTACCTCTCTAGCCTCTTTCTGTACCTCTCTTGCCTCTATCTGTACCTCTCTTGCCTTTCTGCTCCACTCTTGCCTCTTTCTGCACCTCTCTTGCCTCTTTCTGTACTTCTCTTGCCTCTTTCTGCACCTCTCTTGCCTCTTTCTGCATCTCATTCTCTTCTTTTTGTACCTCGCTTGCTTCTTTCTGTACCTCTCTTGCTTTTCTGCGCTTCTCTTGCTTCTTTCTGTGCCTCTCTTGCCTCTTTCTTCACCTCTCTTGTCTCTTTCTGCACCTCTCTTGCCTCATTCTGCACATTACTTGTCTCTTTCTGTGCCTTTCTTCCTCTTTTTGTACCTCACTCTCTTCTTTTTGCAACTCTTTTGCTTCTTTCCGCACTTCTCTTGCTTCTTTCTGCACCTCTCTTGCCTCTTTCATCACTTCTCCTGATTCTTTCTGCACCTTTCTTCCTCTTTTTGCACCTCATTTGCTTCTTTCTGCACTTTTCTTACCTCTTTCTTTACTTATCTTGCTTCTTTCTGCACTACTCTTGTTTCTTTCTGCTCCTTTCTTTCTCTTTCTGCACATGTCTTACCTATCTGGGTGTAGTTAGAAATTAGCATTTAAAAAACCTTAGAAATTCACTGAAAAAACCATAGGTTTCAGGGACGTTATAGATAGAAATTAGGATTTAAAAACCTTAGAAATTCACTGAAAAAACCATAGGTTTCAGGGACATTATAGTTAGAAATTAGCATTTAAAAACTCAGATATTCACAGAAAAAACCACAGGTTTCAGGGACGTTATAGTTAGTCTGGCATTTCACTTGTACAAAACCACAGAAATTCAGCCGTTATAGTTAGCTGAGCTAACTATAACTCATGCCCCAGCAATGCACTGCTGATGACATCACATATTACATCACTCATGACCTGGTCAGTGACATCACTGATGACATCACTGATGACATCTCAAATGACATCACTGATTATATCATCCACTTAATCCCTGATGCACCTACTCACACCCTAATATAACCTTTCATACACCCCATCTAAAATATACAGACTACCATTCTCGAAACCATAGACACACCAATGCCAGTTAGTACATACCCACTCACTCAATCATAGGTCTGCACACACATCCACTCACTCACCCAGACAGTCTCTCATACATATAGTCACTCATCAATACAACCACTATTATATGCACTCATACACCCATACAGACACTCACACACCGCCACTCACCCATAGAGTTACTCACACACCTAGTCAGTCACCCAAAAGGTCAATCACACTGTTATTTACTCACCTATACAGTTATACACACACCACCTCACTTATTCATACAGATACTAACACATACTTACTCTCTTATACAATCACTGACACAAGCACACACTCATCCATAAATCCACTCTCACAATCACTCACTCTCACATACAGTCACATATATATACTCCAACACTCGCATATACTGCCATTCTCATATGCAGTTACTCACACAGATACCACTGAGACATACAGTCACTCACCAACACAGCAGACACACTCATGAACCTAAACACCCAGTGAATCACCCACTCACACATCCATGCAGGTAGTCACACAACACACAGACACTCAGGCACCCATACAGGTACTCAGACAACCAATCAATAACCCATATAGACACTCATGTACCTATTCACCAACCCATGCAGCCACTTACACACCAACTGACAGACTGATACAGATATTCACACGGATTAGTCACACACCCATACATTCACTGAGACACTTATAATCACTCACATATACAGTTAGTCACACACTGACTGAATCATCATATATATCACACTCCTAAACTTTTTAAAAACACTCAGTCACTGGATGATGTCATCAGTGATATTATCAGTGATGTCATTTGAGATGTCATCATTGATGTCATGAGTGATGTCACTGACCATGTCATGAGTGATGTAATATGTGACATCATCAGCAGTGCATTGCGGGGGTGTGAGTAATAGCTAGCTCAGCTAATTATAACTGCTGAATTTCTCTGGTTTTGTACGAGTGAAATGTCAGACTAACTATAACATCCCTAAAACCTGTGGCTTTTTCAGTGAATATCTGAGGTTTTAATGCTAATTTCTAACTATAATATACCTGAAACCTGTTGTTTTTCCAGTGAATTTCTAAGGTTTTCTTAAATGCTCATTTCTACCTATAACGTCCCTGAAACTTGTGGTTTTTTCAGTGACTATCTGAGGTTTTAAATGCTAATTTCTAGCTATAATGTCCCTGAAACCTGTGGTTTTTTCAGTGAAAGAAAAAAAAAATATATATATAAATATATATATTCAAAACAATTAAGTGGAGTAGTTCCTCTTTACGGGACTCATTCGACCCTATATAGTGTGGATCCGTAAACGCTGTTAGATGCATGCATGTCAGAGGTCTTAAAATAGGGTGGTGAAGAAAAGTGTAGGATAAAAGAGTCTAAGGAAAACAAAGAAGTGTGAATAGGGTTGTTGTCCCTTGACACAATAAAAATAACAAGAGTGCTATCTTGGGGTTACAATGGGCCCTAATACCTAGTATGTGAGTAATATAGTGGGGTCGACATGTTTCATGCCCTGTTTGCCTGGAGAGTCAATTGGCATTTCATTAGGACCTAGAAATCACTTGTACCCTATATATAGTAGTGTATGGGCCCCTGCTCAGGTCATGTGAGCCCACTAGAGTAGACAATACTACACATACGTTGGTGTAGTGGGTTTGATTCCAAGAGAGGAGAGAGGAAAAGAGTATATATGTGATTGTCAAGAGAAAGTTGCCTTCAAACTTGGACAGCCATGACCCTTTTTTGTGTCATGGTTGTTGTAGTGCAGCCCTTCCTTTGTGGCATGTGTGCTTAAGAAGAGCACAATGTTTATGGATACAAAAAGGGAAACATAGAAGAATACTAGTATAAATATATCAAACCAGTATATATATAGATTTTATATATAAAAACAGACAAGTACACATTGTTTGCTCCATGCATCACTTCATACTTGATGCTCCATGTGTTAATGACAAAAGTAGGTAGAGAGTTTGTATCATGTGAGCAATAAAGGTATGATAGATATATGGTAGCAGCTATGTATTTACATCATGATTTTATAATGAATACAGAAAGTTGTCTCTGATGACCTTACCCGGAATTCACGATAGAAGTACCCCTTAGGTCAGACAGAGGTCCACAAATAAACTGTGGGAAAAACTGGTTTAAACCAAGCAATACTAGTAAGCAAAAAATACATGGATGTTGACATAGGTTGTCACAAAGAAGGCAGTATAGGGTTAGGGAGGTACTCCACACTACCCCGGTATAAAATGCAATATGATGGCGCACTTACGTGATCCTCGCAGGCAAGTCTCCCTAGACCTACCCTGCTCTGTCAGCCCGTAGGTGTGGACTAACAGATTTGAAAAAGGTCTTGTAGCGTGGGGCTCATGTTGTTAATTTAATCGGAGGCAGCTGTCACCAATCGCTCCATGCGAGTAGGATTCGTTTTAGATAAGGACTGGATGTAAATCCTTCAGGATGGCAGAGCGGGCTCAGCCTCCTGTTCTTAATTTGCTAGAATGGGTACAGATCAGGATTGCAAGACCGAGAGATAGAATCTCTGTTTGCTTCCCCGGTCTGTGACGTAGCCTACGGAGTCCCGCTGGGCACCGGTGGGCGTGGCAACATGTCATCATATGTTCTACATACGTTTGTTAGACCCTCTCATCACAATGTGGTCATCTCAGAGTAGCCGTCATTATCATCAAGTGTATGTATTCATACACTATGTTCCACGGGGAGAGTAGGAGCACTCACAGAATTCGCTGTTTTGCTGTAGTTTGTGGGGTACATTAATATGACACGGCTGGCATCAATTATTTCAAGATATTTATATTTGAGCCCAGCTTGTAGTATTATTATCTCATAGACATAGTAGCCAATAAGATGTGATCATTGGCTAAGGAGGTGTGTTCTTCCATCATGGTTAGTCTAAATCCCCTTGGGGTATTTGATTCAAGTAATCAGATATCATGTTGTCATCAGTGGGGCACCATATCCTATGTTGGTGGGATATCTGTTCCCTAACCCATTAGTCCCTGATAGTTGTCATAGGCACTTCCTTCTCTGTGGGTTTTATTCAAGTGATATTAATAGTGGGAACAGTGTATCTACATGCAAAGTGGGACGTATGTTCCCTAGTACCTTTTGCCCTTTGCAGTTACACTCGAATACTCCCACTTTGGAGATGAATCTTCGATTTAACTATGGTTTTATATCATTGTGTTGTCCTCACTGTGGTAGTACGGGAGGTCTTATTCATTGATCAAGTTCATGCCATGGGATTTCATCATTTAATCCATTCACATTGGTGGAAAGACGAAAAATCCACCCTTCTTCTTTTTGGAAGAGAGTCTTCTTGTTCCATTGATTGTTTCCCTCTAGAATTGTCAATTTCAAATCATCTGGGGTATGATGTTTTTCTACAAAGTGGCAACTCATTTTTGTAGAGCCATTTTTTAACAGATATTTCTGCGGTGTTCAATGATACGTGTTTTCACAGGTCTGGTAGTCATGCCAACATATCAAAGTCCGTATGGGCATTCTATCAGATAGATGCAATTCTTAGTGTTGCAATTTGTATGGATATTTTGAGTCCAAGTCTGGGTATTGTTCAAAATGATTTACTTTGTGGGTTCCGTTAATGGACAAATCCCACACTGACCACACGGGAAGTGTCCTGTTACTAGTGGTAGGTCCCATAGGGTTGTTTGTTCTTGTTTGGATTCTACTCGTGGTCTTGTGTGCACCAGGATGTCTCGTAAGTTATTCATATGTTTGAATGCAAACTATGGTTTGGGAATAGTCACTGTTCCAGATTCAAGAAAGTGCCTGTGTTTTCGTACTATTTTCTTGGTTCGGTTAAAGTTAGGTGTGAATGTGGTGGCACATGTAATCGCATCCTCCTCTTGCTTGGTTCTGGGTTTGTGTAGTGCTTCCCTGTGGTTATTTTTGGCCCTCTTCCATGCCTTCTTGATGATCGTAGAGGGGTAGTTATGGATTTTAAAATTTTTGCTCAATGTCTTTATCATAGTCTGTGGTAGAGCTGCAATTTCTCCATTGGCGTAGAAATTGTCCAAAGGAGAGATTATCCTGAAGGGCTTTCGGATGGTGACTGTCATACAGTAACAAGTTATTACAATCAGTTTGTTTTTTTAAATTGGTAGTCGTGAAATGTCAATCATTGGTTGTAATCAGCAGGTCCAAGAATGTAATTTCTTTGTCAGAAACTGTTTTCGTGAATCTTAAAAAGGGATTGAGGGAATTGATCCATTCATAAAAGTTTCACAGCTATCAAGGTCACCACTCCAAAAGATAATGATGTCAACTATATAGCATTGCAATAACTTGATGTTGGCCTGCTAGGGGTTGTTGTCAATGTATAGGCATTCAAACTCTGCCATATACAGGCAGGCCAGGCATTTGCCTCCTTCCTTGAAAAGATGGAAAATATTACATCTGATTTGCAGAGGGTCCTGAAACAGTTTCCTCGCATCTCACTCCAGCCCTTCTATTTCCAGGGTTGCTGTACCCTCGAGTATACTGGAGCACATTCTCAAAAACAATGCTTCTTGGTACTCCTTCAAAACAATTGAAGAAAACGCCATTCTAAAAATTCTAGCAGATCTGAAACCCTCAAACCATTATAACGACCCACTACAGCCCAACTTCTTCAATGAAATCAAACTATTGATTGTCCCACTTTGTACCAAGATCATTAATGCCTCTCTACTTCAAGGCACAACCCTTAATTGCCTAAAGTCTGGGCAGGTCACCCCTATTCTAAACAAAAACCTAGGGCTGATTACACGGACCTTAATAACTTCCATCACATCTCTAACAATCCAACTCTTGCGAAGCTCCATGAAAAATGTGTACATGTCCAACTCTGTAACCACATTGAACAATTCCGTCTTCTTGACCAATTCCAATCTGGCTTCCAACCATGGCATGGCACCAAATTGGTACTTACACACATAGTGGACGATGCGCTAAAATTGTTGAATCAAAACAAATCATGCCTCCTTATCCTCCTTACCCTTTCTTCAGCTTTCGATGCGGTTAAGCATGACTACCAACTAGATCTATTGGAACATGGGATGGGACTCTCAGGGACTGTCCCAAACTGGCTCACTTCCTTTCTCCTAAACAGAACTAAAAAATTCAAGGTTAATCAGTCCATGTCTAAATCCATGCCTTTCACCTTAGTGGTCCCACAGGGTTCCTCCCTCTTACCCATTCGATTTAATTTGTTCTTGGAGCCACTAATGTCAATTCTGAGCTCATCCAAAATACACTATCACATGTACGCTGATGACACCCAATTATACCTGAAAGTCTCCTTCCCTGAAGACATCAAAGCCCTCAAGGTAACCCTAAAAATACAAAGCAAACAGAAGGAGATGATGGACGGAGTGCTGAAACTTTTCAAACACTCACCCCCAGTCACAGATCTGGGTTGAATCCATCATCGTTCTTTAGCTCACTTCGCCACCCCAGTTCAGACACAGCTATATGCAAATCAGTCTTGACCCTGTGCCTCATGGGAACAGTCCAGCCCGAACTGCCAAGCCATGTCTTCTCTGGACTGGAAACAAGCATCGTGGGACCGGTTTCGGGCTAACAGCCCTCATCAGCCAGGCTAGCTTGAATCCAGTGGCAAAGTGAGCAAGGGACCCTCGTCTGGGCATACCCTGCCAACTTAGGGCGAACAAAGCAAACACAAGGAGTTGATGGACGGAGTGCTGAAACTTTTCAAACACTCACCCCCAGTCACAGATCTGGGTTGAATCCATCATCGTTCTTTAGCTCACTTTGCCACCCCAGTTCAGACACAGCTATATGCAAATCAGTCTTGACCCTGTGCCTCATGGGAACAGTCCAGCCCGAACTGCGAAGCCATGTCTTCACTGGACCGGAAACAAGCATTGTGGGACCGGTTTCGGGCTAACAGCCCTCATCAGCCAGGCTAGCTTGAATCGAGTGGCAAAGTGAGCAAGGGACCCAGGTCTGGGCATACCCTGCCAACTTAGGGCGAGCAAAGCAAACACAAGGAGATGATGGACGGAGTGCTGAAACTTTTCAAACACTCACCCCCAGTCACAGATCTGGGTTGACCCTAAAAATACCCCAAAACTGTCTTACATGCAACCACCTCAAACTTAACACTCTCAAAACGGAATTGTTCCTAATCACCCCTCCCAAACAATCACCAGTCATTAATGACTGGACGAAGCAACTAACATCCTTCAACTGCCTTCCTCAGGCGATTGACTCAGCGAGATCACTAGGAATTATTCTCGTCAAGAACCTTAACATGCAGAACCACATTAGTGCTGAATCAAAGGAGCGAACTTCCAAATGAACATTCTAAGAAAACTAAAGCACTTCCTACCCCCCAAGGACTTCAACTCTGCCGTCCAAGCCCTATTGATCCCCAAGCTGGACTACTGAAGTGCAACCCTGGCCGGCTTGCCCAAATCGACAATGGCTCTCTTAAGGGCCTCTCTCCACTCTGTGGCAAGGCTCATCACTGGGTTGAAAAGAAACAACCCTATCATCCCTCATTTGATCCTTCAACTGGCTCCCATACGAGGCAAGAATTCAGCTGAAAATCGCATGCATGACCCACAAAGCCCTACACTTCAACACCCCAAGTTACTTGGCTCAGAAGCTTGAACTCTCTGGGGGTGCCAGATCTTCTAGAAGCTGCTGTTCTTTACTGCTGAAACATCAGAGATTCTCTAAAATGAAAACCTACAATAGAGCCTTCTCCGGCACCCCCCAAGAATTTGGAATCCCCCCAAGTCCAGACTGAATCCCTCAAAAGCATCTTTCAAGAAAGAAGTGAAATTATTACTCAGGAATACATTTCTGCCAAAGGTCCTTGGAACTCTTCTTGCTGAGCCTACCTGGACTCGTCCTCTTTGTTAATAAATAAAGCTTGCTTGTTATATTACTGTTTTGACTTATCTGTCCTCTCATGGAGGCGATCCCGCCTCTCTCAGAGGATTAGTCATATAATGTTCCTTTCTCAACTATAATAATATTGATTGCACATGTCTCTGTTCTTTAACAAGTGAAGTGTAAAGTGCTCTGTTACCCACAAGGGTCTTGTTTGCGCTTTATAAAACCTTAAAAATAAAATAACTAAATAAATGATATATATATAATACTTTGTGCATGCATTTGTTGGGTTATTTTATGTTCAAATGAAGTTTGTTGTTAACATCATATAAGAAAATTGGCATAAACAAATGCAGGACTTTGGACATGTTTTTACAAGTTTGCGAAATTTTGCACATTGCTGTACAATATTTTGCACTATATGCATGTGTGCACATATAATTTATCTGACTGCACGTTGCATATTTTTTGCGGCATGACATCTGCTGATATAGTGGTTGTCAAGAGAAAATCTAGCGCAAAGATGCTATTGAATAACAAGTCTGATGAATGCGCTGTTAGAATAATCATCATTTACAATTCAATTAATGTATTTAATTAATTTTACTTGATTTCACTGCAATACAACATTGCATGCAACAGTAAGAAGAGTGATTCTTCTAAACTATACATTGAGCAGTTTTAGATTGAGTTACATGGGTGTTAGAAATGTGATACACTTTACTTTAATTTAAATCTCACAAGTATAAAAAGGCCAAAATGGTGGCCTCATATTAGTGAGACAGGCGGACAAGGGTGGAAATACTGTTGTTAGACTTGGCATCTTTTGGCGTGTTTCCCCTGTCTTATTGCTTTCTGACCTCCCGGTTTTTACTTGTTCAGTGTCTCTGCGCACTTTCTCACTGCTGTTCAGTGTTAAAGTGCAAGTGCTCCTGTTGTAAATTGTTGTTATGGATTGGTGATTCCATGATTGGTTATTTGATTTACTAGTAAGTCCCTAGTACAGTGCATTGTGTGTGCCCAGGGCCTGTAAATCAAATGCTGCTAGTGGGCTTGTAGCACTGGTTGTGCCACCCACACAAGCAGCCCTTCAAAGGTAACTCAGACCCTTCACTGTAGTGTCTGTATGCAGTCTAATACTGCCATGTCGACTTGGCAAGTGCACCCACTTGCCAGGCCCTAACCTTCCCTTTTCTTACATGAGTCACCCCTAAGGTAGGCCCAAGGTACCCCTCTGGGCAGGGTGCAGTGTATGTGAAAGGTAGGACATGCCCGCATGTGTATGGCATGTCCTTTTAGAGAAATACTACCTATTGAAAGGCTATCTGGCCCTTAGGAAAGCATGGAAGTTAATTTATAACATCTTATAAATATAACTTCCCATTGGGACCAGATAGGAAAATAAAGTTTAGTATGCCTGTACTCAGAATCTGAAGATACATCTTTTAGTAAAGGTAATTTTTACATTCTGTGTTTGAAAATACCACTTTTAGAAAGTAGGTATTTTCTTGCTTAGCCATCCTGTGCACCTCTGCTAGGATGTTTATAGACTGTCTGGCTTTGGAGTGACAGGGGCTGGGGATGTGCAGTGGCTCCAGAGAGTCTGCATGAGTCAGTGCTGGGCTGAATAGACCAGGGCTGCATTTAGAGTAGTGGGAGGAGATTTCCTTGCATCTGAATTGGCCTGGTCTGCTCTAGACAATGCTGTCTCCGCCTCCTACTGGGAAGCTGGGCCAGAGAGGACCAAACTGGTTTGGACTAAGCGCAGACACTCTCTGCCTGAGAGGACAAAGGAATTTGGAGTATAAATGTTGGGACCCAGACCCTAGAACTTTAGAACTCTTTTGGACCAAGAAGACTGCCAAGAAGAAGAGCTGGAGAAGCTGTGTGGAGGAACTACCACTTTGCTGAGTGCAGTGGCTGCCTCTGTCTTGGGCAGTGAAAGGACTGGACTGAACCTTCTACAACTTCTTTATTGAGTTTCTCCTAAGGCTTGAGGTAGAGCTTGCCCCCTGTTCAAGAAGTCTCAGGAGCAGCAAAGACTTCAAGTTCTTCTGCCATCTGCACTGGGGACTTGTGTTTTGTGCTGCAACAGAAGAAAAAGCAACCCAACGCAATCTACAATGCCGCTGCTGACTCTGTGTCCTTAAGGCACCATAGAAGGCACCGCCGCACGCCGCACCGCAACCCTAGTCTCACCGATGACACCACCCGCCACCGAGCCACTGCTTGCACCGCGACCTGTGGGCACAGCACTTTGTACCGCCTCACTTCATGACGCCGTCTTGGTATCCACAATGGCGTCGCTCCATGCCGACACTGATGCCGATGCTTGCACCGTGGTTCGAGGGTACCGCTCATAAGTTACACAACGCACCGTCCTCATCTGATATGCAGCCTTGGCCCACCGACGCCGGAGCCATCGACTCCAGTTCGTCAGCCGACGACAGTGCTTCAGCAACAACGATGCGGCTGCTTGCACTGTGACCTGCCAGCACCACGACGAGTACTGCATCACTTCGCACTGCAGCCCTGGACTCACCGAGGCCGCTGGACGACCGTCACCGAGCCGCTGCCTGCACCTTGACCTGAGGGCACCGCATGCCGCACCACTGCACTTCTCACCGCAGCCCCGACGCCTGCCAACGCCCGCACTCCCGACTTCAGCCGCGAGGAGTTTGATCTACAACGTGTGTGACTTCAAGGGCCCGACAATTCCTGCACCGACCTCCGGAACCGATGCCTGCGGTTGCCGGCCCTACGGGGCTCATCGATAGGTCGCCAACACCCTACATTCCTAAAGGTACAGTTTTGCGGGTCTTCCCGACACTGTAGATGGCCCGCGACGCCGCGATCAGCCAGAACTGTTTGGATTTGTTGTTCACGACACTGTGACAGCCCCAGACAGAGTTATCGACTTCAAGGAACTGTATTTCAATTCAATTTTGATTATTGAAGATTTCTGAGAACTGTATCGTGGATTTCTATCATTTCTGGTCTTGTTTTGGATATATAAAAATATTGGATAATTTTCTAAACTGGTGTGGTGTCTTCACTGTATTACTGTTGGTTATGTGCAAATGCTTTACACACTGCATCTAAGACAAGGCTGACTGCTCGTGCAAAGCTACCAAGGAGGTGAGCAGAGGTTATTTTGGGAGTGTAACTCCCTCATCCTGACTAGAATGAAGGGTCCCTACTTGGACAAAGGTGCAAACCCTTGCCAACTAGAGGCCCCCATTTCTAACAGTTGTCCTCTGGCCACTTGCAATGTATTTGAAGGAGGCCATGGGACAATTGGGGGACAGACATTGCTACTGTAAAATTGACAAAAGTGAGGCAAACAAATAAATATTGCATTACACACTGAGGTATTTAAGTGGAGGTCACAAAGATTGATTACCCAAAGTGAGTTTTTTCTTTCACAAAACAGACTCACCTATTTTGCCTATCCTCTATCTTATACCACAAATTCACAAAGATGCGAGTAAACCCCAGGGCGGTCCAATCATTTCTGTGATTGGCGGCTTGTTTGAAAATACTCCCAACTATATTGATTACTTTCTTCAGGAATCGGTCAAAAACGTGTCATCTTATGTTCAAGACGACTACATTTTAATGAGTTTAGATGGGTCATCTTTATACAAAATCATTTCCCATAAAGATGGCATAAGAGCAATAAAATACTTTCTGAGCTCTAGGCCTTTGACATTTTATAAACATACTTAGATGATTCTCGAAATGATCCACTGGTGTTTGCATACAGCATCTTTTTGATATGATCAGATCTCTATCGCTAATTGAGGGTGCTGGCCCAACATTTTGCCGAAGAGTTGACAGAAAACGTAGTCTTATGGTCACGTTATATTGATGATTTATTTATCAATTGGTCAAGCACCAAAGGATTCGGCTGAGAGAGTTGTTGAGAGAAACAATATTAACCATCTGAATTTGCAATTTACATTTCCTCATCAGTGTGGAGGAAGTCCAATTTTTGGATCTTAGTGTATATATTGATCAGCACAAATTGCACACAAAAACTTTTCAAAAGACCAATGTGGGCAATAGAATACATAGTTTTCATCTAAACAAACTAAAATACAGCATCAGGTATGCGGAAAATTGCGGCATGCAGAGAAATTGCAGTAGTAAAGCACAACTGGAACTAGCCAAGCAAGAACTGAGCGACAGATATGTTGCATGAGGATATAATGAGAAGGTGTTGTAAGGTGTTAGGATTAAAGTCAATTCTAAAACAAGAGATCAATTGCTGTTTTCAAATCAATTAAGGGAAGACAGTCAGCAGGAGATCCAACTCATTACAGGCTTTAGCACACACAAGTAAGACGCATCTTGCAGCAACATTGACACCTATTGCGTAGCAATCCTGTCAATGGCTCAAAGATCCACTGTAGGCCCTTCATAGCTTTTCGGAGAGCGAGGTCAATGAGGGATGACCTTGTGGTCAGCAGTCTGGAAATGCAACAGGGTGGTACATGGCTGATGGGCAGTGAGGGCTTCAGGAAGTGCCACAAATGCAAGGCCTGTAAACATAGAGTCAATACCACACAATTGACCTTACCTTTTTCAGATGGGTTTTGAAAGATCAGGCAAACATTACATTGCAAAAGTGAATTTGTTGTTTATGTGTTGAGATGAACTTGTTCAAAACTGTATATAGGCAGTACAATTTTAAAAGTTCATTTACATATTTTACAGCACGTCAGGGCAATCATACACAAGGATCAGACATACCCTGTAGCTAGGAACTTTGAAGCAGTACATGAGAATAGGATAGAGTATTTAAGCTATTTTGTACTAAATCAAGTGCCGAATAGATTGAGAGGAGGCAACCGGGAACTCTGTCTGAGGCAATTGGAGTCTAAACATATCCTTAGATTCAATATTAGAGTTCCGGCAGGATTGAATAAAGAAGAAGATCTCTATATTCATATATAGAACATCAAATATGGTACATAGAGAAATTTTCAAGTCTGAGCCAATCTGAAGAATATTTAGCATTGAGATTATATTTAACTTTTGAACAGAAATGTCATACATGTTAACCGTTTTATTACACTGAGCGCTTTATACAATTGTTAACTGATGAGCTTTTTTAGTTATTATTTTTAGAACAGTGGCAACAGACAATGGGTAAGATTCAAGCAGATAACCACAATGATGATGTTTAATCATAGTAGTGCGAGCATATATGGGCGCCCCCGGGTTGCCCCGGGGACAGCCACCTCCCCGATGGCACATACATAAATAATTTTTTTTTAAAAGCAATGCGGGGGAGGCCCTGTGACCTCCCCCACAGCCCTGGGGACCGCCACCTCCCTGGGCTAACATAAATATTAATGTGTGGTGAGATCTGACCCCCACGTAGCCCTGGGGACTGGCACCTCCCTGGGGCACAAATACAATCATGAAGGGGGGTCTGCTGCGGACACCCTGCCCCAGGGACCACCACCTCCCCGGGACTCACTTAACAAAGAAGGGGGGCCGCGGGGCCCCCCTTGTGGAGCCATATATGGCCCTGGGGACCACCACCCCCCTGGGCGGGAGGCTCCAGCAATGTCACGGGGTGCCCACCCCTTGGACATTGCAGTTTGCTGTAGCATGGTGCGAGCACCACTCCCGCCAAGCCATAGCAAATCTGCTCTGCTTTCAGCAAGTGAGAGCACAAACTTCTCTCGCTTGCTGAAAGCAGAGCAGAGTCTGTTTCCCTACTCGCTGTGAAGCAAGCAGGGAAAGGACAATGCTTTGGGATCCAGGGAGCTGCTGGTTGGCAGCTCCCTGGGTCTCAAAGCAATGCCAGGTCCCGCAGGAGGCGAGGAGCAGCAAGGGACCGCGGGGACCTTGAGGCTACCCCGTGGTTCCCAGTAAAGTGGCCAGTCCCTGGGGGATGGGATCACCTGGGCTGAAATCAGTTCAGGAGGGGGCAGCGCTGCCACTCCCTTGTCTTTAAAAAAAACAAAGAATAAAATAAAGGGGCAGACCCCCTTAAAAAAAGATATATATTAAGGCCTTGCCCCTGGGGATAGTGTCCCCATGGCCAAAACCAGCCTGGGGAGGGGAGGCCACATGCCCCCCTCCCTTTCTATTATAATAACAAATTTAAAAAGGCCTGGACCCGCTGAATGGGGGCCCAAAATGATCCAGGGAAGGAGGGGGGCATATTGCCCACCTTCCTAAATAAAAAAAGAAAGAAAAGCGGCGACTTGCCGGAGGCCCAGTCCCCTTTCTCCACTACTCTGAAAATGCGCCTCCTGGTGCGTTCCTGGTAGGGGGATGAAGTCCCCTTGGCTGCTGAGGGTCCTTAGGGGCCAACAAGACCTCCTGTTACCTACACTAAGCCCCACACAGTGGGATTGATGAGACGTGGTTGTGGGTGCAAACCACGCCCTTTCTCCCCACCACTCTGCAAACGCACCTCTCAGCACATTGCTGGTGGGGGGATGAGGTACCCTTGACTCCTGAGGGCCTCAGGACTAAAGTGGACTTCTTCCCCCAACGAGTAGTGTGCCAGGAGGCACATTTGCAGAGTGGTCAAGAAAGGGGGCATGGCCTCTGACGACCTCTCAGCAGTCTACACGCATGGGTTCTACTGGAGGTAACAGGAGGGCTAGTTGGCCCCCAAGGACCCTCACGAGCCAAGGGGACTTCATCCCCCAACTAGTATTGTGTCAGGAAGTGCATTTGCAGTGTGTTGGAGAATGGGGCCATGGCCACTAAAAACTTTTAGCAAAGCCACTGTATGGGACTTGCTGGAGGTAACCGGAGGAGCAGTTGGCCCCCAAGGACCATCATTAACCAAGGAGACTTCATAACCCTACAGTAGTGCACCAGGAGGCATGTTTGCTGATTGGTGGAGAAAGGGGGCATGGCCTCCTATCGGGTCTCAGCAATCCTGCTGTGTGAGACTTACTGGAGGTAATAGAAGGGGTAGTTGGCCTCTAGGGTAGTTGGCCCCCAAGGACGTCCTTGGGGCCAACTACCCCACCTGTTTTCTCCAATAAGTTCCACACAGCAGGATTGCTAAGAGGTCTTCGGAGGCCACGCCCCCTTTCTCTACTACTCTGCAAACGTGCCTCATGGTGCACTACTAGTCGGGCTATGAAGTCCACTTTAGGTCTGAGGGACCTTGGGGGCCAAGAAGCCCACCTGGTACCTCCTATAAGTCCTATGCAGCGTAATTCCTGAGTGCTGGTCAGAGGGCCAACCCCTTTTCTCCACCACTCTGCAAGCGTGACTACTAGTTAAAAAAACCTAAAAATTCACTGAAAAAGCCAAAGGTTACAGGGACGTTAGATAAGGAATTTAAAAAAATGTAGAAAGTCACTGAAAAAGGCAAAGCTTACAGGGCGTTATACTTAGGAAATGGAATTAAAAAACCTTAGAAATTTACTGAAAAAAAAAACATTACAGAGACGTTAGGCTCAGGTTTCACTCGTTCAAAACCAAAGAAATTCCGCAGTTATAGTTAGCTGAGCTAATTATAACTCGCGCCTCGCAATGAACTGCTTATGATTTCACATATTACATCACTCATGACATGGTCAGTGACATCACTGATGACATCTCAAATGATATCACTGATGACATCATCCAGTGACTGTGAGTGTTTTTAAAAAGTTATGTATTTTCCAGTGAATTAGTAAGGTTCTTTTTTATTTTATTTTTGGAAGTGCAACCTGTAACCTTAGACTGGCTGTATGTGTTGTAGAGTGGGTGAAAGGGCTATATGAGTGTCTGAGTTGGATTGTGAGTAGGTGTGTAAGTGTGCGAGTAGGTCTTTGAGTGTCTGAGTGGGTCTGTGAGTGGGTGCATAAGTGTCTGAGTGGGTCTGTGTGTGGGTACATCTGTTTCTGAGTAGGTATGTAAATGGGCACCTCAGTGTCTTAGTTGGTGCGTGAGTGGATGGAAGAGTGTCTGAGTGGGTCTTTAAGTGGGTTCATGAGTGTCTGAGTGGGTCTGTGAGTTCGGGCGTGAATGTCTGAGTCGGTCTTTGAGTGGGTGCATGTGTTTCTGAGTGGGTCTGTGTGTGAGTGCGAGAGTGTATGAGTGCATTTGTGACTGGGTGCATTAGTGTCTCAGTGGGTCTCAGAGTGGATGCATGAGTGTCTTAGTAGATATGTGAGTGGGTGCGTGAGTATCTGAGTGTGTCTGTAGGTGGGTGTGTGAGTATCTGAGTGAGTGTGTGAATGGGAGCAAGAGTGTCTGACTGGCTCTGTGAGTGGGTGTGTGAGTGTCTGAGTGGCTGTGTGATTGTGTGTATGAGTGTCTCAGTGGGTCTGTGAACAGGTATGTGAGTATCTCAGCGGTTCTGTGAGTGGGTGTGTGAGTGTCTCCGTGGGTCTGTGAGTGGGTAAATTTTCATCAGCTATTTAGAGACCTAAATGACAAGAAACTTGACTGTGAGCAGCTACATAGTCTAAGAGAGCAAAGGGGTCAGATGGCTGCCAAAGCTTGATCATTGCAGTAGACTGCTGAATATTGAATGCTCTAAATTAGCTGGCATATGAGAAGTAAGAGATTTTGGCGAGAGTGGTTTGCTGTACACTAGGTCATAAAGTTACCATTTTGATGATTTACTCAGTGCGGTATTTGATACTAATTTGTAATTGTAATGCTCATAGTAATTGCATTTGTGTAGAGCTTTATACCATCTTGTGGGATTCAGAAACAAATTGGTAGATGGGTAGCATGCCACACTCTGAGGGAGTGATGGTGTAGTTGCAGTGTGCGCTATTTGGGAAGCATTTGGTATCAAGCATGAGTGGGCAGACTGGTGCGCCTAACCAATTTTGGAATTCTGTGTATAAAGTGTGATAGCAAGACAGGACTGGGAAATAGAACCAAGCTTTAGTCAGCTGTTATGAGTTATTCTGCAGGACCCATATAATTTATGTGTGGGCCCGCTGAACAGAGAACCTATACACAGTGTTTGTCGCTGCAGTTACCACATATTTTCTGTATGATCTTGCAAGGAACAACATAGAAAGAGTGAGAGATCTACCAGGATGGACTGCATCAAGGCCATCTCTATTGCAAGCTATTGCTAAATTACCTAGAATTCAAAGTGCTTTAGAGTGTCTGATTTGAATCTGGTTGGTTGGGCAGATTGAGACCAACAAGGATTCACTATATCAAAGTCATCCCAGAAGATCATATATTTCCCAGAGTTATTGTTTCTGCTGTTCAAGTTTTGAATTGGAAGTATCTACCAGTCTGCTCAGATTACTCCATATCTTAGCTGGCAAGGAGTTCCAAAGTGTTTATGCCTGCAGCAAGAATGCTGTTCTTCCAAGTACATTTTCTTGTAGGAGGCCATGGTTACACAAGATGTCAGTCTTGAGCACAGTGTTCTTGTGAAATTTAGCGTCAAGGTGTCATGTGCCTTTTCCTTGGATGCATAATGTGATAAAGGCAGAGAGTCTGCCTATCGGTAGCCGGTTCAATACATGATGGGTCTCTGTATTATGTTCTGGGTAAGATAAGGTAGCAGTCCTACTGCGGAGTTTTGGGTCCATTGTAAATTGTGTAGTAAGAAGCAGTGAGCTCCAGGTTATATGGCATTTGGTTTTTATACCCTGTGACATCTCAAGAATGGCTTGTAGTTTCAGTGGGTATCCAAGGTGAATTAATATAAGTTGTATGTAGTGTCTGCATAGTATAGAATGCTCTCTTTGTGACTTCATTCACGTAAGGAATGAGGAATTGTTTTTAGCCCATTATCAATCCCAAGTTTCTAACCATCCTTGACGTCACTGGTAGAGCATATAGTTCTCAGGGCTAGGTTTGTGTTGATTGGTAATTATTCTATTGTTTACTTGCAATTTTCTATATTTTGAAGGGGTTTAAGGTGGTTGGGCATCATCCATTCATCCTTCTTTCACTGGTAAACACACCAAGTCTAAATTAGCCTTGACCTCAGGGTTTTCCAATTTTAAGATAATCTGTCTGCCATCTGCAAAGTTGTAACATGGTAAGTTAAATAATGTGATCAGCTCAGGTGTTGTGGTGAGTTAGATACTGAACAGGAGTGGAGAAAGAATTGAGCCTTGTGGGATAAACAGTATGGGGTGAGGTGATACTTTTATTTAAGTTTCAAGAGAAGGTTTATTAATTTAAAAAACAAAATACTACTGGCATGAAAATATTACTAAATTAATCAATTAAAGAAGAGAGGAAACGAGTGAAAAATACAAGCATGTCTGATTATAAATAACAAATAAACAATTAAGGTGTGAGATTAAAACAGTATATATAACTAGTAAAACATATTGTAATCAGAACTAGAGGTCAGGTGGGTTTAAATACATCTTGAGCAATAGGTAGGAATGCAGATGACCATTTGGCAGAGTCATCTAGAAATATGTGTAATCGGTAACCAAAGTCCTTGTCGTTTTAAAACAAGAGATACAGGTTGCATGTAAGCAGTGTATAATCTATCATTGCAACATACTGCATACCACCATGCTTTAGACGACAATTGTTTAGAATCTTTCCAATGCTTATTAATTTGCTAATAGGAGATCTACTATTTTCACAATAAATGAAACGTTAGCCCAAACATTGTAGATACTTCATAAAAAAACATTAACAATAGAGTAAGAAATAACCCTGGGCAGAGTTCGCGGAGTTGCACTACGCGGAACACCGCGAAGTGCAAAAAAAACTCAGTCGCACTACGCAAAGCTCCGCGAGCGGTGGAGTATAATAGAAAAATGCCGGTCGCGGTGATTGCACAGTGCCGGATGCTTGTCCGCACTGTGCAATCATTGCGAACGGCACCATGCACAGGCCAAGCTTTCCTTTTCTGCCGCTCGAGTAGATTTTTACTCGAGTGGCAGCTTTCTCAATGCGAACGGGCAGTTTCTCAATGCGAGCGGTCGCGAGCATATGCGACCACTCGCAATGAGAAACCTGACCCCCCCCCTGCATTGAGAACTTGATATTGACAATCGCGAACGAGGAAAAATCTCGCCGGGATGTTGATTTTCCATGCTCACGGTCGCCAACTTGACGTTGACGAACTCGAGCAAGGAAAAAAACTCTGCTCCGCAACGCGAAGCGGAGTTTTTCGAAACTCCGCGATCTCCGCGTAACGCGGAGTGCAGAAAACTCCGCAAACTCCGCGAGCGGAGCAGAGTTCACCGCCCAGGGTTAGTAAGAAATATTTGAATTAAATATAAGATTGATTTAGTCCCAACCTTGTAATCAGAAATAGAAAACATAGGGGCATGTAAATATCAAATGTTTCAGGTCACTTTGATGTGCAGAGCATGTGCAAAAAACATCTGGAGTGTCGGGGTTGATCTTTTGGAGGAGAACAGGTGTTCTAAATAATCTATTGTATATAAAGAAAAGTATTTGTGTTGTGTTTGCTGCTCGGGAGGGTTTTCTAATTTTATTCCAGATTTGCTGCCAGGGTAAAATAGGTAAAGTGACATGAAGGTCTGTTTCCCAAGCAAGTTCCGCATTTGATTTAGGATGGTCATTAGAGTTGCATTGAAGTATTGAATACATAGAAGAAGCTTTTGGGTTTGTATGTAAGAGATCAGTATGGTTAGTGGATGATCTATACTAGTAAAAGAAATGGCTGGAAGTGAGTGTAAGATTTGGAAACAATATTTTGTAGAGTCATGAATTTTTGACGAGGAAGTGGGTGGTTAACCAAATAGTGTTTGAGCTTGTGTAAAAGATATAAAACTGTCATTGTTATATAACTATTTGATCCACAGTAGCCCGTTAGAGCTCCAAATTGGCCGGTAAATGGATTTGCTATTAACTTGTATTAAATGATAATGCCAAATGGTGGATCCAAAAAGGAATTTAGGTCTGTAGGAGAGTATAGAACTAGAGAAGCCAATAAACAAAAGTGTGTCAAAATTTCATAGTAGGTAATTTTAGAAGTTTTCGCAAATAAAATATAAATTTGCGAAATGAGAAAGGAGAATGAGTGGGGTAAAATAGAGTGAAGGTGATATCCAATGTATAGATTGTTTTATTATGAAGGATTTGTGATAGTTAGCACAATCTGTGAAATTCACTCCTCCTTCTGCCTTAGGGTGCTTCAGTTTAAGTAATGACATGTGAGGCTTTTCATTGTTCCAAAGAATGTGGAATAGAATTAAATAGATTTTCTTTTACGATTTGAGCGGAATATTTAACAGGATGTTGGATATAGTGAAGAGAATAATAGGGACTAACATAATTTTAATTGTATCTCACCGGCCCCACATAGATAAATATAAGGGATGCCACTTATGTGCTAATGAAGTAATCTTATGAATACAAGCATCTAAATTATGAGAAATAGAAAAATTAAGTGACTAAACGAATTGAAGACTAAGATACTTCATATGATTAGGTTGCCAATTATAATTTGAGGAGGAAAAGTCATGTTTAAAAGTAAATTTGTTTAAGGATAAGATTTCACATTTATTATTATTTAATTTATATCCAGAAACTAAAGCATAAGATACAACTTCTGACGCAAAAGCTGGAAGTGAGGATTGCATTTTGAAAAAAAATACTACTATATCATCAGCATATGCAGCTAGTTTGATCTGTTGAGTATTATATGGAAAACCGTGAATAAGTGCATTATGTCTATTTCTAGGTCAGAAAGGTTCTAGAGCAAGATTAAAAAGATATGTAGAAAGAGGATAGCCTTGTCGTACTGCAAAATGTAAGCCATTAGCACAAATCCCAGCTTGGGAAGAAGAGAATAGAAGATATATTAAATTAATAATTTTAGGACCAAAGCCAAACCAATGAAGGGTATGAAAAAGAAAAGACCAGTTTGCACAGTCAAAATCATTTTCGGCATCTAAAGCAATGGTTGCTAAGGGGCATAGGAAAATCAACAGACTTTGAAATAATACCAAAAAAAGAATGGGTGGTATCTAAAAGATATTTGCCTGTGTCAAAACCTGATTGTTCCTTTCCTAAAAGACTAGGAAGGAAGGATTCTAGTCTAGAAGCCAGAGCTTCAGTAAACATTTTATAATTAATCTAAGTTGACGAAAGAGATACGTCTGAAGGTTTTACAACAGCGCTGACCTTTGCCATCTTTTGGAAAAAGGCAGATGAGTGCTTCAAGAAAGGAGCCAGAGGAAGTAGAGAAATCTAATAATGAGTAGATTAAAGTGAGCAGTTTAGGTAAAAGAAGGTTAGAAAATGAATATAAAATTCTGCTGTAAAGCCGTCAGGGCTTGGAGCTTTATCTTTTTTAAGGGATAGCATAGCTAAATGTAATTCTGTAGAAGATATATCGGTCTCTAGGGATGCTAAGTTTGTTTGAGAAAGGGCCAGCTTTTGGTAAGAGGACAGATATTTTAAGATTTCCAGCTCTGATGGAATAGGCTTAGTGTATATAAGTTGGTATACAAATTTCAAAATTGATCTAGAGTGTCTAAATCACTGGAATGAGTCTGGTCAATATCATTTATAAGTGATGCAAAAAGTAACCTGTTTTGTTTAATCTTCAGGTAATTTGTCAAATATTTACCAGATGTGTTTTGACTGCTGCAATATTTAGCATGCGTTTTAAGGAGATAGGATGAGGCAGAATCTGTAGACACCTTTTTGAAATCTATTTTAGCTTTAATAAGTTGTTGTAAGGAAAGCTGTGTGCATAAAGTGTAGTAAGTATGTTCAAGACGTTTAATATCCTGAAGAAAGTTGATAGATTGAGCATGAGATTTCATCCTTTTTTTGGAAACAAAGTTAATGATAAAATCACAAGCGGAGGCTTTAAAATTATGCTATATTATATGAAAGGGAGTGTTTTCAGAAAGATTAAAATGAAAATATTCATGAAAGAAAGAGATAAATGAAGAATTGAAATTAGTATCTAATAGCAAAGAATTATTGGCTCTCTACCTCTTAGGGGAAACATGTTTGGGTTATAGGTCTATTTAGACCGGCACTGGGGCATGATCAGCGATTAATATGAAGCCAATGTCTACAGCATGTAAAGACTGAGTTAGGTGAAGTGAAAAAAATATGATCTATCCTAGTTTGTGTATGATGAACTGGAGAAAAATCTGTGTATGGCCTGAGGAAGGGTTACAGATTTGCCAAGGATCAGTCAAGTGTCATTGTTGTATGGCACGTACATGTGCTTTTTGCAATTTGTTTGGAATATAGTGGGAAGAAAAATGCCCATCAAGAAAGGGATCAACAAAATAATTACAGTCAATTGCTAGTATAAAATTATCATCAGAGTATTTTATGAGTTTCTGAGCAATGTTGGACCAAAACTGGCAATTAGAAGCATTGGGACCATATACGTTAAACACAACAAGTCGAACTTTGTTCATAAATAATTTAAGTAATATCCCTCTCTCTTCAAGGCCCATTTCCTGTGAGAGCAGTTGAACTTTTAAAGATTTATGGCATAAAATTAGAGCACCATTCTTATTACCATTGCCAGGTGAGAAAAAAACATTTTCGACCCAACTCTTGTGTAATTTTGTGCAATCATGTTCTTTTAGATGCAATTCTTGCATACAAGCAATGTGTGCGTTAAGTTTTGACAAGTGCGCTAAAAATCTTTGACATTTGATGGGGGGATTTAAACTCCTGACGTTCCAGGAACCTACTGTTAAAGTCATTACAAATATATGATACATTTGTTACAATCAGACCAACTTTTAAGAAGAATATAAAATGTCATACAAAATTCAACAAGTGATAAAACAAATAGCAATGAAAGAGCAATGCACTGTAAAATTGAAAATTGTGCATTTAAGAAAAGAAATGAGAATAGAAAAAAGAAAGTGAAAAGAGAAAGGTTAAAGAAAGAGAAAATCATGAGAGGAGTCACAAAGAGCATATATATAAATAAATAGGAAAACAACAAAGATAAACAACCTGTGAATGCCATTGATGAAGAAAGGGGGGAGACCACATGAGAAGGCAGGACGCCTAAACCCCACAGGAAAGTGAGGCACACGAAGGGAAATATAACACAGGATGAGAGACAGGAGCATGGAACAACACAAAAACGACCCTGCAAGAACAATTATGGTTAGTTAGATCATGAGAAGTAATAAATTAACTTTAAAGAACACATTCCAATAGTATATCAGATAATTGAACAAAAGGGAAACATTAACAATATGGGAACTCAACACATTTTTTGAGTCTGAAGGGAACAAGTTCAAAAGCAGAGAACCAAAAGTCAAGAGCAACATGCTATTTTGACTCAGGAGCTGATGTAGTGAAATCCATATTCTGCGTCTTGTTAACCCCTTGGCCGCGGCGTGAATTCCGCCCGGCGCGAATTCCACTGCCGCGCGCGGGGACTAGGAGTGAGCGCGGTGCTTCGGTGCTCATGACGGCTCCACGCCGTCATGAGTCACGGGCGGCGTGTGCTCATGACGGCGTGGTTCCACGCCCGCTCATTAATGCGCCCGCACAGGCGGGGAATTAGTGCTGCGTGGGCGGAGCGGCAGCGGCATGATGGAACCACGCTGTCATGAGCACACGCCGCCCGTGACTCATGATGGCGTGGTTCCGTCATAAGCACTCAAGGGGTTAATTACAAGAAAGTCCCTCAGACTAGATGGATCGTCGTACGTTGTCAATTTGTTGTTTACATGACTTTGAATAGACAAGGGTGAAAAAGCCCAAAACTAACCCCAAGGCAGTAAAGCATCGGTCTCATATTTAGGACCTTTCTTCGGCGATCTGCAGTACTCTTGGCATATTTTTGAGAGAAGAATAAATCATGATCAGACACGATATACGTTTGAGTTGTCTGACAGCTGAGATGATCTGCATTCGTTCTGTATATTCAAGAACATGCAAGATGATTCCTTGAGGTTTCTTAGAGATGATCGGAGCTTTGAAAGAATGACCAAATCAATGAGTTTGCTGTATATTGAGTGGCGGGCCATCAGGCAGGTTTGAGATCTGTGATAAGAAAGTTTTGAAAAAAGAGATTGGATTTGTTCTTTCCGTACCTTCATGCATAGATTATTCCTTCTGTTCCGCTTTTTTACTTCTTCTACTTGTTTAGACAAGGTGGTTACTTGTTCTTGAAGGATATTCACCTTAGAAGGAGTGTCCTGAAAAACAAATATTTACGGTCCTCATTAAAAATGTGCTCTTCCATATGAGGCCATCTACCTGGGAGGTTTTGTAATTTGCTTTTAGTTTCCTTCATGAATGGACGCAACACTCTTATTTCTTCAAATAAGAAGTCCAGAGAAGCATTAGGAGGAAACTTAGAGGGTGACAGTGGATCCTTCTTGGGTCTTTTAACAGATGCTTTGCTAGCGCTTGGTTGTACATCATTAGTGGATGAAGCCGAGGATGAAGAAGCATTGGTGCTTTGGTGTGACAGAGTCATCCATTCTGAAGTAATTTCAGGTCGCGGAAGGAAATTTAGAAAACTTGCCTGAAGAGAATCTAATTGGAAGCTTTTGGCTTTTTAGTTTGCCCATGTGCGAGAAACAATTGCTGAGAAGCTTCAAGCAAATCAACTGACACAAGCAAACATGACCAACTGTTTAAAATATGCTTCTATATAAACAGTCTCCATCATAATATGTGCTTGCAAAATAGAAGGATTCAGACTAGTATCAGCTATGGAATAATGATATATGAATAGCCAAAGATGAATGCCAGCCAAACCTCGCTGGTATTAATAAAGCAGTTTATATTGCCAGAGAGCCTGCTTGAGGAAAAAAGGGTCTCACTTAAATAGAAATTGCAGCCTGAAGAAAGTTGTGGACTGAAAACAAGTAGCATTTGTTAGCGCTCTCTTATTTGATGTAATTCCTTAGCTCATTCTCAAGCCACATCCCAAGATCTTTTACTGCAGGCTTAGGGAATGGAGCAAAGCTCATGTGGACTCCATGCTGGTGGCCAGCTTCTCAGCTGATTGCCCACAATCATCACCTCTATTTTTGTTCCATTAAGCTGCAACAATTCATCCCCATCAAGTTGGATATTGCAAGAAGGCAAGACCTAAGGTGTGCTGAAGTGCCTCAATGTTCCAGGGAGCTGGAAAAGACTAATTGAGAGCAGAATGAAACCAAAAGACTCCATCAGGTCTGCCAAAGGATGAACATAGATATTAAAAAGATTCAGGCTCAGGGATGAACCCTGGGGGTCTCCATACTCAATCTTATATGTCTCAAAAAATAGGGATTTTCCAGGACCTGAAAACTCCAGCCTTTAAGGAAGGAGGCAAACCGCGCCACAGCCTATCTCTAATCCCACAATCTTGAAGATGTTTTTACAAGATGTTATGAGAAATGGTGTCAAAACCCACTCAGAGATCTAACAAGATCACACAAGCTGTTCTGCCCCTGTCCAGCATCCATCTAAGTTCCTCTATTGATGCCAGCAGTGCAGATTCCATGCTATGTTGAGGATGAAAGCCAAACTGGGAAGCTGAAAGAAAATTATAGGCCTCAATAAAAGATGGAAGCTGGTGATTGATGTGTTTTTCAAGCAATATAGATGCAAAGACAACAAGGAGATGGGATGGAAATTTTCATTCTTGGCCACATCAAATGAAGCCTTTTAAACAGGGGTACCACCTGTTCATTCTTCCATGCCGGAGGCACGGTAGCAGAAGAGATGGAACATTGGCTTGATAAACCTTTGGCTGGGCTGGATCCAAAGAGGAGCTGGATTTCATGGTATGAGCCTCTGCAGTCAAAGCAGGTATTAAAAGAAGTTGGAAAGAAGAGAATAATTGTCCAGGACTGGGAGGTTTAATGGAGGAAACGGCTGCATTGATAGCCGAATCAGGGAAAGTGGAATACATTGGTCAAATCTTACTGGAAAAATACAGCTAGCTGAGTACATCTAGTTGGGGTAGGGAAAGGCAAAGAAGTTTTAGTGCTAGGGTCTAGTAAAGACCTAATAATAGAAAAGATCCCTTTGGCAGGGTTTCATTAAGTTGGCAATGTGGTAGTCCTGAGCAGTGCTTATCACTCCAACATACTTCTGAATTGCCTCTCTATAGTTTATATTACTGGATAGATCATAGCTTTTTCTCCAAACCCATTTACCATACCATACCATACCAAAACATTTATAAAGCGCACGGCTACCACCAACGGCGGTGTCCCGGCGCTAAGAAGAGACAAAGAGAAAAGGAGAAAGAAAAAAAGACAAGCTAAGGCAGATCAAAAAGCCAGGTTTTCAAGGCACTCCTAAAAATGGATTCAGATTCAGCTTTGCGTAAGTAGAGAGGCATAGCATTCCAAAGGGCGGCTGTTCTTACAGCAAAGGCACGCCCTCCAATCCTGGCTTTACGGTAAGAAGGAGAGCAGAGAAGTAGCTGTGAATTTGAGCGCATTTGAGCTTCTTACAATGTTTTTTGAGCACCTAAAGGTTGGCATTGAACCAGGGTGCTGAATGTTAGAGATGTTTAGACGGCCGTACCCTTAAACGAATAAGACTGTAACCAAGGCATTAATGCCACATGCACATCCTCCACCCTGTCTGGGAGCTTTATCCTACTTGATCTAAAGGATTACATAGCAGCCTGGTATTCAGTTTAGATCATGAACAAGGTGGAGTTGAAGCACAGGTAGGAGTTGTCTGGATAGGCCACTTTGCAGGAAGAGCAGAGTGATCTGAGCAGCTCAGCAAAAAAAGGGTGCCCACCTCTTGCGTTGTTACAGTCATAAAAAATAGAGTCCAAAATGTGACCAGCTTTATGAGTACTGGTTTTAACAAAAAGCGCGAGCTGAATGGCTTCCACATCATGTATAAGGCTGAGCACCTGAGGACAGTGTGTGTTGTCACACCTTGTACAGATGTGTAAAGTAAAAATTACATAGTACTGTACTTTTTAACTTCCACCAAAACTTTCAATGAGCATCATTCCTTAAACACACAGGTAGAAACTTTAAATAATGTCTTTTCCACACAACTAATACGACAGCTTGAAAAGAACCATCCACTCTTCACTTCCCTGTTTCTCAGCCAGCAATTATCTCCAGAGCGTTATAATTCTGGTAAAAAGGGAAAACCTTTATGCATGTGCAAAACAAATATTTAATTGTTGGAAACCATAATTTGTTGCCCATGTTAAATCTAGGCTTGTGTGCTTTTTTTATTTCACTCACATATTTATTAAAAATAAATTGTCTGTGCTTCTTGCACACCACACTTTTGGGTCCCCCACCTCTTTTAAAATTGTAATCACAGCAGGGGTTGCAACAGCTCCACTGTTGAAAACTATTGACATGGTAGCCTGTTCACCACTGAGAAGATTGCGCACATATTTAAAACAGGCTGCCATCACTTATATACCCTGTCCGCTACTGCCATGTGAGTCATGGCAGACCAAGGTAGAGAAACGAACAATGGCTCTGGCGCATTTGGCAGCATCTTTTTTGTGTTCAAAAGTTTTATTGGTTGCTTTCTAAACAATGAATACACAAATCATACATAAACGTAATATAAAGACAATACTACACAATAACCTATATAATATAACACAATGCTGTAAAATAATCTAAACGGCAAAGGAGAATACTAACACAAAGCATACACTACCAATAGACATCTACATAAATACTGCAATGACATAGTACAATGGTTCTCTGTTGAAAGAAATAGTTAGCGAACAGATATAGTCCCGGTTTTGAACGTCTTTTGAGTCTCCCCATCGCTAAGGGTTACAGTTCACGGTGGTTTGTGTGATTCAAAGTATGTATCAAGGCTATCCCACATATGTCTGAGGGGGGGTTTCCATGGTGAGTTTTGGAGGGCAATTGTGTCAGCGCCCCTAAGGTGGGAGACCCAATTTAACCAACCTTTAAAAGACGCTTTATTTGTGTCCTTCCAATTATTTAAGATGACTTTAACTGCTGCCATCAAAAGAAGGTCTAGAAGGGCCCTATCGTTGTCATTCAGGGATACTACTCTGAGGAAGCCAAATACCAGCGGAAAAACTTCTAGACGCATGGTGCCCTAGATTCATAACATGGTGGGGCAGAATCGAAACCATCAAGATGATGGTTACACCCCTAGTGAAATACCTAATAACCATGCTCCCTCTTACATTGTCGGAGGAGTTCCATTGGAAGTTAGATATCCTTATCTCCAAGTTCCTTTGGCAAGGTAAAAAGGCCAGAATTAGTCTGAAAAAACTCAGACTGGACAAATCCCTTGGCGGAGTGAACCTAGCAGACTTTAAACTCTACCAAGCAGCGTTCTTAGCTAAACAGGGCTCCTATTGGTTCGTTCCTCCTGTGGGATATACCCCAGTCTGGCTAGAAGTCGAGAAATCGCATTTAGCAGCATCTTTGAGAGTTTGTTTCAGTAAAACAAGAAATCAATGCTGACCTGATGAAAAAAATAGGACAGCTACTCAGACTTCATCTGTGCCTTAGTTAATCCACCAATACACCACCCCATGGCTGGATGCATTGAAAGCACAGAGATACTCACCTAGAAGAAGGATCTTCAAAGGAGGTGGACAGTCCGATGTGGGCAGTCCAAGGTTTTTCCCAAGCTAACATGCTGTCACACAATGAACAGCCCCCTGATAATAAAAATTACTCTAAAGAACGGTAAAAGTTAATTTAAAGGGAGTGCGTTAGGGTAATAGTGAAAATAGACACTTCTAGAATGGAAAACATTGCTCTTCAGTATGCGTGAACGTCTGTGTTTAGCTATGTAAGTGTCTAACATTACCACTCACACCTTAAGAGATGAATGTATCCACTTTCTTGAAATTACTGATTTAGCTCCACTGTGTGGATTTTTCATTGTCATTTCCAAATGCCTCCGTCTATTTATTTTCGAGTTAATAGTACATTAACACAATGACATTTCCTGATTAGAAGAAATTAATAGATCTGAAATTGATATTGCTACACGTTTGCCAGGGAAGTTTGATTTCCTTTATTGTTCTTGTATAATTATCAGCCTTTATAGATGAACACAGACTACAGTTTAAAACAACAGAAATATCCTGAGGGTTTAATTTTTTTTTCCCTTTGAGACAAGAATACTTCAAATTCGTTTTTACTATTGATATAATCTAGCATATAATATCGCTGGATTTCATTTCTGGTCATGAATAAATTTGACACCTATACCAGTCATCATTTTCACCATATGCCTCTCCGAGGGAGGTAATCAAAAGGTGTGGTTCCAGAGTGAAATGTGTTACTTGTGGAGTCTTTATGAACACCAGTTCTTGAAAACCTAATTTGTTTGAAGTTTCATCCTACTTTAATCCATGATTATGTTGCTCACTTTTCTGTATAGAATATTTATTCATCCTATGCTCTCTATTTGTATATGTTTCACTTGGAGAAATACAAGCGTGTAGCAATTATGACTCCGCTTGTCAATCCATCGAATAGTCAAGTTTTCTGAATAAAAATAAAATGGTATTAGCCTACATTTAAATTCATTATATATGTATATTTTGCTCATGCATACACATTTTGGATATTATGATATTCCGACTCAATTTTTTTATATATAGTGGGGCCACAAATCCAGCCTTGGCAAGAATAGGGAGCAGATTTACAAGAAAGTGGTGCATCTGTAGAGATGCATCACTTTCCCTGCGCCACCCAGAGAAACCCTTGCGCCACCATGGATGCGCCGTATTTACAATACGGCGCACCATGGCGCAGAGATTGACAGATGCATCAGAAATTCTGACGCATCTGTTGGGGCAAAAGTCACGCATTGCTGGAGTCGTGTCGCAAGCATGACGCAACTCCATCAATGCATTTTGAGGCCTATTCCCACTACACTGCATCACTCCTTACGCCTGCTTCAAGCAGGCGTAAGGTTTTGATGCAGTGGTGTCCTAGAAGTGTCTTGTGTCTTGTAGATTTCACTGCGTCACATTTACGATGCTTTACGCGTGTAAACGCCCACCCTGCATACATTATACCTGATGCAGGTATAATGTGACGCAGGGCTTTACAACGTGACACATCTCCCTAGATGCGTCACATTGTAAATTGGCCGCATTTTTTATGCCGCCACTGCGTCACAACGGTGACGCAATGGCGGCGCAAAAGTGTCGCAAGGGGCTTGTAAATCTGCCCCTAAGTGTGATTATACAACCAATGTTATCTGGCCTTTAGTGTCTCAAGATTTCTCCCATGATAACATAGGGTCATTTCCAACCGCAAAAATGCTTTTACATAAATTCAAACCACAAATTGCAATTTGGTAGCACGTTACAAAATAGCAATTTGCATTTGCAATTCATTATTTGGAATGGTGTGTTTTGGGCGTCCCTTCCAACTACTGAATATAAATAGGATGTATTAATGTTTTGTAACCGAATTCCAGTTACAAAACATTAATACTTTACCGACTCCTTGAAGGAGGTTGTAACCCATTCTCAAATAGGAAGGGGTCCCAGCGGGACTCCTTTGAGAATTAAATAAAAAAAGATTTTTTTAAGGAAAACAGGCTGCTGTAAAAAAAAAAGATTGCTTTACTAAAAAGCAATCACAGACAGGGCGGTCTGCTGACCCAAGCAGGCTGCTAGTCCTGTGATACCCATCATTCCTAATGGGATGCAAACTGCGATCTACTCATTAATATTAAGGAGGTAGGTGAATTACTGACCCACTAGCAATCACTAGTTGAAGGACGTAGGTTTTCTCATATCAGGAACTGCTAATTGTGATTTGGTAGGAATCGCAATTAGGAAATCTCAATTCTAGATTTTTGTACATGTGGCACATAATATGCTATTACTAAATATCAAATGAAATTTGATTTCTTTTTCAAAATGTAGAATATTTTTAAGCAAATCAAATTGTTAGGCTGTGGGGGTAGAGATCTCAGTCTTGATATGAACTGGTGTTAAGCTCCAACATAGTTTCACAAGCTAATACTTAGAATGAAAAGCTGCTGCTTGTTGGGAACTTTACTCATGGCAGCTTGGTACAGGCAGCAAGGCACTCCTCATAGAAAGTGAATGTTGTGCATGTACAGCAAAACCAAATCATCATTACATTTAAGGACTCAATATATTAAAATTCTCAAATCAGATTTCCTGCAAATATAAATATAAATGGACAAAAAAAGTGAGTTTAAAAAAACACACCAACATTAGAAGATAGAATTATGGGATCAGAAGATATGAAAATAATAAAAAAGCATCCACAGAAAACAATAGTATTCATGGGTAACTATACATGCAGATGATCTCATTTTAGCAATTCTCAAAGGCCTAACAGTATTTTAGCAAGATTGGAAAAAGACTACCAGTTTGCCCCTCTGAGAGTTTTACTTTGGTTATGGTCATTTGTATATGTCAAAAAGGAGGGGTAAGACTGGAAGCTGTGGCCAACAAGGCCTCCACATGGCTGAGTAAATTGATTTATTCATTCTGAATCTCCGTCATGCTGCAAAAAGCTCCGAGTGGGACACTGTTGGATATCGTTAGACACATTTTAGCTCCTTATACAACTGCTTTCAGTGTATCACCGCACTTTTCTGGAGGTTGCAATCTCTTAGGACATCTGTGGTCAGTCGGGCCTCCATGAAGTCAGATACTTTTTATGTGAGGTTCTTGCTTCTTCAAACAAAAACTCCAAGCAAGATAAATGAGGAAATCTTGCCATCGAAGTCCAAACTTTTACAGCTGACAGGAAGGTTGTACATGTTCATTCCGGGTGCTCCAATTATGCCCCCATTTATAAGGACGGCTGCTTTGACATTTATACATGGGTAAAAGGCTTTCATCACTCCCAGGATAAATCATAGCAAAAAATCCACTTCCAACTGATTTAAGGATACGTCCTTCAAAGATGTCCTCAACTCTCTTCTTGTGGGTCCACGAGAGATCAGCTACCCTGAGAATAGCTTTTCAGATTTAGAGAATAAGACTTAGCCCTTCCCCAGGAAGGCAGGAACACCCCTGCCAGTCTTCTTGGTGGCTTCGGTTTTCTAAGCAGCACTCTGATTAGAGCGTGATGTGAGCAGTGTGTTATAGGTTTGACCCACCTGTGGTTGGCTGAATTCCCTAAGTAAATAACTGCAGACTTCTAACACATTCTCCTCATTTCTTTGCTGCCGGATAACTCAGTTTTTGTAACTTGCTACATAGTTATCCGCACAGTGTCCCAGTCTCCATCTCAGCTAGATGGTGAAATGGTGGTTTACCCAAGTGTCTATCTCCCTTAATCTAGCTCCACCCAAAAACTACCTCCTTTGCCCTCTCCATAATCAAAGGAACTCCCAGCCGTCTACTTCTTAGTGAATAAGTATTCTGGTAGTTTTTAGGACCCCAGCACTTCAAAGAGATTCTGTATGGTGGCTCGCTCTTAATCCTTGTTAACATGACGGAAGTCAGAATGCCGCTTTGAGCGATATGCCTCCTTTCATGTGTCGAATCCTCCTTAAGATTATTCTATGGTGAAAGAACATGTTAACAAGTAGCTGGACATTTATCCGAGCAGAGCCTAAATCAATAATTCACTATCTTTGAGAGATGCCTTTTATTTGCTAAACCATGTCTGATTTTTTCTTAAGTCTATCAGATGTTTTAAGGCTTATTGTATGATGAAAAATGATTTTATTGTTTTATGCTGAATAAAATTATGATGACTGACAGATTCACACCTTTCATAGAGTGGGATGAGGTGTAAGAAGATCTAATTCTAACTGCTGTGAAGAGAGCCCACTGAGAGCAAATGTTTACTGCCATCAAGCTTATAACAGTTTTTCATAGATAGGAAAATTGCAACCTTATAAATGCCATTCTTGTCATATATAAAATAAAAATCTTGTTAACTTGTGATTTTCATTTTCTCTAATTATTTTATACTATTAAATGTCATTCTTTTCTTTTTCTAAACTTTAAAATTCTGCGGCCTCATTGGGAACATAGCACTTTAGCCTGTCACTTCTTCAAACATGCATGTGGTTACAGCTTACATGTTTTAAATTTGAACACATAGGGGCAAGATTCAAAACTGTACATATATACACAAACTGCACCCTTGTAGTAACTTAGACTTTTGTAGTATGTCCAGCACTACACATGGACTACCACAAGTAGGTCAACATCCTCCCATGGAAAATAATGGAGGTTGTAGCTTACTAAAAAAGTGTAACTGTTAGATCTGACAGGCTTAGTTTGGTCTTCCCCAAACCTTTTGCCTGTTTGCCTCATCTTTTTGCCTCATCTTTTTGTTCGCCTTAGGACTCTAAGCACTTTACCACTGCCAACCAGTGCTAAAGTGGATGTGCTTCTCCCCTAAACATGGTGTGATTGACTTATCCACAACTGGCATATTTAATTTATCTATAATTCCCTAGTAGTGCACTTTACAGGGCATATTTACTAGGAAGTGGCGGAGCGCAGCGTTAGCCTTCTTGGCTTACAGCTGCGCTCCGCCACTTCCAAAATACAGGGCTACACCGTATTTACAAAAATACATTTTAGCTGCCTAGCGCCAACGCAGACACCCTTGCACCATAGTGCAAGGGTGCCTGCATTGTAGAGGAAGATTGTTTATGTGCAGGAAGGTGTACCTTTCTGCACGTAAACCATCTTTAAATGGCATTTTGTATCTTCTATGTGTGCTGCACAATGCAGTACACATAGAAACAGCAAAAACGAGGAGAAATGAAACATTTCTCCTCGTTGCGCAAGAGTAAGACCAGGTTTTCCCTAGTCTTAATTTTTGGGCTGTCCCATATGTACTCTGCCCTTGTAATTATGGGGCAGCGTCAAAATCAATTGGTGTTACGGTGGAACGCCCAACACAACACCCATTGCCCACCCCTTTTTCGCTAAGTCTAGCGTGAAAGGGGGCCTTATTTACAAGTCAGCGTTAAGCCATGTTAAGTGGCTTAAAGCTGTCTTGTTAATAAGTCGAAGCCCTTATCGCCACAGGAACGTCACTAAAAGTGACGTCCATTGGCGATAGGGGCTTGTAAATATGCCCCTATATGTGCCCAGGGCCTGTAAATTAAATGCTACTACTGGGCCTGCAGCACTGATTGTGCCATCAACATAAAGTATCACTTTAAACCTCTCAGGCCTGCCACTGCAGAGCCTTTGTGTGCAGTTTACACGGCCAAATCGACTTGACTTCTGCAAACCCTTGCCAAGCCTTAAACTCCCTTTATATTATATAGGTCACCCCTAAGGTAGGCCCTAGGTAGCCCATAGGGAAGGGTGCTCTGTAATTAAAAGGTAGGGCATGCACTTTTAAGTTTTGCATGTCCTGGTAGTGAAACATACCCACATTAGTTTTTCACTACTGCAAGGTCTACCGCTCTCATATGCTAACATTGAATTCCTTATTACACTAATAAGCTGCAATTCCTGTTACAGAATGAGTAGCTCTGTCATGTTTCATATAATTGGAATGGTAATAATAAATACTCTTTGCTGGGACAGTTGAATTCATCATTACTATTTCAGAAATGCCACTTTTAAAAAGATGGCATTTCTCTGCTCTTAGCTCTGTGTGTCAACAGCTTGTCTGCAATACACATCTGGGGTTGATGACAGCTGGACTTTGTGTATTCCCTCTAGGCAACCACACACAAAGGTTGGTTAGGTATGACTTAGTGATCATCCGCATCCTGATGGATCACCCTGGGCAGTATGGGAGGGTGGAGCTGACACTTACACCTGAATAGGCAGCGTCCGGTCCCAACACAAAAGGTAGCATTCCCCCTGTTATGAGTATGGAGCCAGAGCTGGGAGGGAGGACCTCTGAGTGCTCCAAACCCCCTCTTTGAAGTCACCACCACTTCAAATGCACACCTGGGTATAAATATTGGATCTCTGACCCCACCAAATCAGACACTGCTGGACCTGACTTGACTGCGTGGAGAAACCCGGCACATCACATTTGGAACCAACGTACCTCAGAACTGGCACTTCATCTTCAGAATCAGCGCATTTCCATCAATGTGTGGAGAAAATCAAAGCTTCACCTCAACTGTGGGATCGACACTGATACATTGTTCGCTGCTCCCACATCTCACTGTGGCAACCAGGATCAAGGTGCTTTTGTTCAGTGGGCCTTGCATGGTTCCTGTCCCCGTCGGCCTGAACTCTTGACTTTGCTCTGGTCCAGCATGACCAGAGAACCCCAATAGGTGCATATTGCTTCTATGAGCTATTTTTACATTTTTTCTTTTAAAATTCATATTGTGCCTTCTACTTATTGGGCCCGATTTACAGAACTAACTTAAGACAAAATGCTAAACTTACTACCATTTTGGTATTCACAGAAGGCACTTACTCATTTTGGTATTCACAGAATTCACTTACTCATTTCGGTATTCACAGAAGTTAGTAGTCCTAACTTTAGGACTCCTAAATGCCTTCTGTGAATACCGAAAGTCTTAAAGTTAGGATTTTTCTCAGTTTAGGAGTAGTAAAGTTAGGACTCCTAACTTTACTACTCCTAAACTGAGAAAAATCCTAACTTTAAGACTTTCGGTATTCACAGAAGGCATTTAGGAGTCCTAAAGTTAGGAGTCCTAACTTTACTACTCCTAAACTGAGAAAAATCCTAACTTTAAGACTTTCGGTATTCACCGAAGGCATTTAGGAGTCCTAAAGTTAGGACTCCTAACTTCTGTGAATGCCGAAATGAGTAAGTGCCTTCTGTGAATACCAAAATGAGTAAGTGCCTTCTGTGAATACCAATGCGACGGGCTATGGCGCCTCCCGCTAGCGCATAGCCTCAGGTGATGCTCCTCCCCCCTCCTATGATGGCGTTTGGTGAAGCAGGAGCAGGAGCGGGAATGGACGGACGCTAAGGATTGCCGATTTTCGCTGCGTACACACCTTTGGATTTGGCGGCTGTATTTTTTTGGCGGCTTTGCGGTTTTCCCGTGGTTAAACCGGAGAACTGCTCCCGCAGACGCTGCTGGCTGGAAATCGACTTATGGGGGACTCAGTTTATTTGTTCAGCTGTTCAGCTGAGACTGGAGGTGAGTAGAGGATCCGGCTATACTCCATCCGACGTAAGAATTCTGGGAAGCCTAAAAACTCTGGGAAGTCAGTTATTTGGAGAGAGAGATCGTGACAGAAACTGGGACTGAAACTGGGACTGTTGCTGGAGAACGGCAGGAGGGTGAGTCTTGATGTGCTCATAAATTATCTGGCGAGAGGCTTGGGCGGTTTGGCATTAGTGTTCTAAGCGGGGGTGTCTTGATAAGCACTATATAATGAAGAAACAGCTGAGACTCGCCGCTGCTGCAGCGAAAGTGGATGCTGCAATTATAGCCAAGGCTAAAGCACGCACTGCCAAAGGGAAGCTGAATTTGACTGTAACTAAAGTGGGAGGTAAAATGCGTCATGCGGAGTCCTCCTTCAGTTCACAGAGCTCTGAAGCCGATAATTTGTCTCTGAGGGAGATTAGTTTAACAGAGGCTTCAGGAATTAAGCCAAGGGATAACAACTTGGCTAGTCCACCAGGAGGTGGCGCACTTTATAAAAGTCAAGAGCAAAAGAATGCCAGAGACTTTCCTCTCTTTTCTAAAAAAATGCTACCTCCTGTTACCTCGCCATGTTCAGATATGCTCAGCCAAACTCTCTTAGCCCAGAATAATCAAGACATTTTAGAAGATACGATAACGTCAGCTGTAACATTAGAGCCAGTGATAGCTCTAGGTCCAGCATCCTCCTCTCCTCCAGGGGTCTCTTCTCCGGACACCCAAGGAATTCAGGCACAAGTTGAAGATCCGCTGATGGCTCCACTTGACTTGGAACAGTTTAAAAATACTGCGTTAACACTGGCAAAGGCTGTCGCGACTCCGCTTCCTCAGTCCCCGCCTTCTCTTCTCTCTTCTCGTGAAATGTCTATCCAAATTCAATCCAATGAAATTATGACAATTCAACAAGAGCAGCAAGGCCAGTTAGATCGGCAAGATCAGTTAGTAGCTTCGGCCTTAGCTTTAAGAAAGTCTAAATCATTGGGTCCTCTGATGCTCGAACATAATAACGAGACTCTATTTGGAAATAAAGAATGTGATCTGGTTCTTGAGGATGAGAATGAGAAGGCTATGTCATATCAGCTGGATGTTAAAAATATGTTAAATATGATTCTCGAAGAAATTTGCGATATGAAAAAAACACAACAAACGGATATCGCAATGATACAGCTGCGTTTGGAGAAGATAGAAGAAGCAGTAGCCAGCCTTCCAATTCGAATCCAGGAGGCTGAATCAAGAATCTCTCTGGTTGAGGACCAAACGAATGGTATTCTGCATCAAGTAGATTTAGCCTCCCAGGAGAAAATAAGAATGCAAAATAAGATCGAAGAACTTGAAAATTTCTCACGCCGCTCAAATCTTCGTATAGTTGGTGTTCCGGAGCGGATTGAAGGCACAGATATACTTAATTGGACCGATTCCTTTTTGAAGAAGGTTGTGATTCCAGAGTTTACGGGTGATCTGACTGTAACCAGAGCTCATCGGGTCCCAGCGCATCTTTCCCCTAACCTGAAGTTTCCCGCACGATACTTGTCAATTTTGCAGACTTTCGTATAAAGGAAAAAATCTTGTCCAAGGCAATTTTGTCTAGACAATTTGAGTTTGAGAATGGCGCAAAATGCAGAATTTTTTCCGACATGTCTGCGGAAGCGGCAAGTAGACGCAAAGAGTTTGTTAAGCTATTGTATCTTTTTAAGGCCCAAGGGGCACAAGCCTCTATTGCTCGACAATCCAAGCTCAAAGTCCTTGTGCAGGGGAAATTTCATTTATTTACACGCATTTAAGAGGCGCAGGAACTTCTTAAAGTTATTTCAGCTGGAAAATAATTTTGGTTTGCTTATCTTTAGTGATGTCTTTTCTTGTTTGAAAAAATAGAGTACTATTTAGATCCTGCTATTTTTCTGTAAAAAATATATATTTTTTTTTGGTTTTTCACGGTTGTTTTAGGAGGGGGGTAGGTCACTCTAGGTGCAACTTCAGGGCACCAATATTAGTATTTGGGGGTAGGGAGAAAGTGGGCAGCGGGGTTAGCCACTTTTTCAAAGGGGAGGGTGTGGGTCACTGGGGTGATAAAGGCTGTATAGCCAGAAAACGAAGTCCATTTTTTCTAATCTTTATACGTCCATTTTTTAGATCAATGCTTTTTCAATTAATACGTGGGGTGCCGTTTAGGTGGTTAGATTTGTTTCTTATTTTTTATGGCTAGTAAGGAGATTTTGAAAGTGGTCTCTTTTAATGTCAATGGTCTTAATAATAGAAAGAAAATGCAGGCAATTGAAATGTGGATTAAAACAGAAAATCCAGTGGTGATTCTACTTCAAGAAACCCATATACCAGCTGTGAAGCTGTTAGACTTTTCCATGTTTAGGTCGTGGGCTGCCTATAGGGGATTTTCTTCATCCTCCGCCTCCCTTCGAGGGACGGCAATATTTCTAAGTAAAAAATTTCAGGCGGAAGTCGTCAGCTTTGATAAAGATCAGTATGGTCGTTGGTGTTGGGTCACTTGTATTGCTGGACAGAAACCGATAACCTTTGCCAGTATTTATGCTCCTGTAGAGGACAATCCAAAGATATATGAGGAATTTTTTCAATCTCTAATTCAAACACCCGGGGAACTGATTTTGGGGGGAGATTTTAATGTTTTAATGAACCCCGGAATCGATTCCTCAGCGCTGGCTAAAAAACAATTGAAACCTAAAACTTTGAGAACTATACAACATTATGGGGTAACTTTAAATCTACTGGATCCATGGCGGAGGGCTTTTCCAACCAAAATTGTTTATACTTGTCTGTCTGAGAAGTGGAGAAGTGTGGCTCAATGGTTAGAGCGGCAGACCCTGATGCAGAGATCTGGCCCGGGACCAGGGTTCAATTCCCACCTCGGCGGGTCTTGGGCTCAATTTCCTCGGACCTGATAATTCTCGCCTCGGTGCCTATTCTAATCATGGGTCCCACTCTGCAACTCTGGGCAATAGCTTGCTTAATCTCCACAACAGCCCCAACAGCGCTGGGATGCCTGGCTTCACCCTGGGGGTGCCCAGGAGTGGACATTTCACAGGGAAAAGCCAGGAAGGGTTCCACAGCGGTATGCGTACAGCGCCAGGACACCCCTTTGGGGGTATAAGTGCGCTTTACAAGTACAAATTTCATTTCATTTCTGATAGATTCCATACCTCATCACGTATCAATTTTCTTTTGGTTTCTCGGAGCTTGAATTTCTGCCAGCAAAGATTCCTGCAGAACGGATTCTCTGACCACGCTATGCTGGTACTTGACTTACAACTTGGGGAACGTGCCAGCACCATCAGGGTACATTGTTGTACATTATATGTTAAAGATAACTTTTGGGATAAAAACATTGTATATATTTATTGTTGTAAAGAAATTATTTGGCATTAAACAATAAACAAAACTTCTTCACGGTTGGGGTGGGTGTTAACCTAGGGTTTCCTTGTGCAGGAGGGCTGACATAGGGGAGCCCCTTTATCTATTGTGGTTGGGGGTGTCCCTGGGTGGTTGAAATGGGCTCCAAAGTGTCGGGTACTTCCAGTGTATTCAGTCTGGGATATCGACGTTCTAGGTGAAAGGTCATCGTTACTAATCATCAATTTATGGCATGTACTAAGTTGTCCTAGAGGTAGGCTATTGGGACTCACCTAAGTCTCAATCAATCAATCAGGGATTTGTGAAATGTGCTACTCACCCGTGAGGGTCTCAAGGCACTGGAGGAGAGGGGTTGGTTCATGCAGCTCCGTCTCATCCAAAGAGCCAGGTCTTGAGGCTCTTCCTGAATGCTTGCAGAGTGGGAGATCGTCTGATGCTGAGGGGGAGTTCATTCCAGGTCTTGGCCACGATGTAGGAATAGGCTCTTCCTCTTGTCCTGGCTCTGCGGATGCGTGGGGTTTCGGCAAGGGCAATGTTGGCAGAGCGAAGGCTTTTTTTGGGTGCATAGAAGGAGACTCTTTCGTTGAGGTATTGGGGCCCAGTGTTGTGTAGGGATTTGTAGCCGTGAGTGAGCAGCTTGAAGGTGACACTCTTTTCGACGGGGAGTCAATGGAGGTCTCGCAGGTGCTGGGTGATATGGTCATGTCATAGGATCCCGAGGACGAGTCTGGCTGCCTTGTTTTTGATGGTTTGAAGTTTGCGGAGTAGAGATTTGTTGATCCCGGCGTAGAGAGTCTTTTCCATATTCCAGTCCACTGGTTATGAGTGCGTGGGTGATGGCCTTTCTGGATTCGGGGGGGATCCATTTGAAGGTCTTGCGGAGGATGTGGAGGGTATTGAAGCACACAGAGGAAACAGCATTGATCTGTCAGGTCATGGTGAGGGAGGAGTCGAGTATGATGCCGATGTTGCAGGCGTGGTCCGTGGGTGTGGGAGGGTTGCCGAGGGCAGTGGACCACCAGGTGTTATCCCATGCGGAGGAGGTAGATCCGAGGAGGAGGACTTCTGTTTTCTCCGAGTTGAGCTTCAGGCAGCTGCTGCTCATCCAGGATGCAACATCTTTCATTCCTTCCTGGAAGCTGTGTCTGGTGATGTCAGGTTTATTGGTGAGGGAGAGGATTAGTTGGGCGTCATTGGGGTAGGATACTATGCTGAGTCTATGCTTTCTGACGATGGTAGCGAGGGGGCCATGTAGATGTTGAAGAGCGTGGGGCTGAGTGATGATCCTTGGGGTACTCTGTAGCTGATCTCTGTGGGATCGGAGAGGAAGGGCAGGAGTCTGATTCTTTGGGTTTGGCCGGTGAGGAAGGAGCGGATCCAGTCTAGGCAGTTCCCTGTATGCCAGGCATTATGAAGTCTGGTAAGTCTTCACTGTTCTTCTAATCTTAAAGCTGTACTTTTGGCCAAGGCCCAGTGTTGAAGATCATGACACTAGCAAAATGGGAATCAATTATTTCCAATAGTGGGTAATTCCTTGGCTTGCGAGTGACAGGGTAATGTCCAGGAATGAGGTTGTGAGCTTGGCCATTGCTCATCTAGGGTAACTCCCAAGGATTATCACCCAAGGGGAGTTTTCGAGTGTATAATCAATCTCTTTGTAATGTGCTTTTCCTCCTGATAGTTTTTCAGTTTTGGTCTTGTTCCTGCTGTTTCCTGTTTGTTTAGACCAGCCTCCACTACTCCAGCTTGAGTCTCAGTGTCGGCAACTTGACATCCATGTATCCTTCCTTTCAATTACCCTGTCCTGGAGTCTTTCCTCCCTCTTAATGCTTACATGTTTTCTTTATAGGTTCCCTATCAGCACACTAGGGGAGACTGTGACTTGTTGGGTAATTCTGCTTCCTCACCTCTCTCGCTCCTGAAATTCTTCCAATCGAGAAGAACATGCAATGGAAATCTTGAAAAAAAGTCTGCATTCATTTGGGCTTTACCTGCCCAATGCTTTACTCAAAATACAAAGGTTGTAGTGCTGATGGTGTAGTTCTTTTGTCTAGGGTGGCGAATGCTGTGATTTGTAGATTACAGCGATGCAGTTGTTACAGTGACAATTCATTACAGAAAGAAATTCTGGGTTTGCTTAAGCATCAGGACCTGATGCTGATCAGTGTACAATAAGTACAAGGAGATGATCCTTCGATACAGGTACCCAGGGGTTCACGTTATAAAATGCCTATTGAGGCCAGTGTTTTTTTATGGAGCTTAAGATCCTTCAGCAGGGCATCCCTGAAGCTGCAGCTGAGGAAGGTGCATCAAAACTAGATACCTTTCCCACGAAGTTTCCCTAATGACTCTGGCTGTCTCAGAAGCCTAAAAATGTCCCAACATTTTAGGGTTTCTTGACCACTTCCTGTGGGTCACTGCTATGGCTCATAGGACACTAGGGCCAGCACATAGGGTCAGGGCTCAATCAGCAGAAGCCATCACCAATCCAATTCAGTTCCAGTTTGTACTGGTCAACTGGTTACTTCAGTGAAAAAGACCTCCTGCAGCTTGTTATATCTATGTAGGCACACATGAGGTCAGCCAATTGATCCTTGGAGCCCACTTTTTTGTCCTGGGTATAAGAGGGAGACAGTCCAGACATTAAGGTATCCTCTTAGGTCACAGACAGCATGTCCATTCCTCTTCTGATTTTTGTAGGTTCAGAAAGTATTTTTGGGAATGTCCCTTGGGGTGCCACATTTATGGCTAGCACTAACCAGTGGGTGTTGGTGACAACTGGACTCCCGAATGAATGGGGAAAATGTCCCTAGGGGCAACCCTCCAAATTTTCACAGCACATCCTGTTTGCTTTATTGCAAACTATCCCCCATTGCACGCCACTCCCAAAATCCAAGATGGAGAAACCCTTCCTCCCTTTTGCAGAGTCTATGTGCCTATCCAGAGTTGTGAACAGGGAAATGAGCAGTCCTCTTCCTTATGGTGGCTCAAACCCAGCTCTGGGGGTAGCTCCCCTTCCAGTCAGTTTGGTGCTAGCCTGGCTGGGGACAAAGGGTTGCCTTCTCCAGGTCTCAGCCCAGGTAAGCAACATATCTCACACCATGCCTTTGTTCTTGCTCTGGGGGCAGCTTCCATACCTCATTAAGATCAAACACTGTGTGGGCAGCTGCTGAAGAACTAATGCAAATTAATGTCCAGGAGCTTTGGACCTTCTAAAAGCTAGTAGTCCCAAATATGTATTTAACAATCTAACTTCAACATTGAATTGGACTTTCAATAAATATGAAATATAGTCTAAGAAATACTATTGTCGTTGTTTCCAGTCAAGGGTTACTGATGAAAATGTATAATCTATATTTTTACATTTTATGATATACAGCTACATCCCGGCCAGTGATAATAGCTTTTAGGGCATAGTCACCTGAGGAATAGGCCAATTTTAATTTCACACATGTTCCATTTTTAAATATCAGGCGCCCTACCTTGTGTGCAACAAAGTGTACTTAGAGGACACTTATTACGATTTAAAGCAGAATTTCCTGCCTGCAAGATTGACAGGTCTAACAGCATATCTTTAGACTGTTGCATTCACGCTAAACATGGATGTGCTGAAGCCATATTTTCCAAAGTAATTTTTTTTACAGTTTATAACCCAAGGTAGAAGGTATTAGAGGGTGCACTAAGTCCATGTCCACCCACTGCAATTGTAGGTCAATTAAATACATACTCTATGTGGGAGTCCTATGAGAGGATTGTGGATTGCGTTACTGCTAATGCAGACAGGGCACTGACTACAACAATGCCTACATGAGAAGATAAAATAGGCCATTAGAAATGGTTCAAATTGCTATTTCCATTTTTTTCCTCACAAAATGTCTCCCCATCAGATGGAAATGGTCAAGATATAAGATAATATCATGGAAGGTATTCATGAGCATAAACTGGGAAATTTGCTTTCTATTGGTTTTCCTATATGATGGTTCAATGTGTACCAATCTATTGGTTATTGTCATGCTCTTTTACTTGATACCAGGTGTTTTCTAATAGAGAGTCTTCTCTTTGGGTTACTCTAAAGTTGCTATTATCGGTTACCATACACTGTATCTGACTGGGTAGGACCCTATTTTCTATCATTCTCTCTAAATTTGCTGCCAGTTGCTTTGTTTTTACTGTTGAGATATTGTCTTAAGAAAATGGTGCCTCTTCTAGCCACAACTCCACTTGTGTTAGAGTGTCTCATAGTAAAGTGTGAACATGAGGGCTGTGAGTTACAATTATCAGGGTTTCCAGTAGACTGAAAACAACTACAACCAGGACTACCAATAACATTCTTCCCTTTTGTATATAGACTTGTGCCATTGAATAATCTTTTGACCACGATCTTCAAATTTATTAGTAATTCATTTTCTGGCATCTATCTGCTCTTGTGCTACATTTTGGCTTTGAATAGCTGATTGTTTGCATCTGGGATTGACTAAGGGGATTACAGGTTCTTGATTTACTTTCTTTGTACAATGAGTGTTCTGTTGCTCTCCTGTGTAATAGAAAATGTGATTGACCCTCCCAATTTCCATAGATTAATCTCTTTCTCTTTGGGCAAAACCATGAAAGGTGACCCCATTCACCACAGCCAAAACATTGAGGTCCTTGGGCTATAGTGGGTGGGGTGCATGGTCCATTAGGAAAAATTAAATCTGCTTTTGGCAAAAGAGACTTCTTTCCACCTCTTATTGCTGAGGTATTTTCTAGTCTTGAATTGAATTGGAAGTTTAAACCTTCCACGCCTCTACCCATCAAAAAATGCAGGCTAAGTCTAGGTTTGAATAGAGGGAGCATGGCATTTAAATGTAATGATGTCTATTTCTTTCATCTGTGTCCAGGATTTATCTCCCATGTCTTTGAGGCATTAAAATAAAACAGTTAGAATTTCTCTGTCACCAAATGTAGGTAACTTGACTGATATTCTAGGTGTCTATTGTCAAAAACTGGCCCTTGGTGTAGCATGCTGAATTACTTTAAGTGCACACACCCTATGGGGCCCTGTGACTATGAATGAATGATGTCATCATTACTGTCATCCATTATGTCTTTTGAGATATCATCAGTGATGTTATCAATAATGTCACTTAACATGTCAAGTCAAGATAAGAAATTCTTTATTCAGTCTACATGAGACCATAAAAGTGCATAAAGGATGATCCATACATTGAATAAAATACCTTGACAATATTCCGGCTACAATATTAAGACCATATAAAAACCTAAAAAACATGAATTCAATAATCTTAATAATTAAAAAACAATATAACCTAAGACAATCCTTCCGTTGTCAACCCTGAAGACTAATTATATGAACAGTAATAAAAAATGTATGCCCGTCAAATGTAATCGGATGAACCTATTACAAATATTTTCTTGGTCGGTGAATAGACTTATAAGAGCATTAAAAACATAGCAATGACCAATGCAATAGAGCACAATAAAGTGCATTTTGAAAAATAAAAGAAAAAAAAGGAGCTCAAGTCAAGTCAATGTCATCAGTGATGTAATATGTGGTGGGGGTACAAGTTATATTAAAATATACCTAGCAAATGTCAGTGTTTTTTTGTTTTTTTAACATTAGTTTTATGTCATGTTAACATTTAACTAACTGTACTTCAACCTTTGTTTTTTCCATAAATGTATGGGGTGTTTTTTTGTAAGCTATTACCATATATTACGATAGCAACATCTTAACCTTTGTTTTTATTCTAGTGAATTTCAGGAGCTTTTTGCTCATATTCTAAATGAAGGTTGTGTAATTCCTTTTTCAGATGGGGTGCCCCTCTGCAGATAGTGCACAGCCATATGCTGAAGAGGATTGGGCAGAAGGCCTAGTTTCTGGCATTTTGCCCAGCTGTGTGAAATTATCCAACCTGATGCTGTCCAAACACAATTTGTGGTTGGGTGTAGAGATTAGATGCCCAGTTTTAGTTGTGTGTGTTAATTTTTTGTGTGTTCTGTTTTTTTTACAAATATTTTGATGCTTCGACATCCTACTTGTTCCCATGGAATATTGTCCAGCTTTACCTCTAAGGAGAGCATGGTTGTTCAAAGTGCATGTACCCTCCTGCACCCCTATATTTTTTGGGCCATCTTTAAGTTACAAAAACTCTCCACACCATTGGTTCTTTCTCAGGCCTTGTTATTTTATGGTGCTTCAGAAGTTTATAGAATTATAATAACATCATGATCTCATCATGCTGAATTGGCCAAGACTCTCTGCCAACCCACCAAATGCGGCACACACCAGCTGTACACGGCCTTTGGCCTCTGGCTGTGCTCAACGTGGGTTGAGCTTAGGGCCTGGCTATTTACTAGGCCTGCATTCAACTCCCCATGTGCATGAAACTGCTGCTGTGAGCAGGCTTTGGATGGCCACCAGGTGGCCTTCAGCAAGACCCTACGACTAACTGAACATGTACGCCCAAACCCTACAGTGCTTTTTCTACAAGGCTTGAGAACAGGTCCTGGCCTTCAGCCCGTGTGAGGCTAAAGTCTGTTGCACATGTCCTTCGGCCACGGATGCCCATTCTGCATTGTCTTATCACTTTAAAAAAAAAATCTTTTTGGGTACTGCCATACTCCGATGGGGCTTACAGAGCAAGAATCCATCTTGTGGTACAGCGGCACCTTGCAAGCTTCCTTCTGGGTCCCCCTCACAATTATCTGGGGGTAAGGGCGTCCCTATACAGCACTCCTAGGCGTCTTTCTAAAAACGTTTTCAAGTCATGGGGACAGGGTTCTGCAACGGCCACATCAACATTTTGCTGAGATGTTGAGGCTGGACAATAAAATCACGAGGCACAGTTGTACCATCTGGGCTACTAAAACCCCGACTGCCTTCCAAGCCAATTTGATTCAAATATTTTTTTTTCTGTAACTTGAGATGACCCATCCAGGTGTACCTAACTTTTTCTGAGTGCTAATCCCCTTCACAACAATCCTGAGCCTCTCCTTAAATGCTAATTTTTGAAAAATGATTTACTCAAGATCACAAAAAGCATGCTTTCTGCTTAAAGTACTAACATTTTTCCAACTTTGACACAGTTCCTTTTAGCCAGTTCATTCCTATGCTCAATTACTGTCCTGCAAAAATGGCAAAAGGCGTTGTTACTTTCTAACTTGGCATATAAGGCTCCTATGCTTAAAAACTTTGCTAGAGAAACAGACATTTGAAGTGAGAAGATTGAAGTGACAGTGGTGAATGAGTGAGTGAATGATTCTTTATTGTAAGATTATTTAAAATCTTCACATTGAAAGCTTTGCATCAAAAACAAAACTTAAATACTCACATAACAACTTTATACAACAAACAATTATTTTTAAACAAGAATTTGCAATGCAATTGGTCTCGCCTTTGAGACCTTATATGTATTTAGCTATGCAGCACACTAGCCTGGGTGCTGAAACATCTACTGTTCTTTAACATGGAGGGAAAGTAAGCACCAAACTGCGTGACACGCCAGGTATGGGAACACATGGAGGGAAATATTGCCTTTCAGCGGGAAATGGTGTAGTCCAAAGCTCTGTTTTTAATATAAAATCAGGGCCTTCGGTGGTCATATCACTGAAAACACAAGATTTGAAAAAAACATCATTGGCTACTGGTGCTTGTGGAAGACAATTTCTATGGACTGGAATCTAGTGAATGCTAAAGTGATTCTGGTATTTTACTGACCTCTGCTGGTTGTTTGCTATCAAGAAACTTAAATAGAGGCAGTTGCCAGAAAAATTAAAAAGAAAGTCCCTCAGCAGAAAGCAATTCTGGTATTTTACTGACCTCTGCTGGTCGCTTTCTATCAAGACAGTTAAATAGAGGCAGTTGAACAGAAAAAAAAGTCCCTAAGCGAAAGCAGACAAGTCCTAGGGCTGATCTCCAGAGCCCACAAAGTTCATACACATATAAGTATATAATAAGTATATACTAAAGTATATACAAGAGGTCTTGAATGCTCAACCTAAAAATGGCACATTAGAACCCATAAAAGCAACAACAGATTCATATTTCATATCTTTATATATAAATAAAAATGCGCGAAAAAGTGTGGCAATTAGTGCAAATTTGAAAGAAAAGAGTGACCTACCTTATAAACATAAATACTTTAGGTCCCCATATCGAAAAGGTTAATGTAAATCTAATTAGCACATTGCAAGCATGGATATGAATACATATTGAAAATAAGGCAAAATAGTTAACCACTGCCCGTACAAGTAGCTGTGTTTGAACCTGGATGCTGGTGTTTTGTGATCCTTCTTATTCGAAGTAGCGATACCTTCAGGATAGAGTACCCCAAAAGCCACTGAGCTTTCTCCCAACATCTTCCTTTTGTGTGGTGAATTCAGAGTCAAATTGCATATGTGCCTATGTAATGATTCACTTTGAGGTTGAGAATTACAGGATGTGCTCCCTTAGTAAACGTCCTGCTATTTCACAGTATTTGTTGATTCTTACTAGCTCCATTGGAACCTCGCACATATAAACATAACTTGCTGCATCATTGCAGGTTCTCAAGCCATGCTGCAAAAATATTTGCCTTAGTAAAGTGGACCTTTGGGGCAGCAACACTGGGCAACAGTGTAATACATGGTTCACTGATTCTGAAGCATAAGCACAGAGTCGGCACTGCTGTTGTCCTAGTTTTTTGATCTTCAATGCATTCTAAATTCCCATATTTGCAATGACAGTAGTCTTATAAGTAAAAGATTTTTTAGGGCTTGCCTCCCCATTGGAGCCTTCAAGTAGGGCTGACAGGCAACGTCCTCGCATGATTTGCAGATACCCAAGGCACCAGGTAGGTGCCTAATTTAATTCAAATCTAGGCCTTTCGACAGTTGTCTTCTTTGTTTTTTTAGGATGATCTTTAGATGGAATTGTGCCATGGCTGGCTCTTTAAATTTCCTGTTATAAGGATTAGTGTGGTGAAAGCGTTATGGAGATATCATGCCCAAGGACTTCTTGCATAGTTAAAAATCACCTGCAATTCGGCTTTCATGGAGCCTTCTTTAGCCTTGATGACTAGAGGTAATATTTTTGCTTTCAATGTCCATGTTCACCAGCCCAACCTCCAAGCACAATAATGTATGCCTTATAATATAGACGTACATTATAAAAAATGTTCCTGTAAGCCACAGTTTGGCATTGCTTTAGTATATTTGTAAGCATTTCGGGGTAGGCAATGGCCTATAATTTATAATTGGTAACAATTTGACCTGGATTGCTATTTGTATCCCTTCAACTGTTGAGCTCTGCAGATTACAATGGAGTTTTTAGGGCAAATGATGTCTTGGCAGCCTTTTCCTCAATCACCCTTGCCTGTAGAAATAATTTACCAGTGTCTGGCAGCCAGACGCCAAGATAATTGTATTTACAGGTTGTGGATATGTTTAAAGGGCCCAGGTTCCATGTCAACTGATGTCTTTTTACTTGCTGTCAAAGACCTTGGTCTTTGCGGCATTCACTTTTAGGCCGTTTGTGATATTATATTTATGTAGTATGCCTAGTGCTCTCCGCAAACCAGTACAAGTGTGATCTAAAAATTACCAAGTCATCTGCGTACTGCATGATTGGTAGTTTGAGGATCCCGATTCTGGGAGGGAAAAGATTCTCTTTCTACAGTGCCTGACCAAGGTCAGCAGTATACAAATTGAACAGTATTGGGGCGATAACACATCCCTGTTTTAGTCCTTTGTTTTTGTTTTTGGGTTAACACAGGTTTGAGTTAACTTGATTTGGACCCAAGTATCTGTATACAAGGCTGTTACCGCAGCCAATAGATTTCTGGGACCCCTCATGCGGCAAAGTTAGCTCATATGATTCTCCGATCAATGCAGCCAAAAGCTGCACTGTAATCTACAAAGCACTCATACAGCAAGCTTGAACCTTTTTTTACTGCCTCATTCTTAAAGTACTAAAGGGCAATTACGTTATCCATTGTTGATGCATTTGGTCAAAGCCCTGTCTTATAGTATGGGAGGATGTTATTGTCTGTTACCCAGGCCTCTAATTCGCACAGCAGTACCTTAAGCAAGGGTCTTTTTTTTAAAAGAGGGAGTGGTGAGAAATTTCGAGGGAAAAGACCTAAATTTGCCAGTGGGAATACATTTTTTAATACGAGAAGAGATGAAAGCTCCGTAGTGCCTTAAAGATAGAGGGCTGTTCTACTGGCAGCCAGTGCAGTTTCCTCAACAGGGGGGTGAAGTGGCAATCCCGGGGTTGTTGGTACAATAGCCTAGCTGCCTGATTTCATACTAATTGGAGTCTGCCGATCAGGCTCTTAGAAAGGCCCAAATAAAGGGAGTTAGCATAATCTAACCTTGAGATGACCAAAGCAATGATAACCTGAGTGTGAGCCTTGAAAGAGAGAAGTTTGCTAATCATTCTGATTTCTCCTTTAGCTCCATTTTGGCAGGTGGTTCATTACATCTCCTGTACCTGATTTCAGTCTTCCAACACAACTTTTTGCTAAGTTAATTTCGTTGTCCTTGCTGTAGATTTTATGGGTAAATATAGGGGGCAATCATGGTTTGATTTAATGCTTATTGAAGGTTAGCGCTTTATGCAGATCTCTCATTACAATGCCCCAATCTTTTGTAATCAGTGTGGATTTATGATCAAGTGAGAGAGGTGTGTATTGCACCTTACACTTCTGATACTTATATTTACTGGCAGACCCCTACTTTATCCTTTTCATTAAGAAATTAGCTTTGACAGTCAGAGGTGGGCCAGATGGACTGACTTGCGTGCGGATTTTAGAACTCAAGTTGATTTTAATTGTCAGGCTATGGTGATCACTTTTTGCTCTGCTAATGACCATAAATTCCAAACATCTGGTTTGAAGGTGATTGCTCAAGAACACATATTCCAGTGTGGGCATGTTTCTAAAAGTGGGCTGTCGTCAACACTCCGGATCGCCCTGCTGATCGCATGTATCCAAGTCAAGTACTTTAATGCAGGCCTCTACTTTTTTTGATTAACGTCCTTCTGAGCTCCTCCTGGTTGGCCTAAAATGTTCTTGTTAAAATCTCCTGCCAAAATAATCTAATGACCTGGGTGCTGATCGAAGAACGCCAAATCTGATCACAAATATCCCCAATAGCCTTCTTTCTTCTTTCTTTTTGTGGATTAATATAAATATTTAAAGAATGATACATTTAGGTTGTCCATCCAGCTCTAAACCTGAAAATTTGAATGCCTGTAGATCATGATTAGAAGTTTTGATTTCTTTTATTTTTAGCTGAAGGTCAAGCTTTAGGAAGGAAGAGAGCCCACCAGAAGGTCTTCCAAAGAGGTTCTTCCTCTGTGCTGTCTTATGTATTGCATGGTAACCTGGGATTGATAATGGTACAGTGGTCCACGTTTCCTACAGACACAGCAGATCCCCAGTATTCAAGAAGTAAAGAGCTTCTTTATTCTCCAAAACAGAAGTCACTCCTGCTATATTATAGCTTATTAAGCTTATACTGTGCCTGGCCTTGTTTTTGTTTATTTGCGATATGCTAGGAGCACGGTAGGACCTTAAATGTTAGGGCAGCCGACAGCCATCCCTAGCTAGCTTGATGGCCTTTGGCGGCAACTACAATAGTGCAGGCCCTTTGTCTTTTGTTGCTCTGTCTGTTTGATAATTGTACTTTGCATTGTTATATTTTCCTCTCACACTGATGCCTTTAGGTTCTATTGCTGTGGCCCTTTGTTTTTAGGTTAGTACATAAGGGTGTTTTTCTCTCACAGGCTCACTGATGGAGGTTCCCCATTCCTCAAATGGCTTGCATTCCTTCAGTGTATTTGTGACGTCACCAATGTCCTGCCACTCAGTTGCTGTTGATTTTTAGTGGCTGATCAGGGGAATTATTTTGAAGTGTATTGCCATAAGGTGCTATAAAGAAGGTATGCTAAAGATGGTATATGTTTCAAAAGGCATAGAATGTTCAATCTGTGTAAGATGCCCCACACTCCTCTCGAGTTGAACTCAAGGTGTACGAATCAGTATGCTGGGCATGGGTGGTGAACAATGACTACCCTCCTTCAAACCCTAGTTCGGTAAGGAGTAACCGATCTGGTTGCTCAGCTCGGCGCTTGGGTAGTTTTCAGGCGATCGTCCGACTAAGGACAGGTGAGTGCGCAGGCTGGTTTCCAGCCTACGCGTGTGTGTGCCTCGGCGTGCCGTTTTGTTCACAATGTGGGTCCCGATTTTTGAGTGACTCAGTATTTCGGCACTTCCCCTCCACACCGGACGCTTTGATCAGTGTGTGTCCTTAGGGCTTTGTCAGGTACTGACGGGTTGCTGCGGTACGTTAAAGCTAACACTGGTGCAACTCTTTGCACTGTGGGCTACTAGTCGAGCTAACTTGACTCCGTTTAGTTACTTACACGATCGGCCTGTTCGTTCCTGGCATCAAGCTTTGGCATCATACACTGACTCAGCCAGGGTGGGGCGTCCTGGCAGCTATGCTGGTCCACCAAGTGGGGGTCCTTTTGTGCCATACGTCACTAGGATTGTCACCTTTTTGATATTAGCTTGTCATCGATATTGTTTTACTCCCCCCTTGTTTAGGACACCATCTACTGAGGTGTCAAGAGCTGACAATACGGTAGAAGCAAGCGCCATCACCTAGTTAGGTGAGGCTATCAATTATTCACTTGTTTTAGATTCATTTCAGTCACGTTTTTTCCTCCAGTCATTCTGTGTTTTTATTAGATGTCATTTGTTTTGAAAGATGAGTGCATTCCTTTTCATATACGTGCACTTATTGGATGGACTACTTGTTGTGGAGCTATGAGGATGACTATACAATATCACTCACAGTTTATTGTTTATATTTTATTGTCTATGCTTTTGTCATCCCTGTCTAGGACATCACTAGGCCTGTCGGGACTATATGCTCGCACGTAAGATTAGTGGTAGGTAGGTTTCCACCGATCCACTATGTGTAGATAGTTTTTATAGGTCCTGAAGAAATGCATTGTATCAACTATGAATACACAGCGTGAAACATGTCGACCACAATTTTAGAGTTGAGCATTGCTCCACCGGATAATTAAAGCAGTGAGCAGCCACTCTTTTGTATATTTTTAATAAGGTGGATGACCATTCCATTAAAAAACTCCTTTTGGATTATCTAACCTTTTTTAAGAAACCACTCACTCACATCTACACTTATCCCTAGGGCCCTTACACCCACGGCACCATACGGCAGGAACAGAAGATCTCCGCTAAAGAGCCCCTTTATGGGTGCCCGTCGGGTATTGCACCGCCGACCCGACGGAGAGCGAGTCCATATGATGAAGCATGACACCTAGCTGGCTGGGTGTGTGAGGACTCTAGTTCCGTTTAGGAGGATTCCCCTCCCCTGTCTCCACACTCGTTACCCTATCTTCTTTTGGGGAACTGCGTACCCTTCTTGATTCACAGTATCTGGGCATGTACGCTGGACCCCGTAAAACAGCCCTATTAGTCCCTTCCTTTTGTTAAGACTAAATGCACGGGTCACCCCGTGGGACTTTCCTTTTAGGTTACCAATCAGTGTATAATTACACTAGCTGGCCCATTAGACTTTTTGCTATATCATTTCTCTCCACATTGTGGATAACCTGGTTTCCTATCTGAGATGGAGGATACCCCGGGACTTAGCTTCGATGAGGAAGCTATTGCTGATATCTTGAGAACAGCACCCTCCATATTAGGTTCTGGAGGGTCCGTGGCCTCAGGGTCACTAGCAGATGACTGGAGTTCTATAACACTTCTGAAAAAAGAATGGCTCAAGATTACTCTACACGGAGCCCTTATGACTGAGTATTTACGGGCAAATATTGCACCTCGCGGCCTCATAGTTAACATCTTGCCTAGGATTTTCTAGAGGATGGGCCCTTCAAAAAGGACTGGTGTCAAGTGTCATGGAAATGTACTAAAGACCTATTGGTCCTAATCATTAACACAGCTAGAAGATTGGCTGATGCCCTGCTTGCTAGAATACAAGTGGCAGAAGCAACATTGAAATCTACTATCCCTAAGACTGCATTTTCATCTAAGTTAACAGAGATTAATAACGAAATTGCAGAAAACCGAGAATACCTGCTTAAACAAAAGGTTACAAAACTGCAAAAAGATGTAGCTAAGTTCGATAAGGAGAAGGTTTACCCTTATCTTAAGGATGATTATACTACTACTAAGAACAGCTACTCCTCTGACGAAAGCTCAGATAATGGCAGCAGGAGGGATCATCTAACAGCGATTCCAGCTCTGGGAGTTGGAGTAATCATAACCAACGTAGACCCAACTTCCAACCATACCCCAATTTTGACAATGGACCCATCTTCCATGGTCCTATTCCTCCACCATGGCAATACCCAATGTACCCGCAAGGCCCTCCACAATATTTTCCAATGAACAACCCCCTTTTTTAGGCAGAGGCTGGGGCAAAGGAAGAGGGCGAAGAAGAGGAGCACAGAAGGGGTACAGTGGCAGGACCAGACCCAATACCCAGTAGAGACCAGGAGCATGAGCAGGGGAAGGAGGGGCTTAGTGGTTAACCTCTCAACTAGACTCCTTACCAATACCGAGAAGACAGTCTTGGAGAAGGGCCTGGGGTTTGTCCCAACGCCCTTACCTGATAAATTCAATGAAATGTGTGAATTGCAAGATTTTTTAGAAAGGTACGACTCAAGGCTTTTTTCACGATAAAGTCCCTTTTGATCAAGACGATACTGGATTGCGTAATCCATCTAGGTTCACCCCCAGTAACAACATGATCCCCCTGAGATTTTAGCCTTTGAGGGTGCTGTACTCAAGGAACTTACTAAAATGCCCAGAGCACCACTTTTTCATAATTTATCCAATGTTGAAAAAGAGGCAGCTAAGGCACTCTCTAATGACCTAATATTATCATCAAACAGGCAGACAAGGGTGGGGCCATAGTGATCCAATCCACCACCGATTATGACAGGGAGTGTAGACGCCAACTTGGAAATGTAGTTCACTACACCCCTCTCACTGTGGACCCTACACCGAGATTGTCAGCAGAGATAGCGACCTTGGTTTTTGAGGCTGAGAATAATGGGTGGATTACCAAGAAGGAAGCTGACTTTCTTATAACAAAGGACCCCAAAACACCATACTTTTACACACTCCCTAAAATCCATAAAAACACCACACCAGTCCCAGGGAGACCGATAGTGTCAGGCATAGGGTCCCTGCTTGAACCCCTTTCTCAATTCTGTGATCACTTCCTTCAACCCTTGGTTAGGAAGATACCCTCTTTGTACAAGATACAACTGACGTCCTCCGTATTATTGACAACATTGAGGGTAGAGTTGGAGTGGACCTTTTGGTCACTTTAGACGTGGAGCGTTATATACTAATATTCCACAACGGGCCACCCTTGAGGTCAGTAGAATCCAGCCTACTCCGGGAAGACTGGTCTTCGCCTACTCCCGTCTCCTTTATTATGGACTGCGCTACCCTGGCCCTAACTGAAAACTTCTTCGAGTACGAGACACTACTGTTCCATCAGACTCAAGAGTACGTCCATGGGTAGTACCTTTGCTCCCAGTGTGGCCTGTCTGTACATGGCAACCTTTGAGCAAGATGTCATTATGAACCCCACCAACGCGTACAGAGGCAATCTGACACTTTGGAGGAGATATATCGACGATATCCTCATCCTATGGAAGGGGGATATACCAACCTGTGAAGCATTTTGCAATTGGATTAATTCACAAAATGACTTCTTAAAATTCACCCATACCATATCCAGTTCTAGCATCCCCTTCCTGGATTTGAGGATACTACTTAACAACACTGGTCTGAGTACCACATTATATAGGAAGGACACGGATAGGAACAGTCTCCTCCTATATGGTAGCCATCATCCAAAGGCACTGAAAAACAACCTCCCATTTGGACAGTTCCTCCGTCTCAGGAGAAATTGTAGCACACTTTCTGATTACAAAACTGAGGCCCAACGCTTACAAAATAAATTGAGGGAGAGAGGCTACCCGGGCCAGCAGATTAGGAATTCCTACAAAAGAGCTATGAATAACCCACGAGAGTCATTGCTCCAGGTCTCGTCTAAAGAACAAATAGAGACACTAACTTGTGTCACTTCATTTACCCCTAATTCCACATTGATTAAGAAAATAATTAAAAAACATTGGGGGATGGTGAACACAGGTGACCTGAGCCTCCCGCAACCTAGGTTTGCCTTCAAACGCACATCTAACTTGAAGGACATCCTTGTACATACCAGGCCTAAAACCAGGGAGCTAGGTGTACAGAGGACTTTGTGGAATTTACCACCGGTTACCGGTCATTATCCCTGTGGGACGTGTTCGGTCTGTGACCAGACAGATATTTTTAAGGAGATCAAGCTGACTGACACTCTCATATGGCAGCTTAAGAGACACACGAACTGTAACACACCAAGATGTATATACTTGATCACATGTCCCTGTGGGAAGAAATACATAGGAATGACAATGAGACAAATTAAACTACGGATTACTGAACATAAAAGTAATGTGAGGTGTATGAAAACAACAACAAAACTATACACTCATTTTAGGGACCTCAACCACAAGGTAGAAACTCTGAAATGGATGATACTTGAATCACACCCTAAAATTACCCACAAAGCTCTTTTTAGAATTGAGCAGAGATGGGTACACCGCCTTTCTACAGATACATGCGGCCTCAATGATAATATACCCTGGGCTGCACTGACAAACAGATAATTGATTTATCTCTCCCTTTGTTTTTTCATGTGGTACCCTCTACATGTACTATCCCCTCTGCTCTCCTTTTTCTGTGTACCGCAAACAATTTTTTGAAAATCTATGTAAAAATGATGGTCCTTTGAGTACCTTGGCCTACGGGGAATACAAGGTTTTTGTATATACACCGAATTTCTACATTGGATTAACGTCCCGTTCTAGACCTTCACACGCTTAACCCTTTTCCCCCCTATTTTTGCGTGTGGTTCCATTTCAACAAGGTTACCCTCTCACAATTTAAAACCTTCTCTTGATTTGGTTATCTAGGTTTGATAACATTTCCCTTGTTTAACAACTACTGGCTCACTTTTGCAGCTTTTGTAGCCCTTCCAAGATGGCGGCCATGTTTACAGGACCAGCACTCAGCGTATGTTGGACTCCAGCCAGGCGTATCACGTGACTTGCCGCTGCGCTGCGCTGTGCTACTCCAGCTGACCCGGTGGCGTGACTAGGTTAGCGGTATACTTAAACCCTAGTTCGGTAGGAGTAACCGATCTGGTTGCTCAGCTCGGCGCTTGGGTAGTTTTCAGGCGATCGTCCGACTAAGGACAGGTGAGTGCGCAGGCTGGTTTCCAGCCTACGCGTGTGTGTGCCTCGGCGTGCCGTTTGTTCACAATGTGGGTCCCGATTTTTGAGTGACTCAGTATTTCGGCACTTCCCCTCCACACCGGACGCTTTGATCAGTGTGTGTCCTTAGGGCTTTGTCAGGTACTGACGGGTTGCTCGCGATGCGTTAAAGCTAACACTGGTGCAACTCTTTGCACTGTGGGCTACTAGTCGAGCTAACTTGACTCCGTTTAGTTACTTACACGATCGGCCTGTTCGTTCCTGGCATCAAGCTTTGGCATCATACACTGACTCAGCCAGGGTGGGGGCGTCCTGACGCTATGCTGGTCCACCAAGTGGGGGTCCTTTTGTGCCATACGTCACTAGGATTGTCACCTTTTTGATATTAGCTTGTCATCGATATTGTTTTACTCCCCCCTTGTTTAGGACACCATCTACTGAGGTGTCAAGAGCTGACAATACGGTAGAAGCAAGCGCCATCACCTAGTTAGGTGAGGCTATCAATTATTCACTTGTTTTAGATTCATTTCAGTCACGTTTTCCTCCAGTCATTCTGTGTTTTTATTAGATGTCATTTGTTTTGAAAGATGAGTGCATTCCTTTTCATATACGTGCACTTATTGGATGGACTACTTGTTGTGGAGCTATGAGGATGACTATACATTATCACTCACAGTTTATTGTTTATATTTTATTGTCTATGCTTTTGTCATCCCTGTCTAGGACATCACTAGGCCTGTCGGGACTATATGCTCGCACGTAAGATTAGTGGTAGGTAGGTTTCCACCGATCCACTATGTGTAGATAGTTTTTATAGGTCCTGAAGAAATGCATTGTATCAACTATGAATACACAGCGTGAAACATGTCGACCACAATTTTAGAGTTGAGCATTGCTCCACCGGATAATTAAAGCAGTGAGCAGCCACTCTTTTGTATATTTTTAATAAGGTGGATGACCATTCCATTAAAAAACTCCTTTTGGATTATCTAACCTTTTTAAGAAACCACTCACTCACATCTACACTTATCCCTAGGGCCCTTACACCCACGGCACCATACGGCAGGAACAGAAGATCTCCGCTAAAGAGCCCCTTTATGGGTGCCCGTCGGGTATTGCACCGCCGACCCGACGAGGAGCGAGTCCATATGATGAAGCATGACACCTAGCTGGCTGGGTGTGTGAGGACTCTAGTTCCGTTTAGGAGGATTCCCCTCCCCTGTCTCCACACTCGTTACCCTATCTTCTTTTGGGGAACTGCGTACCCTTCTTGATTCACATACCCTCCTTCAAGGTCACAATTGCCTGAACACATTAGCAATGCAGTTGGCATTCTACCCTCCGTGCTGAATGACTCATGAGCTGTTCATGCCTACTTTCTTGTTATGCTCCTCTTCCACTTATGGCAATATGTAACTCATTACCTTTGCCCTACTCATTTTGTGCCATGCAGACGTTAAAGGGTCCAGTTGATAATTTCTACCTCCTAATACATTGATATTGACTTCATCAACAAGCTGGGAGTGTGTTAATAAATCACCTGGACTGTAATGTGTGTTACTCTTCTTTGTAGGCACCTTTGTGTGAAGGATTTGATATATATCTGTTTTTGCCAGAATTTTTATTTTGACCCTGTTCCTCAGTAATTGCAATTAAATGTGACCTCTGAGTTATGCAAGTCACTGTTTTCTGTTTTTTTTCTGTTTCTGGTTTCTAGTGTTTTGTTTCATGATTTTCTGTTGTCTTTTCTGTTCCTGTTGTGATAGTAGCATTTGTATAGTATCCGTCTCACAGGGGGGATCCAGGTTGGATGTTTCTGTTGGTTTTGCATTCACATCATTGTTTATTATCGATGTACATACTGTTCCAGGGAGAGGGATTACTCCATTGTCCTGATTGGCCTCTTGCATTTCATTCTTGTTATTCTCAGGGATTTCTCATCGACCTCAACCTTTGGGCTGATTTGATTGCCTGGGCTTGTGCTAATGTGGCTCCCTTTCGAGCCCCTAAGTGGATTCTTTTCTATCACTTCCTGGGCGAGCCCTATTATATGATTACTCTGCGAGTTGGTATCCAGCCCAGGCCTATAGTTTTTAGATGGTTCTCTAAGGTTGTTAAAAAAACAGGAAGAGTACATAGCCCATCTACTATGGCATTGCAGCCACATTTAGAAGCCCTCACTGGTTGGGTACATATTTCCAGTTTTTCCTATTTTGTCCTTTTCTCCTCATGCGGTCTATGAAGTTGAGGACCATGTGTTTATAAACACAGGTGTTTAGCTTCTGATCAAGCTTATCCATTTTCATTTCAAGCATTATCAATCTGTGAGCTAGAATTTGTTTAAGATCTACATGTACATCAAATTTATACGACTTCGATGTTAAGGCTTTAATAGCTGCCAATAGGGTGGAGTTAAAAGTGCTAAGCATTGTTTCAGGAGCATAGTGCTTCCTTTCTGTATGCCTTCAGTGGTTTGAGCGGGGCAGTCACATGTCTCTATTCCTCCAATTAGGTTAACCACACGTCTTGTACTCCTGTAACTCCAGTGACATCGCCATCTTTAATTGAACACTGATGAAATGGTTCTTCCATGAACTTCTCGAGGGCTCCTTGGATTTGCCTTGGGGAGTTGATCTTTCCAGTTTAATACTGCCCATGGCCTTAAGCCATGATTTCTCATTGTCAATTTGGTGAATTTTAGCCCATAGTTTCCATTACTGCTCTGGCATATAAAAGTTGTTTTTTTCATTAGTTTGTTTGTCCTGGTAGGGTCCATGATCATTTTTAGTTTCTATTGGGCCCATGGCCCCTAAAACAGCTGAGAAAAGTTAAATGCTGTCAATGATGTCATGTTCAGAACCTAATTTTGGGCAGGATCTTGTGGGTCTCCAATTTGAGCCTTCTAGAATATTCAGTATCTCTGTTGGTAAAATTCCTTCTGATGCCACCTAAATGGTGTTGCTGGTGGTAAGCTGTGTTGTTTTATATAGCATATCCTACTAGTTGATAAAGTTTGGTGACTTGTCCTTGTAAAGTGCGTATGCAGGGTGTTACTTGAGGAAGTGATGGTTTGACCTTCTTTTACAGTGGCCAGACGGGGCTGTTTCCTCCCCCACCACCTGTGCTGTCTCTTGGACTTTAAATGACTGCTACATCATGGCCATATTGTATAAAGTAGAATTGACAGAATTTGCAAGCAACAGGCCCGATCACCTTTTCCTCCCTCAAGGATCCTTGATTTTATCTTACCCTGCTTTCTTCTGGTCATGGCATTGAGTGTTTGAGTCTCAAAGACTCTCTGGGAGACCTTCCAATTTAAGGCAAACACTGATGGGCGATCTTGCTGGCACAGCCTCTGTCATCTGTGTATACAATGCTTGATGTCTGTGTAAATCCTTTGTTTGTGCCGCTACTTAAAAGTTGTATGGGTCTGATGAGGTCTCTCTTCTATCACTTCACTCCTCCTCCACTAAGATTTGATTATGGGCATCGAGAGCATGAGGGTTTAGCTGGAAGTGCACTAGGCTAGAGGGAAAAACCCAGGTCCAAACTGCAAAGAACAGTAAGATAAACAGTTAAATAGGCAGTAAGCGGTAAACTGCAAGGTTGTGAGAAGGAGTTCACCGGGAGGCACCCAGGAAAGCAGGCAATGACGCTCAGCGTGACAGTCCAACGAGATCAAACACTACCAGTGATGTTGTAGAGTGTTCCATATAAAGGAGCTGCTCTCTACCTAAAACTTGGGAAGCACCCAGGGTTCCCTGTTTCCTTTTTTGCATAATTTATATGGCACACAAAACCTGAAAGGGCATTGCTTTCCCTTGTTCCTGGATAAAGTTATTCCTCTCTGGTGAGCCTAAATAAGAGTGAAACATGTGTCAGGGATTGCTTTTATTCACTAGAGATTGACTTGGATGGCATTTTACTTGTCTGTTTTGGGGGCAAAACCTCATTCCTTTTTTAAAATCTTTTTACCTCCCTTTACCTCTACCTCTGTACCTTTACACCCTTACCTCAACCCACCCCCAACTCTGAAATTATTCTTACCTCCCTTTGCCTATACCCTCCTACAAACCATAAATTCAGCCTTAATCCCTTTACTTCTACCCACCCCTTAACCCTAAAATCACCCTTACTTTTCCTTACCTCTACTCAATCCCTAACGTTAACATCACTCTTAGCTACCTTTACCTGTATCCATCCCTAAATCCTAAATTCACACTTACCTCCTTTACCTCTACCTATCCCATTACGTCTAAAATCACCCTTATCTCTCTTTACATATACCCACCACATAACCATAAAATCTCACTTACCCCTGTTACCGCTATCCATCTCTAAAGTCTAAAATCCGCCTTACCTCCTTTTACCTCTTCCAAACCTGTAACCCTAAAATTATCCTTACTCCTTTTACTTCTACCTGTACCTTAACACCCTTTTAAAAAAAATAACATTAAAGAACTTTTTTTTTTTTTAAATCTACCTACCTGCGGAGTAAAGTACCTTGTGGTAAAGGATGCAGGTTAATGGTAAAAATCATTTAAGACACTTACCTGTGTGGTACTTATGTGCATAGTGAAGACTGCGGGGTAAGAACTCTAGGGTTAATGTTACGTAGCAAATGGAGATGCCTGAAAAAAGCAGAAATTAGGGCCCCTATCAAAGATGGAAGAGAGAATAACACTGGCTTAAAAATGTGGAGACTATAATGTGAAACCAGCTTTCCACAAAATCATCCTCAAGAATGAGACATACGAAAGAGACAATAAATAACTAAGTTGATACTTTGCCCAGACCTTGATAACCCTTGCTTTACAAGAGTGGTAGAAGAGCAACCACATGAAATGCATTATTATTGGTTGAGGACCTGAGGAAGCCCAAGCCAGGCACGTTAATAAACCATCTTTATTGAGAGTTTTTTATTGTGGCTGCACTTGTCGTCCCACCACAAGCAAGGCAAAAGGGGACATGATGCTGTCTATTAGAATAGGTGCCAAAGCTCACACATTATAGCTGACTGTTTAAGATGAAACTCCCCATTCACCTCAATTCCTCACTCTGTAGAGATGTCTAGAACACCCTGTCCCTCTTGTGTAATGGCCTGTTCTTTATCACAACAATAACATAAATTACAGAATCTTACTACCAACTGCTATTTATGTTACATATGCTTTATCAAAAACAACAATTGATGGACAGAATGCAGAACAATGTCATACATTCACCCCAGTACAGATATCAGGGCCTAAATCCATCGTTTTTGGCTCACCATGCCATTCAGTTTGGACCCAGCCATATGCAAATCAGTCTTGACCCTGCGCCCAATGGGAACAGTCCAGCCCGAGTGCCAGGCCAGGTCCTCCCTGGACTGAAACAAGCATCCTAGGACCAGTTTCGGGCTTTCAGCCCTCATCAGACAGGATAAGCTTGACTCCAGTGGCATGGAGAGCACGGGACCCACGTCTGGGCATACCCGTCCCACTCGGGGTGACAAATGCAAAAACAACCATTGATGGACAGAATGCAGAACAATGTCGTACATTCACCCCAGTACAGAGATCTGGGCCTAAATCCATCGTTTTTTTGCTCACCATGCCATTCCAGTTTGGACCCAGCCATATGCAAATCATTCTTGACCCTGCGCCCAATGGGAACAGTCCAGCCCGAACTGCCAGGCCAGGTCCTCCCTGGACTGGAAACAGGCATCCTAGGACCGGTTTCGGGCTTTCAGCCCTCATCAGCCAGGATAGCTTGACTCCAGTGGCATGGAGAGCACGGGACCCACGTCTGGGCATACCCGTCACACTCGGGGTGACAAATGCAACAACAACAATTGATGAACAGAATGCACAACAATGTTGTACATTCACCCCAGTACAGAGATCAGGGCCTAAATCCATTGTTTTTTTGCTCACCATGCCATTCCAGTTTGGACCCAGTCATATGCAAATCAGTCTTGACCCTGTGCCCAATGGGAACAGTCCAGCCCGAACTGCCAGGCCGTGCTCCCGCCCTACCATAGCAAACAGCAGTGTCTCCCAACTTTTGCAAAGCCCCGGGGAGGTGGTAGTCCCCGGGGCTCGGGGGTCCATAATGGACCCCCACATTTACACAGTTCGTGCCCCGGGGAGGAGGTGGTCCCCGGGGCATGTGGGGGAGGCTGGAGCCCCCCCCCCACACAGGGAATTTTATTTAAAAAAAGAAAGCCCCGGGGAGGTGGCGGTCCCCGGGGCTGCGGGGGCCCCTGTGGGCCCCCGCTATACATTTTTTAAATACCCCCGGGACCTGGCCCACCCGGGGGATTAAAATTAATGAAGCGCGGAAGCCCTCGCTTCATTTTTTAACATTTTTCGGCCGGATTCGCACACCCAGCGCGCATGCGGCCGTTTAAAAAAAAAAAAATGTTTTTTTTGGCCCAGGGGGTCCTTGTGGGACCCCCTGAGCAGGCCTAGGGGGTCAGGATCTTTCTACCCTGCCCCCTTTTCTTCTTTCTTACCTTTGTTTCCCTGTTTTCTTCTGACTCGGTTCTACCGAGTCACAAGATGGCTGCCAACACTTCCTGGTTTGGAGTGTTGACAGCCAATTGGAATAAAGCTCGTGGTCGGGAGAGTCCGCGGATCCACCGCGCCTCTAAATATCGAAACTTTTATTTTTTGATTTTCTCAGCAACTACTGAACAGATTTACACCATTTAAAAAAAAGGGCGCTTTCTGAACCAAGCACTACCTTTTTGCCAAATTTGGTGTAATTCCGTTCAGCAGTTCGAAACTGTAGCCGTGTCTAAATTTTCCTATGGGTAATTCATTTTCCGACCTCTTTTTTCAATTTCTCAGGAACTACTGAACGGATTTACACCATTTAACAAAAAGGGCTCTTTCTGAACCAAGGGCTACCTTTTTGCCAAATTTGGTGTAATTCCATTCAGCAGTTCGGGCTGTAGCCATGTCTAAAGTTTCCAATGGAAAATAACATGGAGAAAACACGTTTTGGGACCCCCCTTTTTTCTCGGCTTTGCGAATCACCCCAAAACTTTCACAAGTTTTAAAAATTTCGCGAAGATTCGTCAACCGGCGCTAAAGTTATTGGGAAAAGAAAAAACGCTTTTCTAATGGAAACTAGGTCCTAACTATAACTATCTACTGGCGACCGCCAGTAGATATATATATATATATATATATATATATATATATATATATATATATATATATATATATATATATGTTATATTTTGTTTGTATATGTTTTAAATTCATAGCCCTGATGAAGCCCTATTGGACGAATCACATTGGCTGAGCTGATTAACTTTATGATAAAGGAATCCATAAAATTGGATCTGAACACAAATACAGGACTCCTGATGGACTGAATTAGATTGAATCAATGCTATTTGCGACTTTTGGATGACAAAATATCATACGTTGAACTTTCATTGCTCAAATTGAGACATACTAATTGTTATTACTTGCGCTCCTTTTTCAGTTGTATAAATGTTTTCACGGAGTATGATCCTTTAGCAGTGGGGTCATTAAAAATGTTATATTAAAAAAGAACAACACACTACTGCGATGTGAGATGCCCTGCACTGCTTATGTTAAGGTTCTTTGTACTAAGTCCAGCTTCACACAGGATCAACCACTGTTACTGCAAACCGTTCCATTATTATTTTAAATTGTAATATTTTATTTTGAGCAAATTAAATTAAATATAGCTATATATATATATATATATATATATATATATATATACTTCCTTAAAAAGTAAATATATATATATAAATATATATATTGATTTACTTTTTATTGATGATATTCTGATTCACATTATTTTTTTATAGTTTTACATGGGTAGTATGCAAACTTTTTTGATGATATTTTTGACACACTATCCCTCTGACACTATAGTTTTGTAGATTATATTTTGTCTTAAAAACAATGTGTAAATACCCACGCTTCTATATTTTTAAATCTGAGCAGTAATAGGAAATTTGACAAATAATGGGAGACTTTATTTCTGCTGATTGCCATACCTAAATTAGAACTTGTGGAAATACGGGTTTCAAATGACAGAGCCACAAGCAGCTCCACTCTCATAAAATACTTTTGGAGGGGCCTCTATGTTTAGGAATCCCCTTCAATGTGATGCTCGCCAATTTTACTATGTCCAGGTCCACAATGTGAGCCATAGAAGTCGAAGATTAATACCCCCATGAGCTGGTTGATGACTCCCGCATGCATGGTTCAATGTTTCTTTGCACACACAGATCCTCTCTCAATCAATCAATCACAGAATTTGTAGAGCGCACTACTTACCCGCGAGGGTCTCAAGGCGCTGTAAGATATTGGATTAGTAGTTGAGAGGTGTGGAAGCCCCACTCAAATAATAAACACAATCCTTATCAGAGCGAACCACAAAAGGTTGCTGTATTAACTAGTGCTTAACCCTCTGGAAGCTTGGCACAAAGTAGTTTTGATTAACTTAGAGGCAATGAGTAAAGTATTTATGTAGCACACAAGCAGTGATAAAGTGAAAAATACACTACAAGAAAAATTCCAAACCAATTTAGAAAATAGAGTAAATTGTAATAAATAAAAGGATACCAGAATGACAACAATCTAATAATTAGAACCAGAGCTCTTCAAATTTAAGTTTTTTTGTGTGAAAATATCACCTGAAAGCACAAAGTGACACTCGTGGGGGCATATCTACAAGGCCCCGCGATAAAATTATCGCCGCTTTAGCGTCCGTTTTCGGACGAAAAGCGGCGATAATTTTATCGCCTAATCAGCAAGGACACGCTAACGCGTGAATCCATGCTTCTTCGCCCTTTCTCCCATCGCCCAGCTTTGCATCTCTAATGAGATGCAAAGTGGGCGTTCCTCCCCAGAATAACGGGAGAAATGTCGCTAAGCGACATTTCTCCTATTATCAAGCCTCACGCTATGAAGCATAGCGACAAGCAAAGTAGTGATAACCTCTGTTATCGCTACTTTCCTTACGCCTGCTTCAAGACTGACTTAGCCATGATATCCTATGTAAGGTGGATATCATGGCTAAGTATGTCTTGCCCTATCAGCAAGCTATCGCCAAACCTTGTGTGATTATCGTTGTATTTCCAGCGATAATCGCACAATTGGCAGCTTGCGCTCTGAATTTTATCGCTTTGGAGATAAGCGTTGCTGATAGCACGCTATCTCCGCGATAAAGCTCAGTTTCGGCCGGCGATAATTATCCTCGCACTAAGAGCGCTGAGCGATAATTATCGCATGGCCTTGTAGATATGCCCCTTGGTCAATTGACCATGCTAGACCGGGGGAAAGTCACAAGCTAAAGCTGACTGCAATGGAGTGCAGGTTGGGGGGGACTGCGAGGAGGAGGATGAGCATTGCTGACTGTCATCTCTGTAATGCAAAGAGCAGCACAGGTGTCACAGGCGGTTGCCCCTGTAGCACGGAGAGCTGGTGAATCATCGCAGTTGGTCTTTGCTGTAGGTTTGCTTTGGATTGTCTCGGGCTGTCATTGCTGTAGTGCAAAGTTGCCAGTCATCGCCAGCAGCACAGTCTTGGCCTGAACGGGCCTCTTTGCGTCTACAAGGAGTCCAAACTTCAGGATTTTTACCTTTTCTTGAGGAGGAGTACACTCTGATGCCAGCCAAGGATCCGGGATTGGGGGAGACACCTCTTGAGGACCAGGACTAATCCCAGCAGAAGAAAGCAGAGCTCTGGCAGGTCCAGTTACATGTTGCGGCAGGCCTACTTGCAGCAGGTCACCTGGGCAGTTTCAGGGAGGCCTCAGAAGCTTGCTGTGTCCCTGTAGTTCACACAGAAGGTCAGCCAACTAACCCTTGGAGTCACTTTGATTAGTCTGGAATGAAGGCAAGAAGGTCCAATCTTCGTTCTCAGACAGCAAGGTAAGGGTGGGCAATGAACTCCGCTCCGCTAACGGAGTTTGCGGAGAATTGTTAACTACGCATTCCATTAAAAACACAGAATTCAAGCAAAAACTCCGTCCCTCCGCGTAGTGAAATCAGCTACTAAACTGCACCCACAAATGCTTTGATAAAGCAACTTTACATGCTAAAAAGCATATAACCAATTCACAATATCAGCCAATGAGAGAGGTGATGATTTTGGGATCCCCCCTAACCTAGGGGGAGGACCAAGCAGATGCCTTGAACACAAAGAGTACATCATGCAAAAGCATTGAAGCCCTTTCATGAAGCTGCAGTTCCACTAGTCGTTACTAGGTGTCCCTCACGAGTCAAATGCGAAAGCATTGAAACCCTGAGCTGAGAGCTAATACTATAAATTCTACAAAGAGCTGAACTGCAGCTTCATGAAAGGGTTTCAATGCTTTTGCATTTGACTCGTGAGGGACATCTAGTAACGACTAGTGGAGCTGCAGCTTGATGTAATAATTTCAATGCTTTTGCATTTAACTTGTGAGGGACACCTAGTAACGACGAGTTGAACTGCAGCTCTTTGTAGAATTATTTTGATATTGGATACTATAATATTCACTGTCCACTGCTAATCTCGTCCCATAATGCTTTGCAGGGCCTTTGGTTGGGATTGTATTTTTGCCCATAACTGTGCTTGGGGTGGTCCTAAGAGGATGGGACCACCACCGAATCGTTCAGCAAGATGTGCTCTTTGTTTTCAAGGCATCTGCTTGGGTTTCTCCCTAGGTTAGGGAGGATCTCAAAATCATCACCTCTCTCACTGCTTGCTAAGTTTTCATTTTCACTTTTGTGAAATGACTATATGCATTTTAGCATGTAAAGACAGAGATTCTTGTTATTTTATTTTAAGTATATGAGGTCTCTGTTAATTAAGTGGGAAGCGGAGCGTAGTTGCGGAATTCACGGAGATTGTGTTCAACTTCGTGGAATTCCGCGTAGTAGTACTCTGCCAACTACGCCCACCCTTACAGCAAGGTAGTCCTTCAAACATCTGGACATTCCTCTAGCAGCATGGCAGTCATTCTTAAGTAACTTCTACAGGTCCAGGAGTGTTTGATGAGTGGCTCTGGAGGTCCAATATTTATACCTGGTGCCAACCTTTGTGTGAGGGGGCTCCCTGTTCTACCCCCACATCTTGTTCTGGAAAGTTCCTCCCTTTCCCCTATCAGGCCTCCAAACTGTCTAGGGTGACAAATGACAGGGCAGGCCTAGTGTCATAATCCTTTGTGTGTACAGAAGGCAAAGTCCTTTGAAGTATAAGTAGGGCTGGGTACAGCCCATCCCCAGTCATCCTGCCCACAGCTAAGCCCCCTTTTTGTTACTGTCTGGAAGGAATACATATACCCCAACAGCAGAGCCATTCACAGTCATGTGACCCAGGACACTGGCAGAAGACAAAAATGGTTGGAACAAGAACATACCAACTTTCTAAAAGTTGGATTTTCACAATTGTGTTTTAAAATCTGACTTTACCATTAAAGAGCATTTTAACCGGATGGAAGAGATTTGATAACTGTTTGTACTTCCTCCAGTCTAATTGGGGCATCCAACATATTTTTATCCTGAAGGAAAGCTTCTCTATATTTAACTCTTGAAGATACTGCTCAATGTCTTTTTGTACCCCATTATTGTCCTTAATGTCTTCCGTATATAGTTTTTGATAGTATTTTTGAAAAGCCAATAGTACAGCAGCTGGATCGTTAACTAGGCCGATATCCGGATCCAAAATTTCAGTAATTCGCGATTGAACCTCCTTATCCCTGGCCCGTACCGCTAACATATGTCCTACCTTCTCACTACTCTCGTAGAGAGTAGAGCCGCCAGGCCAGGTATCTACCTGCGGCCTTGGTCACAGAGATCTCAACGATGGCAGATTTGGCAATAGTAACCTTGGATTGTGCAGTTTCTATATCCACTCCCTGAAATACAACCTTAGCTAAATTAATCTCCGCTGGAACTGATTATCTTCCCGGCGAATTTTATAAACTATTCGCTTCGCAATTGACCCCAATGCTTTTTGAGATATGCTGTAAAGTACAAGCTGGAGAAATATCTCCTGATTCATGGCAGACGGCCAGGATTGCGGTATTTTTGAAGAAGGGTAAAACTGCTACGGACCCGGTTTCATATAGGCCCATTACACTAATTAATAGTGACACGAAAATTTATTCCAAAATTTTTGCAAATAGACTAGCATCGGTAATTAAAAAGATAGTATCTCCCCAGCAGCATGGTTTCGTGCCCGGACGGGAAACGATCGATCATATACGACGGACAATCGCCCTTTTTGATTATACCAAGGTTACAGGAGACCCTATGGCTTTAATTTTATTAGATGCAGAAAAGGCATTTGATAGGGTCTCCTGGCCTTTTTTATGGGCAGCTATGTACAATAGTGGAATTGGGGAACATTTTGTAAGGGCCATTCAAGGCATGTACCGAGACCCTACGGCAGGAATAGCAATGAAGGGAGCAGTGTCAGGGTTAATTAAGATAACACGCGGCACGAGACAAGGATGTCCGTGCTCCCCATTATTATTTGCCATTTATATCGACCCCTTGATCAGGCAAATTTTAAATAACCCAAAAATAAATCCTGTAATTGCCAAAGGGGGGGCTGTGAAAATTTTAGCATATGCCGATGATTTGGCCATTATAACAGCTACTCCCGGGATCGCCATGGAAGAATTAAAAAGCTTAACTTCACAGTTTAGTAAAGTCTCGGGATATCATTTAAATGAACATAAAACTCAAATTGTTATAAATGAGAAAATTATTTTTTTGGATCATAGAGTAGTACCAACTGCCAGATATTTGGGTATTGAGATTAGCTCTAAAGTTGAAGTTATTGTTGAAAGTAATTTTAAACCTTTGCTACAGAGACTCAAGGCTGATTCCCAAAGGATAAATAATCTTCATCTGACTTTGATTGGGAGATGCAACGTAATTAAAATGATATTTTTACCTAAGGTCCTTTATTATTTTAGAGCAATCCCGTTAGAGATTAATAAATCTTGGTTCATTAAGCTAAATCAAATAGTCTCTTGGTTCTTGTGGGCTGGACTGCGCCCTCGTAGGGCTCTTAGATATATGACGTTAACTAGAGACCGGGGAGGGTGGTCTGTACCAAATTTTCAAATCTATTATTGGGCTTCCGCCCTGCAGCAAATGGTGGAATTATTGAGGGGCGAGAACCTTGGATTCGGGGGACTTCCATCTACCGCTTAATCTATGGGGCCGAATCTAGAGGGCTCTAATGCGCCAGATAGACTATGCCTATTTTAAGAGGGTTAAATTCAAGGTTTTACTAGGGGCGTTCCGGGTCTGGACGGCTGTACGGAAAAAGTTTTCGATAGGGAGGATACATAGGTATTCCCCCCTTGATAACAATAAATGACTTCCCGTTATATTTCAAGATGCATATTTTAAAGATTGGAATATGAAAGGAATTTTGTTCATAGACAATTTAATCTCTGAAACGGGAATACTCCCTTTTGATGAAATTAAGGAGAAATATGATATTGGCAATAATCATTTCTTTAAATACCTCCAGGTAAGGGATTTTCTAACTAAAAAGATAATTTCTTGTAACAGAATCCCTCTTTTAGATTTGATTTTAGGGGTAAATCTACAATGGCCTTACTTTATAAACTTATTAATGCAGGGATGGGGGATGATATGGCTAAACACCTTGCGAGGTGGCAAACGACGTTACAAGCAGAGCAGGGAGAATGTCAAGATTCTCTTTTGTATAGTCAGATATCATGTATATCAGCAAGCTTGCAAGCCCAATGCTTTAAGACATGGTGTAATCTTTATATTACCCCGGCTCGAATTTATAGGTGGGGCGGGACCTCTGGGGTACATTGTTCCCGATGTGGGACATTGGCGGCTGATAGTATACATATGTTTACGACCTGTCCAAATCTTTCTCAACTTTTGCCCCAAATTGAACATCGTCTTGAGTCTATATTAGGATATTCTGTTATACTTTCCCCCAGTTAATTTTATTAGGAATAAACAAACAGGTATTGGCCGAATCCAATAGGAAATTTTTGTATATATCAATGGCTGTATTTAGGCTCAGTTTGGCTAGTGCCTGGCTCGATTCCAACCCTCCCACTGTACATGTATGGTTTGGCAAATTACTTGCTACTTATAAATGGGAGATTTCGGTATTTAAAAGAAGGGAAGTCGGGCTAGCACAAGGGGCTAAAGATTTGGGAGCCACTAACCAGGTGGTTAGGTGAAGAGGGGGATTGAGCGACATTTTGATGTGTTAAGCCCAGGGAATTTAGGATTTAAACACAGAGGTTGTTTAGTTTTCTCTTTTTCTTTTTCTTTGGGTTTTTTTTCTCTTTGTTTGATTCCACCCGGGGGAGGTGAGGGAGGGGGGGAACGCTTTAAAAAATGGGGCATCAGTTATTTTCTGTTTATCATATGTGATTCATGTCTGTTCTGATTCCTTAATAAAAAAAAAAAAATTAAAAAAAAGAGCATTTTAAATTGCAATTCATTTGAGTATAAACAACGTATCTCTATATGCTCCCAATCCAAAGTTAGCACTTATTAAAGGTAATAAGGTAACCCAGTGTTCGGCAATGGAAGAGATTGGCCGTACAACAGTGTAAAATGACTTTAGGAGTTTTTCACTGCTTAGACATGTAAAACATAAACACACAATTCCTACTTTTAAATAGAATGCAAACTATGAGACTTTAGAGCCTACCTTAGTGGTGACTTGTAAGTATTAAAAATGAAGGCTTAGGCCTGGCAAAATGTTTATTTAAAAAAAAAAAATGTAGAACACCAAGGCGTACTAGACACAGAATGCACTGCTTGTGCCCTAGGGCTTCATAGTAAACATATCAATCCAGATATACCAAATTGTAATAATTATACAGCACAATGAGTAATAAGACAAATAATTCAGTTATGCATGATTGGTAAATCAGTTGCATGTAGGCTTGTCGTGTTGTTACAAATGTTACATCAAACTTGAATATGACGAAAAAATGACATTCTCAACTTGAGAGGATATGCATGGTTGAAAAAACATGACCCACTGCATTTTGGGTGTACACACCTTTCATCAGGGGTAACTGTGAATTTGAGAAAAAAAGAGGTTCCATGATGTAACATGAAAGGAACATCCTCAGGTTTAAAAAAATGCAACTTTCTAGTAATATTGTAAAAGGAAGAAATCCAACCATTCAAAGTCCTAACATGCATTATCATTTACAAGTCATGCAGATAATGCAACCAAGCAGGCATACCGGAATGAAACAATGGGCAGGACTACAATGTGCAACAAAAAATATAGTGAAGTTACTAGAAAACAGAGTCTGCCTCTGTGGTGAAATGCAAACATGGAAGAAAGAAAGAGATACATCTGGACTGCATATTACAGCATACAATAGTCCTAATAAAAAAGAATCCAGAAATCTTGCCAGAGTCAGACAATGTGAGAAATATCAAACTAATAGTGATTGTCCTCAGATTTAACCATGCATAAAACCCATCTGTGTTAAGTGAAGAATGGTGATTAAAAGCAAAATAACTGGACACATGCAGTGAATCCCTGAAATGGCCCATGAACAACATCCCATAACAATAAAATTGCAGGCCACAGGAAAAACACATAGCTCGTGACAGATGACTTCCTTTGGTCATGAAAAATGAAATGAAAGAGTCCCCTGCAAATAGCAAGTGAACAATGCTATGAAATGGGGTAAGCATGGGGTTCGGTGGGCGCCAAAACCGAAGCCCAGTCTCAATTAGCTGGCTCTGCGGACCCTAATACATAATTAGTAAATCCACGGTGATAGATAATCATGCAGAGAAGAATGAGATGACAAAAATATAATATACGTGAAGAACGCAATCAGTTAAAATTCTCGTAACACAATGCAATGCCATAGAGGATGAATGTGTCCCAAGAAGTGTGGTGAAAGTTTAAAATCTCTGAGAAGTGGCGTTGTGATACATTTCAGTGTTTGAAAATAGACGACACACTGTTTGGCAACTAGAGAGGCAAACTGAATCAATGTAATGTGGATGAAGCATAGTCTCGTCATCAATTCGATGGACATATGGACATGTGTCAAATATAGTCATTGTGTATGCAGAAAGGTGAACAAAGCAAAAGCGTGAATAACGGCATCTACAGGAACCATGAACAGTGAACACAATGAGGAATGAAAATTACAAATAAGGCATGCGAGAAACAAAGTATAAAAGTTTAAGCATATTATTTGTGTGTGTGAAATAACAAAACATGAGGTGATATTATGGCGTTGGTTTAAACATGACACAACTAATGAAAAGATGCATGATGCACCACAATTACTGGAAAACATGGTGTGATATTGTGAAAGCATGATGATGACAACAAGACAATAACTCAATTCCCACGATAGGTCAAGGAATATATGAACATGAAAAAATTGTTGCATGTCTTGAATGTCAAAGAATGTATGGACATATTGGTTGCGTGTTTTGCAATATGTTGATCATCATAGAGGAAAAATCTAAATAAATTTGTCACAGTGAATCAGAGTCTACAAAAAGACAAGCCATTGCTAGCCTATCATTAAGGCCTTTTGGAATTAAACTATTCAAGTACTTAAACCAATAGGTTTCATGTTATGATAACTGCTTTTGAGTGTTGATCTCAGGATTTGCTATGATAGTTTCCAGGACTGTAAACTGAAGTTGAACAATGTTGTTTTGATGATCCATCCAATGTATCACAAAAGATAGATTCCTGTTCTTATTCCTAATAATGCTCTTGTGTTCTGTAATTCGCACCTTGATGAGTCTCTCTGTTGTGTCCACATATAGTAAGCTGCAAGGGCACTTGATGCCATAAACTACTGATTGAGTGTTATAGTCCGCTGCATGTTTGAGTTTAATCAATGTGCCTGTTTGTGGGTGGGAAATAGTGTTACTCACAATCACATTGCTGTAGTGCGTACAGTTCTGACATCCTTGTGTATGGTTGACGATAACATTTCTTTCAAATTCCAAGTGAGGTCATGGGCGAATAAGCATTTGTTGTAAAAAAGTCCTTGAAATCTGGTTCAGTTTTTAAGAATTCCCAACGTTGATTGATGATGCATTTGATGACAGCTGAATGAGTCGAGAATTTGGACACAGAAACATCACATGATGGTTTCACAGTCTGTTTCTTTGGTACAGCACTGGGTGATCCAAGGTAAATGTCTGTCCATTGTAGTGCAGAATTGAACACTTCTTCTGGATAACCACATTTGATAAACAGAGTTTTAAATGCAGAAAGTGTCTTGGTGCAGGTCTTGGAATCAGACATGATCTGTTTCAGACTAATACATTCTGAAAAAGGTAAATGTTTCAATGACGGTAGGTGAAAACTGCTGAATAATAGTACAAGAGTTTAGTGGAAAGTCCCAATGGTGTGAGTTCAAGGTGGACATCCAAGTAGGTGATACCTGTTCTGTCAATGGAATGAGTGAACTGGACTCTGGGATTTTTCTGATTAAGTTCAAGGATCTGTTGTTCACGGTGATCTTTGGATGGACTATGTCATTAATATATCTCAAATACATAATCAAATGTATTTGCCAGATCTCATAATTATAAATGAAGCTGTCCTCAAACTTTGACATCAAAATGTTGGCATAACTGGGGGCCCCAGAAAAGCCCATAGAAGTGCTGCTCTCCTTCCATAAAAAATAACTATGGAGCAAACAAAAATGTAACACTTCCAGCAAAAAAAAACGTTATTGGCTCATAACTCATCTTGGTTGATTAACGCCCATTCCACACTCTGAATGCCCTAGTTGTGTAATATGGAGATATATAATGAGGCAACGTCACTGGTACAAAGCCACCAATCATCCATGTCAGTGATTTGTAAGTGCGTCAAGTGCTTATGAAAATCTGTCGTATCTTGGACGTAAGAGCACCAATTCTGAACAATGGGTTGTAAGAATGTATCAAGGTATTTCCCAAGGGATTTGTGGATAGACCCAGACACAATAGGTCTGAAAGGGGGATTTGTGATGCTGTTAAGAATTTTGGGTAACATGTAGAGATGAGGTATCCAAAGAAAATCTGTAAACAAGTAGCGCTGTGTGTTGTTGTTGATCCGACCATACTCTAAAGCTCTCTCAAGAGCCACTTACTTTCAAGATGGTGGTGGATTTAATAGTTGGACCATCCACTAGTGGTATGTAAGTATTTGCATCAGAAACATGATGTGACTCTGCGGGAGCCCCTGTTATTCGTGACTTTGCTGCTATCCTTGCCGGTATTACTTTTGCCTATTTGCACAGTTCCTTGAAATTGCACAAGCCATTTTAAACTACATCTCCCTGCATCCTTTGCGCCAGGAGGCGCCAGCGTGCATTCTTCACGCCGGGTGGCGGCGTTAAAAGAGGCTGCGGGGTCCCGCGGGGCGGGAGCCCCTGTTATTCGTGACTTTGCTGCTATCCTTGCCGGTATTACTTTTGCATATTTGCACAGTTCCTTGAAATTGCACAAGCCACTTTAAACTACATCTCCCTGCATCCTTTGCGCCAGGAGGCGCCAGCGTGCATTCTTCACGCCGCGTGGCGGTGTTAAAAGAGGCTGCGGGGTCCCGCAGCGCGGGACGCGCACGGGCGAAAGCCGGGCCAAGGGCGGGCCCGTCTGAGCCCGTCAGAGGCAGCAGGAGGCAGGGCTGGGCCCCCCCTCTAAGACTATATTTCTGGGTATCTGGGTATTTGGGTGATGTTATATATTGTATTTTTTATTTATTAATGTATAAGTTGCCCTAGGTGTTAGTCACTCTTGGAAAATGGGTACGCATAATAAACGAGGTGTTGTAGGGACCCTGGACGCTTTTCTTACGAGGGCCGAATCAGCCCTCGTACATGAAATCCAGTTGACGGAACGTAGGTTGTAATTGGACCCTGCTACTGCCATGGGTAGACTTTCATTAACGCCCGTATTTGGCAGATCTGTTCCTGCAAGTAACAATAAAGAACAGTCCCCAAGTTTGACTGGTACTCCAATTCAAGTTATAAATGAACAGGACATGGTCTTAATCCCGTCAATGACTCCTGGCCCAGCAGTTGCTTCTGTTGGAACTAAAGTTACTACGAGAGGACAAAGGGCGATTCCAAGATTAGAGCCCCCGTTGAACCGCAATCAGTCATTACAAAACGTAAAAATCTTCCCAAACAGAGTAAGCGGGCATCGAGCCTGAATAAAAGAAAGGGGAAAGCTGTTAAAGACTTGGAGGGGCCTTCTGGGGGATCCTTAACATCTCTAAATCAGAATGAGGCATCTATCCTCACTAGTAGTACTCCTGAAGGGAATTTTTGGGGAAGGCTCGAGTTGATGATGATGTCACTCTTGGAACCAATCTTGTTGACGGTGTCTAAAATAGAAGTTAGATTGACCAAAATGGAGGAATTATTGAAGAGTAAAAACTTAACCGTTCATACAAATGGTGTTATACTTAATGACGGCCCCTCAACTAGCAAGATTGTAAGTTCTGTTCATGAACCCCCACAAGTCCTTTCCACTCCTAAACTTGTATGTGGTAGCTCTAGCAATGGTAATGTTAATCCTAACAAAGACTCAGGACACCAGAGCAATTGTTTGCCTCGAGCTGACCTTTGTGTTTCGGCTCCTAAACCTCTGGAAAGAACTGAGATTGTGCACGAAATATCAGGGATGAATGGTGATAAAAAAATGATAGGGATGGGCGATACCCGTAGGGATAAAAGGGATGCTTTCCACTGCCCATCATCAAATTTAAATCTTCCACTGGAGGCCACCCCATACACGGTGGTCCTGGCGAATGTTCCTCCCTGTCCCCATATTGAGTCTGAGCACTGCTCTGTGCTGAAAAATAAGTCCCTGCATTTTTTGATCAAAAGGACTGGCCTGGATAGGCCCCTTTTTGCGGAATTTAAAATGGTCCGTAGGATTAGATGGGTGGGTCTAACCCCTAAATCTCTTTATGGAGATTGTGTCGTTTTAACTTTTAGGTCACCTCATCTAGTCCATACAATTTTGGAAAGGGGCAATAACGATTATGTGGATCCCAATGATATTAGTATTTTACCCTTGGGATACTTTTATAGGCTGTGTAATCCTTCACACTGACTTGAGCCACACTCTGTAGGTAACAACTATGGAGGTTCAAGGCAGTTTGATAACTCTATTCCTACACATAATCGATTTGAAGTTTTGAGCTCCCTGGAGGACCTCGACTGACTGAATTCTGGGCAATCATTCACTCCACCTAGTCCTAGCATGGGGATTGATCTTCGACCCTCAACGAGGGGTTTGATATTTGATACGTCTAAGGGGGATGGTGATAGTATATACACGTCTAAAGGCCATTTTGATTTGCCCACGGTGAACCTGGTAGGGTGTGAGGTTCCTTTAATTACCCCGATTTTAAGTATAGTTCCTGGCCAGGATTTAACATTGTGCAATGTAGTGAGGGCAAAACGTCCTATGTCTTGTATCACTGAATCTTTGACAGCTTCTGTATGTAATCATGATGTCACTTTGCCATCTGGACAGCTATGTAAAGAAATCAGTGCTATGCCCATTTATCCTAAACATCGTATTTATGATGGAAAATCTTTGCGTTGTAACATTGTGTCATGGAACATCGCAGGGATTAGTTCTAAGTTGGGTAATCAATATTGGTGGGATTTTATCTCGCAATTTGAGATTCTGGTACTCCAGGAGACATGGGTTAAGGACGCGTACATTTGAATGGCTATAGGACTTATCATACTCCAGCAGTTGGCACTAATAGTGGAAGGGCAAAGGGTGGTCTATGTACCTATATATCAAGCACCATTCATTTAAAGAGTATTAAGATGCTTGTTAGTGACGATTACTATCATTTGATTAAAATGGATTGTGACGCCACTCACGCAATAGCTTTGGTTAACTTCTATAATAATATTCCGTCTGGCCAGATTGGTATTGTTCTAAATAACATCTCGCAATCTTTAAATTTGTTAAGTACGGGCAAGACAAACGATATTATGTTGATATTTGCGGGGGATTTTAATTGCACATTATGTAAGAATGGCGGGCTTAATTTGTGTGGAGTAACGGGTGATGATGATGCTTGTATATCACACTTTGGTCACAATGCCTTGGGGGAGCGTTATAATGAGCTTATTTTTACTCATGATTTGGGTTTTGTTAACGAGTTATGCCTGCTCCCTGTTTTCCACTTTTAGTGGGAGGGGATTTAGTTCTGTTATTGACTATGTTCTTATATCAAGCACCCACGCTGATAGTATTCTTTCTTTTCATGTTTCGGATAACCCACTGAGTGACCATTTTCCTCTCTGCCTGACCACTCTATAACCTTTAAGTAAAACAACAAGCCCTGAAAATATCAACGATCAGTTGCTAGTAAATCTAGCATTAGGTAGTACTAATGGCTATTCTATTCGTTGGGCTTTGGTAGACCAGGTTAAATTGGTTAGCACTGTGGTAAAGCGATGTAAACTCGACAGATTCTTGTTTGAGTGAAGTAGCCACCCCTGAACAGATTTTAGCCTCGTTTTTAGCTATATCTATGGTAATAAGCAATTTACTCATCAGGCACAAACAGAATAGTGGAGTGCAACAGGGCTGGTTTGATGCCAATTGCACTCGAGCACTTTCTCAATTAAAGAAGGAGCTCCAGAAGACCTCAAGAATTATGTTTGACATTAGGGTGGCTAGAGGTGTGTACAAACAAGCAGTAAGGGATAGATAGAGTATATTGAAGAAGGAAGCGTGGGAAGCCCTCTACCTGGTCCTCAATCACAAAAGATAGTGCGGCATTTTGGAAGGCTATTAGGGCCCCTTTTTTGGTTAGTGCAGGTGGCCCGTCTGTTGAGGTAGCGATCCCAGAGGAACAATGGATAAACCATTTTTCTCAGGTTTACAAAGGTAGTGGGAATCCCCTCGTGACGGATAAGTGTGCTTGCGGGTCCCGGGGGGAAAACCCCTCCATGCAGCACAAGGAACTTAGGTTTTCCATTGAGGAGGTAGAGCGGGCACTCCATGCAAGCAAAAGTGGTAAGGCCACTGGCCCAGACGGGGTCCCGATAGACATATTTAAATCGAATGTTCCTTTGTGGGGGCCCCTTTTGGCCCAGGTGCTTAACGCCAGCTGTTGCACTAATTTTTTATCTACTTGGGTAGTTTCCATTATTGTGCCAATTTTTAAAAAGGGGGATAGGCATGATCCAGGGTGCTATCGTCCAATTTCCTTGTTGGACGCTATAACAAAAGTGGCAGGCAGGGTTTTACTTGAGCGTCTCCAGGTTTGGGCCGAGGAGAACTCTATTCTCTCTGATCTACAATACGGTTTCCGGCCCGGCCTGGGGACTACAGAGCAGGGGTTTTACTTTTGGTAGGGAAATATACGAGGGCTAGGAAGGGGAACTTGTTTTTAGCGTTCGTGGACCTCACAGCCGCCTTTGACTGTGTGGTCCACGTTAAATTGTGGTCAGTTTTAGAGAAAATGAGTGTAGAACCAAACATTATACATTTTCTTAAATGCTTTTATTGTGATGCTAGGGCCACGGTGCGATATGGTATGAAGGGTGAGCGTTCAGAAGCCTTCCCGATTAGGAGCGGAGTCAGACCGGGGTGCGTTCTGGCTCCGTTCCTTTTTAATCTGTACATAAATGGGTTAGGGGACGCTCTTCTAAAGGATAATAAGGATTTCCCTACAGTAGCTGGTCGTCCAATTCCTGCACTGTTATACGCGGACGACGCGGTCCTGATGTCCCGCACTCAAGTTGGCCTTCAGCGTGTGTTGAATAGCTTTTTTCATTTTATGAATGATTTAGGCTTAAGAGTTAATATTTTGAAGACATTTATAATGTATTGTGGCAAGGGCATTACGAAACGATAAGACATGTATTTAGAGGGTCAGAAAATCGGGGTCACAACAAAATTTCCATACCTCGGTATTCTTTTTGCCAATAATGACACGTGGTCACATGCAGTTTCTGCTAGAAAATTGGCATTTGTACGTACAACTTCTGCACTAACTGCTTTTGCAAGGAAACTAGGCAAAAGACCACCTGTTGAGCTTTTAAAAATTTATAAAGCCAAGTGTGTGTCTGTGGCAACCTATGGGAGTGGAGTTTGGGGTTTTGCTGACTTAGCACCTATTCAAAGGGTGGAAAATTCATTTTTAAAATATATTTTATCAGTACCAGCCGGTTCATCTACGTATGTTTGTCATGCCTAATTGGGCCTGTCATACATTTCTGACTTAATTAAGCTTGAACCTGTATTGTTGTGGCATAGACTGTGGCTTAAAGACGAAGCCAAATTGAATCGTGAATTTTTATTACATATTGTGAAATTGGAAGGAGCATTGAGGATACCGTGGCTTAAATATGTTTTTAATTTTTTCAATGATCTTGGTCACCCAGAATATTTTATTAACCCCAGCTCCCTTCGTACAATATCAAGGAGGGAACTAAGACAGAAGGGTTTGTCCTTGTTGGATTCTGTGAGATTGTCCACAGAGATATTAAAACCTACAGTCTTGCATAATCAGATGGTTTTAAGTTCTTTTAATATTCGACCGTATTTAATTATTGTATCTAGTGCTTATGAAAGGTTTTTACTGACACGTTTTAGGATGGGAACCTTTCATCGTCTTGTGACTTTTCCCACTGATTTTCCCATTGATTGGTCTCAATGTCTCTTGCCTTGTCCTTGTGATAATGTTTCATTACAGACTACTATTCATGTTGTTCTTTTTTGTAATTATTATTCTGCACTACGTACTCTGTTTTTAAAACCAATTCTTAAACAATATGGTTTACGCCAATGTCAACCCGCCTTCCTAGCTCTACAGTGTTTAGATAGTGTATATACTGTTTTTAGTGTTTCTAACTATCTGAAAAAAGTCCTCTTTGTCAGAAATCAATTGTCCACAATCTGATTAACTTTTATTGAAAATGTATTGTATAACTGCAATGTTTTTATTGTGCTTTTATGACTGTTTTGTTCAAACAATCGAATAAAGCTTTCTGATCTGATCTGACTCTGCTTTCATAGAATGTGCGATCCATGATTACCAATGCTTCCCTTTTATCTGCAGATTGAAATACCAAATCTTTGTTCTGGGTTAGCAATAGTAGAGCTCCATGTTCTCGTTTAGTCATATTGCTGAAGTGTGAGTGTTAGACTTGGCATCTTTGGCGTGGTTTCCCCTGACTTTTTGCCTCTACCTCCTGTATTTTTGATGCTGTGCTGGATTTTGTTTTTGCTGGCTTAGGTGCTTTGGGCACTTTGCCACTGCTGATCAGTGTCAAAGTGCAAGTGCTCCCTGAGTAAATTGTTATTACAATTGGTACTGCCTGATTGGCATATTTACTGGTAAGTCCCTAGTAAAGAGCACTGAGTGAACCAGGGCCTGTAAATCAAATGCTACTAGTGGGCCTGCAGTACTGACTGTGTCACTCACATGTGAAGCCTTGAAAAGGTATCTCAGACCTGCCACTGCAGTGTCTGCATGCATTTGTATACTGCAATGTCGACCTGGAAAGTACATCCACTTGCTAGGCCCTAACCTTCCATTTTCTTACATGTAAGGCATACCTATGGTAGGCCCAAGGTACCTCCCTGGGCAGGGTGCAGTGTATGTGAAAGGTAGGGCTGGTGTGTGTGACATGTCCTGATAGTGAAATACTGCCATTTTTGTTTTTCACTACTGGAAGGCTATCTGATCGATAGGATCGAATGGGAGATACTTTGTAACATCTTACCACGGGGACAAGATAGAGAAATAAAGTTTAGGCTCTCTGAACTCAGAATTTAATAACACATATTTTATTAAAGATGGTTTTTAAATTGTGTTTTTGAAAATGCAACTTTTAGAAAGTAGGCATTTTCTTGTTTAACCATTCTGTGTGCCTCTACCTGTTTGTGAATTGGCTGTCTGGTTTTGGAGTGATAGGGGCTGTGGATGTGCATTCACTGTAGACAGCCACTGGGGGGTGCGGAGGTGAGGTGTGCTTGATGACTCAGAGCTGAGCTGAATAGGGCTTGCCTGCATTTAGAGTAGTGGGAGGAGTTTTCCTTGGACCTGAATAGGGCCTGTCTACCTTGCACAATGCTGTCTTCACCCCCTGTGGTCATACTGCATCAGGGAGGACAGAACTGGTTTGGACTGGGCTCAGAGACCCTTGCACAAGATAACAAAGACAAAATGGGTTATAAGTAGCAGACCTAAAACCCCAGAACTTTAGATCACTTCTGGACTCAAGAGGAACCTTTGCCTCTGCTGTTGAGGGTTCTGACCTGCAGGAGGTGCCTATTTGAGTTCTGGGCCTCTGGAGGTTGTTTCTGCTGTTGCAAGCTGGAAGAGCCCTGAAGGACTGAGAAAATCGACGCTTCATCCTTCTTGCAGCTGTTTTTCCCGACGCAGCACCGCCGTTCGAGAAGAATCTCCATGCACCGCTGCGCCGCTGCAGAAACGACGCAGCAGCTGTCGCAGCTGCAAGTACCGACGCATCGTAGGATTGCTGCTGAAGAAATCAACGCAGCGCTGCTTGTCGCTGCCGAAATGATCGCCAACGCATCCCGGATTTCAATGCATCGCACCTGTGTGACAAGTTTCCCCGACGCATCACCCACAGACCAGAACCGTCATGGAGTCGACGCTTCACTTCCCCCTACAGTCCAGATTTGACACATCACTTCTCTTGCGTGCAGCAGAACTGTCGCATCGCCTCCCCAGTGACTCAGGAACTGACGTATCTCTTTGTTTCTCGATGCTTCCCTACTCTGGGGCTGTTTGGCCTTGTGAATTTTGACGCAACTACAGGTACTTTGTGTAGAATCACGGATCCATAGTTTTCTATGGACGAAGTTGCTTGAAAAGTCTTATTCTTATTACATGTATTTTGGATTTTTGTCATTTTGGTCTTGTTGAGTTTAGATAAAGATACTTTCTTTTTCTAAACTGGTGTGGTGTTATCACTGTATTACTGTGTGTTTTGAGTGCAAATACTTTACACATTGCCTTTCTGCTCGTACCAAGCTACCCAGGGTTTGAGCAGGGGTTATCTAAAGTCTGTATCTCCCTTATCCTGACTAGAAGCAAGGTACCTTTTTGGACAAAGGTACCTACCTCTGCCAACTAGAGACCCCCATTTCTAACAGTGAGTGACTCAAATTGATGTTCTGTAAATCCTTTTTGACCAATGACTCAAACATGTCAAGGGTTTTGTGTGATGTGGGTGCTAAAAATGAACTCCTCCATTTAAATACCTTGTATTCAAATTCTTCATGTGCATTAACCAGAGATTCCAAATTATCAAAAAAGTAACATATATGCAATTTGCGCATAAACTTGAAAAATGCAAGCTTTATTTTGCCGGATCAAAATGGCAGTTTAAAACTGCACAACAAGCTGCAGTGGCAAGCTTGTGACATGTTTTAAAGAGCTACTTTAGAGGGTGGTACAATGGGTGCTGCAGGCCACTTGTAGGATTTATTTTACAGGCCTTGGGTACATGTAATGCCATTACTAGGGACTTACAAGAAAATGAAATGTTCCAATTAGGTCCAAGACACTTTTAACATATTTTAAAGAGAGAGCACAAGCACTTTAACACTGGTAAGCAGTGAAAACGTTCACAGTCCCAATGCCGACAAATTTGGATTCAGCAGTAGAAGACAAAAATCAGGGGTGACCCTACAAAACAAAAGGCCAGGTCCAACACCCTCTTATGGAGTCTGCCCTGTGACATTGTTTTTCCACAGAAATAGCTCCCACCATGGGTGCAGGACCCATGGAGGCAAAAGAACATGGCCTACAGTAATGCAGCAAACTTTAAGTGCAGTGGGTTAGATTTTGTCTTGGGTGACAGATGTGATACCTCTCTCAGTCCATTTCAACCTTAAGATGGCCTGTCTGCTAAGTATTAAATCAGCCATGTAGTGACTGATTATGTGCAGTGTTTTTGAACCAGTCTGATTTTATAACATGTCATAATAGCACCTAATCCTCTGGTAAACTCAGGAGGGTGTCTTAGTCTTATTTATGTAATTCTACCCTCATTATTTGACATGGCATAAGTGACAATCATGGGACCAGGGCGGATATTGATATATTGGGTCTCTGACAGAATACTGGAACCAAAAATATTGTGTGCCCAGAATATAGTGTCAAACATTTTGAGTACCTAAATATCGAGAAGGTAAGTGCAAATAAGTAAGTGTATTTTTACTATTCTTAACTCTACATCTACATACCTTCTTTTTTTCTACCTCTTATTTTGATTCTCCCAATCTTTTTCAGGTGAGTTGCACCCCAATTTTCAATGCTCTCTTGTTTAAATGTCCATTTTATGTTTTTCATTTATAGAACAGACCAAAACTCTGCATATTTGTTTAACTCTTTTTATGTTCACTCATTCATTTCCAGGAGAAGGATTTGCTTACTCATTCACATCTAAGCCAAGAGAATGATAAATGGTCACAGAAATACATAGTGGCATTAAGTCCATTCATCAATAAAGCAAGAACAGGAAGGGGGAAGGATTAATGCTCATCATGAAACCTATACAAGTTCGATTTTATTATAATTTATAGGTGCTTATATAGGAGCATCTATTCATCTCTCATGTTTCTGCCTGAGAGCATTAGAACTTTTTGAGAAATTGGGTTGTTGATTGATGGAGATGTGAGCTCTTCTCAAGTAACAGCCACAGTCCTTGTCAAGTTAAACTACAAATAGTCACTAAATTAACCTGTGCTTATTCCTCTGGTAGCTTGGCACTAAAGCAGTCAGGCTTAACTTAGAGGCATTGTGCAAAGTATTTAGGCAGCATTTAAACAGCAATAAAGTGAAAACACAACACAAGAAAAATTAAGTAGAACAGGAGATATGCAGTTGCAAAAATTTAAGGTAAGTATAGCAATTTAAAGCACAAAGCACCACTCGCATTATCTGGTTGTGCAAGAAGGTGAAATTTGCAAGTTCAGGTCGGATGCAATGGAGTGGGGGCAGATAAATGGACCAGGTTAGCCCTGCTGAAAAAAGTAATTCCAGCACAAAGTTTACAATTTGCGGCAGAGGAGGCCGGGAGGAGCAGGGAGAGGATTGCAGATGGTCGCCGCTGTAGCTCAAAGAGTAGGCCAAGCATCATGGACTGTCATCTCTGCGACTTGAAGATCCTGTCTGGTGTTGCAGACTGTCATTGCTGGAGCTTTATGTTGGCAATCCCTATGGGCTGTCAATGCAGTAGCACGATGTGCAGATCTCACGTTGCCGGTGGTTGCTGGCAGTCGCTGCAGCACTAAGAGTCCTTTTCACCAGAACTTCACATTGGCGGTCAGGGCTGGCAATAAGATCTAGCTGCTGATGGGATTGTTTGTGATGGCAAAGTATCCAAAACTTCTGAATTTCTTCTTTACTTCAAGGAGGAGCTCAACTGATGCCACACCAAGGACCCTGGACCCTTGAGACTTTTGGGGATCAGGAACTCACTGTAGCAGAGGCCAGGAGGACTCAGGCAGGTCCATTTGCAGGTCCAGGCAGGCCCAGTGCAACAGGTTCAGCTAGGCAGTCACAAGGTGACATCTGGAGCTTATTGTGTCCTTGTATCTCAGAACAGGAGGTCAGTGATCTGATCCTTGGAGTCACTTAAGCCTTGAATGAAGAGTGCAGGTCCAGTCTTCTTTGTTAGAGAGCAGGAGAGGCCCCAAACTGGTCCAGTAGCAGGTCCAGTGCAGCAGGTCAGCTGAGCTGTCCTTCTTTAGTATCCACAGGTCCAAGCGCATACTGAAGAGTGGGTCTGAGGATCTCTTTTTTTATCCGGTGCCCATTTTTAAGTGAAAAAAATTCTGGAGTCTTCCTGCTACAGAAGTTCCTGGAATTTCTGCTCCCTGTCCTGGTCACAATAGACTAGTATGAAGACCCTTTAGTGTAAACTGAGGCAGTGTCTTTGAAGTGCAAGTGTTACAGGAAATAGCTTCACCCCCTCATCAAGTCAGAATGGCTCATCCTGCCAACACCCTGACCCTCTTTTATTTTGCTATCAGGGAGGAATACCCAAAGACGAACTGCCGAATACACCTAGTCATGTGACCCAGGAACGGACTGCAGTCACTAAATAGTTAGGACAAGAAAATGCCAACTTTCTAAAAGTGGATTTTCAGAATTGTGATTTAAAATCTGATTTTACCATTAAAGAGGGTTTTAAATTACAATTCCACAGATGGCAAACATACATTTCTACCTGCTTTCAAACAAAAGTTACCACTTAATAAATGTAATAAGGTAAATTAATTTGAGAGATTTTCACTAGCAGGACATGCAAAACGTAAAAGTGCATGCCCAACCTTATAATTACAATCCACTCTGCCCAATGGGCTGCCTACTGTATGTGTGATTTACATGTAATAAAAAGGTTTAAAAGAATAACTCTTGGCTAGGGGGTTATTTTGCCATGTTGAATTGGTAGTTTAAAACTGAAGTCAGGCTGCACTGGAAGACCTTGGACATGTTTTAAGGGGCAACTTAAGTGGGTGCACAATAAGTGTTGCAGGATCACTAGTAGCATTACATTTACAGGCCCTCTGGGTATATGGTTTACCACCTTACTAGGGACTTAGAAGTAAATTGAATAGTACAATGAGGTGTAAGCCAATTTTACTGTGTTCTAGGGAGTGAGCACAAGCACTTTAACACTGGTCATTTTTAGTTATGGTTAGTTTTAAATACAAAGCACCCTGCCCAATGGGCCTTTTAGGGCCTACCCGAGGGGTGACTTATATGTATTAAAAGGAAGGTTTAGGCCTGGCAAAAGGTTAATTTGTTTAAAAAGACACACACAGGCTGCAAAGGCAGGCCTGAGACATGTTTAAAAAGGCTACTTATGTGGGACAAATAGTACCATGACTATTGAGAAATATTTTGTAAATAGGTTATGATAGCTTTGGTACTCTAAATTGATATGTGACATGACCTGCTTATTAATTCTACAGTCACTAAAAAATGTCTGAGCTGTGAAATTCTTGCTTCTTGTTCCATTGTTCCCCACTTCATTATTTTTTGTGTCATATAGCTGGATAAATACATGAATATATAAATTTGGAATTCATTTTACTTCTATGTTTATGCTTGATACTATTCTGCAGTAAGGGGCCGCTTGTTCCTTTATAAGTACTTGTATTCTTGTTCCCTTATATACCTCTGGGTTCCCTTGATTTATATAAATATGCAGGTCACCTAGTAGCATTCAATTTACAGGACCTGGGTACATGAAGTACCACTTTACCAGGTACTTACAAGTAAATTAAATGAGCCAATTTTGCCATGTTCAGAGGAGAGAGCACAGGCACTTTAGCACTAGTTAGCAGTGGTAAAGTGTGCAGAGTCCTAAGGCCAACAAAACAGGTTCACAGAACAGGAGGAGTGAAGACAACAAGTTTGTGGGTGACCCTGCAGAGAGGGCCAGATCCAACAAACAGCAATGTAAATAACCAAATAGGCACAGTTTCATTAAAATGTCTAATTATTTTAGTATGAAATAAGGTTGACAACCACAAAATGAAGTCTGCAGCTAGTATAGCTTTTACTGCTCGCACTGCTCAATTTTAGTTGTTCTGAATGCATTCAAAACTCTCACTTGTGCTCATCCTACAATAATGAATATATCCACCTAGCCAAGCAAAATTTTCATTATTAGTGCAAGGTAGATGAGGAAGATAGCTTGATGTCACTGGAAATGTTTGGCAAGTCAATCAAAGTGAACTTGGTCTGGCCTCATTCTTAAATGGGAAAATCTAATATAAATATATTTCCTCTATTTCATTGGATTCCATGTGTTACATTTCTTCACCATATAACAATGAACCTACAGTTAAGTATAGGAAAAATGACTTTATACCTGTCGGTTGTGGGGAAGTATAACTAGAAATGTCTTTATAGGGAAATGGTCTGCCACCTACCTATGGCACATCTTAAAGTGGGCAAAATCAGAAAATGGTTATATTTCACTAGGATGTTTTGGAGTTCTAGAGTTGTGGATCTTCACCAAGGAGGAACTAAACAATATGTGGCATTTTGTATGAACTGAAAAAAGTAAAAGTCTGTAGTTTAGTTACAATGTAGTAGCAATTGGGATGTAACTTTATGTAATTGGCTCCAGTACCGAAATTGCACCAAGTACAGGTGAAATCTCTTAGTCAAATTGAAGAATGATGTGGTCCTCATGTCCATGTTTGCCTTTGATTCCAAATGGTAGTTGTGATAGCTGATATCCTTTCACCTAAAACGCATCACAAATTCAGGCTTACACTAAATAAAATTGTGTTTATAATGTCCTCCATCTTGAATTACCATCATCAATATCATGTGGTAATTGTTGTTGTTCCAAAATCCGCACAAATAAACTGAGAGGATTGTATTAGAGACCTTTTTCTCTCTGTACCCAACCAAGGACATTTTCCATGCTATTGTCATACAATCTATCAATTGGCTTCCTGAAATAGCTATGAGAATGTCTGCAAATTCAATGTAGTACCACCATGAGAGAATCTTCAAAAACATTCTGTAGAAAAATGTTTCTTATTGCTTGTTTCCTATTGGTGTGTTTCCTCGAATCATGTACCCAAATTGAATTTATGAATGTCTTTTTCTAAGGTACTATAAAATGACATGAAGATTTTTAGGGGGGAGAGATCCCCTTACCCCACTCTTAGAAGGCAAATCTATGCCGGATTTCTCTTAGAACTGTACTGAGTTCTTTGTACTCATGATTTATATGCTTTGCTGCTAAATTGACTGATGGCACATGCTCAGTAATCTGCCCCTAATTCCTTATATAAAACTTTTAAACTACATTCCTTGTCGGTCATTCTTACAAGAATGTTTATCACCTGCTACTAAACTAGATTGATTAAGCTGCAGTGACAGCTCCAGTCGGGAAGCACCAAAGTCCCTATCGGAACTACACCTCTTTTGGTCCTAGTTGTTGGTGCACCCCATGAGCTGGATTTTAGGTGGGATGTTCCATGCCAACAGATCGCTATGCAGAGTCAGTGTTCTAGCCTCTCGAGGTTCATGTGTACATGGGAATTATCACCTCTATGTCTCCCTTTGTTTCCACTTGTCCATGTCTTCACAGCTCCCAACGCACTTCAGTCTGTTTTTGTCTCTCCTCATAACCCTCTTTACTGGCCTGTTTTCACCATTTACCAATGCTTATATGTTTTTAAGTCCATTTCTCAAAGAATGTCCTAAACCTGCATTCAGTCATTCTACAACATGGTGGCAGACTTATATATTTGAAGAAATTACAAATGTAAATCTGGAAACCTGCAAACCTTGTCTATATTTGCGAACGTGAATCGCTGCCAACTTGTACAAAAAGTTTCTCTACCGAGAAAATATTTTTCCACTAAACCAACCTGATTTTGTGGATGCTGTGCTCTTTGTAGTTATGCCCCATGTTTATATTTTTCCTTTGTTTGCCTGTCTTCATTTTCTTGTTTACCTATAAATTCCCAGATTCCTGCATTCCAATGTCCATGTCTCATTGTTTATACCTCCTGGTATCCTAACCTTATTATGTCCTTGTCTGTTCCTATCTCCATGCGTTCATTTCTGCTCCTATCTGTAGCATACTGAGGAGTTTGATGCCATCTAGTAAAGTGGCCCCCAAGTTATAAAAGTGTAATTTATAGCAGTGCAGAGCAAAAAAAAACAGACAGGTGTCCCATGGCCCCTTCCACCCTATGCAACCTAAATATTGGCCTATTTTGGGACAGACTATCAGTCCTTCTAGAGACTAGATAGGTTGTTGAGTTGTCCTTTATTATCTTCCAGTTGTGATACACATTGAAACATGTGAGTTGATATAATAGAGGCTTGTAATGTACCTCCACCTAGTACAAAATAATATTCAGCACATGGCTAGGAAAATCACAATGTGTTAGTAAAAGCAGCCAACACATTGGTCTGTGAATATTTCCTACATAGCCTACCACTAATTGGTAGCTAGAAATCTGCTGTTGGGGAGATGTAATGCAGAATATTCATACCCGAAAACAAAGATGAATTCAGACTGCTTTTAGTTCCTATTTCATGCCAAGTTATGTTTGACAAATGTTCCTGAAGAAGTAGCTGCCTCGTCTGATAGTTCGTATCTGCCTAAAGACAGAGCATAATGCCATTTTTGTATCTGTTCACATATGCATGAGAAGGAGTTTTCATGTGCTCACTAATAGGAGAGGAAGAGGATCTATGTTCAAGGACAACCTCCTAAGTAGTAAATAATATCACAAAAGGTGCTTGAATGCACAAAGTGAGCTTCTTGTAACCTCCTTAGGTATTAGTTGCAATACTCACTGTTAACTGGAGAATCAAAAGGATATTGGAGGGGACGCCTCGCCCACAACATATGATGTCATGCTTCATCATGGTCGTCCACACCACAATAGAGTGGGTGAATACCACTCTGGTGCACTCAATCACTTAGGGAGTTCTTATATAATTCTTATTCATGACTTAAGCAGGGATCTAGTATTATAAATATCTAAGGGTAAACCCAAAGAGCTCCCTTTATTGACTGGTACCCTTGATGCCGTTTAAAGAAAGACACCAGTAAAAGAGAGGTCTTCTGTGGACACATTCAAAGAATTCAAGAACATGGAGTTTTTCTGAAGTTTGATAAATGAGTACCTCCTCTGATTAATTCACACAAGCAATGCGAAGGAATCCCTCCCCATTCCACTCCTATGAAACATAAATGTATTAACTATTTTCTTTTTATATAAATATTTGTACCTATCAATACAGTGTGAGACTACAGGAGTGGAGCCCATGTACATGTCCAAGGTGCTACATAACATCCCAGAATATGGTAAGTTATCAAAACAAGACGAGTGTGTGTGTAGTTCTTCTTTTGTATGCTGGTTTAGCATGAACATAATGTCATGCAGCATTACCAGACATACACGAAACTTGCACCTTGCTTGTCTATTTGCAATTGCCACACATGGGGATGAGTATTTACGGAATTTGTTATGGGGGACACATTGTCACCCATAATTGTTATCTGAAAATAAACAATCACTGATTGACTTGACACTTTTATTATATTTTTACATCCAGTTGGGGCCAAATAAGGTATAGCACAAGACAGGTATAAGCGTCTCACGCCTCATGTTTATGCATGGAATGTATGCAGTTGTTATGCAGGGAAATGTTAAGACCTGAAAAAGATCGTGGGACCATGTTTACTTCTAAATTGGTCAAAACATGTTAGCAGAAAAATGGATTGATGAACCATTATACTTCTTCAAAAATCCTTTCAATACGTGCTTCTAACCATATCAAGGGTACGCATCAATAAAGGGAACTCCTTGGGTTTACTCTTTGGTATTTTTACTACTGGATCCCTGTTAAATTCAGAAAAAGAATTATATAAGAACTCCCTACGTGGTTGAGTCCGGCAGAGTCGTATTCACCTACTCTGGTGTGATGAGAATGCCAATGATGAAGCATGGTATAAGCATTAAGGCATTTTCATGGTCATGATATGTAGTGTGAGCAGTAGCATGTGAAAATGAATGAAAAATGCATGTGTACTCAGGGACTATTAGAGAGGTCCTTCTATATTATGATCATTAGGCTGGCATGATGGACATCAATACTGTACTAATGTGAGATGCAGATAGAGTGTAGAGGAGCTAGTGTAACTGCTAATAATAAACAATGCTGATTACGTTTTAATATTGTATCCGATATTATGAAATGCAGAGATTATACTTCAGAGATTTGAGCCATAGGCCTTAAGTCACAAGTCATACAGCCCCTACACAACAGAAATAAAACACTGTGCACATGCCCTTGGTACCATGTCTCCCTTTGGCTCCCTCAATCAATGGGGCAATTTATAAAGTGTGACAGCTACTCTCAGAGTGTGTTCGGGCAATAAGAAAACTGCAAGACTAGTCTTAACCATAGAGATTGCACACTCATAAAGCCAAATCAAATATACAGGTCTTCACACATTTTCTAAATAGGTTCTCAGACCTGATCCTTTGATAATGAAGCAGGAGCTGATTCCAGACTCAAGCCTCAAGATAAGTGAATTACGCCCAACCCTGCCTCATGAATCTGATCTTTGGGATCTGAAACAGACAAGCATCCAAAGAATGAAGAGATCTAATCCGTTGGTAATGCTGTAATTGCCCAGAGAGATATTTGGGACCTGTACCATGAAAAGCTCTATGAGCCATAATCTGGCCAGCAATCTGGACTCCAGCTCGGCAAAGGAGACCCAAAAAACTGAATTTCTTTTTTCTCTGTATTACACTAGGGATTGCTAGCCCGCATCCACTTGAAATGGCTACTGAACAATTTTTAAAGGCTACACAGGCTTCCGGTGAATCCTGGTCCATGGAAAGGAAGAGCAGAGTATCGTCAGCATATGATATAATCTTAAATCCAAAATATTTCACTACAGGTGTCAGGGGAGAAATATAAATGTTAAAAAGAGTCAAGATTGGAGCCGAGGCCTGTGGCACAACAAACGTTCAGGTCAGAAGAGTGGAGAGCTTACCAGACTGCTTATCTTCAATTCTTTAAGAAAGAGTAAAGCCACGCCAGGGCAGAACTGGCTATACCTATGTCTTCCAGTCCTTGTGACAAAATAGTGTGGGGCTGAATCAGCCACTTCAGCCAGTGCTGTCTCTGTACTATGTCGCAGTATCAAACCTGATTGCGAAGGATGCAGTAAATGCTCTGCTCTAAATAAGTAGGAAGCTGAGAGTTTATTAGCTTTTCAAGCATCTTCTCCATAGCGGGGAGCAGGGAAATAGGACTAAAATTGGCCATTTGAGTTCTGTCCTCCAATGGTTTTTTTTTAGCAAAGGGATAACCCTAGCTTCTTTCCAGCAAGACAGGACCCTGGTCGATTGAATAAATAAATTAAATAAATGGTTAAAGATAGAATTAGTCAACACAACAAATGCTGCCAAAATCCGCGGAGAGCCAGGGTCCTCTGGTGAGCCAGACTTACACATCAAAATAGCTTGTTCAGATTCAGTGAAATCTGGGTAAATTCGTATGTCTTGTTTGTAGCCATTCACATGGTACCTGTTGGTATAGTCTCCATGTTAATAGGAGCTGGATTTATTTCCAGATTGGACACAATTTTAATGATCGTATCCTCTAAAGAATTTGAGAGATCCTTGCACAGTTCTGCAGATGCTGTGTTATGCTGTGCGAGGGACATAGGTGGAGGAAAGTGCTTGACAGTGTTAAAGATTTCACATGGATTATTTTCTACTAAGAGTATTCTCTTGGAGAAATCGGTGACCTGAGCTTGATTTATGGACCCATAATATTGCATCAGTGCCTGCCTATATTTCTCTGTATCTTTCAAAGAATAACGCAGTCTCCATCGCCTTTCCAGATTTTCATTCTGTTTCATAATTTCAGACAGCTCGGGCGCAAACCAAGGAGCAGATGGAAGGCGTCTCAGTTGACCACAGTGCTTTTCAGAAGCCCCCTTACTTCTCACCTCCAAGAGTCATAAATTTGAGGCTAAAGTGTCGGCCTGCACATCTCCACTGAGTATAGGAATGGAACTTGTTAAACCAATTCCATCTCAGGCACCTTAGCATTTGCCGATCTACCATAGTAGCTGGAAATAGTGTGAACACATATATCCTTAGGGGTTGCACCATTAGCCCAGGTGAAATAAACTAGGGAGTGGTCTGACCAAAGAATAGCCTGAACTTTTTGGAACTTCCACTTTCACATTCGAGATGGGATCCAAGATATGACTTGTCTGATGAGTCGGACAAATGATAAATTGATTCAAGTTGAAAAATGTTAAGCGCCTGTGGCATTATCCATATGCATATTAACAAGTTTTTGCTTCACCATATATAGGTCTCAAAGAATTTTCCATGTCTGTCGCTTCCTGTGTCCCTCTGTCTCTAACTGTCCATGTCTTTCAGTGTCCATGTCTTCCAGTCCCTCGCTATCAAGAATGGACTGATCATTGCATATGCATTTCCTTTTCCTGACAGCTACCCTGAGACTGCCCTTAAAATGTTTACTTTTTGCATATTTAAGTGTTACTTATGAATACCGCAGTTTGTGGATATTTTGCAGTCATATATGGCGCAGTTGTATGTCGGAACCACACAGGCATTTACCATGCCTGCCTTAACAACGTGGTCCGAACCATGTATGAGTTTTTACAACACATTCCTTTACCATGCAAGTCATCACAACAACTTGTCTTAAGAAAAGTGCTGGACTTTGGAATAGTATAATTTACTATTCCAACTCCAGTTCGTGTAACATTAGAGAAAGTGTTGGACTTAAAATCCAACATCAGTTCGACAATGCTTTCATTAAGGCAAGTCATTGTAATGACTTGTGTGATAAAGGAATGTGTTGTAAAAACACATTTGTGGTTCAGACCGCATTTTTAAGGCACAACCTAGTTCGAGTTGTGATGTAAAGTCTGTTTCCCATATGGTGGTTCTATGTGTTCATCTCGCAAATTTCTACTTTTTTAATTTCTATGTCATGCATACCTAATTTATGTGTAACATATCTGATTATATATATGTGATGTTGACTTGTAGAAAAGCAGAGATGTGGTCTTAACATTATTATTATGTATATATACTGTAATTGAACTTCTTCACTAGAATACAAGCCATGAAATAGTACACTATGGAATCAAATCACAAATGCATTCATGAGTATGTCTAGCAGTGCAACAATTCTACAAGTTCATGTATTCAAAAATGCAGTAAGATACAGTTGGCGATTCCCCCTTAGTCTGTCTGCACCTTGTTACAGAGTTCTCCACTGCTAGTGTGCAGTACTCTTGTGATTATCTATTTCAAAGTGGAAGGAGGAAGTGAAAATAAAATGAGGTACAGAACTGGACATGCAAATAAAGGGTCTGTAACTCAGTTGCAGTTCACTAAAGTTACACTCTCATCTACTCCAGTTAGCCTACAGCCCAAGCAGACACAAATCTTTTCTAGCCATGCCTTGGAGTAAGTCACACATAACACATGGCAACTCACAGGTTTTGCAAAGGAATCACATATACATCAGTGAAGACATGGGTTAACACAACCGTTCCAGAGGTAAAACGAAACAACAAATAAATAAATGCAGAAACTCAGACACAAACAATCTCTCACATGAGCACACCTACAGAGTTAGCAAAGTAGAGACACACAAGCAGCATTAAACATAGAAAATATTCACTTCAGACTGAGTGGCCTACACATAACAATAGAGTTAATTTCCTTTGAACACATATACCAGTGCGGGCCGTGGAGAATCACCCATCATGACTACACCACAATCATCTTCAGGAAAATCCAAGCACTCCATCAATCAATGACACAGATCTACCTACATAAGAAAGCAAGTCCCAAGCCAACTTTTCATCATCTCAGTGAATGCTTACTCAGACTTCGTTGCAAAGTGGAAATAGGAGACCATTTCCCTTACAGCCCACTCCCAGACAGTTCCTGGGCATGTTAAAGTATGAGCTTGACTCATCATCCTGGGCAGTAGGAATTTCCAGAATACCTCAGTGGAAACATTGTCAATTTTCTCACCAATAAGCTAATCCTGGTGCTTGTTCTAGAGCACCAGTATACTGCTGTGCCATAGTCTCTGATGGAAAGGCAAGAGGTTTCATGGCAATTCTATGCCATTGCCTATTTCCTAAGGCTCTTGGGTGCCTTCAATTGCCCACATGAGGCACTTCAACATCTCACCACAGGAGATAACATTTCAGCAACAGACACACCTAGTGCTCTGTCAAGTGAAGTGTTTTACAGTGACAGGGGCTGCTTCACTGATTACACAATCCTGCTTCACAGGGTACCAGGAGGTATACATACTGAACAGTGGACATTAGAATGCAGGAATCTGGAGAGGTAGAGGTAAACAAGAACACAAAGACAGGCAAACAAAGAAACATATAAATGTAGCATATCATCAAACAGCACAGCATCCACAAAATCAGGTTGGTTTAGTGTAAATACTTTATTGTTGCCTAATAAAAATCATTACAAACAGGCAGTATAAAGGACATTAAATTGTGCATGGACACAACAGTATATTGTGAAGTAAAATAATATTGAAGATGCATTATATTTCAATTCAGTAATCACACCATGTTAAAGCAGCATTTTGAGGATTGATTTAGTCTTCCATAAAACCATCAATACTAAAATGAATTTTCTTTTAAATCCCAATTTAAAGTGCTATTGGTAAAGTGACTTTATATGTAAACATTACAAGAGTGCCAACCTTCTCACGGTTGACGTTCTAGTTCTAGTATTAGAAATCAGATGGTTCACACGAGTCAAAAAAGACGACGCTACGTTATATGTAAAAGTAATAATAAAATGTTCTACGAAATTTAGTAAGAATTGCCTGCACTACCCTTTTTCAAAATTCAAAGTTAAAATGTCATAGTTAAAGTGCCATAAGTAAGGTGCCGCTGTGCAATTACTTTCAAAGGAACCTTTCTTAAAGTTTTCTTAGAATTGCTTATACTACACCTTTTTTCGATTCAAAAGTTAAAATGCCATAATTAAAGTGCCATGGATAAAGTGCCACTGTGCAGTTCCTTTCAAAGTAGCCTATCTTACATCAATTAACATTCTATACAGTTATGGAGGTATAGTTGACAATAACATCTTTGGGACAGCATCATTGAACAGACCGATTATTGGTTATCACAAACCACTAACATCAGGTGGCACATCTAAAGTTCACTTTTGTTCTGCAATAAGAATAAACTTTACAAACTGTGTAATCAAATGAGACGATTTCCCGGAGAGACAAGTTGTAATTGCTTGGCGACATGTCCTCACCCCGTTTTCTTTAAAGATGGATTTTAATAGGGCTTTCCTCTCTTCTAACAGTTGAGGAGAAATGGATACAATATGCAATAGTGATTCGAAAACCACATAGCCTACAACTGTATGAGGGCCAGTTTTGTACCGATGGGGGGGGTTCCATCCTTTGTGGGATATCTCCCAAAACGTAGCAGCAAGAATTTGTCTCTTGTAAACGGTTTTAAATGGGAAATAAGATAAGATTGTGGCTCCAATTTGGTGAATGAATTAATAACCGACCATGCATTGCATTTTTTTAGCAAACTCATCCTTATCCAATAAAGCGTTAAAAAATTGGCTGATTGGTTTAGTGACTGTCTGAAAACGGCTTTGTTTCTAGCTACATCTTCAAAGGGCTGAGACTTAAAATCCTTTAGGCTCTCAGTTAAATAAGATCTCCAACCCTTAGCGTGCTCATACCCCATTATTCCTACCAGCAATGGTTCTCAAGTGTACCTGGGTCTGAACAAAAGAAGGAATATAAAGATTTTAAAAATGCAGATTGTCTTATTAAAAACTGTCATTTCAAACCAAATTCCACTCTGACATTGGCATGCCCGATGTTCTTTGGAACCCTGAAAACCGATTTAAAAAGCATTTATCTGTAGTTTGTCAAGAATTTTTGAGTCTTTCCCTTGAAAAATCACTGACCCATAGGACAGGGAGGGAATCAACTTTGCTTTTATTACCTTAAGTAAATGCTCGTGGTTCGCACATGCCGTCGCTTTTGCTTTTAAGTTAAAAAAGTGCTGTTTAAAAGACAATCTGTCGTCAAATGTAATACCTAAATATTTATTTACAGTTTCAATCTTTAGCCCATTAATATTCCATACTCTCATGTCTGATTTGGTCGAACCAATTATCATTATTTTTTATTTTTTTGGTGTTCATCAGTAAACCATTGGCTGATATATAGTTCTTAAATGAATCTATTAATCTTCGTAAACCTATAGCAGTATGACTTAACAGTATGGTGTTGTCTGCGTACTGTAGATATTTTATATTTTGTCCTGCAAGGTTAGGCGAATGAGCATTAACATTTTAAAGATGCGACTGTAAATCGGCCATAAAAATATGAAAAAGACAAGGGGCTAAGACACAACCTTGTTTAAGACCACTATGCGTTTTAAATCGGCAGGCTGTACAGCTACCATCCCCCACCTTAACCTAGACCCACGTATTAGAATATAGCAATATAATCATGTCTAGCAGTTGGTTTGGAATGCCCCATGCAGATAGCTTCGCCCAAAGTAAATTGTGGGGGACAGAATCAAAAGTGGCCTTAAGATCAACAAAACAAATATATAGCTTTTGCCTTTTATACTTTGCTCCTTCAGCCAATAAAGTCATTAAGGTCAAGTTCGTAATCGTTGACTCGCCCCTTCGAAAACCAGTTTGGAATATTGGAATAATTCCTTATTTTGCAGCCCATTCTTCCAAATCGTTGAGCAGACAACCTGAGAAGATTTTTGCCTCCACATGTGTTAGGGCAATCAGCCTATAGTTAGCTGTATTGTCTAATGGGCCACTTTTATGAATTGGCTGGATTATGCTTCCTTGCCATGATTCGGGAACCATTTTGGAATTTACAACGTCATTGAACAAAGGTATCAGGATTTCTGACCAAAGATCTGTCTTAGCCTTGAAGACCGAGTTCGGGATCCCGTTGGGGCCTGGTGCACCTCTTGATCTAATCCTGCTTATTGCCATTTTTACTTGATGTGCTTGCCATGTTTCCATAGCTGGCAATTTAGCTTCGTTATGGTGTCGGTCATTTCTGATTTTTCCGCTATTTTCATTGCTCAGTGGACTTAACATGGGATAGTTGTTGTTATTACTCAAGGCAGTGTCTTAAGGGGCCCCATATAAGTTGCGGATGAAGGCTGCCCAGCATGGTTCAGGAATATTAGCGCTGTTTGCTCTTCTACTACCGTATTCAAGGTTGTTTATTAGACCCCAGAATGCTTTCAGATTTTTCATTTTGTTGGCAAAGTGCAGCTTGGTCCATATACCCTCATAATATGTATGTTTGGCTTTCCATATTTCATTTTTGTATGTTCTTCTCAGGTGTTTTAATCTGCACAATTTTGAAGATTTTAGGGCACAATTCGGTTGTCTGAAGATGGCCCGTGTAGCTTTATTAAGTTTCCTTTTATGCTGGTGTAACCTAGTTGTATACCATCCTGATCTTTTTGGCTTTGTAGGGTATCCTCTTGATGTTGTTGTAGAAGGAAAGCAAACTAGTAGGGAAGCATAAAAACTGGGCCAGATTTCAACCATTGACTTCTCTTGTTAGGGCTGTAGCAATTGCAGGTTCTATAAATGCCCATATTTCCGTCTGGATTGATGAATCCCACACTAACCTTTTCAGATTGTAAGCCGTTGGCCTGGTTACCATAGACCTTGACACAGGCAAATGATGAACCGATGAGGCCAGTAACATTATTTGTGGGTTATGATTGCTTTCTATTCTTAGGATCACTTGATAGTCATGAAGGGACAATGCAAAATCCTTTGAAATAATAGTATAGTCGATAATGGAATGTTGCCGTGAATTTTTAAATGTTGGTACGTTCTCAGTACTATTTTGTACGTCTTCCTGTATCAACGTGAGATTATATTTGTTAAACTGAGAATGGCACATCTGCATTAAAGCTCTGCTTGGTTTATCTGCTCGGTATTTGGAGAGCAAATGCATGTTAAAGTCTCCTGAGATGATTAACATAGTGGCTGGATATTGATAGTTCAAGATTTTGACTACTTCCCAGAGCGCAGTAAATTGGGATGTCCTAACAGAACTTTTTGTTTTTAAATAAACATTTAAAAATATTATTGGTTGTTTAAAATCCATTTTAATACATAGGAGCCATGCTAACTAAAAGTCAATTTCATAGTGCTTGATGTCCAGAGCCAGTGACACATAGGTGGATAGTCCGCCTCTTGCGCGACCATAAGCAAACGGGCGGGATGCAGAGATCGCGTACTCATGATAGCGGAGCTTTAGACATAGTCCATGTTTCCTGGAACATTAAAATTTAGAAGTTCTTTATAAAAGTTGCAGTGTCTTGGTCCTCAAGCAGAGTTGATAGGCCATAAATATTCCATGAGCAAATATAAAAGGGTTTAATTGCATTGGTTGAGCTATTTAAGCATCATTTGTTCACCCCATCTTTCCCTTTAGTGAGAATTTTCGGAAGCCAACACCAATCATCAATAAGTAGTGGATTTTTCTTAAGTTCCTCACATACTCGTAAACTCGAGATACAGCTTGTAACTTTGATCCCAAAAGACAATGCCAGATTAAATAGAGGGCCTATGGTTCCCTTTAGCACCCTGATGAGGCCTTCGTATGATTCGCTTGTCATAGGATTTGACAAGGCAGGGCTCCTTGACGCATGCTTTGGAATTAATAAAGTCGGATCGTGATTGTTATTGCATATCCGCAGCTCAATACCCCATTTCTCAAATTGAGGACTATTTTCTAAAAAAAATTGACCAGTCTCTTCACAATGCCAGGTTGTGCAGGACACCTCTTTATTGGGATTATTAGGATCTTGTTTGAATTGGACCGAATCTAAATCATCCGTTGTTAGGTCCTAAAGCTCTGGGATTGAATTCAACAGTTTCAAAATATTGCCACGATTTATGATATCATGAGTACCCCTTGAGGCGTACCGTGGGGTAAATATTACTTTCATAGAAGAGATGGAATGATTCATGCCCACTGGGGTTACATTTTTTTGCTGTCCACCATTAATAGATGATAGCGGCAAGCCTTGGGTCTTCCCATCTCTGGGTGCGGTATTTTCTGCGTCAGATAGACCAGCTTAATTACAGGATCGTGGGAAAGCTGGAACCTGTATGTTGATATGGGAATCATTTCCGGTATAGCTGTATTATTGTCACACTTTCCTCTTGCCGTATTTTGCGCTGCAGTCTGCAGGTCACCGCTTCCTTGGGTGAGCCATTGTACCAAACCAAGTTCAGATGCTTGGGAGTTTGATGCTTCTATTGGGTATGGCATTATTGGCTTATTGGCAGCATCAGCGAGGGAAGGTGCCGCAGCTAGTTTGTTTGGACAAGGGGTCAACCTGTCCGTTAATTTGCACTGACGAGATTTCAAAGATTTGAAAATTGGATACATTTCTTTTGGTTTAGGGAACGGGCTGGCATTGCCCTTGACCTTGCCAGGTAGGTCGCTCCCCCACCACACAGCTCCGCCTGTGCTGTCTGCCCGCTGCTCCTGTAGGTAAGATCGCCCTCCGCTTGTGGCCCCGGTGCCAGTTTTGTCTGCTTGTCTCCCCTTTTCCTTTCTGTGCCCCTCGCTGCCCCACTGTTGTTGTGCCCGTGATTTGCCTGCTCTCCCCCCGTTTTTCCTTCTGTGCCCCTCGCTGCCCCACTGTTGTTTACCCGTGATTTGCCTGCTCTCCCCCGTTTTTCCTTCTGTGCCCCTCGCTGCCCCACTGTTGTTGTGCCCGTGATTTGCCTGCTCTCCCCCCGTTTTCCTTCTGTGCCCCTCGCTGCCCCACTGTTGTTGTGCCCGTGATTTGCCTGCTCTCCCCCCGTTTTTCCTTCTGTGCCCCTCGCTGCCCCACTGTTGTTGTGCCCGTGATTTGCCTGCTCTCCCCCGTTTTTCCTTTCTGTGCCCCTCGCTGCCCCACTGTTGTTGTGCCCGTGATTTGCCTGCTCTCCCCCCGTTTTTCCTTCTGTGCCCCTCGCTGCCCCACTGTTGCTGTGCCCGTGATTTGCCTGCTCTCCCCCGTTTTTCCTTCTGTGCCCCTCGCTGCCCCACTGTTGTTTACCCGTGATTTGCCTGCTCTCCCCCGTTTTTCCTTCTGTGCCCCTCGCTGCCCCACTGTTGTTGTGCCCGTGATTTGCCTGCTCTCCCCCGTTTTTCCTTCTGTGCCCCTCGCTGCCCCACTGTTGTTGTGCCCGTGATTTGCCTGCTCTCCCCCGTTTTTCCTTCTGTGCCCCTCGCTGCCCCACTGTTGTTGTGCCCGTGATTTGCCTGCTCTCCCCCGTTTTTTCCTTTCTGTGCCCCTCGCTGCCCCACTGTTGTTGTGCCCGTGATTTGCCTGCTCTCCCCCGTTTTCCTTCTGTGCCCCTCGCTGCCCCACTGTTGTTGTGCCCGTGATTTGCCTGCTCTCCCCCGTTTTTCCTTCTGTGCCCCTCGCTGCCCCACTGTTGTTTACCCGTGATTTGCCTGCTCTCCCCCGTTTTTCCTTCTGTGCCCCTCGCTGCCCCACTGTTGTTGTGCCCGTGATTTGCCTGCTCTCCCCCGTTTTCCTTCTGTGCCCCTCGCTGCCCCACTGTTGTTGTGCCCGTGATTTGCCTGCTCTCCCCCGTTTTCCTTCTGTGCCCCTCGCTGCCCCACTGTTGTTGTGCCCGTGATTTGCCTGCTCTCCCCCGTTTTTCCTTCTGTGCCCCTCGCTGCCCCACTGTTGTTGTGCCCGTGATTTGCCTGCTCTCCCCCGTTTTTCCTTCTGTGCCCCTCGCTGCCCCACTGTTGTTTACCCGTGATTTGCCTGCTCTCCCCCGTTTTTCCTTCTGTGCCCCTCGCTGCCCCACTGTTGTTGTGCCCGTGATTTGCCTGCTCTCCCCCGTTTTTCCTTCTGTGCCCCTCGCTGCCCCACTGTTGTTTACCCGTGATTTGCCTGCTCTCCCCCGTTTTTTCCTTTCTGTGCCCCTCGCTGCCCCACTGTTGTTGTGCCCGTGATTTGCCTGCTCTCCCCCGTTTTTCCTTCTGTGCCCCTCGCTGCCTATCGCCATTCCCGCCGCTGCGTCCCTGCGGCCCCGCCCCCTGACTGCCCATTCGCTGCCCCTGCCTCCCGCCTCCCAGCTGCTCCTCCCTCCCACCTCCCCATAAATGGCGGCCGCTGCACGGCCGCGCAGCGGACGTGCGCAGCGGGCGCGCCGCTGGCGCGCCGAAGGCGCGCCTAAGGCAAGCCCGTCTGCGCCCGTCCGCGACTGGACCGCGCCCAGCGCCAGAACCCCTGGATCCCACCGATGCAACACCACTCGACGGACCTACGACGCCGCCACACTCACCGCACTCAATGCCGGCCGGAACCCTGCCTGCTACCGAGCCTCACCGAGACGCACCCACGGACCCTTCACCTGCCAAACCTGCCGATTCACCTGCCCCCTGACGTGCACCACCTCCGCCAAGTCGAGCAACAGCAGCAACCACCTGAAATGCATCCTGCTGAACACCCGCTCCGTCCACAGGCACGCCGTGGAACTCTGGGACCTGCTCGACGCAACAGCACCGGACATCGCCTTCCTCACCGAAACCTGGATGAACGCCTCCTCAGCGCCTGACATCGCCATAGCCATCCCGGATGGATACAAGATCACCCGGAGGGACCGCGTCAACCAGACGGGAGGAGGCATCGCCATCGTACACAAGAACACCATCCGCATCTCGACTAACTCCGACGAGACCTTCACCGCCGCCGAACACCTACACTTCCAGATACACACGGACCCCAAGACCACCCTCCGAGGCACCCTCATCTACAGACCCCCGGGACCACGCACACTATTCAGCGAAGACATCGCAGACTTCATCAGCCCGCACGCCATGCCCTCCGCCGACTACATCCTCCTAGGGGACCTCAACTTCCACCTGGAGAACAACAACGACAGAAACACCACCGCCCTGCTGGACAACCTCGCCAACCTCGGACTCAAGCAACTGGTGAACACGCCCACCCACTACGCCGGCCACACGCTTGACCCCGTCTTCTCTTCCAGCAAGCACATCTCCTTCAGCCACGCCACCGGACTCCACTGGACCGACCACAGCTGCGTCCACTTCAGCTTCAGAAAGACTGCGACCCACCACCACCCGCAACAGGCTCCCCGCCGGAGCTGGAGCAAGATCACCGCCGAGCAGCTCACCGCCTCCCTCAGCCAGAACACACCCACCGACACAACGGACCCAAACGAAGCAGCCAGCAACCTCGCCAAGTGGCTGACCGCCTGCGCCGACGACCTCGCACCACTAAAAACCCTCCCAGCAGACCCGGAAGCAAGAAAACCCCTTGGTTCACCAACGAACTCAAGGAATCCAAGAAGAACTGCTGCACTCTCGAGAAAACCTGGCGACTCGTCCAGACCACAGACAACAGGACCGCCCTCAAGCACGCCACCCGCAAACACCACCAGCTGATCCGTGCCACCAAGAAGTCGGCACTCAAAGAACGACTGGACAACAACGCCCATGACAGCAAGGAACTTTTCAGCATCGTCAAAGAGTTCTCCAACCCCAGCGCCGGAAACAACGACATCACCCCCTCGCAAGACCTCTGCAACTCACTCTCCGCGTTCTTCCACCGCAAGATCACCGACATACACAACAGCTTCGACGCACAAACAACGCACCCTACCGCCGAACCAATGCCCGCCACCACCACCCTCTGCAACTGGACCCCGATCAACACCGAAGACACCACCCGCACGATGAACTCCATCCACTCCGGATCACCAACCGACCCCTGCCCACACCACATCTTCAACAAAGCCGACGCCACCATCGCACCCCATCTCCGGGACATCATCAACTCCTCCTTCCACACCGCCACCTTCCCGGAGAGCTGGAAGCACGCCGAGCTTACTGCCCTCCTGAAGAAACCAACGGCGGACCCCACCGACCTCAAGAACTACCGCCCCATCTCGCTCCTTCCGTTTCCGGCCAAAGTCATCGAGAAGACCGTCAACAGACAGCTTGCCGCCTTCCTCGAGACGAATGGATCCCTCGACCCCTCGCAGTCCGGGTTTCGGGCCAACCACAGCACCGAGACCGCCCTTATCGCAGCCACCGACGACATCAGAACCCTAACCGACAACGGGGAAACAGCTGCCCTCATCCTCCTGGACCTCTCCGCGGCGTTCGACACCGTCTGCCACTGCACCCTAGTGAAGCGCCTCAGCAACATCGGAATCCGAGAGAAAGCACTGGAATGGATCATCTCGTTCCTCGCCGGAAGAACCCAGAGAGTCCGCCTCTCCCCGTTCAGATCCGAAGCCACCGAAGTCATCTGCGGCGTTCCACAAGGATCCTCACTCAGCCCGACCCTCTTCAACGTCTACATGAGCCCCTCGCAGCCATCGCACGCCGACACAACCTCAACATCATCTCCTACGCCGACGACACCCAGCTGATCCTCTCCCTCACCAACGACCCCACCACCGCCAGAGCCAACCTGCACGACGGGATGAGAGACGTCGCCGACTGGATGAGGAACAGCCGCCTTAAACTGAACTCAGACAAGACGGAAGTCCTCATCCTGGGCTCATCACCCTCCGCCTGGGACGACTCCTGGTGGCCCCCGGCCCTGGGCACCGCACCCAAGCCAACGGACCACGCACGCAACCTGGGCTTTATCCTGGACTCCTCCCTATCGATGACCAGACAAGTCAACGCCGTCTCATCTTCATGCTTCAACACCCTGCGCATGCTCCGCAAGATCTTCAGATGGATCCCCACTGAAACCAGGAAGACCGTCACCCAGGCACTCGTCACCAGCCGACTGGACTATGGGAACACCCTCTACGCCGGAACCACAGCCAAACTTCAAAAGAGACTCCAGCGCATCCAGAACGCCTCCGCACGACTCATCCTGGACATCCCCCGACACAGCCACATCACCGTACACCTGAAAGACCTGCACTGGCTCCCCGTCAGCAAGAGAATCACGTTCAGACTCCTCACCCACGCACACAAGGCCCTCCACGACCTGGGCCCAAAGTACCTCAACGACCGCATGTCCTTCTACACGCCCACACGCCAGCTACGATCAACCAGCCACGCCCTCGCCACCGTACCACGCATCCGCAGAACCACCGCCGGAGGAAGATCCTTCTCCTACCTGGCGGCCAAGACCTGGAACTCCTCCCCACTCACCTTCGGCGAACCCAGGACCATCTCGCCTTCAGGAAGCAGCTCAAGACCTGGCTGTTCGAGCAGTAACTTACCCCCTCCCCCAGCGCCTTGAGACCCTCCCGGGTGAGTAGCGCGCTCTATAAATGCCGTGATTGATTGATTGATTGTATTCATTGCTTTCTTTGTTTTCTTTGATTTGTTGTGAGCTTTTCTTAATCTTTTCCTTGCTCTTTTAGTTAGCCCTTCTTGCATTGGATTAGAAACTGAGGCCAAGTTATTGGTAACTTGAGTAACACTGGCTTCTCGTGCTGGTGGTAGCTCAGTGGATTCGTTACAATCGATAAAGTCAGGGGATTTAGTGGGCTGCTTTGTACGCTATCTTCCCTTGTTGATTGGTTTTCCCTTTTTTTCCCCCTTACTTGTTGATGTAATTGGATTCTGTGGCTGGTCTTTGCGCCTATAAGAACCTATTATATTAGTTGTTGATTTTTTTCCAATCCTGTTTTTATCCTGTGTGTTCATAGGTTCGCTAGGGTTTGCCTCCATTAGTGCTTTGTAGTGACCGTGGTCATAATCAGTTGTGCCAGCATGGTCTTTGGCAATCTTGTCTGACACTGACTAGACCTCCACCACTATAGATCCCACAATGTTTGGTAGCGCTGAAATTTTGTCTATCATTTGTGCGCAGGTACATGTGATGATCAGTTGGTTATCTTTATCAGATTGTGCCCTTGCTACTAAATTTGATGGATTGAGTAGCTTGGAATCTATCCCGGCAACATAGGGCCAGATGTATATTGATATCATTTTGCAATTCCCTAATTGCGAATCACAAGGATTCGCAATTAAGAAATCGCAAAATGCAATGTATGAAGGTGTATAGTATGCCATTTGCGATTCCTAGGGGGTCGCAAATGACCTACCTCATGAATATTAATGAGGTAGGTCGCAATTTGCGACCCCCTAGGAATCGCAAAAATCACCGGGATGGTGGCCTGCTGAGATCAGCAGACCACCATGTCCGTGATTGCTTTTCAATAAAGCAATCTTTTTTTGTAAAGCAGCCCATTTTCCTTAAAGGAAAACGAGATGCTTTACAAAAAGAAAAATTAAAAGTTATCATTTCATTTTTTAAGAGCAGGCAGTGGTCCATGGGACCACTGCCTGCTCTTAAAAATGGTTTTACAAACATTCACAAAGGGGAAGGGGTCCCTTGGGGACCCCTTCCCATTTGCGAATAGGTTACCACCTACTTGAAGTAGGTGGTAAAATGTGAATGTTTTGCGACCGCAATTGCGGTCACAAAACATTCACACATACCAATGCGATTCGGTATTAGGAAGGGACGCCCTAAACATGCCCCTTCCAAATACCGAATCGCAAACCCATTTTGCGATTCGGTAACAGCTTACTAAATCGCAAAATTAGGTTTGCTGCATCGGAAAAGCAAGTTTTGCGTTCGCAAACGGGCAGATTCACAGAATCTGCAGTTTGCGAGCGCAAAAATGCTTGATACATCTGCCCCATAAAGCGCTAGTGTGTAAGTAAGTAAGTCCACTTGGATGTTCAACTTAACAGAGTGAAAATTAAGAGCATTAGTAATGTTGTCCATGGTGTTCAGGAGACTACCCCAGATTCCTTTCCCAGACTCTTTTTTGCCCTCTGGGACACATGCGCCTTCCCGAAAATCGTATTTAGCTAGTATTGAGAGGTCTGCTGAGGTAAGAGGGTTAATAATGGAATTGGCTTGCTCTGTCTTACTTTGTCCATCTGAAGTAAGCGCATTCTCTATAGAGATTTTCTTTGGGATCAATGTCGGATTATGATCCTGGGTAGTGATTCCTGTTTTTGAAGTTAAACTGAACGGATCAGTTTTATTTATGGGCACACAGTCCTTTGGGCTTGAAGAAGCCTCTGGTATTATATTTTGGCGGCCTCCAACATTTTCTGGATTTGACGAGACAAGAGCGGGTACCCGGGTAGGAGATGACAAAAATACCTCGTAACTTGTGTTTTGATCGAAACCAGATGATATATTAATCACAGAATTGTTCAGATTTAGACTAGTGTCCTGATGTATTCTAAAAGCTATATCTACATTATGGTCTGTCCCATATTTTTTCTCTTGCTCAAATGGTGATAAGGGAACAGGCTTTGTTACACCTACATGGCCACTGGATGCACTTCTTTGCTGGAGCATTCCTGTTGCATTGTTAGGGACACGAACCTGAGCTTTTACCAAAAGTGGGCTACGGCCTTTTGCTGTTGTCAGGACAGTGTTGTCAGCTTTGGATGCAATATGAGGCCTCTTGTCAGCTATTGAGAGGTTCTTTACCACTTCTTTGTTCCCGGGAGGAGATAGATCATTAGAACAAGTACACCCGGGTCCATAACTTGTTCCTTGTGTTATTGTTTCTTTAGGCGTAGTTGCTTGCGCGCCCGGCGCTCCATGCACTACACAGTCTATAATGCCTTCCCCGGGGACTTTGTTAGCACTTTCAAATACTTTAAAATATCCTGTAATAGTTAGTTGGCAAGCCTCATTACGACGTTTTGAATATTGAGCGTCCTCTAGAACGGTTGATGATAGGGTTGCTAGACTATCAATTTCTCCTTTTGGTGAGCATTGGCTGCTGTGCAGTGTTCCCTCCCCGTTCTTTCTCTGCCACTTTAATTGAGGTCGGGGCAGAGTCCCACGCAGCCGGCCTGACCTCATATCTGTATTTACTCAAAGGGGCCAGAGGATCTATGTTCAGTGAGATGATTCAACAAAGCCAATGGGGCTTAGAGTGGGAACAAGAGAGAGGGGGCTTCTCCTCCGTTTCCTTCACTTTAGACTCCCCTCTCTCTTCTCCTTTCTCCACCACACCACCTCCTCACCTTCAGTATGCTGTTTTCAAATGTACTGCAGGTGCGCTGTGTCAGCCCCTTCACAGTCCTCCAGGGGCTTAAATGGCTTCAGTAGTTTCGGATATAGTATGTAGTATGTAATTTAATTTAATTAAGTAAGATTTGTTGGCAACGACTCATCTGCAAGCTTTTCTTCCAATAATAGAGGATGTCCCTTGGAGAATTAGAGAATCTTAAATCTGGCTGCTCCTCCCACCGCTCAAGGTGCCTCTGCGTGCGTGATTTTCTTGCAACAACATCGATCACTCTGCTTCATCCACTGTGCAGCCCGCTATGGCCACCAGCCACCAGCCACACAGCAAAAAACCCCTGCGAGTGGGGGCCACTGGAAGACCGCAAACCGCACCCAACCTGGTCGGGCCGTCTCCGCAGCCTATTTGTGGCCCACGCTCCGAAGCTACCCACTATTGGCAGATGCACTCGCTGGGCGTTATGGTGGTGGTAAGCTGTCGGCTCCTACGCCGCCGTTGCCACCGTCCCCGGCCCTCAGGAATCCTGGCAGATGAGCCCCTCGAAATTGGCCGGCGTTGGATCAGCCGGGAATGCGGCTCTGTAGGAATTCCAGCGGAATCCCAGTAGGGAACCAGCGGGGAACCAGCAGGAAACCAGCGGGGAGCCAGACAAGCCAAGCATGAACAAGAAAAGTACAAAACAGCCACCGAGCCGCCGCTCACGGCTCACTCGCAACACCCACTGGCAGCCCTGCCCCTCGTAGCGTAGCATAACGTAAAGTTGGTTTAGTGGAAAGATAGTTTCATGGTGGAGATTTTTTCACACGTTGACAGCATTTCACATTCACAAATATAGACCAGGTTGGCAGGTTTCCAGAAGTACGTTTGTAATTTCATCAAATATATGTCTGCTCACAACCTGTAAAACTGCTGACTCCAGATTTATGGCTTTCTTTGAGAAATGGACCTACAAACACATATGCATTGGTAAACCGTAAAAACAGGCCAGTAAAGAGTGTTATGAGGGGAGACAAAAACAGACTGATGCACATTGGGAGATGCAAAGACATGGACAAGTGGAGACAAAGGGTGACATAGAGGTGAGGATTGAGGTGAGGATTGCTATGTGCACATGAAACTTGGGAGGCTAGAACACAGGTAGACACTGACTGCATAACAATCTGTCGGCACGGAACAAACTACTAAAATCCTGCTCCTGGGGAGCACCAACTTTGGTGCTCCCCGAATGGAGCTGTCACTGCGGCTTAATCAATCTAGTTGCATGCGTACTATGAGAATGATCTCAGGAAGGCATACAATCATAAGTTCATGCAGCCCTAGCTTTGATAGTAACATTCATCTCATGCATTTTTGGAATATTTGGAGTATTTTCATGCCATCAGCTGTCAACCAAATATCACTTGTTTTTGTTGCAGGTGATGCTGCGTATGGCATCTCTTTTGATCTCCTCACCTCCTTCTCACATCCAACCACTCTGCTTCCAAAGAGGTACAACAGGGTTAAAAAATGCATGCAAGCCTTCGGTTAACACAATTTTAGCACATTGAAATTGCACTTCAGAAGGCTTGACCATATGGGAGATACTCCAGTCCTCCCCAGAAGTAGTGTGGAAGGTCACAGTAGCCAATTGCATGCGCACAATATTGTGTGTGACTGTGGTTACATGTGCACCATAAACCTACATTCCTGCCCAATCATGGTTTGTGAGGTGGGCCTCATCACAGAGGTCAGGGTGTACATGTGCATGACCAACTAGTAGTCTCACAGTGACTCAGGAAATACAATAGCTATGTCTTTCGGTACTCAATGTCTTATTTTTCTAATTTCTTATATAAAAATTGTGTTTTCTGTTTGTTATCATTATAAGCTCGCTATGTGAGCATGCCTGTTGAAGGATATGCATGTGAGGACCTGAGTGAAGTCAGCGTATGACCAACATTAGTCCACATATTACATCACCATTATTAAGTGTTCCCCTCTTTAGATGCAGCTATAGATAGGAGACTACAGATAAGTAGGTTCAACAGGTGTTTATATTGCAATCGTTTGCAGGAAACCTATCAACACAAATGTGCAGTGGTGGGGCAGGTTGATTTGTGAAGATGATATTTGCAGTCCCTATTGGGGTGGTGGTTGCTGTCCTTGTCCACAGGAGGGTCATTTGAGCCATATTGTGTTGAAAATCAGGTTGTACATTGCATGCAGGCGGGTTAGAGGAGTAGTGAGTACTGTAAATGGTTGTTGACCATCAAATTTCCAAGGCATCTGATTTAGCCCTAGAGTTTCAGATGGGCCTCTGTGAGTTAGGTCCTATATGAACTTCACAACCTCAACATGGCACCTTGCATTTTCCTCCCTTGACTCCTGGAGATAGCCCCAGTGAAACTAAATGAGATCCTGGAGACTTTTATGCAGATTCTCCAAGACTCAGGTCTGTCTCCATCAACCCTGAGAGGTCTTGCTGGAGGATTGCAATTTTTCCCAGGTGGGTGTAAATGCACCTGGTCCCCATTTCATGGATCTCACACCACACAGAGAACTGTTTTTTAATGAAGGATCTGCCTAGAGGGCTGCTTTTGCCCATTCAACAGCCCCCCACACCCAGAGGCTGTCGGCTGGAGATTGTTCAAAGGGACAGAAATCTGACTCAGCTGGCTCCCTCAACATGCGAAGATGGCGAGAAGACAAGCCCTGCATTAGGATGTACGTGTGGCACAGTGGAGGCAACTGGGGTACCTGCACAGGGTAGGATGGGATGGGTTGGTGTGAGTTTTTCATGACCAGTACGAGGATCCATAAACTTTTTTCTTGTACTGCTACACTTGTAATCCAGAAAACCACCAGAGAAGGGAGACTCCTGACTAGCAGTAAGCTGTTCCATGAGATATCATTTTCCATTGGGGCCAACAATATACTCTTCCTTTGTAGTGCTGGTGGGTGCTGACATGGCAGCTGGAAGAAGCAGTAGTTTTTTTTTAGGGATTATCCTCCTGTTTGGATGGAATGGCATAATTGTTAGGCTCATTATCCTCAGGTGCTGCAGTGGAAGAGAAATGACAGTTGGCACTGTAACTTAAATGCACAGATGACTCTTCAACATAGAGAGATGAGGCATCTCATTGACCTATATGGGTCTCTGGTGTTTGGTATGGGTCCATGGACATCAGATAGGATTGTGGTTTACCTGGCAGCACCATGGACGCCTGTTTTCTGAACAGATCCCCTAAGGTCAGTAGTTGAATAATACTCCATGCATCTGTCTGTGGACATGCTCCTTAATGAAGCAGCTGTTAGAAAATGCAACACAAGACTTTACAGTTTTGGTAATTTAACTGAAAGGACTTGAGATAGGTGTGACAATTTGAACCAATGCAGATATGGCAATTGTTTTCACACAGACACATTTATAGTTGAACTGGCATTTCTTTGAGATGAGAAATAAGGTTGAAGAGAAGCAAATGGATAAAGATTGTGGTAGATGGACTTGACTGACAGATGGAAGTGGGCTAGATTGCTGCTTGAAGGATGTCGCACGATGTGGGCTAATGGGTGGGGCATAGCATGGTCACAAGAGGGAGTTATGTTACTGCAGCTGTGGAGAGAAACTTACACACAACACAACACATACAGTATAAGGATGTGAAACATATCAGTGCTATACATTGAATGAACTTCCACAGAGTCATGCCCTGGGTAGCAACCCAATTCAAATTAACTAAAGTTCTTACACTTTCTAATCCTGCTGTGTATAACTACATGATTCAGTCACTGTTCAGAACTGTGCTTTACTGCTTCATTTGAGTCCTTTCCACCACACCTTATAAGTTTCTTGTGTGCTTTCACTCATATCCACCCAATAAAAACATGGCAATATCATGCTTTGCCTATGTTCCCCTCAAACTCTCTTCAATCACCATCCTAAAGTCCTCCCAGCCCTGCCATATAAGATTCAAACTAAATTCCATGCTTTGAAGAGCTCCAGTGCAGCTGTGAAGTGCCTTCAACATAAAGAGGCCAAGTGTTATACCCATTTTGGCAGAAGGATGTGAGCTAAGATTATGAAAGATACTTTGTGCAGATCATTGTACTGCAAGACTTTGAAGCCAGATATATGGACACTATAGCTGAAGAGGAGATTAAGATTGAAGTAAGACACGCTATCTGTTACTGCCATCACTGCCAGTCTGTGGGGACTCTAAGTCCCAGGGTGCCCTGCTCCCAGGAGGGAGGAGTCGGCTGCCGCCGTCGCGCTAAAAAGCGCCAAGAAACACCGCAGCGCGGGACGCGCGCGGGCCTCGCCCGGGCAAAGCCCGGGCCAAGGGCAGGCCCGTCCTTGCCCGTCATTGCCAGGAAGAGGCAGGGCAGGGCCAAGCCCCTAACATTTGATGTTGAACTGGATTGAATTGAACCAACTACAAGGTACTGTTTCATGTGTGTTAGGGAAGGTGTAGGCAGCAGCCAAGGGGACTTATTACCCAGTGTAGTACTGTGCATATAGGCCATCGTGTTGCCAGCAGTTACATAAGTACAATCTAGTCTCATTTGGACTGTGGCGGGGACTGTTACTCCGGAAGATCTAACTTAACGGATATTGTGGTTCACTCATGTAGTGTTTGACTGCATGTTGCTAGTAGATTTGGTGTAACATCTTTTATCAAAGTCCATTTTTGTGCATTTGACTGTAGTAGCATGGGCAAAAGGAAGGTAGTGGAAGTATCGGGAGGTGGAGCAACTGGGAAGGTTAAGAAGCTAAAAAATCGGACAAACACCCTAAGCATGTAGCAAACAATTGTGTCATGACTCGCATAGACGCTATTATTAGCGATTGTGAGGAGATACTAACTACTCCTCTGGGTATTGAAAGTGGGACTCTTGTCGTTAATCCAACAAAGCGGCTTCTATCCCTTGAGCCCGCCAAATCCATACCAGCTATGTTTAAAAAAGGAACACAGAAAGTGCCCCTTTCTTCGATCGAGGGGACTGCACCCCCTAGAGAGCTGATAGCACTCTCCCCCCTGCGTGCAAACTCACAAACCAATATAGATTGTGAGCTGGTGTGTAGTAATAGATTTGCGCCTTTGATGGGCGTAGCCGAGGACAATCTGCCCCTACGATTAATTAACCACACAGATCAAATAGGGACTGCTGGGACCACAAAAGCTATAGCTCCTGCAAAGGTATGCAGTTGTCTTTGTCCAGGCCAGTTCACTGAGAGCTCAGGGACCCAGACAAATCTGCTTACCGAACTTATTAACACCTTAAAGGCCTTGGTTGAAAAATTGATAGATACCCTAAAAACGCCAACATATGATATAGCCAAAGATACTAGCAGACCGGCTACGTCTAGGTGCCCAAACGACAGTGTCACCAACACGATCAACACAGGCAGATTGGGTAGAAATAATGATGTACGTACTGTCTCTTCAGCAGGTTCCCAACCAACCACTAATGAAAGGCCTCAGCGAAATAACGATAGACTGAATTTAGAAATTAATTTAAACAATGCTAATCAGAATAGTCCTTGGCAGCAGCAAAAGAAAAATGGCTACTCGGCAAACTCATTCTCCAATCCATCGAGAAGTCTAGGCCCCTTCACACATAAGGACCATCGATTTATAAATTCTTCTTCGGTTGGTCCTTCAAGGGCACAGATCTTTTTGACTAACATTCCCAAAATTCCATCTAATTCATTCGGGGAAGATGAACAATCTTTGATTAATAAGAGCATTAATTGGCTACGTCACTCGAGGAAGTGTAGATCTGTAATAAGAGAATACATACTGTCAGCAAAAAGATGCGTGACTCATGGCCTTAATACAGATTATGTATGCTTAAAGTTGAAATCTGTGGATCTTGCAGATAATTTAGTGTCATTTGACCTAAGAACATCCCACTTGATTTCATCTGATATTACGATTAAATATAATCCTCCTGCATCAAGCAACAGCAACAATCGCTTTAACACATCTCCAAAATGCAAAGAGGGTTCATCTCTAGATAATGTAGATTGATGTTTAATGCCAGCTTTTCCACAATCATCGTATGTGGATGAGGAAGCATTGAGGAGGGAACCTAATAACTTGCCTAATGCCCAGGGATCTGGCAATCAGGTAGATATCAATATTATAAATTCCGAACTGTCAAACCCAATATTAGCTCTTGCCTCCTGGAATATAGCGGGTCTTCAATCGAAGACCGCGACAGTCGAATGGTCAATGTTTATAGAGGGCCAAGACATATGGGCTTTTCAGGAAACCTAGTCAAAGAGTCCCATTTTTCGTCCAGGGTACCTGAACTTTACCAAACCAGCTACTGTTTGTCAAAAAGGGAGGCCCTCTGGTGGGCTTACCCTATGGGTATGGCAACATTCAGGCTATAGGGTTGAGGAGATATCAACGGATAGCCCCAATATCCTGGCTATTATTCTACTGCCTAAACAAGATCGAAATATATTATTGATTAACATATATGCTAGAGGGATGGTGGGTGGGAAGCTCTCAAGTACAGTCTCCCTACTGGAAGCCTTTATAGAGAAACATAGGGGTAGGTATAACATGGTGATAGCAGGTGATTTTAATTGTACAGTTGAACCTCTCGACCATGAAGATGGTGGCCTCTGTAGTGAAGAGGACTCCCAATGGGGTATCCCATCTTTAACTCTACCCTCGATAAAAAAAATGGACAGAGGCAGCACTTCAATTAAAGAGTTTGTGTATGGATTGGGGTGTTAGGGCTGTAAACGGGAGGACACTATCGGATAGCAAGGGTTTGCACACCTATAGCAATGGCCTAAGAAGTAGCCGAATTGGCTACTTTCTTATTAATTTGGAGTTGTGGTCTTGCCTCGTTGATATGATGGTGCAAGAGAGAAGCGAGAGCGACCACAATCCACTCTTGCTAACCCTGCAGATGCAGGGGTTAGCCACACAGCCACAGTTAATTGAGAGGGTGACTGCAGACGTAATCCCGACAAACAATATGCGAAGGGTGAAGTGGGCGATGCTAATTGAAAAAGACAACATCCTAGAGCAGATGAAGGCAGAGGTGGAAAATACTTTAACAGCTATCTCTATTTTAGATACCCAGGAGGACATAAATGGTGTTATTTTACAGGCGCACAAAGGATTGTTTAATAAGCTTAAATGTTTTTTTATTAAGACCAATAAATCTAGTAGTTGAGATATTTTAAAGTCAGCTAATTGGTACAATAAGGACTGTAGAGTAGCCTACAAGAAACTGTCACAAGCCATAAGAACAAAATCAATGGATGAGATTTAATTGGCTTGGAAAATGTATAAAAAAACTCAACATGTAGCCAAAAAAGAACTTGACCAAAAACGATGGAATGATCTTCTGCATGCGAGTAATGAAAAAAGCATGCAGAAATTTTGGAAGACAATGAAATGGGGCAGTGGTGAACCTAGACAAGCCCCAGACAACTACGTAGCACCGGACCAGTGGGTCTCGTATTTCGAGGCAAAATTTGCTGCTACACCTGCTAGTTTAAACCATCGTCCCACATTTGAGTCTGACATTACTATGATTTTTGGGATTAGGGAGGTCGAAATTGCCCTGGATGCAATTCCAAAGGGCAGAGCTCCCGGCCCCGATTGCATCCCGGCCGATTTATTAAGGCACGATAGAGCCAACTGGGTTAAGTATATTCACATACTTGTTAATGCAATAGCCAGTGGGGCACCCATCCCAGAATCTTGGCATGGTCCGGAAATAATACCAATTTATAAAAAGGGGGACTGCACATGTCCAAGCAATTATAGGCCAATAAGCTTAATAGATTTGATGCAAAAGATTACGGGCAGGCTTTTGTTGTGCAGAATCCAAACCTGGATATGCGAACATGATATTCTATCAACAATACAGGCAGGATTCCATTCGCATGTTAGCACCATTGACCAGGTTTTTAGATTTATGCTGCTCTATTGGCGAACTGTAATTATTGCAGGGGGTACCATGTATGCAGCGTTTATAGACCTCAAATCTGCGTTTGATATGGTCCCCCGCAATAAGTTATGGGAAGCACTGAAAGAACTAGGGATGCCACTAGAACTCCTCGCCTTAATTGTCAAACTGCACGAGTCAAATTACGCTCAGGTTCGCTGGGGCTCCCAGGGAATGGTTATGGAAAGGTTTCCGGTAACAAAAGGTGTCCGTCAAGGGTGCGTTCTGGCCCCAACTCTTTTTTCATTGTTTATAAACAGGTTTGTCAACTATTTCTCCACATATTCCACTGATGCACCCTCAATTGCTGTCACGAAGGTACCCCTATTGATGTTTGCCGATGATACTCTTATTTTATCTAAAACACAGAAAGGCTTGCAATGAGCTCTAGATAGATTTAAGGTTTTTTGTAGTGACCATGAGCTTGTAGTTAATGTAGATAAAACAAAGTTCATGGTTTTACACAAACACAAAGTGGTGAAAGGGAGAGTATATATGAATAATGTCCAACTGGAACAAACCGATATTTTTACGTATCTCGGGGTTACCCTGTGAAAGAAGTTAAACTGGAAACCCCAGATTGATACATTGGCCCTAAGGTATGCCCAACTTGCAGGTGTCCTACTAAAAGCGCATCAGCTTTCACAAACAAAGCCGGTAGGCCCTGCACTAACGAGTTACAATGCTAAGGTTAGGGCCTCGATTCTATATGGTGCCGAGCTCTGGGGTTTCGAAAATATAACATCTTTAACTATAGCCCAGAATAAGTTCCTGAGAGCTTTAACAGGTCTTCCACAATCTACTCCTCTCAAACCCCTTTACCTAGACCTGGGCTGCTGTGCAATCAAGGAGATAGCTCGGTATAGGCCCATAGCATACTGGAGAAGGCTCTGGACGACTCCAGAGATGTTACCCTATGCCAATGCATTAAAGCATATAAGAGAAGCTGATCCATCATGTAAAATCTTATGGTTACATAAAATCAAGTGCACATTGGTGGACATGGGGTTTAGCCATTTGTGGGAGGATCCAGTAGGCAGTATGTTTCCATCCAAAAAGCTTACAAGGAAGCCTACTGGAATATTGTTAAAATAAAGTGTTTGTCATCCACTCAAAATACTTCCCTTACGGGTATTTTCCTGGAACACAAGTATGACACCCAGTTTGAGGCCTACTGGAACTTTATATCCAAACCATGCGACAGAAAGTTGTATCACCAATTCAGGGTTGGCTCACTTCCGATAAAACCATTAATATTAAAATGGCAAAATACAACGGACACTAAGGGGCCGATTCCGATCTCGGTCGGAGGCGCACCCAATACCATTCGGTCGGGAAAAAAGCCATGCGAATGCCTGTTTCCCGACCGATCCGTACAGCACACCGAACGAGTAAGTACGATGCGCACAACAGCACAGAATCCGGCTGAGCCGTACTCACCCAATCCAGGTCCTGTACTCCGACCGAGGCGAATCCGGAAACGCCGAATCGAGTCGCACGGAAGGGAAAATGCAGCTCTGTCCGGCCGCCCAAGTACGATGCGCTTCCCGTACGCGCCGAACCCGTCGGTACGCACGGCACGTCAAAGCATCCGGGAGAGGCGCACATAAGCTCCGATTCGCGCCACAACACAATACACGGCTACGAGACGAACACGCCAGCGACGAGGACGACGCGAAGCGACGAGGACGACGCGAAGCAACGAGAAGGACGAACGACACGAACCAACCATGAATCCCTTCGTCCCGATCATACCAATATTCTACATTTACTACCGGAACAGGCACGGATGCGTACGGCGCAGAAGGTAAGTCAGACACCAACCACAAAACACATACAACACGTACACGACACATCACACACACACAGAGGGATGCAGAATATACTTACACCAGCAACAGCAGCACCATAGGGGCGGGATGCCCATCACCAATGCCACATATGCACACAGGGGCCTGAATGCGCACCACCACCCCTACCCAGGGGGGCTGGATGCCTACCACTACTACCACCCTCACCCAGGGGGCTGGATGCCTACCCCTACTACCACCCTTAGCCAGGGGGCTGGATGCCTACCACCACCCTTAGCCAGGGGGGGCTGGATGCCTACCACTACTACCACCCTCAACCAGGGGGGGCTGGATGCCTACCACCACTACCACCCTCACCCACGGGGGGCTGGATGCCTACCACTACTACCACCCTCACCCAGGGGGGCTGGATGCCTACCACTACTACCACCCTCACCCAGGGGGCTGGATGCCCTACCACTACTACCACCCTTAGCCAGGGGGGCTGGATGCCTACCACCACCCTTAGCCAGGGGAGCTGGATACCTACCACTACTACCACCCTCAACCAGGGGGGGCTGGATGCCTACCACCACTACCACCCTCACCCAGGGGGGGCTGGATGCCTACCACTACTACTACCACCCTCACCCAGGGGGGCTGGATGCCTACCACTACTACCACCCTCAACCAGGGGGCTGGATGCCTACCACTACTACCACCCTCACCCAGGGGGGCTGGATGCCTACCACTACTACCACCCTTAGCCAGGGGGCTGGATGCCTACCACCACCCTTAGCCAGGGGGCTGGATGCCTACCACTACTACCACCCTCAACCAGGGGGGCTGGATGCCTACCACTACTACCACCCTTAGCCAGGGGGGCTGGATGCCTACCACCACCCTTAGCCAGGGGGGGCTGGATGCCTACCACTACTACCACCCTCAACCAGGGGGGGCTGGATGCCTACCACTACTACCACCCTCACCCAGGGGGGCTGGATACCTACCACTACTACCACCCTTAGCCAGGGGGGCTGGATGCCTACCACTACTACCACCCTTAGCCAGGGGGGGCTGGATGCCTACCACCACCCTTAGCCAGGGGGGGCTGGATGCCTACCACTACTACCACCCTCAACCAGGGGGGGGCAGGATGCCTACCACCACTACCACCCTCACCCAGGGGGGCTGAATGCCTACCACTACTACCACCCTCACCCAGGGGGGCTGGATGCCTACCACTACTACCACCCTCACTCAGGGGGGCTGGATGCCTACCACTACTACCACCCTTAGCCAGGGGGGCTGGATGCCTACCACCACCCTTAGCCAGGGGGCTGGATGCCTACCACTACTACCACCCTCAACCAGGGGGGCTGGATGCCTACCACTACTACCACCCTCACCCAGGGGGGCTGGATGCCTACCACTACTACCACCCTTAGCCAGGGGGGCTGGATGCCTACCACTACTACCACCCTTAGCCAGGGGGGCTGGATGCCTACCACTACTACCACCCTTAGCCAGGGGGGCTGGATGCCTACCACTACTACCACCCTTAGCCAGGGGGGACTGGATGCCTACCACTACTACCACCCTTAGCCAGGGGGGGCTGGATGACTACCACCACCCTTAGCCAGGGGGGGGTGGATGCCTACCACTACTACCACCCTCAACCATGGGGGGCTGGATGCCTACCACCACTACCACCCTCAACCAGGGGGGGCTGGATGCCTACCACCACTACCACCCTCACCCAGGGGGGGCTGGATGCCTACCACTACTACCACCCTCACCCAGGGGAGCTGGATGCCTACCACCACTACCACCCCCACTCATAGGATGGACAATGCATGACACAACAAGCACACCACAACCTAGGGAATGCAAGAAAAGACATCCCCCAACACCATGACAAGCGTGTGTAGACTGTGTCAAATGCCTACAACACCGAACATGACTTTGAACATACAATGTGACCCCCTAGCACATGTGCCACACATATATGTGTGTGGCCCCCACAATGCAAGCAGGCCATGACCATTGTGGCAATGGGGTCCAAACCCCCATCATCACAGTGACCAAAATGTAAGTGTGGGGTCCATAGCTGAAGCACATTCTGAACATTGTGGCAATGGGGTCTAAACCCCCATCATCACAGTGACCAAAATGTAAGTGGGGGGTCCATAGCTGAAGCACATTTTGAACATTGTGGCAATGGGGTCTAAACCACCATCATCACAGTGACCAAAAGGTAAGTGTGAGGTCCATAGCTGAAGCACCTTTTGAACATTGTGGCAATGGGGTCTAAACCCCCATCATCACTGTGACCAAAAGGTAAGTGTGAGGTCCATAGCTGAAGCACATTTTGAACAGTGTGGCAATGGGGTCCAAACCCCCATCATCACAGTGACCAAAATGTAAGTGTGGGGTCCATAGCTGAAGCACCTTTTGAACATTGTGGCAATGGGGTCTAAACCCCCATCATCACAGTGACCAAAATGTAAGTGTGGGGTCCATAGCTGAAGCACCTTTTGAACATTGTGGCAATGGGGTCTAAACCCCCATCATCACAGTGACCAAAAGGTAAGTGTTGACAAAGAAAGAGCTGCAACTGCCAAACTGCATGGATGATTCCTGGTCACAGAACAAAAAACACATCAGTGGCAAAGTAGTGTATGTGTCCCATTGCAACATAAATTGGGTGAGCCAAATACTGCAGTGAAAATAAGACATACCTTTGGCCATGTGCAGACAAACAACACCCATGGGGGCTGACACTGTCAACATTCATCAATGACACAATGACAGAAGTGACCATCAGAATGCAGACCCACATATTTGCACCAATGGGCACACAAATGCAGATACCCTGTGGAGACTGCAGATGTGAGGTGAACACATACCATACCATGGCAGCAATGGGACACACAAACCATGATCATTGTGCTGACCAATGACCTAGGAGTCCCAGGGACAGCAGGGGAAACCCACCAAACTACATACAGCCAATGGCACACCCAAGATATGCCAATGCAGTGGTGCAGATGCACAAACACAAACAGGCAGACCCACACTGCACATCATACACAACAGGTGAGGGGGTGGGGGGTGCCAGTGTCCCCAGGCAACAACACAACACATGAGGAGACCTGAATACCAATCATACAGATGTGCATACAGTGCCACACAAAGGTAACTCATGGATCCAAATCCCCTATGTGGGCAAGCAGGCATTGTCAGATGAGAGGGAGCACAAATCACACATGTCACACAGGCACGTAGGAACAGAAACTGACACAGCAAGACACAGACACACCACAGCACCACCCCCAGGGCCCCCACAATGTGGTGACCCTGGGCTGCATTACAATCCCACTCTGATGACAAAGCTAAATGTCGTTCACACTGTGAACCACAGTCATGTGTCCTGAGCAACAAACTACCATCACACCTACACAAGCACAAATCAATCAGCATGGCCAGTAAGCCAAGACCAACATGGAGGCAGGGGCCTAGCCGGGCAACAACTCTCATCTGCACACACTCAACACCACACCCCTCGACCTCCAACAATGTGCAGCAGTGAAGCACACATGCACTGGTGACATTGCACATGCACCCATGACTATTCCAGGGTGGTGGGTGGGAACCAAGGTGCAGAAACACATCACACATGGCCACTCAACAAGACTCCTGAATGTCTGACACACTGCACACTACGCTGTACATGGACATGACGGCAATACCACACCAACCAATGGGATCCCAGCCACAGTCACACACCAATGAAGAAGCCAAGGTCACCCACAAAGAACACACATAGACAACAACCAACATTGCAGCCCGGACCCTGAGGAGTGCCAGCAGTCACACACACAACGTGTCACAATCACTGAAAGATAACACAAACTGGAAATCACATGACAGGGGCAAACAACAAGTGCCAAGGGGAAACCTGACTGTGACCCATCTGCATCTGCACACAAACTCAGCCCTGACAGCAAACACACCTATGGGTGACACCCTGATGACCAGTAATGTGCCATGCACCCACATCACAGAGAACCCAGGGAGAAGACTTTGTGGGAACATAGGTCAACTCAGCAAGCATCACAAACAGGTACAACACTAGGGATCACAGCATGCACAGCTAAACGGAAGTGAACACACAGACATGCACATACAACACACACCTTGGGCGCAGGCAATGTCACAGGAGTACACACTGCCATGAGGGGACTCCACTCCTGTGTGAGGAAAGCTGTGCCATATGTTGCCTCAGTAGGGCCCCATCATGTCAGCTGAGCACTTGGTCACACAATCAATAATTAGCACCAAATGAGGGCTCCCGTCACATCAGCCTGGTCATGGAAGTGCCAACGGAATCATCAGCACAGATCCAACACACTTGTATAGCAATGTTGCACTGACTACACGGATGAGTCCTTCCCCATTGATGCCCAAACCTGCATGTCCAGTGGAGATGGCCACACGGTCAGGGAAGTAGACGAATTGAACAATGGCAGGCACAACAGATGTGCAGGGGTGGAAGCCACAGATGTGAAATAGCTAATCTAAGTAGGAAATCCCATTGCCAAATACTGAACACATGACACCCTCAGATGCTGCTATGGATGACATGGATACACCACAGGATAGGACACATTCCCCCTGGACCACATGGGTTCCTGCACAGTAACACTTCATTATCATGAGACCAAATATCACCATCACTGCAGCAAGGGCATGGTTAGCATCATCAACAACATGTACATCAGAAGCATAAGCACTAGAGAACAGAAAGTTGCTTTATTCAGCATATGTGTGGAATGAAAACAAAGTCCAGAAAAAACACAAAGGCCAATGGCCAGTCCATTGTCAAAGTCCAAACTTGGTGACAGTGGCAGATGTCACCCTACGCATGCCTGCACAAAACCAGGGACAATCCACTAGGAGGGGCAACCGGGGGCAGGCCAGGCACCGCAGGGACAGGATCAGGGCTCACCAGGAGGAAGCAGGGAAGGGGTGGTGGGTGCTGGAGAGCCACTGACAACTGCAGTGGAGGTGTCTGACATGGTGTGTGCCGGCACAACTGGGGGCATGACTCAGATGTTGTGGGTGCCGGCACGACTGCAGTGGACCCTGCAGATGGAGTGGACAGGTCCGCCACTGCAGTGCCCAAGTCAGACAGGGTGGAAGTGGACTCCACTGCAGTGCCTACCACCAGGGGAGGAGAATGGGGAACAGGCAAGGTGGGCTGGACAGAGGGGGAGGACACCCTCACCACATCAGTGGCACAGACAAGCGCAGCGGGGGTGTGGTGCCGGGAGAGCAAGTGGCAGGGGGAGAAGGCCGGATCCTCTTGGGGATGGTATATCTGTGGGTGGGGGAACCTGGGGCAGGGTGTGGTGGGGGCACCTGTGGAGTGGGGGCCTGAGGGATGGAGGAAGGAGACCTGGTGCCTGAGCTGCAGGGCGGCGGCGGGGTCTTGCTCTTACGACTCCGGGGGACTTGCGGGTGGGGGCCTCAGTCTGTCTGCGCCTGGGGGAGGGTGTCCGGGGGCGAGGGGCACTCTGCTCCGTGTGGGTGGGCTTCCTCTTCCCCCTGAATGCTGTATCAGCTGGATCGGAGGGGAACAGGCCGAGGTCACTGAGGAAGAGGCGCTGGGTCTTTGGGGTTGCAGGTGAGGCAAGGGAGGGTGTTTTGGAGGGAGAGGCAACTGAGGACTGCGCAGTGCTCGTGGATGCGTGTGTGTGTTCCAGGGCCCCATCCCCTGTGAGTCTGGTTTCAGTCCCCTGACTGTGCGTGCGTGTGCATTTTGTTTGTGGCGTGTGTGTCTGTGTGCTGGATGTGTGTATGCTGGTGTGTGCCTGTGCCGGTGTGTGTGTGCTTGGGACGGGTAAGGTGCTGGGGAGTGTGGATGGAGCAGAGGCAGGAGGGGTGAGGGACTGTCTGAGGAGGGACACTGCTGCCGTCAGGGAGGAGTCCATGGACCTATTGCCCATCTGTAGGTCAGACATGCCCGATGAGATGCCCTCCATGAACGACACCAGCTGAGTCAACAGAGCGGTGTGCGCATGGAGGACACTCAGCATGGCTGTCTGCCCTACATGGAGCTGGCGAAGGAGGTACACAGACTCCTCACTCAGGGCAGCAGGGGACACAGGGGCAGGGGGTGCGGTGCCTGGCCCAAAGGAGACACGCTCCTGAACATGGGAGCCTCCACGGACCTGGGGAATGGGAGCCGATGGGAGGGCGGTGGTGGTGCTGGTGGTGGCTGGGACAGCAACACTAGCTGGGGTGTGGTGGCTGCTGACACCCGCCTCCATAAGGGAGTCATCCTCCGAGTTGCTCTGGTCCTCAGCTGAGGTGGATGGTGCTGAGGACTCCTCGGTGTGGCTCCCCTCGCCCTCCGTGCCACTGGGTCCATCCGACCACTCCTCGGCTGCTGACCCAGTCTGGCTCTCTGGCTCCTCCTGGTCCGTGGAGCTGTCCCCTTCCGTGGCCGTGGATGTATCTGCAAACAATGGGGAAACAGACAGACATCAGTCACCTGCACCAAACGCACACACCACTGTGAGCACAGCACATTACAGAGCAAGCCCAGGCATCATTAGTTGTACATTGCTAAAAGTGCCCTAATTGAACAGGAGAAGCCAATTGTCAGTCTGATGCCAACCATGGCACTCACATCCCACATGGCCTTGCACCCATCTGTCTGGTGCCTGTTGGATAGCAACACCCCAGTGTGGACACATGCACCAACTACACAGTAGTTGGGCAGTGCAGAGGACACGGTGTAGCATGTGGACATGCACACATCACAACTCTTGCCACTGAGTCAGTACAGGTTTCCGGATGAAAGGGATGCCCAGAGTCAAATAGGAAATGCATGTGATGCATACCAGCGACAGACACCATGATGCACCTATGTCCTGATAGCCATCGCCACAATGGTGTGCATGTAGCACATGTCACTCCCCTGCAGGATCACCAATAAGTAGACACATGCCATGGCGGAGGCATGACTGCTAAGTCATACATCACTGTCTCAGTGATGTATGACTTGGCAGCCAGACAACAACACTCTGCACTGTGTCACAATAGTAGGTCATGGGGAATGCAAGTCCTGGAGCTGCACAAGTGCACATGTACATCCCCCACACAACACATCATCTTAACCCTCATCTGTCCAGGTCATACCGATTGGACATATGGGAGACCTGTGACACTACCCTCTGAACGTGAGCCCCTCACAATCTGCTGTGAATGGGGAACAGCTGCCTGAACTTCACATTCGCATACCCCAGTCTGCACGGGCAGCTGATCAAACACCTATGTGACACACAAGTATCGTCTCCTATGGTCACATCTCCAGTGGCATGCTGAGCCCCTACCAAGAAACACCCCAGCAGTCCTGGCAACTAATCCACAGCACACTGACACAGAGGCAGACACCTGAGGGGTCAAATCACTGCGCACAATGTGTCAGCTGATACACGGGAGTGGGAGTACAGAGTGCATTGCATGGCCTGGAGTAGGCATGACTGTCCTGCCCCACATGAATGAGGGATGAGCCCTGGACAGTGGATAGCTGGCTATGTATGTGTGACACACGTAATCTGCACACTCCTGGGGCCCAAACATTGTTCCCACCCGCTGCATGGGCGTGTGCCACATACCCCAGGCACATGTGGTGGCTCAGCTCAGCAAGTGGACCGCATATCAAAGCAACACGCAGATTACATGTCCGAACACAGGCGTTGTGTGAACAATGGACCCACCCATGATGCCCACAACAGAGTTAGGGAAACAGATGCTGTCCCCACCTTTAGTGAAGCAAACTGCAAGGACACAGTCCCAAGTGACACAATTCCCTGAATGTAAGGGCCACACCTGGGTATCAGATGAGGAGTGGGCAGTGCACAATAGAGGGATATGGCTCCTGGACAACATGACTGCTGCACTGTGGCAGTTGAACCAGCCAGAGGAGGGCACAAAGCATGTAATACAGAGTTCACAGTGCAGTCTTTGACTCACCCCTCCTTGCTGCTGTCTGGCCTTCAGCTGCCCATCCAGGTCTGGAAACACCACCGCCAGGATCTGGAGCATGTGGGGGTCAGGGTCCGTGTTCCGTCCCTCCTGCGAGGAGGCGACAGCTTCAGCTGGACCCGTGCAATCCTCCGGGTCCAGCACCGAAGGTCCTGCCACCTCTTCTGGCAGTTGCGGATCCGGCGCTTGTAGACCCCCACGGACCGGACAGCCCGGACGATGTCCTTCCAGATCTCCTGCTTCCGATGGGCATTAACCTGTCAGGATGACAAAGTGAAAAGGCCATTACTACACATGCAACATATCCGTGCATGACACAGTTGTATATACATGTCTCATTCACAGGGGCACATGATGTACACAGGCAGTGCAACGCTGCCCATGGACACTTTGCCAGACGTCACTACATGGTATCATTGCATGGGAAGTAAAACCTTGTTCAAATGCACTGTCACTGCACCATACCTGTCCAGTGCATGTCACTACACACTATGGGGGTGACAACTACTCAGTGAGCCTGATAGCCAGTGGTGTGCAGACTTTCAGCCTTGCTAGTCAGACAAAATGCACATTCAGAAAGGCAGTGCACAGAACACTCACCTGCTCCCCTGGTGTCCCATACAGCTTGCTGTACAGTGGAAGTAGGCTGTCCAGCAGGGCCTGGTTCTCCTCAAGGCTGAAGGCCGGGGCTCTCTCCACAGTACGTGCCATTGCAGGGTCCAGAGGGGCAGAGACAGCAGCAGTGCAGTGGCAGATGTTGTCCTGGAGCATGTAGTGCAGGCAAGTGAGCTCTCAGGGGAACAGCCAGCAATATATATGTGCTGGAGAGGCAGATACTGTCCCTTGTGTCCAAAGTGATAGGTCCAAGTCGTTTGCATCTTCTGAATCTGGGCAAACCATGGAATAGCAGCACCAATACACGCCCACGGCATCCTTCAAATCTTCAACTTCATGACATAAATGATTTAGCAACATTGTTGTGGGTGACCAACTGAATTTCCAGCAACCGACTCGTTCGAAATTCAAAACGCGTCCGTTGCCAGGCAAGGCCATTGTCAATGGGTGCGCACCGATCGGTCCATTGCGGTACAACGCGTACAGGGGCACTAACGCGTACCCGCACACATTGAATGCAATGGGCCGGCCGGGGCACCGATCGGTCCATTGCGGTACAACTCGTACAGGGGTACAACGCTGCACCACGCACACATTGAATGCAATGGGCCGGCCGGGGCACCGATTGGTCCATTGCGATACAACGCGTACAGGGGCACAACGCGTACCCGCACACATTGAATGCAATGGGCCGGCCGGGGCACCGATCGGTCCATTGCTGATCAACGCGTACAGGGGTACAACGCGTACCAACGCGTACAGGGGCACAATGCGTACCTGCACACATTGAATGCAATGGGCCGGCCGGGGCACCGATCGGTCCATTGCAGTACAACGCTGTACAGGGCTACAACGCGTACTTGCACATTGAATGCAATGGGCCGGCCGGGGCACCGATCGGTCCATTGCGATACAACGCGTACAGGGGCACAACGCGTGCCCGCACACATTGAATAAAATGGGCCGGCCGGGGGCACCGATCGGTCCATTGCTGATCAACGCGTACAGGGGTACAACGCAACCAACGCGTACAGGGGCACAATGCGTACCTGCACACATTGAATGCAATGGGCCGGCCGGGGCACCGATCGGTCCATTGCAGTACAACGCGTACAGGGGCACAACGCGTACCTGCACACATTGAATGCAATGGGCCGGCCGGGGGCACCGATCGGTCCATTGCTGTTCAACGCATCCCTGTACAAGTGACTGGCATATGTCACCATGCCTGTCTCAGATGGACATATGCCAGCCACAGATAGCTCCCAGGGAGTGAGGGGCACACCTACAACACGACAGCCTGTCCAAACTGTATGATAAGGCATGTAAGGCTGCATTTCCTATTGTGTGTATGTTGGTGTACATGTTGTCCTGTGGGTGTCACCTGGGAGCAGCAACCCCCAGGCTGTGCACGTGTTCATGGGGACAGGATCCTGGGTGTTACGTGTACATGACCACTGTGATGTGCAACTGTTCATATCTGTGCATGTGCCATGGTCACATTTCACGGTGGTGTATGTGTATGTCATGTCACATACCCCGTGAGTCCCATGTGGGACGGTATGTTTGAGCCAGGGTGTCCCAGTGGCACAATAGTGATGGTCCTCCACAGTCTGTGTGCATGTAGTGTTTACAATGTCTCTGATTTCATGTGCACAATGGGAGACAGTCTCCACATCCACGTTGTGTGTGCATGGACTTTGATGTTGTGCGTGTGTGTGTCACAGACGTCCATGTCTGTCCTGCAGTGGCAAGTGGGACCACTACCTGTGCGGGTCATAGTTGTTTTGCTGTGGTGTATATATGATACTCCATGTAATGCCAGTGTCCATGTGGCAATACAGGGTCCCTGGGAATGTACCTGTCGTTGAGCTGTGATGCCTGGGGCACATCTGTCCTCACATGTCACTGTGGGGGGTGATTGTGACACAGCAGCAGGAGATGGGAACTGTGACACGGCCTCATGATATCCAATGGGCCAACCTGGGACTTATTGATGCCACTTGTTGGACCGTGATGACAGATGTTGGCCATGTATGTACCATACATGTCCTTACGGAACTGCACACTTCATGTAGTTGTGCCTCATAATGATGTATGTTGGGATATTGAGTGTGTTCAATGCCGCATATGTGGGCTGACTGACAATCTTGCTTACTTCTCCTCTGCACTGCAGGGCTCCTGCTGTCCATCGACCATTCCCAGACATGGCAACGATGGCGGAACGGGACAGCATCCGACGGTACCGCTTCACCAGGCAGCTGATTGAGGATTTGGCAGTGCAGTTGGCCCCACATTTGCAGCCTGGCCGGCCATATCCTACAGCGCTGACCCCCAAGGCGAAGGTGATGGCAGCCCTACACTTCTTTGCCACCGGTACCTTCCAACATACTGTGGCGACTGCTGGTGGGATGTCACAGACCATGTTGAGCCGTGTGCTCCGCGATGTTTTGGCGGCAATGTTGCTATTCCTGAACCGGTACATCTATTTCCCTAGACTGCGACGACTCACTGACGTGAAGAGTGACTTCTATGCCCTGGGGAGGATGCCGCATGTCATTGGCTCCATTGATGGGACACATGTGGCTTTGGTACCACCACAGGCCCAGGAGCAGGCCTACAGGAACCGCAAGCACTACCACTCGGTCAATGCACTGGTGGTGTGTCTTGCAGATATGACCATCACACACGTGTGTGCCCGTTTCCCTGGTTCAGCACACGATGCCTTTGTGATGAGGAGTAGTCGCATCCCCAGGATGATGGCACAGATGCAGAACCAGCGTGCCTGGCTTGTCGGTGTGTACTGATGTAGTGTAGCTCCTATTTCCCTTATAGGCTCTGCGCATTGGAATAATATATCCTATAGGTTTGACATAGGACTAAGGTCGGTATGTCCCTATCGAGTATATTAAACTTAATTACTTGTGCCAGCTAGCTCAGAGGCCACTAGAAACTTCTTGACGACAAGAAGGGATTAGTTTCTGGCTGCCGCAGAACATGACCACTGTGTTTCCCTTACAGAATCAGGACGTGTCCCAGAGTCGTAGAAACAATAGATAACCATTTCACTCAGCTCAGTCGTGCATGTTTCAGTTATTCTCAGAGTTACACAGAAATAACAGACGGGCATTTCAATAAAGGATTTATTGAACAGTCTTGTTTCTGTTGTAAGTTATATGTGCTGTTATGATCACAAAACAGTATGCGAGATAAATAATGTACAAGGTGAGCAGTAAAAATAAATAATACTGCGTCAGCATTATCTTTTTAGCATGTATGCATTTACATAAAATGACACAACCTAAAAATGCGAGTACTCATACGATGCGTTTCTACCCTAGTTCTATCCCAGTGTACCTAACCTATCCTAGGTATAGGGAGAAGTAGAAGTAGGTGCTGTATTCCTGACTAGAGTATACCAAGAGTAAGTTACGCCTAGTATGCCAAGAGTCTAGTATGCCAAGAGTCTAGTATGCCAAGAGTCCCTCTAGGTTCTAGTCTGCTCCATACCTGAAGAATGAGAGAGGTAGGAATCTCTATCCGGACTCGAACTCCAACACCCCGCAAGGGAAGTTAGATCACTGGAAGCTGGACTCTCTGCGTGCAGGAATGACAGTGTCTTCTCAGTGCGTCTGGCCGGGAATCGGGCTCCTCTGAAGTCGAGGTCTCCTCTGATTTACAGGGGTTTGGGAAGGTATATTTATACCTGAAAATGGTAGCATTGACGTGAGTTGGGCAGCGAAAGACGTCATGAATGAATCCCTTAGGGAATAAGAGGTTCATGCATAATGTATGAGTCCTTGAAGAAATCAATAGTCCTGGGCAAGGGAAACTCCCGCAGCCTGAGGGTCTGTTTTTCATGGACTCGTTGAGACGTTAGGGTGGACGGATGTCGGAAGCCATGCCTGTATTTGGTGTGCATGGTTTATGCCTAAATAAGGCCTGGGATTCTACGCCTATATAAGGGCAGGTTGGGTTATGCCTATATAAGGACATGAGTCTAGAAAGCCCGCTTATGGACACCCTATGAAGTATACAACACCCACTCCTCTTTCGTGGAAACAATGATACTAAAATGATAAACATCCAAAATGCTAAACATTAAAATAGAGTACCGCATATTAAAACATATCCTAAAAGTATTTAAAAGACATATTTAAAATGCAAAGGTTTCTGTACATTTATAAGCAAAGCTTTTCATTTCCTGCATAAAGTGTGAAATAAATGCAATCGGAATGATAAATAAAAAGCAATATTTACATATGACGAAAATGATCGATAAGTTTGTTCAAAATCAAAGTCATTTCCTATCATGAAATTTAAATGAACTGATTTAGACACACAAGATGACTAAGTGTCCCTGGAAGTACTGCCAAGTCTGTATTATAAGGCCAGTTCTACTATAAGCAGATTGAAGTGCCATTTTTGTGTTCGAAAAATGAAAAAAGTTCAAATTTTGGTAATGTTCCAGGTCTTTGAAAAACGAAGGCCAAATTGTTGCTGTTGCACTGGAACAAAGTATGCCAAATTAGAGTCAGTTCACGGGTCTGGTGTAAACATGAGATCATCTATTTCAATAGACAAAACATCATCCACTGTCTATGGTGTAAGTTCGAACACCTCACGTAAGAGATTGACCGCACAAAGATGGGAAACACCGCCCACAGCATAGGTCGCCGCAGCAATGTTCGCGTCCGTTGTTACCTGTGTGCCTGGAGTTGTTTCTCGTACCTCAGCAGCAGCAGGAAGCGTCTGTGAGATCTCAATGAATGCTGACATCAGTATTGGGAGCCTCTGGGGACAACACGAAGCATGGACCGTTATCGGGACCAGCAAAGTATCGACGTCCTTTGGCGCAGCTGATGGATATGTTAGACAAGCGTCCAACACGCATTCTTCACCGCATAGCAGGCAGCGTAGAACAAGTAAGATGCAATCATGCCAGATTGGTCGGAATGACAGGAACCATGTGGTATTAAGGTCCCGTAGACGAGTCATGCCCAATAGTTGTACTATTCGCTCACGGCACTTTCTTTCAAGGAGAGCTTTTTCCATTTCGCTCGGAGTTATTTATGCGAAGTGGCTGGCCATAGCGCAATAGCAGACAGATGAATAGAATTCCTGCAACAAGTGCTAGAATCAATGGTATGCCACCAAACACCGAATGTGCAAAGTTCGGAATTGCCTGGAACGGTGCTAAGAGACCGGTGCAAATGCTCTTAAATACATGTACAATTCCTGTTGTATCTGACATGTTGAAGATACGTGATAACATTTCTACGAAATGTATAGGGCAGTTTGTACGTATTAAATTCTGTATCTCAGCCGAAGTCCTTGCAATTTGTAGATCATAGGTTTCTTTGGCCGAGGTCAAAGCCACTGTTTGCCGTAAAAGCATGGCTTTCATTCTGCTTAAAGTATCAAATCTTATAAAAGAGACACTCAGTGAAGGCCATAAAGCCGACTCCCTGACTGTGTCTATCGGGGAAACAATACTTGCATACAGCAAGTGACCCTGGAGTTGACCGTTACTAGATATGGGATGCCAGGCAACATTCCACAGCAGCTCCGATCATTCAACATGAGGTAACTCCCATTAGAAAGTTGTCCAAACGTTGGTTTAATCACAGCAGCTGGTGAACCGTGCTGATGGCAAGACAAGTTTGCCGCAGAACCATTACAAGCTCTGTGCAAAATAATGTCCTGACATATGAGTGAACCGGTCAGTGCAGGTTTACAGTTAATACCGCTAAGAAACACTTCACGATCCCCACTCCAACATTTATGTGTATACGGTAAATTCCAAGATGTCTTAATGTATTCCCTACCCAACCTTTCATATTTGCCTGCTTGCATCTGTCTGAGGCAATACTGGAACTGAAAAGTTGTCACAGGTAATGTTATTTTTCCATGAATAAGCCATTCTGTAGCTGGTTTTTCTGCCACTGTGAATGGTAATTTGTCAATTTTTTCAATGCTCAGCACTGTATACCTCGCTCCTCTTTGTGCCAATTCGATCTGTTTATCAGTCAGATTGTATTCTGCAAACAGGGACGACGTGTTGATGAAACGCCAAGGCACATAGCCTGCTCGCAAAGATTGCAGCGTCCATGTCAATAACACAATAGAACGTAATTGAGACTGACCTTGTTGTAACATAGCCAAATCTTGTTCTAGAATGTCGATAGCAGAGGATACAATGCCATCCAATGAATAAATTCTGGAGGACAAAGTTGTTAACCCATTGTCAACTACAGAGAGTGTTTTCTCTAAAGTAATACGATCAAGTTCACGTATTCGTTCTGCAGCCTCTATCTGTGACACTTTCCATGCTTCGTTATAAACAGCGTAGATGCCGGCATATATGAAACGTTTTTGACGCGGTTTTCTTGGTCCAAGCAAGAATTCCCTAAGATCTGCGTCATGTGCAAGTAAGGTTAAGTGTTGCTTCACATCCTGAAGTGTAGATTTATGCAGCCAATCGAGGCATAATTTTCCTACACTATATGTTGTTACTACCCCGGATGTTGTCTTTGGACATATCTTGGGTCTGGCCTATGAAGAGCAAAGCCCTGAGTTTTGTTCAAGAACCTTTCCTGACAGTTATTTGTGTCTGTGGGCCAGATCAACCATTTATTCCAATTTGAATTGGTTCTGTTGAGTTGTAGTATATTGTCAACTGTCACCACTGCCTTTGTTTTATTATCACTGGCAGGTGTTGGCACAGAAGGTGTTTTCATCTCTTTGATCTTGGCTAATCCAAGACAAGATGTCTGTTGGACTGTGTCATTCAAAAACAGTATTTGTTCAGGGATTATGCAGGCCCTAAATAAAGCTTCCATACCCTGTACTTGCCAATCTTTACTACCCCAGACAGTTTTTGTCTCAATTGTGTCTTTCCATAAGTCGAAACCCTGTGTAGACAGTTGGGCAATAAATGCTTCAGAGTAAATCTGTTTTGTATTTGTTAACATAATTTTCAGTCCTGTCTTGTTTACATTTTTATAGTAAAACGTTTCTGGATCAGATGTATTATAACCTGAAAAATATGGAAATTTACTAGCAAAAGTTTTCGAACTACCTTGTGGTGGTGTAGGACAATGTTCCCATTGATTATACATAAATATATTTCTTGGATATGCAGTTTTGTGCAAATAATGATGACCATAGTGGTTATAACAATACAGTTCTTCGTAATCAGTTGTACCCTCTAAATATTCATTTTTAGAAAATGCAGCAGATTTTTCTAGATCAAACATTATATCTTGAACTGTCTGTAAGTCCCAATCATCTGAATAGGTACTGGACGTTATCAATTCGCTTAGTGAAATTTTAAACAAATGTGGAATGTTCAATTGTTCACTTGGGCCGAATATTTCATAATCTGTTTTGTCCCACACTATACCATCCTGTATAGGAACAGCTGTGATGTTCACTGATGACAAGTCTCTTGCTTCACGATGGGAAGATTTATGTGGTTTCAAAAGCACGTTTATGTCCTTTCCTTCAATGTTCACATGGATGTATCTGCCAACTATAAGCATGCTTACTGTTGTTAGCAAAGCTAGCCAGAGCAGGAAAACAAAAAGTCCAGATGTAATCCAGAGTTCAATCCATGGAGAAACCAGATAAGTCTTTTTCAGAAAGTGAACAAAGTCTTGTACTTGCTGCTTGAATTTTGATGATGCTGGCGTCGTTTCAGGTTCGCTTGGATCCTCTGAGAACGTATCAAAGTCAATGAAATAGCCAGAAGCAGTTCTGTCAATTGTTGGAATTGCATCAGGATTTGTTGAAATCACAGGAACCAGTTCTTCACGAGTCACGTTGGTGTAGACAGGTGTATTTGGACGAACTGTTATTTGGTTTTCAAGAGGGATGAGTTCCATAGCTTGGTTGCATAGTCCTTCATTCGTTACAGCTGAATTCTCGATCGTGATCAGTCTTTCAGTCTGAACCTCTTGAATAGTAGCGAGAGGAGTGCGTCTGCTACTAGGTCGGAGTCCACGAGGCCTACTGCTTAGTATTGGCCACATACTGTGGTTTGATCAGGTCGATTGACACAAATCTTTTCTCCTTTCTTCCAGTAAGGGGCGGCAGAAGTACTGTCCTTGTTCCTCGAACAGCTAGAACAGGTACCGGTTGTCTGTAAGAAGGTCCAAATTCCTTCTTGTCCGCGATTTTTTCTCTGACCAGATCCCCAACTTTTGGAATCCAGACAGGCCTTGCTGGGACCGCCGATTTTTCCCCAGTGGTGGTTGGCTGTAAGGATACGTTGCTTTGTTTCGTTCTTAATTTGTTAAGTTCCTGTAAAATAGCCAAACGATCTTTGATATCAAATTATTTTTTGTCCACCACTTTGCCTACGTGTTCTAAGTCTGGAACCCACATTCTTGTCCCAAATAGGACCTCATATGGAGTGACTCCCCCTAGAGAACTTCTTGGCAGATTGTTAAGAGCGCGCTGGACGCTAATGAGGTGTTTGACCCACCCATCACCCGAACCTAATACCCTAGCTGTTATAGATTGCTTTATGTCCCGGTTTTTCCTTTCCACAACAGAATTTCCCTCAGGATGGAATGGAGAGGAGTACCGCAATGCAACGCCCAGACTGGCCATGGCCTCCTTGTAAGCCCTAGAGCTAAACGCAGGACCCTGGTCAGAATGAAACGTGCCTATTGCGTATGTGCCGATAAAGACTCGCAAATATTTTATAACAGTTCGAGCGTCAGCTGAGCGCTGAGGCCATAACCATAGGAACCTAGATTTAGTATTTGCGGGAATGCCTATGTCCAGTAGGACGCTGGCGATTAGATAGCCTAATGCTGTCTAACAGTGGTGTCTGCACTGGGCTGCCGCATTCGCTGCATGGTGTCTGATGGCTCTCTCGCTGTAATTTGCAGTCTAAGCAATTGTTGATGAATATGTGAATGTGTGTATTCATTCCAGGCCACCAGTACATCTCTTTTAACTTCAAAATTGTTTTTGAGATCCCTTGATGTGACAGACCCTCTCCCAAATGTGTTTCATAAATCAAGGCTGTTCTTCGTTCCATGTTTGGAATTACCCTATCCCCCACTCCAGGGATTCGAGCAAAAGGAACGTTATTCGCATCAATTACATAAGAGTACTTGAGTGGAAACTTTTTTGGTAATGCTGCACTGCTGCCTTTGCTTGAAGCATTGACAGCTGACATTATCTCACCGTCTATTTTTGTTTTTGAACGAGTGATCGCAGCTACGGAAGCCGTCTGAACAGCCCCCTTCGCGGCTTCGTCAGCCAATGAATTCCCTGCAACGTGAACGCCATCACGCTGATGACTCAGTGTGTGAATCACGTGAGCCTTTGGTAGTTCGTTTTTCAACAGAACTACTTGTTCCCAAAGCAGTTTGTGCTTAATTGTGCCACCTTTTGCATCCTTAAAACCATTTTCAAGCCAGGTTCGTATATAGTCATTATACGACTGAACACAGTAAAAGGAATCGCACACTATCAGTGTGAGGAATTCTCGATCCGTACTTTCAAGTGCCAGTTTGAATGCCTGTAGTTCAGCTCGCTGAGCTGTACAATCACCTAGTGACTGAGTTTTTGTGACCATAGGTCTGAAGATGCCATTTCGTATGCGACCTTTAACGATAGCACACGCTGCACTGTAAGCTTGCTTACTCCCTGTTGCGGGCTGTGCGGATCCGTCAGTGTAAATTACGAATTCATACTGATCGAGGGGCAGAATCTCAGTGGGCAGAGGACATTCTTGTTCATATTGGAGAAATGCCTGTGTTTTTAAATCTGGATCAAATACATATTCAACATCAGTTGCAGCAAGAGAATTAACCCATTGTATCCATCTCGGATGTAAAGCTTTAGCATTGGGAATGCTCGCTTTTGTGACTGCTTCTAAAGCTGGTACTGGGGTAACGACAATTATGCGTTTCCCTTGGGCTAAGGCTCTTTCTTTTGCTACAGCTGTTTGAACTGCTGTCAGAATTTTTCAGTTGAACTGAAGCGCATTTCTGCTTGTGTGTACAAATGTGATTTGTACGCGATTGGTACTTTCTCACCCTCATTAAAGGTTAAGCAAGTGAATCCACATTGACCCGAAATTATTCGAATCACCAAATTTCTTTGACTTACGCGTGTTTGTAAGTGATTTGTTGCTAACATGTTAGCCTGGAGTGAACGCAAAATTTCTGTGTGTTCCTGTGTCCAGTTTTTGATTGAAAAATCAGGTTTGATTAGTGCGTAGAGAGGTTTAACCCTTTCTGCGTAGTTTAGAATGTATGTTCTACCAAAATTGAGGAAACCCAGGATTGATTGTAAGTTTTTTAGCGTCTTAGGAGGTTGGATCAGCGCACACTTCTCTAGAAAGTTAGCTGCCAAGCTCTTGCCTTCACTTGAAAGCTCATATCCCAAAAATAGGACATTGAGATGGGCAATTCGGGACTTTTTAAGTTGAACTTGTAGCCCTCAGAGGCGAATCCCAATATAATGGTGCTCACCCTGTTCAAGTGTTTTTCTAAGTCATCGTCTGTCAGATAAATATCATCGACATAGGACAATGCTTCGTTGTCATAAATTTGTAGCAACTCCGTTACTCTCGCTGAGAATAAACCTGGGCTGTTCTTGAACCCTTGTGGGAGTCGACAAAAGTGACGCTGGGTCCCCATTATGGAGAATGCCGTTAAGTACCTACTTTCAGGTGCTATATTTTGACAAAAGAATCCATTTGAGATGTCTAATGTGGTTTTGTATTTTTTGCGCACAATGTTATTCATTAATGCTGTGCTATGTGCATTTTGCACTGCAAAAGTTTTAGAACAGGTGTTTAAATGTCTGTAGTCCAAAACTGGACGATATGTATTGTCTGGTTTGGAGACAGGAAACAAAGGATTGTTCATAGATGAGGTGCTAGTTTCAATCACCCCTTGGTATTCAAGTTGATTTAAAATCTCCCTGACCTGTTTTTAGCTTCTTGCTTAATTGGATACTGCCTCTGTGCAGTAGGTTCATGTTTCAGATGTATTTTATGGTGAGGGAGTCCTCATCCCATCCTACATGATTTTTATATAATGCTGGAGCCTGGCTGCCATTTTCTGGCATATGTATATTTTAAGTGAATTGGAATGTGATTGGAGAAGGCAGGCATAATCATGTCCTCGCCGTGTGGGCACTCCCTGACAAATTGTGGTGGCCAGTCTTTTTCTGCTAGAAGTATGTCATAACCCTTTGATAGTTTTTCCCAAAAAGTGCTTTAACCTGTCTAGGTTTGTCTCCCTCCATCCGGAGTGTTATTTCATATAACCTTTGTGGAGTACTAACCCTGGTGTCTAGAGTTTCTACCGTAATGTACTCATTCAAGTCCACTATCTCCAGAAGTTCCATCAGGTTCTGGCGAGCTATTGTGACTTCTGCTGCACTGTCCAGCATCGTCTGAGCCCATTCCCCGTTTTTGAGTTGTGATCTCAATATTCTCGGCATGTCTTATCTTTAGACCTGCTACTTTCTTTTTGGAGAATTGAGGTTTAGCTTTAATTTTTGTTGCGTGCTTGTCGTCTTTCGATTTCACGCGTTCTTCTCTATGTTCTGTACGTCCTCTTCTTTCCGAAGTCTGTGATGAGACCTGAAAGGGACGAGAGGAACGTGTATCATTATCTTGATACCTATCAGGTTTTCTCAAATGATCCCTATTCCTGAGGTTATACCTCCTTTCAGAGAGCTCCTTTTGAGGAGACCTACCTCGGGATTGAGATCTTTTCTCGTTTGAATTTTGTTTGTTAGATTCCCACTTCTTTTTAGAAGATGTAGGAGTTTGTTTAATTGAGTCCTTCTCAGAACTTTCAGATAGTTTTGGTTTAACTGGTCTCCCACCCAAACTATCTCTGCATTATTCTGCATATGACTGCTCTATAATTCTGGGTAGCTCTGTTTGATGTTCTGTAACATCGAATTCCCTTAGTTTTTGTCGGATTGCCACTGCTGCTGCCTCCCCTTTAATATTAGATAATATTATTGTTGAGACCTGTTCAAAATTTTTCAGTAATTTCATACCTAAATTTAAAGCAGGCTCTGCTCCATATTCGTTTTGAATCTGTTTTAGGACATCTGGTATTACCTCAATTGACGGAATGCCGTGTGTTTTAGTGTAGATGGCAGCAAAGACTGAGCCCCAAGTGGTGCAGTCTTTCAGTTGTGGTGTGATCCCCATTGGTAAACTAATGGTTAGGATTCTGTGTTTCTCATATGGGCTAGTATTTGGAAATACTGCTTCGATTTGAGTAATTTTTGAGCTATCCAAAACGGAATTTGCTCCCGCTTAGTGGGCATTTTACCCATGACTGCGTATAGAGTCTGTGGTGTAATTTTTAGTGTACTCCCCTGTGGAGGAGCTTGATTTGGAAGTGTTAATGGTTGTTGGACTGTGAAAGTCCTCATGACATATTGAACCAATTGTCTGTAGATTTTTATTAACTCTGTGAGTTGATTAAGTAGTTCCTCGTCTGACATTATTTCGATGTCTGGATGAGGTGTGTAGCCGGCTAGAATCGGCCATGTTGCTCCTGGTCTGCCTAGCGGACCGAGCCTGGTTATATTTCTGTGATGTTTTAGGGCGCCTTTAAACCAGAGCTGGTGCTCCTGGTATGTTAATGGAATTTCAATATCCTCGAAAGGAATGTATTCCTCCGGTTGTTCATCTTCTTTGTAGAAGTTAAACAAGTGAGTTACTGGATTAGATTCAGGAAATATTACCCATGAATAGAATACCTCTGTCTGAAAGGATTCGTGTGCCTCTATCACGAAAACTGCTCTACCTCCTCTTGGAGATAGGCCATGTTTTATAAGTTTTAGAGTAATGGCTCTTCTTAAGTTAGGAGGAATGTCCTTGACACCCTCTTCGGCTTCATTTAAACCTGTGTTGTTAAATAACGCTGCTTGGGCTGGTTCAGCCGCAGCTACACCGTTTTCTGCGTCTACATTTATTTTGTAGAACTAGTTTCAAGGAAACAAAGATAAGATGCACAATATTGTGGAACAGTCTATCCTTCAACGTTGAGCAAACCAAACAGCTAATATATAGGGGCCTCCCTATGTAGCCGTGGCGGATATTAACCCTGCCCACTCCAGACGTCTTTTGGAGTATATGGGGTAGGGGTCTCTGAGAGAAAAATAAAAGTGCACAGCTGAGTTACTCAGTATCTAACGTTGAATTACTGCCTTACCAAACGTTGGGCGCCATGTAGTGTAGCTCCTATTTCCCTTATAGGCTCTGCGCATTGGAATAATATATCCTATAGGTTTGACATAGGACTAAGGTCGGTATGTCCCTATCGAGTATATTAAACTTAATTACTTGTGCCAGCTAGCTCAGAGGCCACTAGAAACTTCTTGACGACAAGAAGGGATTAGTTTCTGGCTGCCGCAGAACATGACCACTGTGTTTCCCTTACAGAATCAGGACGTGTCCCAGAGTCGTAGAAACAATAGATAACCATTTCACTCAGCTCAGTCGTGCATGTTTCAGTTATTCTCAGAGTTACACAGAAATAACAGACGGGCGTTTCAATAAAGGATTTATTGAACAGTCTTGTTTCTGTTGTAAGTTATATGTGCTGTTATGATCACAAGACAGTATGCGAGATAAATAATGTACAAGGTGAGCAGTAAAAATAAATAATACTGCATCAGCATTATCTTTTTAGCATGTATGCATTTACATAAAATGACACAACCTAAAAATGCGAGTACTCATACGATGCGTTTCTACCCTAGTTCTATCCCAGTGTACCTAACCTATCCTAGGTATAGGGAGAAGTAGAAGTAGGTGCTGTATTCCTGACTAGAGTATACCAAGAGTAAGTTACGCCTAGTATGCCAAGAGTCTAGTATGCCAAGAGTCTAGTATGCCAAGAGTCCCTCTAGGTTCTAGTCTGCTCCATACCTGAAGAATGAGAGAGGTAGGAATCTCTATCCGGACTCGAACTCCAACACCCCGCAAGGGAAGTTAGATCACTGGAAGCTGGACTCTCTGCGTGCAGGAATGACAGTGTCTTCTCAGTGCGTCTGGCCGGGAATCGGGCTCCTCTGAAGTCGAGGTCTCCTCTGATTTACAGGGGTTTGGGAAGGTATATTTATACCTGAAAATGGTAGCATTGACGTGAGTTGGGCAGCGAAAGACGTCATGAATGAATCCCTTAGGGAATAAGAGGTTCATGCATAATGTATGAGTCCTTGAAGAAATCAATAGTCCTGGGCAAGGAAACTCCCGCAGCCTGAGGGTCTGTTTTTCATGGACTCGTTGAGACGTTAGGGTGGACGGATGTCGGAAGCCATGCCTGTATTTGGTGTGCATGGTTTATGCCTAAATAAGGCCTGGGATTCTACGCCTATATAAGGGCAGGTTGGGTTATGCCTATATAAGGACATGAGTCTAGAAAGCCCGCTTATGGACACCCTATGAAGTATACAACACTGACTTTGTGCCATTGTGTGTGATCTGATCTGTAGTATTCTGCCCACTTTTCCAAGTCAGCTAATGTGCACTTGTCTGTCCGTAGGTGACTCGGGATACCCCAACATGCCGTGGTTGCTGACACCCCTCAGGAACCCTGTGACACCAGCCCAGATGCGCTACAATGAGGCACATGGTCGGACCAGGAGAGTGATTGAGCGGACATTTGGTCTCCTGAAGAGCCGCTTCCGCTGCCTGGACAAGACCGGAGGGTCCCTCCCATATGCCCCTGCGAAAGTGTGCAAGATTATCATCGTCTGCTGCATGCTCCACAACCTGGCAGTGCGGAAGGAGTTGCCTCTCATCCAGGATGACAATGACCAACATCCGCCACCTGTGGAGGATCCTGGCCTGGACCACGATGCCAGTGACGATGATGATGATGATGATGAGGGTGATGTCCGCACACAGCTCATCACCAACTTCTTTAGCTGAATGTGAGTATCCTGAGGTGTCATGTCAATGATGTGAGTTGGCATGATATGTGTAGGTGGTGCTCTGGTGCTGTTGGAGTGTGTCCATGGGCTACTTGACTAGATGTGTGTTGCGATGTGTGCTTACAGGTGGGATGTACTCCCCAACAGTGTTGACATGCTAACTTGGTTCTGGGTGGGTATCTTGTAACATGTATTGTGCATGAGTTTTGCTGTTCTGTCCTGTTCTCCATTGCTTTTGACTGTGTGTCATTTCTGTCCTTCACAGGGTACTTTCAGATTTGTTTGGTCAACTGTGTCCACCGACGACGTGATTGCACTTCCAGGGTGGTAGCTGTTGTGTCCCTACAGGTGATGTGCGCCACACCCATGGACTTCCTTCCGTCTACAGTTGTTGACTGTGTGCCCGCTGCCAGGTGGGATTACCTTGCATCTGTAGTGGTTACGACATGTTGCACCTGTGTAATAAACCTGTGCTTCACTTTGTGATGTGCGTTGTCTGTGGTCACACATTTGACTGCCATTTGCTTACTGCACCTGTGGGCTACTTGACTACAACTGGGAATGGGTGTGGTGTCTATGCATTGCACCGTCTTCCCTGGCAACATCAGTGTAGGCAATGAGTCAGATAGCCTAGGTGTGTATGTGTTGTGTAGCCCTGGTGGTGTGTCTCCCTCATATGTGTCACGTTGCCTTTACTCACATGCCTGTGTTGTACTTGCTGTTGCAGTTCGCATACACAGTGTAATTTTGCAGTTCATCATCCCCATAACAGCACCCACGTTGGAATCACACAGAGGCAAGTATGGTGTATTAGTGTGTTTATTGGGATACATTTGTGTGAATAGTGCATAGGATGGGTAGTGCTGTACATAAATCTTGCAATCAGAAGTTCCTAGGTGAATTGAAAGTCCTGGTAGACAAAATCCCCAGTATCGGGGCCACAGTTGTCTGAGACATTGGTCCAACTTGTACTCCCCATGCAATGTGTGGGAGTAGTGTTGCCGTCAACAGGGTGAACAGTCTGTGCACAAAGGTGAACATCCAGAACAGGTTCAGGCTTCCTGGGAGTTGCGCTTGGCCATCGGCCTCTCACTTGCCCCTCCTCGGACGACCCCTCTTCTTGGGGGGGCCCTCAAGTACAGGCTGCTGCGCCAGAGTCATCCTCCCTCCCTGTGGCAGTTGCAGTTTGTTCAGCACCAGATGTTGTTGGCACACAGGGAGGTGTGGACTGGTTGCTGTTCATCTGGCGGAGGCATTGTAAAATGTCCCTGTGCACCGCCGTCATCTCATGCAGTGCATCCCACTTGGACTCCACGCGGGACATGTGTAAGTCCACGCGGGACATGTGTGACTCCACGTGGGACATGTGAGAGTCAAGCGGGCATGATGGGCAGCCTGCTGCTGTTTCATGTCTCTGAGGAGCCCCACTACCTGGCTGAGGTCTCTGGTGCTGGACTGGTACGCATCAGCTATGCGTACCAGTTGTGGGTCATCATGCACACCAGCAACCTCTGCAAGCAGCGACCTCTGTCTCCCACCCCTCCCACCACCCCTGCTGACATGTGCAGTGCGTGCAGTGGCACGCACAGATGACCCTGGTCCACCTTGGGAGTTGGTGGTGGTGGTGGTGTCCATGGCCCCAGGTTGGTCCAGGGTCCCTGTGCTGGTGTTGCTCCTTGTTCTGTCCATGTCGGCAGGGATGGTATTTGTGGTGACAGTCGTTGGAGGTGTGGGTGCAGGGGGTGCAGCTTGTGGTCCTGCTGGTGCTGCAGCTGGTGGTCCTGCTGGTGCTGCATGTAGACTTGCACCGGATGTGCCAGGTTGGTCTTCTTTGTCCGAGGAGGGCAGAGGCTGTACGACACCAGTGAGCTCCGCATCCTCTTGAGCCTGGGACTGGGACTCCTCAGCGTCTGCTGCTGGGTCCCCATCATCACCTGTTTTTGGGAGACACACACAATGTATGTTATGTTTCTGAAGGCATCAATGGTTGACACACCTGACAGTTGTGACTGTGCCTCTGGGTGCGGGCCTGTACATTGCATTGTCCTAAGTCGTCACAGTCAGGGGTTGATTTTGGTGTGGCACATTGTCCTGCATTATTTGGGCATTTCTATGTATTAGTTGGGGTGTGAACATGGTCTGCATTGGTTGTATTTGGTTGACAGCCGGCCCTCCTTCCCACCCAGCCAGTCAGTTATCCCACCATGGACTGTGCTTGCATTGCAGGGAGTGGAAGTTGTCTCTCAGGATGTCAGTCAGTGGTGTCCTGCTGTTTGTTGGTGCACAGTTCCCAGCAGGGCCTTGTGCTCCCCGCAGCAGTAGCCAGTGTCAGCCATCTTGTGAGTCCTTCTCCACTCCCTGTGATGTGAGCATGGTTCAGGGTGGTGTTGATGGGACAGTTGTGGGGGTGACCAATATCTGTGACTGCCACTCCCATCATGCTATTGCCTCCACCCCACTTCCCAGCATTCCCATACTTACTTGCTTTTGTGGGGAGTTCAGTGTGTGTGGGTGTGAGAGCAATGGCAAGATGGCTGACAGTGGTGTCCTGCTGTTGGTTGGTGTGCTGTTCCCAGCATGCCCTTGTGCTCCCCACGACACAGCAACAGTGTCAGACATCTTTGATGGGCCTTTCCACTCTCTGTGGGATGTGCATGCGTGAGTGTGAGCTTGCTGGGCCATGTGGTGGGGGATGTAGAGCTGTGACTACGACTCCCATCATGCTATTGCCTCCACCCCCTTCCCAGCATGCCCATGCTTCCTTCCTTTTGACTCTGCTTCCCTGTGGGGTGGGCTGGCTGTGCTGACAGGATGGCTGGGAGTGTTGTCCTGGCAGTTGTTTGGCTAAAAGTCCCAAGAGTGTCCCTGTGCTTCACACAACATAACCCAGGGTGGTGGTTCTTTGTGGGATCTTGAGTTAGGATGGGAGGCATTGCATTCTACCAGGTGGGTTCTGTGGAGTTTGTGTTGAGGGGGTGTGAGGGGAGGTGCTTGTGACTATGGTCAGTGCTGCAAGTCCTCCTTCCTCCCAGCCAGCCAGATATCCCACCATGGAACGTGCTTGCATTGCAGGGAGTGGAAGTTGTCTCTCAGGATGTCAGTCAGTGGTGTCCTGCTGTTTGTTGGTGCACAGTTCCCAGCAGGGCCTTGTGCTCCCCGCAGCAGTAGCCAGTGTCAGCCATCTTGTGAGTCCTTCTCCACTCCCTATGATGTGAGCATGGTTCAGGGTGGTGTTGACGGGACAGTTGTGGGGGTGACCAATATCTGTGACTGCCACTCCCATCATGCTATTGCCTCCACCCCACTTGCCAGCATTCCCATACTTACTTTCTTTTGTGGGGAGTTCAGTGTGTGTGGGTGTGAGGGCAATGGCAAGATGGCTGACAGTGGTATCCTGCTGTTGGTTGGTGTGCAGTTCCCAGCATGCCCTTGTGCTCCCCACAGCAGTAGCCAGTGTCAGCCATCTTGTGTGTCCTTCTCCCCTCCCTGTGATGTGAGCATGGTTCAGGGTGGTGTTGATGGGCCAGTTGTGAGGCTGAGCAATATCTGTGACTACCACTCCCATCATGCTATTGCCTCCACCCCCCTTCCCAGCATGCCCATGCTTCCTTCCTTTTGACTCTGCTTCCCTGTGGGGTGGGCTGGCTGTGCTGACAGGATGGCTGGGAGTGTTGTCCTGGCAGTTGTTTGGCTAAAAGTCCCAAGAGTGTCCCTGTGCTTCACACAACATAACCCAGGGTGGTGGTTCTTTGTGGGATCTTGAGTTAGGATGGGAGGCATTGCATTCTACCAGGTGGGTTCTGTGGAGTTTGTGTTGAGGGGGTGTGAGGGGAGGTGCTTGTGACTATGGTCAGTGCTGCAAGTCCTCCTTCCCACACAGCCAGCCAGATATCCCACCATGGAACGTGCTTGCATTGCAGGGAGTGGAAGTTGTCTCTCAGGATGTCAGTCAGTGGTGTCCTGCTGTTTGTTGGTGCACAGTTCCCAGCAGGGCCTTGTGCTCCCCGCAGCAGTAGCCAGTGTCAGCCATCTTGTGAGTCCTTCTCCACTCCCTGTGATGTGAGCATGGTTCAGGGTGGTGTTGATGGGACAGTTGTGGGGGTGACCAATATCTGTGACTGCCACTCCCATCATGCTATTGCCTCCACCCCACTTGCCAGCATTCCCATACTTACTTGCTTTTGTGGGGAGTTCAGTGTGTGTGGGTGTGAGGGCAATGGTAAGATGGCTGACAGTGGTGTCCTGCTGTTGGTTGGTGTGCAGTTCCCAGCATGCCCTTGTGCTCCCCACAGCAGTAGCCAGTGTCAGCCATCTTGTGTGTCCTTCTCCACTCCCTGTGATGTGAGCATGGTTCAGGGTGGTGTTGATGGGCCAGTTGTGAGGCTGAGCAATATCTGTGACTACCACTCCCATCATGCTATTGCCTCCACCCCCTTCCCAGCATGCCCATGCTTCCTTCCTTTTGACTCTGCTTCCCTGTGGGGTGGGCTGGCTGTGCTGACAGGATGGCTGGGAGTGTTGTCCTGGCAGTTGTTTGGCTAAAAGTCCCAAGAGTGTCCCTGTGCTTCACACAACATAACCCAGGGTGGTGGTTCTTTGTGGGATCTTGAGTTAGGATGGGAGGCATTGCATTCTACCAGGTGGGTTCTGTGGAGTTTGTGTTGAGGGAGGGTGTGAGGGGAGGTGCTTGTGACTATGGTCAGTGCTGCAAGTCCTCCTTCCCACACAGCCAGCCAGATATCCCACCATGGAACGTGCTTGCATTGCAGGGAGTGGAAGTTGTCTCTCAGGATGTCAGTCAGTGGTGTCCTGCTGTTTGTTGGTGCACAGTTGCCAGCAGGGCCTTGTGCTCCCCACAGCAGTTGCCAGTGTCAGCCATCTTGTGAGTCCTTCTCCACTCCCTGTGATGTGCGCATGGTTCATGGTGGTGTTGATGGGACAGTTGGGGGGGCAATATGTGTGACTACGACTCCCATGATGCTATTGGCTACACTGACTTGGCCAGCATACACAGAATTCCTTCCTTTCAGTGGTCTTCACTGTGTGTTGGTGTTGTTGTGGTGGCTACATGTCTGGATGTGTTTGTTAGTTCTATTTGTGCCACTGCCTAGCTGTAGTTGTAGTTGTGTTTGTACATGTGATGGCACGGTTGGATGTAACTTTTTTGATGGCATGTGTTGTGTTTATCTGACTGACATACACATTTTGATTCTGTTCTGGTTGCTGTGTAATTGCTATGAGTGCATGGTTTGACTCTCCCTTGACAGTGATGTGTGTGTGTTTGTGGCAGAATATTGTGTACATTTGTTGTGTACTCACCAGGCTCTGGGATGTTCTCTAGTCCATATACACTCACTGGCGGAAGGATGGCCCGCACCTTCTCCTCCCAGGGCCTGAGGTATACTGGCTTGGCAGGAGGGCCACTGCCGGTGTATTGGCTCAGGAGGTAGTCTTTCTTGAGCAGGTCCCGGACCCTCCTGCGCACGTCATACCACCTGTTCTGGATGTCGGTCTTTGTGCGCAGACATGGTGATTGTGCGTTCACCCTGTTGATGATCCTCTCCCACATCTTGGTTTTCTGGGAGATGGGTGTCTGTTGGACCAGTGTGCCAAACAGCTGTGGCGCTACCCTGAGGATCTCGTCTACCATGACTTCCAATTCACAATCTAGGAACTTGTGATTCTTCTTGGGGGGCATGGTGATGGGTGGTGATGGTGAGTGATGTGTGTGTTGGTGTGCAGGTGAGGGTGTGTGAGTGTGTGTTTTGCTGGGTGTATGTGAGGTAGGTATTTGTTGGTGTGCTGATGGTGTGTGGCTTGTGTGAGGGATGAGCTGTGGGTGTGTGGTTGCTGTCTTTTGGGTGCTGGCAGTGGAATGGCATTTGCAAAGGATCATGGTTGTGATTTGTGTCCTTTATAAGGGTGGAGTTGTGGGTGTGTCTTTGTTCTCTGTCCCCACCCCCCCCCCAGTATTTATTGGCTTTGTAATTGCTTGTTTGGCCTTTTTTTATGTGATTTTTCCTTTGTACTGTCTGTGCATGTTGGAAACGTTCTTGTGACCGAGTCGGACCCTGCATTTGTCTCGTACGGTGTTCTCCGTTTCGTTCACGCTGTGTTTGTGCAGTTTTCTATGCTGCGTACGCGTCGGTCGCGGTGTTTTGTGTTGCTTCGGCTCGGTTTTGTATGCGTGTCGGTCGTGCGGCTTGTCCTCCATCCGACTCGGTCGTGGTTTTCGCGCCTTGCATCGTACTTTGCGGTTTGGAGTTCGCGTGTACGTTTCGGTCGGATTTGTTCCGGGTGCGTGTCGGTCGGTTTGATTCGCGTGTTTTTCCGGCCGGATTGCTGTTTTCCGTGCGGCTCGGTCGTTCGGCTTGGGTTCTGTACGTGTCGGTCGGATTTTGCACGCTTTGCATCGTACTTGGCGTGTCGGGCGCCACAGGTACGTGTCGGTCAGTATAAATTCCGGCTCCGAGTCGGTCGGTGCTTTTCCGGCCCGAATCGGAATCGACCCCTAAATGTCCATCATGCCGAACAATGGATGAGTCAATCCCCCATATATTGTTCGTATGTCCAGCATACAAGTGCCCCAGAGACAAATGGCTTAAGCCGATTTATCTCAACTTGGGCACCAGATCCAGCAAACATGCACTTCGTATCTTGAAGACTAATACGCATGAACACATAGTAATAGCTACAGCCAAGTTCTTGAGCTGGACGTGGAGTATCCGAACAAACAATTTAAAGAAGTTAGGTGCAACAAGTGGCAACCGTAACTCATAGAAATGTTTAAGTATATAATATATACCACGAATTGGGTAGCTGTTGACTTGTAACAGGATCGCGTTCCATTCTCATACATATATGAAAATTAGATTATGGAATTGTGTATTATACAGGTCGATTAAATTATGTTATTGAGAAATAAGACCGTAATATACAATCAAAACTTAAAATTTTATAATCTTCTTAATGCTTTTAGCGTTTATATTTCCATGAATTTTTAAACAATTTTTTAAAGTACTTTTTGTAATGACATTACTTGTACTTGTGAAGGTCTGTATTGTATTGTTTTTTGTGTCTTTAATGATTGAAATAATCGAAATAAAGACTAATTTAATTTGATTTGAAGTAAGATATTGAAGTGTGAATAACAGAGGGCTCCGCCAGGGTAGTTGATTATGCCTTCTCCTAACATTAATGAGTTTGTCAGGCTCATGTCTCCACTAACAGGTAAAACCAAATGATTCTGATGGAACTCAGTGAACCCATCAGTCTCCTTCACCTTCAACAATGTTAAACATGTCAAAGAATATGCTCAAGGGGGAAATGGATTATGAGAGAGGGCACAAAAGACACATCATTGGTTTGTAGTCACAGATCTTGTCTTTTAGCTGAAGGTTCTCATGAGTGAAGCCTTTTTATGTTAAACAGAATACAAGACTACTATTTATCTGTACATCAAACTAAAATAGAAGCTGTTTTTTCATTTATATGGATTATGAATGAATGTTAACATTCATCAGGAAATTAAACAAACACAAAATGTACTACAGTAGTTAATACACTATACTAGAAATCAACAAATCAATGACACAGTACCTTTATCTTGTTAAAGTCAAAAGGGTCATCATGAGACTGGATTTGTTCTGAAGTCCAATAGCTGTTGTTAATGTACCACAATTTGAGACTCCAATCAGTAACAAATGTTCACACAGGATCTGCTTATCACAGCTGTGGAGGTCAAAGAGTCTGTTGTCACAATACAGCTATAGCGACATGACAGAGCACCATTACTTAGGTGCAGGGGCCAATACTGGGGCTCAACATGTGTCCCACAATCACAACAACTGATATCTAAGTCTCCCTAGCTATCACTAACATGAGGCCTCTGAAAGCAGTGAGGTCAAATATTTCCAAGGAGGCAAGGAACGTTATTGAGGTGACACTGCTGAAAGAATTTTTAGAAACACAACTAACAAACATTTCTGGGACATCAAATCCTCTGCTAGATCCTTGAATCCTGTTGTGGCCTACCACGTGGCTAGAAAGGTTTTTGGGTTTTCCCATGGGGGCAATACTGACAGTGCTGATAGTACAGAGGTAACAATTTGACAGCACACTTGTAAAGGCCACTTTCCTAGGCAGCATGACCCCTGTCATGCATTGCAGACATCATCCTGAGTGACAATGCCTGAGGAAGGGGTGACCAAAACCTAGGCTGATGGGTGTGGCAGCGAACGCTTGTGAGAAGCCCTGGAAGAGTTCAGGTGAAATATATAAATTTAGACAAGAAGTGTAGATAAGGTAGATATTCAAAATATTTCAATCGATTTTTCCCTACTTCTTTAACAACATAATGGGAACTTGAGGTTTATAACATTTCCTACCGAAGGTAGAAAAATGGGGGAAAGCTAGAATGCTGCATCTTAAAGCTTAACGCACATTACCTTTTCAGATGTAAGTTTGAAAAATATCTCCTTCAGCATATAATGCAGCTTTGAACACGTTGTAACTGCAAAACAATTATACGCATTTATAGCGAAAGTATCACGTATGGCAATTATAATCCTTGACCTGCTGCTTAGATTCTAAATTTTTACTTTGTGTAACTGTGAAAATACAGTTACATATGAAATATAAAAGAATGCAATTTTCACAAAATGTTTTTCATTTCATCAGGACATAGTCCTACACCTTACTGCACAAACAAACTGTCAAGCACCTGTTCTCCTATTATTGTTCTCCTAAGTGTTTTCCGAAGATTTAAGTGTGGAAAACAATTTTACCGTATTTGATTTCAACAGTGTCAAAGCGTGTTGAAAAACATTTTCAGGCAGTGGCACATGTTGATGGGTCTGATTCAAAGGCCTCAGATACCTCAGAGGTGAAATATCATTTGTTCACAGTCAAGCATTCTAAAAGCAAATTGGAAGGAGAATAAGAAGGTGGATTTTTTTACTAGGCTGCACTGACTTCAGCCCTGACCTTCATGATTACAAAGTAAACTTTCCTGACCCTAATGACTTCTTGACTTCTGGTTACCACGCTTAAGAACATTTGAGACTGCTGCCTGAACACAAGCTCCCATTGCACCTAAATATCGACTCCTTAAAATAGTTTCTATTTTTAAGTAGTTCTTATGTCGATTTGCAGAATTCATCTGTCACATTCATCCTTTCTCTTTGGGCAGCTTAATATAATATATTATGGGGAGTGCATTTTAATTGTACATTAAACCCATCCACAATTTTGGTACATGGAAGGAATGCCAGCAAGGGGCATATTTACCTTTTATTATACATATTTTAAAATGTGTAATAGCAAGAGGGCAATCTGAGTGTCTGCAGTTGTACTGCAATGTAATCTAGGAGACCAAACAGAAACTTGCTTTTTATCATTTTAAAAATGTTGGCTCCTACAATCTTCAGGTGGCATCCTTAGACACTCTGCCATTCACATGTTGTGACAAACGCAACACCCAGTATTCTGTGACATTTTGGGTGGTATATGGTCTTCTGTGAGTAAATGGCAAGTGACTTATCACACCCTAGGTGATGTAGAGGCCAATACAGGCTCAACAGTGTGTATGCCATGGCATACTCATTGGCAGATGGAACTTTGACAGAGTATGGATTGCAAAAATATCGAGGGACAGAAATATTGCATCAAAAATATTGATTACAAAAATATAATTTCCCAATTCTTATAATGGTAAGTACAAAAATATCGAAAAAATAATTTCATTTTACACTAATATTGTTTAAAAACATACAAACATATAGTTTTTAATATATTTATATATATATATACACATTATCTACTGGCGGTCGCCAGTAGATAGTTATAGTTAGGACCTATTTTCCATAGGAAATCCGCAACATTCTATTTGAAATAACTCTTGCACCGGTTGACGAATCTTCGCGAAATTTTCAAACTTTGTGGCCCGCTCCGGTCCGCTCCTACCCTGAAAGTCTCGGGGTGATTCGTCAAGCGGGGGCCGAGAAAAAAGGGGTCCCAAAACGTGTTTTCCCATTCATTTTCCCATAGGAAACTTTAGCCACGGCTACAGCCCGAACTGCTGAACGGAATTACACCAAATTTGGAAAAAAGGTAGTTCTTGGTTCAGAAAGAACCCTTTTTGTTAAATGGTGTAAATCCGTTCAGTAGTTCCTGAGAAAATCAAAAGGAAAATCACATATATATCTATGGCCGCGTCGGATTCGCGCACCCTGAGCGTACCCTGCGCACACCCTCCCGATCACGAGCTGCATGCTAATTGGCTTTCAAGTGGCTGTCAACACTCCAAATCAGGAAGTGTTGGCAGCCATTTTGTCCCTCGGTAGAACCGAGGCACAAGAAACAAGTGCGCAAACGCACAAAGGGGGCAGGGTAGAAACACCCTGACCCCTGGGTCTGCTCAGGGGGTCCCACAAGGACCCCCTGGGCAGAAAAAGAATTTAAAAAAAAAAAATCGGCGGGATGCGCTTAGGGTGCGCGGATCCCACCGAAAAAAAAGAAACAGCGCGGTCTCCCACGCTTCGTTGTTAATTGGCCCCGGGTGGGCCAAGTCCCGGGGGCATGCGGGGGTTATGAAATTAATGAATGGGGGCCTCCAAGGCCCCCAAGCCCCAGGGTGCCCTTGATGGCCCTGGGGACTGCCACCCCCAGGGCCGGCTCCTGCAGTGTCCCGGGGTGCCTACCCCCAGGACACTGTAGTTTGCTATGGCAGGGCGGGAGCCTAGCGGCTCCGTCCTGTCATAGCAAACTGCTTTGGTTTTTGGAACAGAGAGCAGGAAACCTGCTCTCTCTTCCAAAAACCAAAGATAAATGCTTTTCCACACGGGGAGCTGCATCTTAGCAGCTCCCCATGTGGAAAAGCAATGCCGGCTCCCGCAGGACGCGGGGAGCCGGCGGGACCGTGGGGGATTGGGGACCCCCCACGGTCCCCAATGGAGAGGGCCAGCCCCGGGGAATGGGGTCCCCGGGGCTACAAGTGGCCCGGGAGGGGGGCCATGCGGCCCCCCTCCCCAAAATTAATTTTTTTTTAAAAAATAAAACAAAGGCCGGTCCCGGGGGATGGGGTCCCTGGGGCCATAAGTGGCCTGAGGAGGGGGGCAACGCAGCCCCCCTCCATAAGTTATTTAAAAAAAAAAAGAAGGCCATGCCCCGGGGGATGGGGTCCCCGGGGCCGATTAAGGCCTCGGGAGGGAAGCCACGCGGCCCCCTTCCAAATTTTTTTTTTTTTTTTAAAAAGAGGGGCAGGCCCTGGGGGATGGGGTCCCCAGGGCCAATAAATTAGAAAAGAAGGGGGGCACACAGCCCCCTTCTTAAAAAAAAAAGACCGGCATCGCGCCGGAGGCCACGCCCCTCCTTGCAGCACTCTGCAAACGCGCCCCTGGCATGTTTGCAGATGGGGAACGAATTCCCCTTGAATACTGGGGGTCCCTGGGGCCAACTAGCCCACCAGGAACCTCTAGTATGCGCCAGGGGCTGCATTGCAGAGAGGTGTACAGAGGCCACGCCCCTTTTACACCTCTCTGCAACGCAGCTCTGTGGTGCTTTTGGAGGTACATGGTGGGCTAGTTGGACTCCAGGGACTCTCAGGATTCAAGGGGACTTAATCCCCCAACTTAAAACGCGCCACGGGCGCGTTTGCACAGTGGTGAAGGGAGGGCGGGGCTTCAGGTGACATGTGTGCAAACAGGCCCCATGGCGCGTTTTAAGATGGGGATTTAAATCCCCTTCAATCCTGAGGGTCCCTGAGGGCCAACTAGCCCACCAGGTACCTCCAGTAAGCGCCAGGAGCTGCGTTGCAGAGTGTTGTAAAAAGGGGCGTGGCCTCTGAACACCTCTCTGCAACGCAGCTCTCTGGCGCATACTGGAGGTACCTGGTGGGCTAGTTGGCCCCTAGGGACCCTCGGGATTGAGGAGGAATTAATTCTCCAACTTGAAACGCGCCACAGGGTGTGTTTGCAGACATGTCACCTCAGGCCCCACCCCTTCCTTCACCATTGTGCAAATATTCCTCTAAAATCAGCCGAACTACGAATTCCGATTTACCCAACTGTTATCAGGAGAGACCTCAGTGCTGCATCTTTGAGCCCAGTACTGATCCTGAAAAGTAATTTTAACCGTATTTACCAGTAACTTGAATTTCCTTCCATAGGCTAACATTGACTGGTTTCACTTGGAAATTCTTCTAAGTGTGGAGTTTTGGATCTTCATAATATTCCTCTAAAATCAGTCGAAATACGAATTCCGATTTACTCACCTGTTATCAGGAGAGACCTCAGTGCTGCATCTTTGAGCCCAGTACTGATCCTGAAAAGTAATTTTACCCGTACTTACCAGTAACTTGAATTTCCTTCCACAGGATATCATTGCCTGCTTTTTGCTGAAAAAGTTTGTGTCGATTTTGAAACTTACAAATATTCCTCTAAAATCAGCAGAACTACGAATTCCGATTTACTCACCTGTTATCAGGAGAGACCTCAGTGCTGCATCTTTGAGCACAGTACTGATCCTGAAAATTAATTCTAACCGTACTTACCAGTAACTTGAATTTCCTTCCATAGGCTAACATTGACTGATTTCACTTGGAAATTCTTCTAAGTGTGGAGTTTTGGAACTTTATAATATTCCTCTAAAATCAGCCGAACTACGAATTCCGATTTACTCACCTGTTATCAGGAGAGAACCCAGTGCTGCATCTTTGAGCCCAGTACAGATCCTGAAAAGTAATTCTAACCGTACTTACCCTTAACTTGAATTTCCTTCCATAGGCTAACATTGACTGGTTTCACTTGGAAATTCTTCTAAGTGTGGAGTTTTGGAACTTTATAATATTCCTCTAAAATCAGCCGAACTACGAATTCCAATTTACTCACCTGTTATCAGGAGAGAACCCAGTGCTGCATCTTTAGCCCAGCACTGATCCTGAAAAGTAATTCTAACCGTACTTACCAGTAACTTGTATTTCCTTCCATAGGAATCCATTGTCTTTTTTTCAGCAGAAAAGTTTCAAAGTGTCGATTTTCACAAACTACAAATATTCCTTAAAAATCGCTTGTATGACTTAAACGCATTCTTTCAACTGTTTACAGGAGATGCACCAGTGCTGGATCCAGGATCCATCACTGAGTAAGAAAAAGTAACGATAACACTACTTACCTGCTAAGTTAATTTCCTCCCATAGGATAACATTGGTGATTCTATGTGAAGAAGTTTCTAAGTGTCAACTTTTAAAATACAATAATATTCCTTAAAAATCACTACTGTAACCAAAACGCTTTTACTCAACTGTTTACAGGAGATGTCCCAGGACTGAATCTAGGATCCAGTCCTGTGGTTAGAAAAGTAATCCATAAAGTAACTAATTGCATTTAACTAGAAATTCACATTGAACTCAATGTTGCATTGTGTTTGAAATTGTGTTGCCCATTGCAACAACTGTAACTACTGTACTTAAAAGTCTATTGCCTATTTGCAAAGTATTTAAACTAAATTAATTCATTCTGAGAAAGTAAATTTTGTAATGTAATGTATAATGTAATTACAATGTAATTTAAAAAATAAAATATCTAAAAATAAATAGTTTAAAAAAATGTAGTAAATCAGTATCAAAAAATAAATATAACAATTAATACATTTAAAAATTGTCATTTACAAAACCTTTGAAATTCACTGAAAAAAACCATAGGTTTCAGACATGTTATAGTTAGGAATTAGCATTTAAAAAACCTTTGAAATTCACTGAAAAAACCATAGGTTTTAGGCACGTTATAATTAGAAATTAGCATTTAAAAACCTTACAAATTCACTGAAAAAACCATAGGTTTTAGGGACAGTTATAGGTAGTTGGACATTGCACTCGTACAAAACCCGTGAAATTCCCCCGTTATAGTTAGTTCAGCTAACTATAACTCGCGCCCCGCAATGCACTGCTGATGACGTCACATATTACATCACTCATGACATGGTCAGTGACATCACTGATGACACTGCGGGAGTGGGCTGAGAGTAATTTGGAGGCATCTAAAAATTTAATGTGTATCCTTATTAAATATGCGGATATAGACAGAACAGAATTACAACAAAAAATTGACAAAATAAATGCACAAATTGCTCTTCTAGAAAATGGTTCTAATCCTTCTAAACTAAGAGAAGAAATGATGGCACGTTTAAAAAAGAGGAGGACATAATCAAAAAGTGCAAAACCTTCAAGTTCCAGCGAGATAAAGGGGACTATGAAAAGGGACAGATTTTTACGTTTGCACGTAAATACGACGCAGTAAAATCGATTCCTAAGGCAGTCCAATTTACTTCAAACCGTGAAAATAGAGGAGGCAATAGCAATGAGATTCCAACAGCATCATCGATGTCAGATTTAAGCTCCGCCGTGGAAAGTGAGTCTGAGGCAGAACAATCGGCAGTCACAACTGACAACTCTGCTCAAAACTGACACACACGATCGGAGATGAAATCGTTTTTACAAGAGGAACGGCGTCAAACCCTACGCCCCAGGATGACAAACATCCGAGGAGGCAGAGGAGGAATGCTAAACGCCGGGAGAGGCGCAGAGCAAGGCGCAAGCGAACCCACACGTCCTCAAACGAATATCAACAAAAACCTATGAGAAGGAATTGGCGGCAGAAGTAAATTTAACAGAATCCAACTCCAATACGATAATCAATCTCTCACAAGTCAATCTAAGTGAGGCAGAAATACAACTTCTTTCATTGGGCTTATCGTACTGCCCAGAATCGAACTTTGATTATACACAGACTAGAGTGGATGTCTATAAATATATAAGAAAACTCAAACTAAAAAATTTCATAATTTGAGACCTGCAAGCATAGAACCACCAATACTAAGTCCAACAATCCAGGATATGGCGCACCCTCTTTTGGTATCTGATGTAAATCTATTATGTGATATGCAGGCCCTACAGGATGATGTTTCACTGTCACTTGACTCACAATCTATAGATCACATATTAGCGAATCAATCAATCCAAACGAATGCCATAACTAAAACCAGCTTTAAACCAAAGTCAACCTTTGTCCCGATTCTACCAAGGGATTCCATAGATACATTCAATGAGAACATTCTGATTGAAATAAAGAAATTAAATCATAAAATACAGGCAACAACCAAACATCAAAAAGCGCGCCAACACCAATATCATCAGCTGATTAAAAAACTACAATCAGACAACTCCCTGGTTATAAGGAATTCAGACAAAGGGGAAATGTGGTGCTCTGGCCCAGGGCATTATATTTGGAGGAAGCACTCACGCAACTGGATGACCGATCATGCTATAAGATCAGCAACAAAATAACGACGGTTGCAGCACAAAATGAACTGTTCAAACATCTGTTGGCGTGGAAAAGTGCAGGTCTTCTAAATCCAGATGAATACAAATTTCTCAAAAATGATTATCCGGTCATACCTGTGATCTATTTCATACCCAAAATACATAAAAGTATCAGTAAACCACCAGGGAGACCGATAATCTCTGCTAAACAAAGTCTGTTAGAAAATGTATCTATATATATTGACTCATTTCTACAGGACTATGTGAGAGCTCTGCCATCATTCATTAAGGACACCACAGATTTTTTAAGGACTCTACAGGAGTGTCAATGGTGTGAAGATTATCTGTTAATAACTATAGATGTATCTAATTTGTACACTAGCATACACCATAAGGATGGCTTAAGAGCACTAAAACATTTCCTAGATAGGCGACCCATTCAATTCCATAACCATAATAAGATGTTGATAAGTTTGACTGAATTTTGTTTGAACAACAATTACTTCCTGTTCCAGACCCAAATTTACCAACAAGAGGTGTGGCCATGGGGGCAAGTTTTTCTCCCAGCTTTGCTTGCCTCCATTTGGGATGGTGGGAGGAGATGATTGTCAACATAATATATGGAGATATTCTATCAAAACATGTAATTAAATGGGTCAGATATATAGATGATCTGTTTTTGATATGGCATGGTGATAGAGCGAGTGCAGAGGCGTTTATCACCAATCTAAACAAAAATGACATCAATTTACACCTTACACATAACATCAGTGACCAGTCTGTCTACTTCTTGGATGTGGAGGTATTGGTTGACAATAATCACCTAGAAACACGATTATTTCGCAAACCTACGGCGGGAAACACTTTACTGCACGCATCCAGTTTTCATCCTAAGCACACAATAAACAGTATCCCCTATGGGGAAATGCTTCGGATGCGTAGACTATGCAGTAGAGAGGAAGATCTCAGGCAGGCACAAAATCAATGCAAAGAACGTTTCCTAGCCAGAGGATACTCAGCCTTAACCATAGATGCAGCTATTAGAAAAACAAACCAACTATGTAGGGAAGACCTTTTATCTAAAACCACCATAAAACCTGATCCCAAGTCCACTTCTGAAACTAGCAATCCCAGACTAATTTTGACGTACAGTTGACAGAGAGAGGACATATGCCGAATTATAAGGAAAAATTGGCATATAATACTCAACGATTTTACAATGGGAGATCTAATCCCCAAAAATCCTACCGTTACGTATAGAAGGGCAACTTCAACAAGTGATTATTTAGTGAAAAGTAGCCCAGAGATTGTTTCAAGTAAGAATTGGCTTTCAGGACAAAAGGGGTTCAGAAAATGTTTGACTTGCAAAGCTTGCAAGTTAGGCGTTAACAAAAATTCATACTGTACCCCTTTTAGGACCCCTCCCACCAATATTTCCAAGTCTTTGACTTGTAAAACTGAATATGCCATCTATGTGTTGGAGTGCTCCTGTGGACTTAAGTACATTGGCAGTACTAAACTGCCAGTCCACAAGAGAGTCCTCCAACACATGAGAGCCATTACCAATTTTGACCCAAGTTACCCAGTTGCTCGCCACTTCAGGGAAGTCCATAACAATCAAATACAAGATCTAAAATATTTTGTTGTGGATTCCATACCACCATTAAGAAGGGGTGGCAATAGAGAGGCCAACCTGAGGAAATTAGAAACTCACTACATTTTAGAGTTTGATAGTAAGAGTCCTAATGGTTTAAATACTACTGAGGACTTATATACGTGGCTCTAAAAGCTCAGGTTGAGAAACTCGGTCTGCAATAACACTTGGTACCATTGAAAAATAAAAAGTGTACAAACAATTTTTCTTACAGTTTAACAATTGAAAGTTAACTGTCAATATAGAACAGCTTGTAGGATTAATCCTAATCAATTTTAGCAAGCTACCTTTTTATTAAATCACGCGCAACCTCTATCATTTCCCGCAAAAGAAAGAAGAGAAAAATAAAAAAATCTTTTTTTAATGTTTTTATTAATCAAAACACTACTATATGTTCACTACAAATGGTGTTATTTTAGTTAGCACTTCGGCACTTTATATTTAGTAATTTTTAACACTGTTCGTATGTAAATATTTTAGACGACTGTTTTGGATGTTTAAGTATAGCAGCTAGACATAAAAGATAACATATTACTGTTAGTAGTTGAGAAGTATTGTTCCCAAAAACGAGTAAAATGTGGAAATTGCAGTAAAACAACAAGGGAGATGCCTTAGCTGCATAATGGGTACAAGGTGTACACAATGTTTATATTTATATTTATATTTATATCAATATTTATATTTCATAGTTATGTTTTACCAAAGACCAACTAGAGCCTTTTATCTTAATTGTATTTATAGGCCCAAAGTAATATTTTATCCAATATTTTATCGTGTATTTAAACAGATATTATTGTGGATATGCATTTTTTTCACTGTTAGATAGCATACATAAATTATTGTTACGCTATTTACAAATGAAATTTGTATGTACTTTGCTGCTAAAAAGAAAAAGGTGAATGAGAAAACAGAACGAAAGCCTGTTTTCACTGTCGTCTATTGCACTGTCACTTTAAATAAGGGATTAATGCACTGACATGTCATGTGATCAAGGGCTTCAGAGCCCGAAACGCGTCATGGCAACATTTATGCACTTAGAATAAACTGGCACGAAGAAATTGGAGTCCGTTTCTCTTTTTGCGAGTTCCTGGGGAAAAAAAAGGACTGCAAAGCTGGAAAATTGATACATATATATATATATATATATATATATATATATATATATATATGTGAAACAAAGAGTTACCCACGTGGCCGGCACTCACAGGCAGATAGGATAAAGGCTCTTGTCAGGCTAGCAATGTTCGGCGTCGCCCCCTCTTGTGCGCTGATCCGACGCGTTTCGGGAACCATCCCTTCCTCATGGATCATCAAAGAGACAATGCGGCAGGCAATAGGGCTACACAAAGTCCAACTTTTATTTCATTTGATTTATACAAACAGGAAGTCAATCAATCAATCACGGCATTTATAGAGCGCGCTACTCACCCGGGAGGGTCTCAAGGCGCTGGGGGAGGGGGTAAGTTACTGCTCGAACAGCCAGGTCTTGAGCTGCTTCCTGAAGGAGAGATGGTCCTGGGTTCGCCGAAGGTGAGTGGGGAGGGAGTTCCAGGTCTTGGCTGCCAGGTAGGAGAAGGATCTTCCTCCGGCGGTGGTTCTGCGGATGCGTGGTACGGTGGCGAGGGCGTGGCTGGTTGATCGTAGCTGGCGGGTGGGCGTGTAGAAGGTCATGCGGTTGTTGAGGTACTTTGGGCCCAGGTCGTGGAGGGCCTTGTGTGCGTGGATGAGGAGTCTGAACGTGATTCTCTTGCTGACGGGGAGCCAGTGCAGGTCTTTCAGGTGTCCGGTGATGTGGCTGTGTCGGGGGATGTCCAGGATGAGTCGTGCGGAGGCGTTCTGGATGCGCTGGAGTCTTTTTTGAAGTTTGGCTGTGGTTCCGGCGTAGAGGGTGTTCCCATAGTCCAGTCGGCTGGTGACGAGTGCCTGGGTGACGGTCTTCCTGGTTTCAGTGGGGATCCATCTGAAGATCTTGCGGAGCATGCGCAGGGTGTTGAAGCACGAAGATGAGACGGCGTTGACTTGTCTGGTCATCGACAGGGAGGAGTCCAGGATGAAGCCCAGGTTTCGTGCGTGGTCCGTTGGCTTGGGCGCGGTGCCCAGGGCCGGGGGCCACCAGGAGTCGTCCCAGGCGGAGGGTGATGAGCCCAGGATGAGGACTTCCGTCTTGTCTGAGTTCAGTTTAAGGCGGCTGTTCCTCATCCAGTCGGCGACGTCTTTCATCCCGTCGTGTAGGTTGGCTCTGGCGGTGGTGGGGTCGTTGGTGAGGGAGAGGATCAGCTGGGTGTCGTTGGCGTAGGAGATGATGTTGAGGTTGTGTTGGCGTGCGATGGCTGCGAGGGGGCTCATGTAGACATTGAAGAGGGTTGGACTGAGTGAAGATCCTTGTGGAACGCCGCAGATGACTTCGGTGGCCTCGGATCTGAACGGGGGAGGCGGACTCTCTGGGTTCTTCCGGCGAGGAACGAGATGATCCATTCCAGTGCTTTCTCTCGGATTCCGATGTTGCTGAGGCGCTTCACTAGGGTGCGGTGGCAGACGGTGTCGAACGCCGCGGAGAGGTCCAAGAGGATGAGGGCTGCTGTTTCCCCGTTGTCGTTTAGGGTTCTGATGTCGTCGGTGGCTGCGATAAGGGCGGTCTCGGTGCTGTGGTTGGCCCGAAACCCGGACTGCGAGGGGTCGAGGGATCCATTCGTCTCGAGGAAGGCGGCAAGCTGTCTGTTGACGGTCTTCTCGATGACTTTGGCCGGAAACGGAAGGAGCGAGATGGGACGGTAGTTCTTGAGGTCGGTGGGGTCCGCCGTTGGTTTCTTCAGGAGGGCGGTAAGCTCGGCGTGCTTCCAGCTCTCCGGGAAGGTGGCGGTGTGGAAGGAGGAGTTGATGATGTCCCGGAGATGGGGTGCGATGGTGGCGTCGGCTTTGTTGAAGACGTGGTGTGGGCAGGGGTCGGTTGGTGATCCGGAGTGGATGGAGTTCATCGTGCGGGTGGTGTCTTCGGTGCTGATCGGGGTCCAGTTGCAGAGGGTGGTGGTGGCGGGCGTTGGTTCGGCGGTAGGGTGCGTGGTTTGTGCGTCGAAGCTGTTATGTATGTCGGTGATCTTGCGGTGGAAGTACGCGGCGAGTGAGTTGCAGAGGTCTTGCGAGGGGGTGATGTCGTTGTTTCCGGCGCTGGGGTTGGAGAACTCTTTGACGATGCTGAAAAGTTCCTTGCTGTCGTGGGCGTTGTTGTCCAGTCGTTCTTTGAGTGCCGACTTCTTGGTGGCACGGATCAGCTGGTGGTGTTTGCGGGTGGCGTGCTTGAGGGCGGTCCTGTTGTCTGTGGTCTGGTCGAGTCGCCAGGTTTTCTCGAGAGTGCGGCAGTTCTTCTTGGATTCCTTGAGTTGGTTGGTGAACCAAGGGGTTTTCTTGCTTCCGGGTCTGCTGGGAGGGTTTTTAGTGGTGCGAGGTCGTCGGCGCAGGCGGTCAGCCACTTGGCGAGGTTGCTGGCTGCTTCGTTTGGGTCCGTTGTGTTGGTGGGTGTGTTCTGGCTGAGGGAGGCGGTGAGCTGCTCGGCGGTGATCTTGCTCCAGCTCCGGCGGGGAGCCTGTTGCGGGTGGTGGTGGGTCGCAGTCTTTTTGAAGCTGAAGTGGACGCAGCTGTGGTCGGTCCAGTGGAGTCCGGTGGCGTGGCTGAAGGAGATGTGCTTGCTGGAAGAGAAGACGGGGTCAAGCGTGTGGCCGGCGTAGTGGGTGGGCGTGTTCACCAGTTGCTTGAGTCCGAGGTTGGCGAGGTTGTCCAGCAGGGCGGTGGTGTTTCTGTCGTTGTTGTTCTCCAGGTGGAAGTTGAGGTCCCCTAGGAGGATGTAGTCGGCGGAGGGCATGGCGTGCGGGCTGATGAAGTCTGCGATGTCTTCGCTGAATAGTGTGCGTGGTCCCGGGGGTCTGTAGATGAGGGTGCCTCGGAGGGTGGTCTTGGGGTCAGTGTGTATCTGGAAGTGTAGGTGTTCGGCGGCGGTGAAGGTCTCGTCGGAGTTAGTCGAGATGCGGATGGTGTTCTTGTGTACGATGGCGATGCCTCCTCCCGTCTGGTTGACGCGGTCCCTCCGGGTGATCTTGTATCCGTCCGGGATGGCTATGGCGATGTCGGGCGCTGAGGAGGCGTTCATCCAGGTTTCGGTGAGGAAGGCGACGTCCGGTGCTGTTGCATCGAGCAGGTCCCAGAGTTCCACGGCGTGCCTGTGGACGGAGCGGGTGTTCAACAGGATGCATTTCAGGTAGTTGCTGCTGGTGCACGTCTTGGCGGGGGTGGTGCACGTCCGGGGGCAGGTGAATCGGCAGGCTTGGCAGGTGAAGGGTCCGTGGGTGCGTCTCGGTGAGGCTCGGTAGCATGCAGGGTTCCGGCCGGTATTGAGTGCGGTGAGGGTGGCGGCGTCGTAGGTCCGTCGAGTAGTGTTGCATCGGTGGGATCCAGGGGTTCTGGCGCTGGGCGCGGTCCAGTCGCGGACGCGCACAGACGGGCTTGCCTTAGGCGCGCCTTCGGCGTGCCAGCGGCGCGGCCGCGCAGCGGCCGCCATTTATGGGGGGGTGGGAGGGAGGAGCAGCGGGGAGGCGGGAGGCAGGGGCAGCGAATGGGCAGTCAGGGGGGCGGGGCCGCAGGGGACGCAGCGGCGGGAGTGGAGAGAGGCAGCGGGGGCACAAAGTACAAGGGGAGAGAAAACAGACAAAAATACGATCACAACGCTAATGGGGCAGCGAGGGGCACAGAAAGGAAAAAATGGGAGATAAAACAGACCAATTACGATCACAACGCTAATGGGGCAGCGAGGGGCACAGAAAGGAAAAAATGGGAGATAAAACAGACCAATTACGATCACAACGCTAATGGGGCAGCGAGGGGCACAGAAAGGAAAAAATGGGAGATAAAACAGACCAATTACGATCACAACGCTAATGGGGCAGCGAGGGGCACAGAAAGGAAAAAATGGGAGATAAAACAGACAAATTACGATCACAACGCTAATGGGGCAGCGAGGGGCACAGAAAGGAAAAAATGGGAGATAAAACAGACAAATTACGATCACAACGCTAATGGGGCAGCGAGGGGCACAGAAAGGAAAAAATGGGAGATAAAACAGACAAATTACGATCACAACGCTAATGGGGCAGCGAGGGGCACAGAAAGGAAAAAATGGGAAAACAGACAAATTACGATCACAACGCTAATGGGGCAGCGAGGGGCACAGAAAGGAAAAAATGGGAGATAAAACAGACCAATTACGATCACAACGCTAATGGGGCAGCGAGGGGCACAGAAAGGAAAAAATGGGAGATAAAACAGACAAATTACGATCACAACGCTAATGGGGCAGCGAGGGGCACAGAAAGGAAAAAATGGGAGATAAAACAGACAAATTACGATCACAACGCTAATGGGGCAGCGAGGGGCACAGAAAGTAAAAAATGGGAGATAAAACAGACCAATTACGATCACAACGCTAATGGGGCAGCGAGGGGCACAGAAAGGAAAAAATGGGAGATAAAACAGACAAATTACGATCACAACGCTAATGGGGCAGCGAGGGGCACAGAAAGGAAAAAATGGGAGATAAAACAGACCAATTACGATCACAACGCTAATGGGGCAGCGAGGGGCACAGAAAGGAAAAAATGGGAGATAAAACAGACAAATTACGATCACAACGCTAATGGGGCAGCGAGGGGCACAGAAAGGAAAAAATGGGAGATAACACAGACCAATTACGATCACAACGCTAATGGGGCAGCGAGGGGCACAGAAAGGAAGAAATGGGAGATAAAACAGACAAATTACGATCACAATGCTAATGGGGCAGCGAGGGGCACAGAAAGGAAAAAATGGGAGATAAAACAGACAAATTACGATGGGGCAGCGAGGGGCACAGAAAGGAAAAATGGGGAGACAGGCAAGAGGGCGATCTTACCTGCAGGAGCAGCGGGCAGACAACACAGGCGGAGCTGTGTGGTGGGGGAGCGACCTACCTGGCAAGGTCAAGGGTCGCTCTCCTCACCGCGCAGCGGCCGCCATTTATGGGGAGGTGGGAGGGAGGAGCAGCTGGGAGGCGGGAGGCAGGGGCAGCGAATGGGCAGTCAGGGGGGCGGGGCCGCAGGGGATGCAGCGGCGGGAATGGAGAGAGGCAGCGGGGGCACAAAGTACAAGGGGAGAGAAAACAGACAAAAATACGATCACAACGCTAATGGGGCAGCGAGGGGCACAGAAAGGAAAAAATGGGAGATAAAACAGACCAATTACGATCACAACGCTAATGGTGTAGCGAGGGGCACAGAAAGGAAAAAAAGGGAGATAAAACAGACAAATTACGATCACAACGCTAATGGGGCAGCGAGGGGCACAGAAAGGAAAAAATGGGAGATAAAACAGACAAATTACGATCACAACGCTAATGGGGCAGCGAGGGGCACAGAAAGGAAAAAATGGGAGATAAAACAGACAAATTACGATCACAACGCTAATGGGGCAGCGAGGGGCACAGAAAGGAAAAAATGGGAAAACAGACAAATTACGATCACAACGCTAATGGGGCAGCGAGGGGCACAGAAAGGAAAAAATGGGAGATAAAACAGACCAATTACGATCACAACGCTAATGGGGCAGCGAGGGGCACAGAAAGGAAAAAATGGGAGATAAAACAGACAAATTACGATCACAACGCTAATGGGGCAGCGAGGGGCACAGAAAGGAAAAAATGGGAGATAAAACAGACAAATTACGATCACAACGCTAATGGGGCAGCGAGGGGCACAGAAACGAAAAAATGGGAGATAAAACAGACCAATTACGATCACAACGCTAATGGGGCAGCGAGGGGCACAGAAAGGGAAAAATGGGAGATAAAACAGACAAATTACGATCACAACGCTAATGGGGCAGCGAGGGGCACAGAAAGGAAAAAATGGGAGATAAAACAGACAAATTACGATCACAACGCTAATGGGGCAGCGAAGGGCACAGAAAGGAAAAAATGGGAGATAAAACAGACAAATTACGATCACAACGCTAATGGGGCAGCGAGGGGCACAGAAAGGAAAAAATGGGAAAACAGACAAATTACGATCACAACGCTAATGGGGCAGCGAGGGGCACAGAAAGGAAAAAATGGGAGATAAAACAGACCAATTACGATCACAACGCTAATGGGGCAGCGAGGGGCACAGAAAGGAAAAAATGGGAGATAAAACAGACAAATTACGATCACAACGCTAATGGGGCAGCAAGGGGCACAGAAAGGAAAAAATGGGAGATAACACAGACCAATTACGATCACAACGCTAATGGGGCAGCGAGGGGCACAGAAAGGAAGAAATGGGAGATAAAACAGACAAATTACGATCACAACGCTAATGGGGCAGCGAGGGGCACAGAAAGGAAAAAATGGGAGATAAAACAGACAAATTACGATCACAACGCTAATGGGGCAGCGAGGGGCACAGAAAGGAAAAAATGGGAAAACAGACAAATTACGATCACAACGCTAATGGGGCAGCGAGGGGCACAGAAAGGAAAAAATGGGAGATAAAACAGACCAATTACGATCACAACGCTAATGGGGCAGCGAGGGGCACAGAAAGGAAAAAATGGGAGATAAAACAGACAAATTACGATGGGGCAGCGAGGGGCACAGAAGGAAAATGGGGAGACAGGCAAGAGGGCGATCTTACCTGCAGGAGCAGCGGGCAGACAACACAGGCGGAGCTGTGTGGTGGGGGAGCGACCTACCTGGCAAGGTCAAGGGTCGCCTCCTCACCGCGCAGCGGCCGCCATTTATGGGGAGGTGGGAGGGAGGAGCAGCTGGGAGGCGGGAGGCAGGGGCAGCGAATGGGCAGTCAGGGGGGCGGGGCCGCAGGGGACGCAGCGGCGGGAGACAGACTTCCTGTTTGTATAAATCAAATGAAATAAAAGTTGGACTTTGTGTAGCCCTATTGCCTGCCGCATTGTCTCTTTGATGATCCATGAGGAAGGGATGGTTCCCGAAACGCGTCGGATCAGCGCACAAGAGGGGGCGACGCTGAACATTGCTAGCCTGACAAGAGCCTTTATCCTATCTGCCTGTGAGTGCCGGCCACGTGGGTAACTCTTTGTTTCATATATATATATATATATATATACATTCACTGAGAAAACCAAAGGTTACAGAGACGTTATAGTTAGGCTAACATTTCACTCGTACAAAAGCAGAGAAATGCAGCAGTTATATATATATATATATATATATATATATATATATATATATATATATATATATATATGTTTTGCATTTTGCATTGGGGAGAGGGGAAGCAGTATATATATATATATGCTACAAACCAAGCACACCTATCCGTGACCACAAAGGACAGCACTCGCGGAGTTCGTTTGTTGAATACTTTATTTGTGCAAAAACCTCCCTCCGACAGACGCGTTTCGCCACACGGCTTCCTCAATGTGAGTTACTTTTTCATTTACGTGATTCTTTTAAAATACATCATACATCACGTGATAATAATGAAAAGCAAAAGATGGACTTACACTTCATTGAATACCATTTCATGGCGGCCATCTTAGAACATGTGAATTTTAAACAGTGCTTAATCCCAAAGTGCTAAGTGCTGTGCAAATTTCAATACAAAATCCAAAATGTCTTTTTGTGCATTTTTCTGATGACAAATAAATACATGTTGATACATTTCAGAATTGTATTATAATCAAATTCATATATATCACAATTTCTAAAAACATGTATTAATGCTCTAAAACGTTATTTAAAAAAAAAATATATATATATATATATATATAGTTAAGTAACTAGCGCTCGTGCACATATTAATGCCCCAACTCACATCGGCTTACGGGCTGCTCAATAATATCCACTGCAGAATTCCATTCTGGTGGTCTGCTAACTATGGTGGTGTCCCTTCCTGCAGCAAATACTGCTTCCTCTCTTCCCAATGCAAAACCTCACTTCAGGGGGGGGCCTCGCGGTGTATCACTCCATACACACTCCAACCTTTGACGGCAGCCACATAACTCCTGACCGAGAGGGCATGTCGATTTCCAGTGCAGATGAACTGGTTACATATTCTGTCATGTAGTTCCTATTAATACATAGGATCTGCACATTCAGACAACATAAACTAAGGGATTAGTGTCCAGACTGATTCCAGACACCCCCAAAGAATATGTTAGCCTTTAGACCAGCTAGCTCACTGTGTCACCATAAGCCCCCTAACCTTTCCAAGGAGTGAATAGTTTCTGGGAACTATTGAACATGACAACCCTGTGATTCTTCAGGGATCGTGGAAACAGTACAGTACTTTTCACTTAGTCAATTGTGCTTACTTAGTCTCAGAGAGATACACAGAATAAAAAATAGGGACGTTTTATTTATTGAACCAGTGTCATTCTATTATAAAACATGTTTGCTGCGACAATCATTACACAGAAGCAAATGTATAAGATTACAAGCACCAACAGAGTAAATAAAAGGTAGAATTCTACCATGGTGCTAAAACAGTGAATATATGCAGGCATATATATACATGACGATAATCAAACATACTCCTATGATGCAAACCCTATGTAAGTGTACCTGAGTGTACTTAGCATGTATGTGGGTGTAAAGCCAAGAATCCACTAGGAAAGAGTCAACCAATTACCTGATGGGAGAGAATGAAGGACCCTGTCTTGGTCTCGAGTTGGACACCCCGCAAGGGATGTCAGACAGTTGCGTGTTGCAGCTTCTGCCGGCCGGGACCTCAGCATCTAGTGTCAGCGTGGAAGCTTCTCCTCTGCCTATCTAGTGATGGTATGGTTCTTTTATACAATAAGGATAGCCTGGGGGTTCCTTACACAATCAATATGTTGTGAGCACAATTATGTAGATGAGCCTAAATCAATACCTGCAATTATGCAAAGTTGTTCTTTTGCCCTAGGATGAAGATGATCATGACTTTTATAGAGTGTATTTTAATCCTGTTATGTACGTCATGTGCAGGGACTTTTCTAAGACTCCTCATGAATAATAAATGAGGCTAGTTTCAAGTAAACCAATCGACATTTATTCAGCACATAACTGGGTAAAAGGTCAGTGCTAGAACTGGTATGCAGAGCAAGGTAGGACAAATGTAGGTAACATGTTGTGTAGCTACCTAGGCCTAGATTGGGGTACATAACAACTCCATCCCAAACCCCCCTCTGCTTCAAGAATGGGCTTCGATGCAGCTTGGGTGCACGACCTGTGAGTTTATTAAACCACCAAAGATGTGAGTACAAATGTTTCTGTGTGCAGTTCTTGTAACGCTTTGGCAGACGCATTTCGGCTGATTGCCTTTACCAATGCTGGTTTCTCATGAAGGGTTCATCAGCTGGGAGTTCTTAAATCCACAAGTGTTGGCTCCTATTGGAGCATGTGTGTTCCCACACAAGTCTCTTAAAAATACAGTGTCCCTTCTTTTTGGCTGCACACTTTTTCTCAAATTCAGCCACTGAATAACAATAAGCAGTTACCTTCTGCAAACGTTAGTTAAGTAACTAGCACTCATGCACATAGTAATGCCCTAACTCACGTCGGCTTACAGGTAACTAAATAGTATCGGCCGACGAATTTCATTCTGGTGGTCTTCTCACAATGGTGGTGTCCCTTCACGCAACAAATACTGCTTCCCCACTCCCCAACGCAAAATGCAAAACATATATATATATATATATATATATATATACATATATATATAATATACATATATATATATATATATATATATATATATATATATATATATATATGTGTGTATATATATTGTAGGAGAGTAGGATCTGCTTCACATGGGTACCCCCACTTTTTGCTGATGCTTCACTGTTTTTCGACCTTAGTCTGGCTGGGGCCCTGCTAATCAGAACCCCAGCCTAGCTGCTTCCTCTCTAAAATGGTTTCCATGTGCCTTAGGCACATCTCTGATTGGAATCTGGAGTGCCCTTATAAGTCCCTAGTATATGGTATACTATGTACCCAGGGCATAGGTACCTCAGAGGCCTACCAGGGGCGGTAGCATGTATTGTGCCAACCTTGGAAGGCCATCCAAATTGACACCACAGGTCTGCTACTGCAGCCTGGGTAAGGTGGTGCATGCACCCCTTACTGTGATATAGGCTACCTATATCACTACATACCTACACACATATAAACCTATAAGTCACTCCTATGGCAGGCCTTATCAATCCTGAAGGTAGAGTGCGTGGTTCCTATGTGAGAGGGTGCCCCTGCATGAGCTGGGCCCCTCTGCAGCGTTCGGAGACCCTTCTCTGATGCTGTTTGTAGTGCAGCCCGACCATATACTCTTAAGCGCATTATAACCTCGCGTTAAATGCTAACTTTGGGATGGCTGCACGGAAACATGTCGTGTTTGGTGTCAAACATCTTGGAACACTACCCCCCCCGCCAGTTCTGGTGGCGGTGGTAGCATTCCACCCTTCTATAGGGAGAGACATGTACACACCGGTATACCCGGTACTGACTTTCCAGAGCCCTGGCATCACAAAATGGATGCCGCTGCCACAGACACGAGTCTGGCCTCCTGCTGCTGACCGAAACTCCGGCAGGGGAGGCCTGGACAATAGGTTTCCTGTCCCAGGGAGGTGTAACCACCTCCCCAGACAGGATAGTGTGTATTGGGGCTGGGCGGGAGCACTCTCTGGTGCTTTGAAGTCATGCACTGGGGGCACATTTGGTGTCCCTGTGCATACCCCAGTTCAAACCGGCTCAGGGGCTTCCAGCCCCTGCTCTGGCATGAAACTGGACAAAGGGAAAGGGGTGTAACCACCCCTCTGCCCTGACCCTCCCATAGGTGGGTCCACAGAGTATGTCCAACCCCCTACCTTAGTATAAGTTTTGGACCCCAGTCCTTAGGACTTTAGATTAACCTGGACGAAACTCTGACACAGAATCCTGGACCTTCGACGTTCTACTTCAAGATTAGAGGACTGAAGAATCTCCCTTGGGGTCAAGGAGTGACTCCCCTGCTTGGCAGGCACCGAAGAAGCAATTGTCCGGTCTGCATCGCTGAAGCTCCCGCCGGACGCCAAAGTCTTTGCATCACCAGAGGTGGATTTCCAGACTTCCCCGAGGCTGCCCTGAGTCCCCAGCAAAGCTGAGGCCTGTAGCTGTCGTGAGTAACGTGGAACCGTGACCCCTGGACACCGATCGCATTTGCAAGTGCATCCTCTTCTGGGTCTCCCACGAAGCTGTGCTTTGGGCTCCGAGTAGCCCCAGCCTCCAGAACCAACTGCACCGAAGATCACTCGCCTCCACTCCACGAGTGTCCTGTGAGCCAGCTCCACGTGCATCGACTCGAGGCTCCTTCGCGGTCACTAATCCGTTGGCTAGTAGGCCCTCCCGAAGGCCAATCTTCTTCTGCTTGGGCACGCCTGGTTGCTCCAGGCGTGCTCTGACTTACCCTCACTGGGTGAGTCCCACAGACCTTGCTTGTCTGCAACATCGTCCTTCTTCCATTTCCACGAGACTTGCCGTTGCCAAAGCTTATTGGGTCCAATCCGGTTGCCGACACCCCTGCAATCGACAGACGTCATGGGACAGCTCGAATCCAGCTCCTGGTCATTGTCGACACCTCCTGGACCTCGTGGCTGAAGAGTCAAGATGACCGTCAACCTACCTGAAGCACTCGACATCGGTGGGCATCTGCTCATCGCCTTCCTGGTCACTGGGTAGTGACCCAGACTCTGTCCCCTCTGCTTTCAGGTTCTTCAAATCTTCGATCCACCTTTGGATCCACCCGAACACTTTCGACTTGGCCGCCAGCAGCACTTTGCAGCAGATCGCCATTGAAAGCGACGACGAAACCCAACCCCGAAAGACATCTATGCACCCGGCTCCCCTGGGTGAGGTAACTCGAGTACTCCGTTGCTCCCGTGGGTATTGGCACTAGAACAGCCTAGTTCTCAAAGGGTTTGCTCCAAGTCCTCCTCTAAGTGTCCCTTTTCTTTTAAATTCCAACCGCGACTTTCCCCATAGAAGTTAACGGAGATTCGCGGCTGTGTTCATACACTGCACGCGTCCCCCGTGGGTCCCCTGTGTCACTACCTTGGGTGGTTCCTTGTGGTCCAAGCACTTCTACAGGCTCTAGGCCCTGTGTCTAGCTCAGTTGTGGTTCTTATACCGTTTTATTGGTATATGGTTTGGTACGCCCCTAGGGCTCAAACGTGTATTTGTGCTATTACTGTAGATAACTAACTTATAACTTATGTACTTTCGAACTCTAGCCTCATAAAGAGACTAGAGGGGTGTGTTTAGCAATAAATACATATATTTTGAATATATACCTGGTGTGGTCCTCTTTCATTTGGTCACTCAAGAGATTATAGACTGGTAAAACAAGCTGCTTTACATTCCTTCAAGACTTGGCCTGAAGGCTGCTCTCCATAGCTACCACTAGGATATCTTTCAATAAAGGTTGTCTTTAACCTATCTCCAATAAGGGGTTGTTTGGACTGGTGCAAGGTGCCCACTATAATTAGTGGACAGCATATGCCAGGCCAACTTCTCACATTGTGTGCAGCGTGTGGGATTCCAGCTTGCTATTGTTTTACCAGATAATCTCAATTGAATTGATCAACTGAAAACCACTAAGGGTACCTAAGGTACATATAAATCAAGTTTAGTATACAGTAAGTTCTACTGAACTTAGAGTTGTGTGTTAAGGGATAGCACACCCTTTCTACAACTCAAGAGAGTTTAGTAGGCCACACTAGAGTAGGTAGTGCATACACCACACCTCACTAGTAATGTCTTCAAAGCCAGGACCCAGTGAGTCCTTGCCAGAAGCCAGTGGGCTTCTTCCCTCCAAGTATGATAAACTCCCATTCTTGGAATTGAGAGCATTATGCAATACTAGGAAGTTGAAGGCAGGCAAAAGTGCCAGCACCCAACACCTCAGGGAGGTGTTACTGGCTGATGATCTCAGCAGGCCCCTAGGGTCTGAAGGGGTAGGCAGAGAGGGTGGGGCAGAAGATGAGGAAGGGGCCAGGGGTGAAGAAACCCAGCCCCCCCCCTCTGAAACTGGCCAGGAAGGTGAAAATGACCTTGTCCTGGAAAACCCAATTCCTCCTGTGGAGGAGGAGGAGGATTAGAATGACCTCCCCTTTGTCCCCCCAGGAAGAATACTGAGTGTGCCCAGAAGGTCTAGATCTCCTTCTCAGGAGTCTAACCACTCTGACACCTCAGTAGGGAACTCTGTCTCCTCTCATAGGAGGGAATCCTCTCATGAAAGGAGAAAGAGATTGCTTCAGTATGAACAAGCCCAGCTTGAGCTCAGAAAACAGCAATTGGCTATAGACAGGGAGTCCCTAGATCTCTATAGAGAGAGAAAAAAGATGGGACTAGAGTCCCATGGTGGCAGCAATTTCCCCAAAGATAGGGAAAGGTCTTATGACCATAGAAACCTGAGCAAGATTGTCCCTCCCTACCAGAGTGTGGATGACATCCACAAATGGATAACTGCTCTGGAGAGGGCCTGTAAAGTACAGAGGGTCCCTCAGGAGCAGTGGGCAGCAATCTTGTGGATCTCCTTTGCAGACAAAGGTAGAGATAAGCTCCTCACTGTTAGAGAGGAGGATGCTGATAATTACAAAGTCTTGAAGAGTGCTCTAATTGATGGGTTTGGCCTAACCACTGAACAATACAGGTTAAAGTTCAGAGATACCCAAAGGCACAGACTCAAGACTGGGTGGACTTTGTTGATTGTTCTGCCAAGGCTCTGGAAGGTTGGTTATTGGGCAGTAAGGTATGTGACTTCACAGGATTGTACAATCTTATCATGAGGGAGCAGATCCTTAACAATTGTCAAAATCAGCTGTTGAATCAGCACCTGGCGGACTCTGATCTGACCTCTCCCCAAGAATTGGGAAAGAAGGCAGACAAATGGGTCAGAACCAGGGTGAGGCAGAAGGTACAGAACCAAGGTGATGACCCTAAGAAGCAAGATTCGAAAAACTCTGATAAGGGTGGGGAGAAGGGTAAAGACCAAAAGTCTTCACAAGGCCCCCAAAAATCTTCTTCAGGTGGGGATTCACAGTCTAACAAGGGAAGAGGCCAAAAGAAACCATGGTGCAAGGTCTGTAAGCAAAAGACCCACTGGACCAGTGATTGCACCAAGTCCAAAGACTCTTCTCCAGCCCCCACCAATGCCCCTAAGGCACCTGCTCCCCCTAGTGCAGTTACAGTTGGTGGTGGGACTACACAAGCCAAGGGTTTAGTAGGGTTGACCCTGGGTAAGGAGATGAGATCTGAACTAGTCAGAGAACTCACTCAGGCTGTCCTAGTCTGTGATGGAGGCATGGATGTGACCTCCTCTGTGAGTCCCAGTAATCTGGGCAAGTACAGGCAACAGCCCTTAATCAATGGAAAAGAGGCTTTGGCATTTAGGGACACAGGGGCAAGTGTCACCATGGTGACACAAGACCTTGTGAATCCTGGGCAGATTATACTTGGTGAAATGTACCAAGTGACCAATGCTAGCAACGTCAGTACAGACCATACTCTGGCAGTTGTTAACTTCTCCTGGGGAGGGGTAACTGGCCTTAAGAAGGTTGTGGTAAGTGCAGACCTACCCGTTGAATGCTTGCTTGGCAATGACTTAGAAACTTCAGCTTGGGCAGAAGTGGAGCTCAGGACCCATGCAGAAATGCTGGGCATCCCTGCAGATGTGTTTGCTGTGACCAGGTCACAAGCCAAAATGTCTAACACTGAACAGGCCTTGGATTCTGGAATAATGGACCAAGTGCCCTCCAAGAAGAGGAGTAGTAGGGTAAAGGCAGTGCCTTCCCCTTGGCTCAGAAGGAAGATCAGTCTCTTGAGGGGGATGATCTCAGTCCTGAGGAAGGAACTGTCCCAGAGGAGCTTGAACCTGACCAGGTTGAGTTCTTGGGGACAGGGGCCCTTCCAGGGCAGATCTGAGCCAGGAGCAGCAGAGCTGCCCCTCTCTTGAACCCCTCAGACAGCAAGCTGCTGCTGAGGCTGCTGGGAAAGCTAGTGGTCCCCATACTGTGTATTGGGATGATGGACTCTTGTACTCAGAGTGTAGAGACCCCAAGCCTGGTTCCACCAGGAGGTTGGTTATACCTCTGAAGTTCAGGGGCTTTCTATTGACCCTAGCCCATGAGATTCCCTTAGCAGGTCACCTGGGCCAGTACAAGACTTGGGACAGAATTGTCCCTCACTTTCACTGGCCCCACATGTCTGAAGACACCAAGGAGTTTTGTCGCTCCTGTGTAACCTGCCAGGCCAGTGGCAAGGCAGGTGGCACTACAAAGGCCCCCCTGATACCACTACCTGTGGTGGGGGTTCCCTTTGAAAGGGTGGGGATTGACATTGTTGATCCCATGGATCCCCAAACAGCATCTGGGCACAGGTTTATCCTGGTGGTAGTGGATCATGCCACCAGGTACCCAGAGGCTATTCCCCTTAGGACCACTACAGCACCTGTGGTGGCAAGAGCCCTCCTGGGAATTTTCTCAAGAGTGGGCTTCCCTAAGGAGGTTGTATCAGACAGGGGTGCTAACTTTATGTCTGGATACTTGAAAGCAATGTGGAAGGAGTGTGGAGTGACTTACAAGTTCACCACACCCTATCACCCACAATGCAATGGTTTAGTTGAGAGATTAAACAAAACCTTGAAGGGCATGATTAAAGGGCTCCCAGAAAAGCTTAGGCGAAGATGGGACATACTCTTGCCCCTGCCTTTTATTTGCATACAGGGAGGTGCCTCAAAAGGGGTTGGCTACAGCCCTTTTGAACTTTTGTTTGGTCACCCTGTCAGGGGTCCATTGTGCTTGGTGAAGGAAGGATGGGAGTTACCTCTCAAGCCCCCAAAGCAAGACATAGTGGACTATGTACTTGGTCTCCGCTCCAGGATGGCTGAGTACATGAAAAAGGCAACTAAAAACCTTGAGGCTAGCCAGGAACTTCAAAAAGCCTGGCATGACCAAAGGCTGTACTGACTGTTTACCAGCCAGGACAGAAGGTGTGGGTGTTGGAGCCAGTGGCCCCAGCAGCTCTCCAAGACAAATGGAGTGGACCCCATACCATTGTTGAACAGAAGGGTGAGGTTACCTATTTAGTGGACCTAGGAACACCCAGGAGTCCCCACAGGGTTCTCCATGTCAACAGGTTAAAACCATATGTGGACAGGGCAGACATGGGCTTGCTCATGGCTACTGATGAGGACAGGAGGAAGAGAGTGACCCACTCCCTGACCTGCTCTCACAGAACCCTGATGATGGGTCAGTGGATGGTGTAGCCTTGGCAGGCAGCCTCACTGCCCAGCAGCAAACTGATTGCAGACAGGTGCTCAATCAGTTCAGACACATATTCTCACTGACACCCAGTCAGACTACCTGGTGCACTCATGAAGTGGACACTGGAGACAGTCTGCCTATTAAAAATAAGATTAATAGGCAACCTGACCATGTCAGGGACTGTATCAGGACAGAAGTCCAGAAGATGTTGGATTTGGGAGTTATTGAACCCTCAGATAGCCCTTGGGCTAGTCCAGTGGTCCTTGTGCCAAAACCTCACACCAATGGTGGGAAAAGAGAGATGAGGTTTTGTGTGGACTACAGGGGTCTCAATGCAGTCACTAGGACTGATGCCCATCCAATACCTAGGGCAGATGAGCTAATAGACACTTTGGCCTCAGCCAAGTATCTAAGCACATTTGACCTGACAGCTGGCTACTGGCAGATCAGACTAGCTGACGATGCAAAGCCAAAGACAGCATTCTCAACCCCTAGTGGGCATTATCAATTTGTGGTGATGCCCTTTGGTCTGAAGAATGCACCTGCCACTTTTCAGAGGTTGGTGAATACAGTCCTTACAGGTCTGGAAGCCTATAGTGCAGCATATCTAGATGATATTGCTGTCTTTAGCTCCACCTGGGAGGATCACCTGGTCCACCTCAGAAATGTTTTGCAGGCCCTGCAGAAAGCAGGCCTGACTATCAAGGCCACCAAGTGCCAGATAGGGCAGAGTCAGGTTGTGTACCTGGGCCACCTTGTGGGTGGAGGCCAGGTTCAACGACTGCAGAGCAAGATCCAAACCATCATGGACTGGACTGCTCCAACTACCCAGACTCAGGTGAGAGCCTTTTTAGGCCTGACTGGGTACTATAGGAGATTTGTCAAGGGGTATGGATCAATAGTGACACCCCTGAATGACTTAACTTCCAAGAAAATGCCCAAAAAGGTTCAGTGGACAGTTAGCTGTCAAAAGGCATTTGATGACCTAAAGCAGGCCATGTGCACTGCTCCCATTCTACAGAGTCCTGATTACTCGTAGAAGTTCATTGTCCAAACAGATGCATCTAAATTGGGGGTAGGGGCTGTACTGTCACAATTGAATAATGAAGGTCAGGATCAGCCAGTAGCTTTTATTAGCAGAAGGCTGACCCCTAGAGAGAAACGTTGGTCAGCCATTGAGAGGGAGGCCTTTGCTGTGGTCTGGGCTCTGAAGAAGTTGAGGCCATACTTGTTTGGTACTCACTTCCTTGTTCAAACAGACCATAAGCCCCTCTTATGGCTAAAACAAATGAAGGGTGAAAACCCCAAACTGCTTAGGTGGTCCATTTCCCTACAGGGGATGGACTTCACAGTGGAACATAGACCTGGGAGTAACCATGCCAATGCAGATGGACTCTCTAGGAACTTCCACTTAGAACATGAAGACTTAACTGGGCAAGGTTAGTTTAATGTCCCTACGTTTGGGGGGGTTGTGTAGGAGAGTAGGATCTGCTTCACATGGGTACCCCCACTTTTGCTGATGCTTCACTGTTTTTCGACCTTAGTCTGGCTGGGGCCCTGCTAATCAGAACCCCAGCCTAGCTGCTTCCTCTCTAAAATGGTTTCCATGTGCCTTAGGCACATCTCTGATTGGAATCTGGAGTGCCCTTATAAGTCCCTAGTATATGGTATACTATGTACCCAGGGCATAGGTACCTCAGAGGCCTACCAGGGGCTGCAGCATGTATTGTGCCACTCCTGGAAGGCCATCCAAAATGACACCACAGGTCTGCTACTGCAGCCTGGGTAAGGTGGTGCATGCACCCCTTACTGTGATATAGGCTACCTATATCACTACATACCTACAAACATATAAATCTATAAGTCACTCCTATGGCAGGCCTTATCAATCCTGAAGGCAGAGTGCGTGGTTCCTATGTGAGAGGGTGCCCCTGCATGAGCTGGGCCCCTCTGCAGCGTTTGGAGACCCTTCTCTGATGCTGTTTGTAGTGCAGCCCGACCATATACTCTTAAGCGCATTATAACCTCGCGTTAAATGCTAACTTTGGGATGGCTGCACGGAAACATGTCGTGTTTGGTGTCAAACATCTTGGAATACTACCCCCCGCCAGTTCTGGTGGCGGGGGTAGCATTCCACCCTTCTAGAGGGAGAGACATGTACACACCGGTATACCCGGTACTGACTTTCCAGAGCCCTGGCATCACAAAATGGATGCCGCTGCCACAGACACGAGTCTGGCCTCCTGCTGCTGACCGAAACTCCGGCAGGGGAGGCCTGGACAATAGGTTTCCTGTCCCAGGGAAGTGTAACCACCTCCCCAGACAGGATAGTGTGTATTGGGGCTGGGCGGGAGCACTCTCTGGTGCTTTGAAGTCCTGCACTGGGGGCACATTTGGTGTCCCTGTGCATACCCCAGTTCAAACCAGCTCAGGGGCTTCCAGCCCCTGCTCTGGCGCGAAACTGGACAAAGGGAAAGGGGTGTAACCACCCCTCTGCCCTGACCCTCCCATAGGTGGGTCCACAGAGTATGTCCAACCCCCTACCTTAGTATAAGTTTTGGACCCCAGTCCTTAGGACTTTAGATTAACCTGGTCGAAACTCTGACACAGAATCCTGGACCTTCGACGCTCTACTTCAAGATTAGAGGACTGAAGAATCTCCCTTGGGGTCAAGGAGTGACTCCCCTGCTTGGCAGGCACCAAAGAAGCAATTGTCCGGTCTGCATCGCTGAAGCTCCCGCCGGACGCCAAAGTCTTTGCATCACCAGAGGTGGATTTTCGGACTTCCCCGAGGCTGCCCTGAGTCCCCAGCAAAGCTGAGGCCCGTAGCTGTCGTGGGTAACGTGGAACCGTGACCCCTGGACACCGATCGCATTTGCAAGTGCATCCTCTTGTGGGTCTCCCACGAAGTCGTGCTTTGGGCTCCAAATAGCCCCAGCCTCCAGCACTAACTGCACCGAAGATCACTGGCCTCCACTCCACAAGTGTCCTGTGAGCCAGTTCCACGTGCATCGACTCGAGGCTCCTTTGCGGTTGCTAGTCCATTGGCTAGTAGGCCGTCCCGAAGGCCAATCTTCTTCTGCTTGGGCTCCCTGGTTGCTCCAGGCGTGCCCTGACTTACCCTTGCTGGGTGAGTCCCACAGACCTTGCTGGTCTGCAACATCCTCCTTCTTCCATTTCCATGAGACTTGCCGTTGCCAAGGCTTGTTGGGTCCAATCCGGTCGCCGACACCCCTGCTATCGACAAACTTTGTGGTACAGCTCGAATCCAGCTCCTGGTTGTCGTCAACACCTCCTGGACCTCGTGGCTGAAGAGTCAAGACGACCGTCAACCTACCTGAAGCACTCGACATCGGTGGGCATCTGCTCATCGCCTTCCTGGTCACTGGGTAGTGACCCAGACTCTGTCCCCTCTGCTTTCAGGTTCTTCAAATCTTCGATCCACCTTTGGATCCACCCGAACACTTTCGACTTGGCCGCCAGCAGCACTTTGCAGCAGATCGCCATTGAAAGCGACGACAAAACCCGACCCCGAAAGACACCTATGCACCCGGCTCCCTGGGTGAGGTAACTCGAGTACTCCGGTACTCCGTGGGTATTGACACTAGAACAGCCTAGTTCTCAAAGGGTTTGCTCCAAGTCCTCCTCTAAGTGTCCCTTTTCTTTAAATTCCAACCGCGACTTTCCCCATAGAAGTTAACGGCGATTTGCGGCTGTGTTCATACACTGCACGCGTCTCCCGTGGGTCCCCTGTGTCACTACCTTGGGTGGTTCCTTCTGGTCCAAGCACTTCTACAGGCTCTAGGCCCTGTGTCTAGCCCAGTCGTGGTTCTTATACCACTTTATTGGTATATGGTTTGGTACGCCCCTAGGGCTCAAACGTGTATTTGTGCTATTACTGTAGATAACTAACTTATAACTTATGTACTTCGAACTCTAGCCTCATAAAGAGACTAGAGGGGTGTGTTTAGCAATAAATACATATATTTTGAATATATACCTGGTGTGGTCCTCTTTCATTTGGTCACTCAAGAGATTATAGACTGGTAAAACAAGCTGCTTTACATTCCTTCAAGGCTTAGCCTGAAGGCTGCTCTCCATAGCTACCACTAGGATAGCTTTCAATAAAGGTTGTCTTTAACCTATCTCCAATAAGGGGTTGTTTGGACTGGTGCAAGGTGCCCACTATAATTAGTGGACAGCATATGCCAGGCCAACTTCTCACATATATTATCTACTGGCGGTCGCCTGTAGATAGTTATAGTTAGGACCTAGTTTACATAGGAAAAGCGTTTTTTGTTTTCCCAATAACTTTGGCGCCGGATGACGAATCATTGCAAAATTTTCAAAACTAGTGGGGCGCTCGGGTCAGCTCCTGTCTTGAAAGTTTCGGCGTGATTCGGCAAGCGGGGGCAGAGAAAAAAGGGGGGTCCCAAAACGTGTTTTCTCCATGTTAATTCCCATAGAAAACTTTAGACATGGCTACAGCCCGAACTGCTGAACGGAAGTACACCAAATTTGGCAAAAAGGTAGTGCTTGTTTCAGAAAGCGCCCTTTTTTTTTAAATGGTGTAAATCCGTTCAGTAGTTGCGGAGAAAATCAAAAAATAGAGGGCAAAAAATCAATTTCCCATAGGAAACTTTAGACACGGTTACAGCCAAAACTGCTGAACGGAATTACACCAAATTTGGCATAAAGGTAGTGCTTGGTTCAGAAAGCGCCCTTTTTTTTAAATGGTGTAAATCCGTTAAGTAGTTCCTGAGAAATTCAAAAAATAAAAGTTTCGATATCTATGGCCGCGGTGGATCCGCGCACCCTCCCGATCACGAGCTTCATGCTAATTGGCTGTCAACACTCCAAACTAGGAAGTGTTGGCAGCCATCTTGTGCCTCGGTAACTAATGCGCAAAACAAGAAAAGGGGGCAGGGTAGAAACACCATGACCCCTAGGGCTGCTCAGGGGGTCCCACAAGGACCTCCAGGGCCCAAAAAAGCATTTTTTTTTTAAATCAACAAAATCCGCGCCGGATCCGGCCGCGGAAAAAAAAAAACGAAGCGCGGGCTCCCGCCCTTGTTTAATTGAAGCCCCGGGTGGGCCAGGTCCCGGGGGCAGTAAAATGTGTGGGGGGGCCCCAATCCCCTCACACTGCCCCGGGGACCGCCACCCCCGGGGCTTTGCAACAATATTTGCGGGGGGCACACGGCCCCCCCACAGCCCCGGGGACCGCCACCCCCAGGGCTTGTTTTTTTAGAGTTTGGGGGGCCTCTAAGGCCCAGGGACCGCCACCCCCCGGGGCTTTGATCAATTATAATCACGGGGGTACACTGCCCCCCCACAGCCCCGGGGACCGCCACCCCCTGGGGCTTCTTTTTAAAAAAAATATATATACCTGTGTGGGGGGGCTCGAGCCCCCCCACACGCCCGGGGACCTCCACCTCCCCAGGGCACTAATATTTAAATTTGGGGGTCCGTAACGGACCCCCGAGCCCCGGGGACCACCACCTCCCCAGGGCTGTGCAAGTGAAGGGAGGGGCCTGTGATGGCCCTAGGGACCGCCACCCCCCAGGGCCGGCTCCTGCAGTGTCCCGGGGTGCCCACAGAGCTGCGTTGCAGAGAGATGTAAAAGGGGCGTGGCCTCAGACCACCTCTCTGCAACACAGGCCTGTGGCGCTTACTGGAAGTACCTGGTGGGCTAGTTGGGCCCCAGGGACCCTCAGGATTCAAGGTGACCTAATACCCCAACTTAAAACGCGCCACAGGGCGCGATTGCACTGTGGTGAAGGGAGGGGGCGGGGCCTCAGGTGACATGTGTGCAAACACGCCCTGTGGCGCATTTTAAGTTGGGGAATTAATTCCCCTTGAATCCTGAGGGACCCTGGGGGCCTACTAGCCCACCAGGTACCTCCAGTGCGCACCACAGGGCTGCGTTGCAGAGAGGTGGTCCAGGCCACGCCCCTTTTTACACCTATGTGCAACGCAGCTGTGTGGCGCTTACAGGAGGTTCCTAGTCAGCTAGTTGGACCCCAGGGACACTCAGGATTCAAGGGGACTTAATCTCCCAACTTAAAACGGCCACAGGGCTTGTTTGCACACATGTCACCTCAGGCCCCCCCTCCCTTCACCACTGTGCAAACGTGCCCCGGGGCGCATTTTAAGAGGAAGTTTTAATCCCCCTGCCCTATTATGTACTAGGGCCTTACAGAGGAGGTCATGCTAATGACAGGGGTACCCCAACGCATAGTGTTCCCTAGTGTATGGAGGTGTTTTCACTGTATTCTAAGTGTCTTTTAGGATAGCACTGGCTCTAGGCCTGCTTAGTCCGAGTCAGTTACCACCAGTACCCGTCTGAAAAAGTTGTGGGCACAGGATGATTTTGCAACAAGGCCTCTTTCTGCTCCTCTGTTGGTTCTTTCTGCACATGTCTTGCTTCTTCCTGCTCTTTTCTTCGTCTTTGTGGACTTCTGTTGCTTCTTTCTGCATTTCTTTTGCTTCTTTCTGTGCGTTTTTCTTCTTTCTTCACATGTCCTACCTCTGTCGGCATAGTTAGAAACTAGCATTTAAAAACCTTTGAAATTCACTTAAAAACCATAGGTTTCAGGCACGTTATAGTTAGAAATTAGCATTTAAAAAACCTTTGAAATTCACTGAAAAAATCATAGGTTTCAGACACGTTATAGTTAGAAATTAGCATTTAAAAAACCTTTGAAATTCACTGAAAAAACCATAGGTTTCAGGCACGTTATAGTTAGAAATTAGCATTTAAAAAACCTTAGAAATTCACTGAAAAAACCATAGGTTTTAGGAACAGGTATAGTTAGTTGGACATTTCACTCATTACAAAACCAGTGAAAATCCCCCGTTATAGTTAGTTCAGCTAACTATAACTTGCGCCCCCGCAATGCACTGCTGATGACGTCACATATTACATCACTCATGACATGGTTAGTGACATCACTGATGACATCACTGATGACATCTCAAATGACATCACTGATGACATCACTGATGACATCATCCATGTGATAATTTGATGCATCTTCTCACACCCTAATATAACCTTTGATACACCCACTCTAAATTACAGACTGCCATTCTCAAAACCATAGACACTCCAACACCAATAACTACATACCCACTCACTGATTCTTAGGTCTACACACACATCCACTCACTGACCCGTACAGTCACTCATTCTTACGGTCACTCAGTACAGGACTATCATATGCACTCATACACCTACATAGACACTCACACACCGCCACTCATCCATAGAGGTACTCACACACCTAGTCAGTCATGCAAATAATTAATCACACTGCCATTTACTCACCTATACAGTTATACATACACCAGCTCACTTACTCATACAAATACTAGCACATTCTTACGCTCTTATACAATCACTGATACAAGTACACACTCATCCATACAGCCACTCTCACAATCACACACTCTCACTTATAGCCATTTATATACTCCAACACACATATATACTGCCTTTCACATATGTAGTTACTCACACATGTACCACTGAGATATACATTCACTCACTAACACACCCATACACATACACACCCACCCATACAGTCCATCACAGATGCACTCTTGAAACCATGCACCCAGTGAATCACCCACTCACACATCTATGCACAGAGTCACACACACCCCACCCACACAAACACTCAGGCACCCATACAGATATTCAGACAACCAATCAATAACGCATGTAGACACTCATGTAGCTATTCACAAACCCATGCAGCCTCTTACACACCAAAAGACAGACAGATACAGACATTCACACAGTTTAGTCACTAACCCATGCATTCAGTAAGATACGTTTAATCACTCACTTATAGAGTCAGTCACGCACCTACTAAATCATCCATTCAGACACTTATACATCCACTTATTCTTCAATACGCCTTTCCCTATATATATTAAACATATTTAAACTTTACAGAAACACACAGTCACTGGATGATGTTATCAGTGATGTCTTTTGAGATGTCATCAGTGATGTCATCAGTGATGTCACTGACCATGTCATGAGTGATGTAATATGTGACGTCATCAGCAGTGCATTGCGGGGCGCGAGTTATAGTTAGCTGAACTAACTTAAACGGGGAATTTCACTGGTTTTGTATGAGTGAAATGTCCAACTAACTATAACTGTCCCTAAAACCTATGGTTTTTTCAGTGAATTTCTAAGGTTTTTTAAATGATAATTTCTAACTATAACGTGCCTGAAACCTATGGTTTTTTCAGTGAATATATATATACATATATAATATTTTAAATTTAACAAATAATAATGATATTATATATATTTAAACAACATTAAAAATAATAAAATCTGGGATTAATACCTATTCTGTACCCACTTCGGTCTGTGCAGGAGTAGAGAAAGTGTTGGACATCAGATAGGTAACATTTACTATACCCACTCCAGTCTTTACAATAGCAGGGAAAGCTTTAAACTCCGTAGGGGTAACATTTACTATTCCCACTCTAGTCTGTGCAACAGTAGGGAAAGCGCTGGACCTCTGGGAGGTAATATTTACTATTCCCACTCTAGTCTGTGCAACAGTAGGGAAAGTGTTGGACTCCAGAGGGGTGAAACTATTCCCACTCTAGCCTGTGCAACAATGGGAAAAGCATTGGACTCCAGAAGAGTAACATTTACTATACCCACTCTAATCTGTGTAAAAGTAGGGGAAGCGTTGGACTCCGGAGGGGTACATTTACTACTCGCACTCCAGTCTGTGCACCTGTAGGCAAAGCATTGGAGCTCAGAAGGGTAACATGTACTATTCCCACTTCAGTCTGTGCAACAGTAGGGGAAGCGTTGAACTTCAGAGAGGTAACATTTGCTATTGTCACTCCAGTCTATTCAACAGTAGGGAAGGTACTTCACTTCAAACACATATCATATATGAAACATAATTTAAATTTTTTTTTAAACTCTTAAGGTATACTTTATTAATTATCCAAACAAAATTATATAAAAAAACACAACTAAACAATAAACATAACTAATAACCAATTTATTACTAATTAATTATCAATCAAATCAAATTGGCCATTATTTATTATATAATTAACTTACAACACTATGCCCACACAATCTCAGCAGCCCACACTTAAAATATAACTTAAAGAAACAATTGTAGCACAATTAACATAAGTAATAGCTAATTAAATATTAATTAATCAATATGTATTAATTAATCAATCAATTAAAAAGTATTAATTAATCAATGATTTGGCTATTTATTAATTAACATATTAATTAATAATTAACTTCCTGCCCTATACCACTACAAACCCAAGAACCCACGCCTAACAAATAACTTAAAAAATTATTGTTACAAAATGTACCTAATTAATACTCAATTGAATAATTATTAATGCATTCTTAATGAACTGCCAATTAAATATTACTTATTTGCCTTCCCACCCTACAAACCCCTACAAACCAAGCAACCAGCACCTAACAAGTAACTTAAAGAATATAATTATTTCACTATTAACATAATTAATAATCAATTAAATTATCAATAATAAAGTAATCGTTGATTATTTATTAATTACTCTTAATTGACTTACCACCCTACTCCCCACAAACCTAACAACCTGCTATGAAAATATAAATTAGTAATATAATTAAATTAAAATTATAAATCACAATATTGCAACTATATTTAAAAATATTATTAACAATTATACAAACAATAACTCAAAGAATTCATATATAAACAATGTTTATAGCAATGATATTATTGAAAACAATATTACTCGATATTCTTGACAATTATATTTCTTTACGATGATATTGTTGTGTCACAATATTTTATTTTCTGATATTTCTGCATTCAATATATCCAACTCAATATTTTGTCCAAACACCATGGCAAATACAACATTGAGGCTTTCCGCATGCAGACTGAGACATCCTTGACTAGCAAGTCTTCGATTGCTCTTATTTTTCCTACTTGAAAAAATATCAAAATTCAATGCCATCTCAAGGACTTCTTCGACCCTGGGTAATGCATTATCCATTTGTCAACTAAATCAAACCTTTGCAATGCCAAACAACATAGACTTATATATTAAACTTTGAGAAATGTGGCCATGCAAAAATGCCAAAAGCTTAAGTCGTAAGGTGTCTGCCAACCAAATAGTACCAAAAGGAAGTTTAAACAATGATTGGAAAAGTTATTTCTTTTGTGCTTCGATCTAGAATTTGTTTCTCTTGCAACATCATTTTACCTATAATTTAGTGACTAACATGTCTGGCCCCCTCAATATATGAAAGACATAGGAAGTGGGACTTAGTGGATGTTTAATGGAACAATGTGCATACTAAGATAAGAATGTACACCAGCACTGGACATTGTAGCTCTAATTGCTGGATATTCTTGAGAAAATAAAATCCCCTTCATATCTGGCATTCGTGCAGCAACAGCGAAAAGCAAAGTACTGCCCCTACGACTTTTGCTATTCTATGAAATATGATATTTAAACATCCTGCCCTGCCTTCTCCCTTCTCTCCTCTTTCAATGTGTACACTTCTATGGCTGGACAGTGACCTCTGGCTCTGCTGTGCCAGAGAAATGGAAGAAGAAGACAGGAGATAGGAGAAGGACAGAGATACAGGGAGAGAAAAATATAGCAAGGCAGGTGAAGATGGAGGTGGGAGATAGGGACAGAGATGAGGTAGATAGTTGGTGAGGAAGATGGAGATGTCAGGTGAATAGAGAGAAGTTAGGTAACCATGTAGAAAAAATTTAAATGTAAAAGGAGAAAAAGATAAAGAATGAAAAATAGAGCAATCGATAAGGTTTTACAGATTGTCAAAGGGAGCTAAATATAGGGAGAGGGATTGAGGGATTTCTTGTGAGAGGGAGAGCTAAGCTAAGCATCAGAGCAAGAGAGAGCTAAGGTAGAAAGAGAAGTGAGTTAGAAGAAGAGAGAACTAATCAGGCACAGAGGCAAAATAGTGAGAGAAGTAAACAGAGATGCAATTTAGCTAGAGTGGTGAGGTAGTGCAGCAAAATGAGAAGTGAGGTATAGGAATAGAGGCCAGGTAAGTGAATAGGAAGATGAAGGGAGTGGTAGAAAAAGGGGGACAACGAGTAGAAAGAGAAATGAGGTGCAGTGAGAAAAGGGGATGATGTAGAGAAAGAAATGTGAGGTTGATACAGTGATAAAGGGGAGATAAGGGAGAGAGAACTATTGGTGAGGTGGCCTTGCCTGGCTTGATAAATTTGCCTTAAGAGTTGTGTCTCTCTTGCATCACGGTGTGTGGTGCAAGAGCTACTCAAATCTTTGATAAATATGGCCCTCACTGTCTTTAGAATGTCCAAGCGCTTTAAGAGGGGGGGCGTGGATGGTGGTGGCACTGAGCAACCTCCACCTTTGCCCTAGCCTTAAAAGGCTCTGCAAAAAGGAGTTCAACATTTGTTTCAGAAAACTATACAAGTCCGTAACATTACAAATAATGCATTAACCAAATATGTTCCAGCCTGGTCTAAGTGTAATTTAAAATCTATAGGTGAACAGCCAAGATCTGTCGGTGTCACAACACACATAGCTTAGACCGTCAACCCTGGTCTTCTTACTCTGTTACCACTCTCAGTAACGTTAGCACCTCTTTAGGCTAATTTAAATGCCTTTCTATCACAGCCAAATTCGTGATAAATCTAACGCCCCATTCCCAAGCAGGTGCTAACAGCCCATAACACCAGTTTACCTGCGAAAGCAGTCACAGAAAACATCGCCACAGATGACCCCGGCAACTAACGCTAATGAGATGCAGAGTAGGCTTTCCCGTGCAAAAATCCGCTACAACACCACTCCACAACATTCTCAACGACCAGCCCGATCGGCGATAAGACCACAAAACATGCGATAAGGCGCGTTAGCAGCAGGAAATTAACACCTGCTCCTTCCTGGTGCAAAGTTGGACGACAACCGGCACCAGACAAGGGAGAACAGCCCATAGCCACACCTGAAGAACAACAGATGCCCTGGAGCAAAGAACCATGCCGCCCGAGCCCCAATAGGTCAACAACACCCACCGCCACCACCCCCACCACCACCCCCCCCGGGCCCTACCCCAGGCACCCCCCACATCCCCTCCCTAGGACAAAGATATTGCACATCAACTCCACAAAACCATGACCCAAACAAATCGCCTAAAGTCGCAACATCACAACACTCAACATACATGTGTGGTCGGAAAAGAGGGAAATCATACATCCATATCATAACATCCAAATAACACGCTTATTACAGAACAAAACAAAAACAGAAAATCAGAAGAGGCATGGCGGGTCGTCCCACGACATCCTGCAAGTCACAGCCTGCAAAACAGAAATCTGTATAAGAAGGAGTGCTATGCGCACATCAAATCACAGAGAGAGAGAGCGAAAGAGAGAGGGAGAGAGTGAGAGAGGGAGAGAGAAAGAGAGAGGGAGAGAGAGGGAGAGAGGGAGAGAGAAAGAGAGAGGGAGAGAGAGGGAGAGAGGGAGGGAGAAAGAGAGAGAGAGAGAGAGAGAAAAAGAGGGCGAGAGAGGGAGAGAGAGGGAGAGAGGGAGGGAGAGAAAGAGAGAGGGAGAGAGAGGGAGAGAAAGGGAGAGAGAGGGAGAGAGAGGGAGAGAGGGAGGGAGGGAGAAAGAGAGAGAGACAGAGAGAGAGAGGGAGAGAGAGGGAGAGAGGGAGGGAGAGAGAGGGAGAGAGAGGGAGGGAGAGTGAGAGAGAGAAAGAGAGGGAGAGAGAGTGCTGACACTGCGGACCTATGCCCCACTGCTCACCTGCTGCCACCGGTGTGTCTCCAACCACGTGCCCGGATTCACAGCAGTCCCCCAGGTCCCTCATCTGAAACAGTTTCCAGAGACATGAATGTCAGAGCCCATACAGTTGCACACGCCACCATCGCTTGCCGGCCCCTGCACACACAGGCTGCTGCACCCCAGCCCCACCCGCCGTCCAGCGGTGAATGCCCGCCCCTGCGCAACCAGGCCTCATTACTCACCTTCCGCCATCGGCGTGTCTCCAAGAGGGCCCACCATGTTCCGGAGGGATCTCCAAGCCCGGGGCCCGTGACCATGGCACCCTCCACATCATGCAGCCCCGCGGGCCACCAGGTCACACACATATTGCTGGGTCTTGATATCGCAATGGCAGAGACCACATCTGTGGACACGGCATCATCGCAGGCTGCACACCCGCTCAGCGCTTGAGGTGTCACTGTGAACCACAACGCAACGCCACGTGGCGGGAGGCCCGCCCTGCCCTTGCCCAGGCCCACACTGCGGCCCAGCAGGTCTCACACAAAACCATGCCAGTCCGGACCGCCAGGACGGTGCATCATCGCAGGCTGCACACCCGCTCAGCATTCCAGGGGCCCCTATCTCACTGCACCGCAAGACACCGTCCCGTGGCGGGGTGCCTGTGCCTGCCGCAGTGTATCCGGTGCCACCAAGTCTGTGCCCCACTAGCTATGGACCCTTAATGATTTAGTCCCGTTGTGCGGATGCAATCATGTCACCCCCGGCACTGGGCAATGTGAGGTGGCAGGGCCCTAGGCCCACATGCGTAGATGGGAACTACACGGAGACACCCAGTTGTAGAGTTGAAATGGTGTCCAGCACGTGTGCCAGGCCCTTTTTATTGGGAGGGTCACATGTCCTGTGATGCCTGTGCTGGATGGGTGTGGTCTGGGTGTACACCAGCCGTGAGGGAGTGGCTGTGGCATGCTGACAACTAGACCTGTGAGCTGCAGATCCCTGCAGTGCAGAGCTGGGACATGTAGCGTTGTCGACCCCCCCTGTGTGCGTAAGCGGAGTGGGCTGCCCTTGCGTATGCCAGTCCAGCGTAATGGTGTGAACAATGACCCCGGGGTTCTGGGCGTGGTTCCGTCCTGGGCTGGACAAGGAAGTGACTAATGGATGTGTCTCTGTTGAAGTGTCGGCAACCCCCGGCCCGCAACGGAAATGTGCCACCCAGTGACAAAAGTCCCACAACATGGGCAACATGGACGTAAGGGGGAATCACTGACCCTACATTCATCCACACTTCCACACTTGAATGATCATAGACATAACACATCTGTGTGAATATGAATGTTTATTGCACATTCAAGGGAGTGTTGCAGCGGGAGCAGTACAGGGCCATGCCAACACCACTTCACATTGTCGGCCCATGTAGGGCCAGCCAGAGTCCTTCAGGGAGTGACCTGTACATCAGGAGAGGAGGAGTTCAGTCCGCAGCCTGATAGCTGTGTCACTGGTGAGCAAACAGAATATGGCAGTCCATGTCGGGGTCCGAGGTGTGTGTTGCAGAGTGCATCGGGGGACAGTGGAAGGTGATGATGCAGAGGGCAGAACCAAGCAGAAACAGGCCGCATGGCTGAGAGGTATGCTACTGGGTCCTTCAGACCACAAAGGCAGATTCATCCGCATCTTTGTCCGCTGCTGTTGCCTGTCCCTCACATGTGGGTGGTGGTGTTATGTCTCCAGCATTGTGTGGCACTGACACATCAGGGGCCGGAGATGTGGATGGGGTGGTAGCAGCAGCATGCATCAGCGCAAGGCCTTGTGGCAGCAAAGCCATGAGGAGGGTCTTAATGGCATGGAGGGACCCAGCTAGATCTCGCTGGTTTGCAGCCGTGGCAGCCGCTCTTTCCGCCTGCGTCCATTCCATGATCCTCCGCATGTGTCCCAACTCCCGGGTGAGCTCGCTGGAGGCACTCTGGCTTGATAGTCATTCCTGTCGCAGAGTCAGGACTCTAGCGATGTCAGCCATGGTTCGCTGGAGAGCATGGAGCGGACTGTGGGTGATCGTTAGGGACTGTGAGTGATCCCTGATGGGACTTAGACACCCACGTATGGCGTCTAGTTTGGCTGCCAAGCGGTCAAAGCCCACCTGCACCTGTTCAGCCAGCTTCTCCTGGCACCCCAACACACGGCGTTGGAAGGCCATGTGTTCGTCGTGGGGGTCCTGGGAAGCAGCCGTGGTGGTGGGTGCTGCCTGCTGTGTGTACTGTGCAGGGGGTGGGTTCTCCTCGTGGCAGCTGGGCTGCCCTGCTCCTGGAAGTGGGCTGCGTAGTCTCCACGAGCTATTGGAGGGCGTCGGAGTCGAAGGTGTGGTGGTCCTCTTCATCATCAGAGAAGAGAGGTTCGGACTGCTCTGCAGGAGGTGTTGGATTTCCCCCTGCAATGTGAAGGGGAGATGCAGTTTAACATCGTGCTCACATGTATGTTGACGCATTGTCCATGTTTGCATTCAGACTGCATGACAGTGTACATTGTGACTGTTTGGGGGGAGCTGCCTATTTGATGCGGGACAGTGGACATTCCGACTACATCACGGATGTGTGTTTGTACTTGTACATAGTCAACTCACGTTTCCCTGCAGTGCCAAATGTGATTGGCCAGTTTCTAGGCACATGCAGCACCAGTTGTGTCCTCTGTTCTGTTGTGGACGTGTTGCGGTTTGTACCACATCGTTGTCAATGTTGATGTGCTCTGCATGTAATGTGTGGTACCGCATTTTGGGGGAGTCGCCCCTGCTGGTCTGTTTTGCTGCCCCTTATCCCTTACATGCGGTGTGCTTCTGGCTTCTGTGCTTATGCGGTGCTGAGATGTTGCATACCTGTGTGCATTGGTCTCTTGGTGGGAGTTGGGGGTCTGGGGCATGGTTTGTACGCAGATGTGCTGTGCTTACTTGTGCATGTGTGCCATATTGCCCATCTCCCCCGTCACCACAGTCCCTGGTGGTTACTCACCCTGTTGCTGTTGTGTCCGGTCATGTTGAGCAGTGTCCGGTCCCCCCACTCCTGCCACCGTCTCCCCACTGATGACTGTGGAGACCATTTCCTCCATCTCGTCCAGCTCCTCCTGTGTCGCTGGACTCCCACCTCCAGTCTGCATTGCTGCCTTCAGGTTGTTTGCGAGTTTCAGCTTGGTTTTGCGCTTCACATCATTCCAGCGCCTCTTGACCTCGTCCATTGTCCTCTTCAGCACTCCGACTGCATTCACCTTGTCCACGATGGTCTGCCATATTCCATTTTTAGTTGCCAGTGACACGGTGGAGGTGACGAACAGTAGTTGATGGTGTTCTATCACCTCCGTTATCAGGATCCTGTTTTCCTGCGGACTGAACCGCTTCTTCCGACTCTTCTTGTCCTTGCCCTTCCCTGACCCCGAGGTCCCAGGCTGGTCCTCCGTGGGGCTTTTGGGGTTCTGGTTGTCCTCTGTGCTTGCTCCGGGTGCCTCCATTGTGCTTCGCTGTTGTTTGTCTTTTTTTTTTTTCTATTTTTATAGTGCATTTTCCCGCATGACGCGTGGGAATTGCAGGCCTGTGGCTGCTTTTCGCAGATTTTTGTATCGCTATTGGCGTCATCACTACTATTTTGCCGTTGGGGTTTCGCGTTTTTGCGGCGTCGCGTTGCTTTTAACGCATTTGTTTGTCGCGTTCTCGTGTGTCTATCGCATGGGTACTCACAAACTTTCTCTTGGGGGCCAAATTTACAGTGTGGTTTGTGGCAGAGGGCCGCACCGGTTGGGGCGGGGCCAGTGGGGGAGGGGGCGGGGCTAGAGCAAAAAAAAACTGTGACCATGAAGTTGAACACAGGCCCCTGCAGCGGACGCCTTCGTCCACTGAGCCACCAGACCCGGCATACACACATCTCTCTCTCTATCTATCTCTCTCTCTGTCTCTCCCTCCCTCTCTCTATCTCTCCCTCCCTCTATCTCTCCCTCCCTCTATCTCTCCCTCCCTCTCTCTCTCCGTCTCCCTCCCTCTCTCTGTCTCTCTCTCTCTCCCTCTCTCCCTCTCTCCCTCTCTCTCTCTGTCTCCCTCTGTCTCACTCACTCTGTTTGTCTCCCTCTCTCTCTGTCTCCCTCTCTCTCTCTGTCTCCCTCCCTCTCTCTGTCTCCCTCTCCCTCTGTCTCTCTGTCTCCCTCTGTCTCACTCACTCTGTTTGTCTCCCTCTCTCTCTGTCTCCCTCCCTCTCTCTCTCTGTCTCCCTCCCTCTCTCTGTCTCCCTCTCTGTCTCCCTCTATCTGTCGCCCTCCTCCCTCTGTCTGTCTCCCTCTGTCACCCTCCTCCCTCTCTCTGTCTCCCTCTGTCTGTCTCTCTCTCTCCCTCCCTCTCTGTCTCCCTCTCTCTGTCTCCCCCCTCTCTCTCCCTCTGCCTCCCTCTGTCTGTCTCTCTCTATCTGTCTCCCCCCCTCTGTCGCCCTCCTCCCTCTGTCTGTCTCCCTCCTCCCTCTGTCGCCCTCCCTCTGTCTGTCTCCCTCTGTCTGTTGCCCTCTGTCTCCCTCTCTCTGTCTCTCTGTCTCCCTCTCCCTCCCTCTCTCCTTTTGTCTGTCTCACTCTGTCTCCCTCTCTCTGTCTCCCTCCCTCTGTCTCCCTCTCTCTCGGTCTCCCTCTCTCTGTCTCCCTCCCTCTCTCTCTATCTCCCTCTGTCTCCCTCTGTCTCCCTCTCTGTCTCCCTCTCTCTCTCTGTCTCCCTCCCTCTCTCTCTGTCTCCCTCTCTGTCTCCCTCTCTGTCTCCCTCCCTCTGTCTCTCTCTGTCTGTCTCCCTCCCTCTATCTCCCTCTGTATGTCTCCCTCTCCCTCCCTCTGTCTCCCCCTGACTCCCTCCCTCTGTCTCCCTCTGCCTCCCTGCTGCCCTCCGTCACCTCACCCGGCTCTCACACCCTGCTGTCCTCTGTCACCTCACCCGGTTCTCACTCCCTGCTGCCCTCCGTCACCTCACCCGGCTCTCACTCCCTGCTACCACCTCACATGCTGCGCTCTCACTCCCTGCTGCCCTCCGTCACCTCACCCGGCTCTCTCTCCCTGCTGCCCTCCGTCACCTCACCCGGCTCTCACTCCCTGCTACCCTCTGCCACCTCACCCGGCTCTCACTCCCTGCTACCCTCCGTCACCTCACCCGGCTCTCACTTACTGCTGCCCTCCGTCACCTCACCCGGCTCTCACTCCCTGCTGCCCTCCGTCACCTCACCCGGCTCTCACTCCCTGCTGCCCTCTGTTACCTCACCCGGCTCTCACTCCCTGCTGCCCTCCGTCACCTCACCCAGCTCTCACTCCATGCTACCCTCTGTCACCTCCCCCGCTGCTCTCACTCCCTGCTGCCCTCCGTCACCCTCTGTCACCTCACCCTGCGTGTGTGTCAGCCCGGGCTGAGACAGCTTCCTAGGAACACACACAGCCGCACCGGAGTACTTCACAGGTCTTTAAAAGACCATTGGAATTGAAATTTGTACTTGTAAAGCGCACTTATACCCCCAAAGGGGTGTCCTGGCGCTGTACGCATACCGCTGTGGAACCCTTCCTGGCTTTTCCCTGTGAAATGTCCACTCCTGGGCACCCCCAGGGTGAAGCCAGGCATCCCAGCGCTGTTGGGGCCGTTGTGGAGATTAAGCAAGCTATTGCCCAGAGTTGCAGAGTGGGACCCATGATTAGAATAGGCACCGAGGCGAGAATTATCAGGTCCGAGGAAATTGAGCCCAAGACCCGCCGAGGCGGGAATTGAACCCTGGTCCCGGGCCAGATCTCTGCATTAGGGTCTGCCGCTCTAACCATTGAGCCACACACTCAGTCAGAGTGGAGATGCAGGGGCGCTAAGAAGAGGTGAAATACAAGAAAGCCTCATTAACAAGTGAATTGTCTTTTAAAGAATCGCCCGGCCCCCATAGAGCAGAGTCTCTCAGAGTCCGCGCTGCTGCAACCGGCGGCACTCTTTAAAAAAAAAAAAAACACAGGTACGATGTCTGCAAGGTCCGCGGGCCGCCAAGGAAGGCTTGCCGGGCCGCTGGCGGCTCACGGGCCGTACTATGTGTACCCGTGGTCTATTGCATGGTGCCGCCGTGTTGGGAATAGCACGTTAACACAGCGTTGTTTTCCCGCACTGGACTGCGATGTGCAGAGTTGCGTTAAGCTAAACTTGCGGTGGTTATCACACGTTCTTGAGAATATGCCCCTATGGGTTTTACTGAAATCAGTTTGTAAGGTATCATGTCACATATTCAGTCACAACCATGGATTGTCTCTCATTCATCATCTGGTTTTTGCTCTCGGCCAGTTTGAATGGCTTGCATTGTGTTATTTTAATCGTGATACTGCTTGTGACCCTCTGGAGTGAGTGTCTGAAGCTTTATGATGCAGACCTGTTCAAATGTGTGCTGTGTTTTTTTGTTCAGTTTACTATGTAAAAGGCACTTAGCGGCGCTGCAATATCGATTGATAAAGAATTGGTGCAAAAAAAGAGAGCTCTCTGGCAAGCATTGTCTCTATGCATTCAAAGATAATCCCCCTCTTATCTTTCCCAAATTCTCATAGGCAACCCTTCTAACCCTTCCAACTCACAAAAGTCTGTCACTCCGCTATTGTTGAAGATCGCCCTAAAATATTTTTTTACCGCTGTAGCTCATCCTTAAAATGTACTTCTTGCTAAATGGAAACCTACTGGTATTCCCTATCCAAACTCTTTCCACTACACATCATGAATTTACACAATAGCAGCGCTGCCACTCAGTTGGAATGGGAGTGGCTAGTCAGTACTGCAAAATAAAATGATATTGTGGTTTAAGCAAGACTGTTCAGATAGCTAAGCATCGAGAAATTAGAAGCATTCCTCTGCATATTTGTTGGTGTCCAGCAGGCCCAGACAAAATTTACAATACACTGGTGCAGTTCTTGTAACTTTGGGAATTTCACATTACGCTTGTTATGGAAAGTTCCCGAAACTATGACATTACACCAGGCCACATAATTACGCCACTAGTCATGCCAAAATAATAGGATGGGAACACAGGAATACCGTGAACAACAGAATGCAAGTGGCTGTTGTTCGGGGCATTTGTGCTATTTGCACTAATGTGTTAGTGTGAAATGTCCTCTTGCATCAAAAAATTCAATGAGGAAGGATTTCATGCCAAATTATAGAACTACCTGATGGATGTCCACACCACGTTATTCACAGAAATTTTCCATAATCATACAAAAGCAAACTATGTGAATTTCACATATCCTAAGGAGCATATTTATGAGTGGATTTGTGTTGCTCTTGCATCACCTAATGTGGTGCAAGAGCAACGCAAACCTTACAAGTGATTTATGAAGCCATGCAAGTCCACTTTGAATGATCCTGAGTAGGTCCATAGATCGGAAGTAAGGCAACCCAGCTCAAATCACTGCGTTGCCTTACTCTGCCCAGGGAAGGAGTTGGATTGGTGTTCCCATACGCATTCCCAGATTTATCAGAACTGGTAGACCTGAGAATGCGGCAAAAAGATGCACCTTCTCAGGTGAGGCGTAACGAGGAGAAATATCTTTATTTCGCCTTGTTCCTTCTCTTTCTATATGTCTTGCACATTTGCCTCTCAGGATTGTTTTTGTGCAGGAAGGTGCACCTTCCTGCACAAAAACAATCCTGCAGGCAACACAGGCACCCCTGCACCATGGTGCAAGGGTGCCTGCGTAGGCAGCCAAAATGGCACCAGCGCAGGGGAAAAGGCAGGAATGTAACATATTCTTATAAATACAGTGCATTCCTGCCCTTTACCTGTCCCGCAGAGCAGCAGGGTGACTTGCTGCACTGAGTGACTTTTTCATAAAAATGCCTCTTCGTGTCCACCACTTAGGCCCTCATTTTGAGGTTGGGCAGACTGCCACTGACAGGCCGTCGGTAGAGCTCTGCCCGACATCCAGGCCATCGGTCCGACCGCCGGATTACAATACCTGCGGTCGGAGTGATGATGTCGGGGCAAAAAACCTCCACCTCCAACAGGCTCAAGGAGCTCATCAGGGCAGCTGTCGGACTCCAATCCCTACAATGGAGGCGGTGCCTGTGCAGGCATTGCCATAGGGATTAGGAAATCCCTTTCTGACTGCCTTTTCATGGCGGTCCCACCGCCATGAAAAGAGAGATGAAAATGGACTTTGGGGGTGCCAAACAGAGCCCCCGTGCCCTGTAGGCCACTGCTAAGTGGCCAGGAGGCACATGTGGTGCCCCCCACACATCCATGCACCCTGTGCCAGGCACCTCATGGTGCCTGGCACAGGGTGCATGGATGTTTGTAAAGTGCATTTTTCAACTGCGACTTATGTTGTGGCACTTTTCTGGGCCGCAACAGAAGCCGCAGTAGAAAAAGGCATTTTATGACCACCTGCATGGCGGTTGTATTGTAATAGGGCGGATGGGACCGTTGGCACATTGTTGGATGGTCACCTGCCCACTCCGATGGTGGTTGGACACTCGTACGACCGCCATCATAATCAGGCCCTTAGTATTGAAAAGCAAATTTGATTTCCTATGCAATGTGGGCCATTTTAAGTTTTCCTCTATTTTGAACGCCAATTAGCAAGTCCCACTCCGGGATGCAATCTGTGCAAAGCATGACATTGATAGGGACAGTTCACAATTTCTAAATGATGGTTCATTAACACGCAGTAGATTCAACCTGATATAGAACCACACAAGTCATGGATCACTACTTTGACCCAGCAGACAAATATAATGACCTACGTTTGAGTTGCAGTCAAAGAAATGTCATATCCCCTTTGTACCCATTGTGATGTTATGTTATGTACTGTGCAAGAGTTGCTTTTCTGAAAACTGACATGAACATATTGGATAATTTCTTGAGCAAATATAGTGCAGTATATACCTCTGATATACATCACATTGGAGATGACCTATATTGTGGTAAGCTAAGACCCCCTATATGAAGCTGTCATCCCTCTATCACAAATGCAACAAAGAAGCAGGGTAAGCATATCACAGGTGTTTCTTTTTTGTACTAGTAATTCTTATCAACCAATTCTAGGCACTCTTTCACTATTAAGCAGTATAGAGAGAATACATTTAGGCATTGCTTAAGGTCTCTTGCATTTAAACACCTACCAGGAAATGCTGCTAGCTACGACAACCTCTGCCAGAGTAGAAACAGAACATAACATGATTTACACGTGATCTAATACTTCATTTCCTTACGCAATACAGTTCGGGTCCGAGTCTGGGCAGGGACGCTCAATTCCTGTGATTCTGGGCAAATCACTTAATCTCCCCTTGCCTAACAAAATGAATGTGTCCATCTGTAACACAACTGGTGCTCATGTAAAGTGCTCTGAAACCTTCAGGTCGAGTTCCTACTATATAAAACTGCCCCCCCCCCAAAAAAATAGATTTAATGGCAACATGCTCAGTGTAACATTATGGTTGTCCCTGACACCCGTAACAGATATTAAGAAGTTCTGCTTCCTTAGTACTTAACCATGTTACATAATTGTTTTATAAGAAAGGATTACATGGCATGCAAAATAAGGCATCTGAAGAAATGGCATGAGCCAGCCATCAATGGCATAACATTGTCTGTTTTACTCATGTCTCTTTGATAATGGGCACACCAAAATATACCTGGCCTTGTGCTATCCGCGCTCACCTAATGCAACATCTACCTCCCAACACTGAAATACAATAACAGTACTACCTAAGGGTAAAAACGATGCACCTGAATTAAACTAAATACCTGCATTACTGACACCTCCCATATACGCAAGACCATCTCTTGATCCAGTGTCACTGCAACAACCAAAAAGCATACACAATGTGACAAATATTAGTGTTACATCAAAGCATTTGACAACAGTGCCCTATTACAATTGTTTTATATAAGTGTCTACATTATATTATATATTATATTATATTAATATTACTATTATTATTATTTATGGACTAGAAATGAATGCCTTCATAAGAAAAAGAACAGGTGAAACACTGCCCCAATTTTGCTAAAACATCAAAAAAATGTACATGTTATTTCAGGGTCTAACAAGCAAGGACTGTTTTGTATCTTGTAGTTTTCAAGTTTTTTTTTCTGAGTTTTATATAGCACGAACTGTACCCGAAGGTATTAGAGCGCTTTACAGGAGCATCAGTTGCATTGCACAAGGACAGATTCGTTTTTTTTCTTAGGCACAGGGAGATTAAGTGATTTGCCCAGAATCCCAGGATGTTGAGTGTCCTTGCCAAGACACGAACCCAGTGCTCCAGATTTGTGGTCGACCGCCCTAACCGTTATCCTCTCCCCATCCTCTCTGTTATTTATGTTACAGAACTCCAAAGAGGGCCACATAAAATCTCAAATTTACATACATATAAATAGGATAACATTCTGATTTACAGTTGAATACACAAGGTAAATACAAACCACCGCACACAAAGATCTAACAATCCTAGAGAATATCCAAGGTTCTAAAAAGCTTTCATTTAGCAATTTCCAAACAAGCAGCAGCATATTATACAAAGGCGAAGTGAGCTAAAGAACGATGATGGATTCAACCCAGATCTGTGACTGGGGGTGAGTGTCTGAAAAGTTTCAGCGCTCCGTCCATCATCTCCTTGTGTTTGCTTTGTTCGCCCTAAGTTGGCAGGGTATGCCCAGACGTGGGTCCCTTGCTCACTTTGCCACTGGATTCAAGCTAGCCTGGCTGGTGAAGGGTGTTACCCAGAAACCGGTCCCAGGATGCTTGTTTCCGGTTCAGGGAAGACCTGGCTTGGCAGTTCGGGCTGGACTGTTCCCATGAGGCACAGGGTCAAGACTGATTTCCATATAGCTGGGTCTGAACTGAGGTGGCGAAGTGAGCTAAAGAATGATGATGGATTCAACCCAGATCGGTGACTGGGGGTGAGTGTCTGAAAAGTTTCAGTGCTCCGTCCATCATCTCCTTGTGTTTGCTTTGTTCGCCCTAAGTTGGCAGGGTATGCCCAGACGTGGGTCCCTTGCTCACTTTGCCACTGGATACAAGCTAGCCTAGCTGATGAAGGTTGTTACCCAGAAACCGGTCCAAGGATGCTTTTTCCGGTTCAGGGAAGACCTGGCTTGGCAGTTCGGGCTGGACTGTTCACATGAGGCACAGGGTCAAGACTGGTTTGCATTTAGCTGGGTCTGAACTGAGGTGGCGAAGTGAGCTAAAGAATGATGATGGATTCAACCCAGATCTGTGACTGGGGGTGAGTGTCTGAAAAGTTTCAGTGCTCCGTCCATCATCTCCTTATGTTTGCTTTATTTAAAAATATTGTCAACCTCTACGGCGTATAAACTAATACACCTTAATAAAGCTTTAAAAAACACTTAAAAGTGTTCTTGTACATTGGTTTCCTGTACATTACCCCATTCGTAGAGACAAGATATATAGCAAAACAGTTACATACGCAGTGGATACTGCCAAAAAATTTGTACTTGAACAGTGTGGTCCAGGCCTGTTGGAGGGATCACTATGCTCTACCAGACGCACTTGAGCAAGAAGGGAACTGAAGGAGAGTGGGAAAGGGAGTCGGATCAGGTGTGCAAGGAGAGCCATGTGACTTTGAAGCACTGAAGCACAGGGTTTGTTAAGGATGAGATTGCACAGCATTGCAAGCCTACTGCAGTGAGCACTATACCCATGAGAAGCAGAGTGAAGGGTGCAACCAGGGAATTTTGCACAATCAGCTACAAGGAGGTTGGATTTACCTAACAGATGTCACAATAAAGCAAAGGGGGGTTTATGGTTGGTGCAACTGGTGAGTGGCTTAGGCCTACTGTAGTGAAGATAGTGTAATGTTAGGGTAACAAGGGAAACAGGAATTGCAGCACAAGGGAGTGATGTGAGCCTGCTGCAAGAAACACAATTACTTACTGGATCAAGTGTGACACCAGAATAGTGGAGAGGAAAAATGCTATTTTCCCTCTGCAGAGAGCAACTGGTGTACAGGAGTAAGGGATGTGACATTAAGAGTAGGACCAGGCAGTAATGCACAATACAAAAATTATTGCCATGCTGCAGTGAACTAAGGTGAGCCACAAGAAGGCTAGGGGGAAAGAGTAATGCGAGTCACCATAATTTAGCATCTCTGAGTACAATGATGCAGTAGTACAAGGCTGGCTACAGAGGGGACAGGGCATTAGCGTGCTACTAGTAGGACAAATAACAGATGCTGTCATGCATATTTCATTGAAGAAAGGCTAGGGACTTGTTCAACCATGGACATTTACAAGGGACATTTGTCAGCTGCTCAATAGCCAACCTGTGCCTGGAGCCCATGTTGGCCTATGGACAAAAAGAGCAATAATTGGCATGTGTGAAGTGTGTTCAGCTAAATGAAATGCAGAAAAATTAATAGACCATCTGCTCCTCAACTGAGTGAAGACAATAGACACTGTTTGTGAGACGATGGGTTCTGCCCATCTAATCCGCCCAGATTATTGACTTTTTATCACCTGGTTTTTGACCTTTTACTGTGGGGAAGCCTCATAACCTATGACTCACCCAGAGTAAAGTCATGGCAAAAGGACTGCGAGTATTTACTGCCAGTGTCAGCCTTTTAAGAGAAGATTGCTGTGACACAGTAACGGAAAGAGGCTCTTGGCTGGTTACACATAGGTATGTGTGCACATGTGTGTGTACACGTGTGAGGGCTGCATGTGGAAGACTCCCATCATGCATAACCCAGTAACTGCACACTGGTAGCCTGGTTCAGAGGGAACTCTGAGGATTGGATATTTACCTGGGGTAGACCTCATAATGTTAGCGTACACTCATAGGGAAAGTCAGTGTGGTTTACTGTCTTGTCTGCAGTGACACTCTATTATACCCCTATGGGGAGGGCTGCCTTAGAGTGCAGCTTTGCTTCCCTTTGGCCTATATAGGCCAGTGACCCCTCAAATTGGGGCGTAACCTGTGTGGGAAAATCAATTCTGCAAGTTACATAGAGATATCTGTACAGCTTGTGGGTCATCCACGAAAGTCATATTTCTCTGGCTCAAGCCAGGATGAGAGCCTAGGCCTTTTGTCACTCTGCCCTGCTAAATGAATTACAGTTCTTTCCAGCAGCTGGAAAAAAGGCCTTCCAACACAAAGGGAGCAATTAACAGTACTTGACTCATCTCCTGAGGAGAAAACGGGTGGGGATGATGAAGGGTGTTCATCAATCAACCAGCTGTGCCAGAGATGGGCCTGCCCAAGCCCACTAAACAAAGGAGGTAGCCAGGACCTCTGGATCCAACACAGGAGGGGGCTCCCTTTGAAGATTTTCTGAGAAATGCCCTGGCAGTGATGTCAGTAAGGGGCAGAGCTGAGGTCCCCAGAGCAGATGTGGCAAGTGACTTGTGGGTGATGCCATTTCGAAATGTCCCAGCAGGTTGTGCAGGAAGGTTGGAATAGGGGCAAAGAGGTGATGTGGCACCCCAGGATAGGCCAAATGTGCCTCACTGTTGTAAGAGGTTTTTTGGAAGAGGAGGAATCACTCTTGGTTGTTTGTTTCTGCTGAACTCTGAGGCTGGAGGCAGCGGCCATAGACAATTGGAGGGAAGAGCCCCCTGATGCCCCCTGGACTTAGGACTCTAACTTCTGTTAAACCCAGGACCAGTGGAACTCTCACCAGGACCAGGGAAGCTGGTCCCCTTATGTCCCCTGAGGACAAGTTGGGGAAAGACTGGGCTTCTATGCCACAGAGGACGGAACCTCCAGAGGAAACACAGGACAAAGGCTAGCCCAGGGAGCCAGTGGAATCAGGCCCCTGCAAGGTTCGCCACCTTAGAGGCCAGGAAGCCTGAGGAAAGTGCTCCAGTTAACCAGGGCTCCCCACCAGGAGCAAAATGAGCCAAAGATTGTTCAAATTGAGTTATGGTAGTTTAAAGTTTGGCAACCCTTGACCTTTTAATGGCAACAAAGTGCCTTGGGCTCTGCTGCTGTTTCTTAATTGAACCCTGGGGTTGGGCGCAGGAGTTGTTTATTCATTTTTTTCCAGAGAAGGAGCGTGCATTGGGCCCCCTCCCCAGACTCTCTGTATCACCTGGAGACCCCATTGCCCAGGTGCATTTATCATGGAGGGGGTTGAGAGCCCAACCCCGACCCTCGAAGGCCAAACATGAATGGAGATCACCATTATGCCCCCAATGGTGGTGGCCTTGCACCCGCTACTGTGCCTGTGTCTGGAGGGAGCGGGTGACCACAGAAGAAGAATGCACCCTTTCTGCAGGAACAGGCAGGGAGAGAAAGGCTGGGTGCTCCATGGCTGCACCGCACATGGAGGTGCAGGTTGCGAGAGAGCTAGAGGGGCAGCCAAGGATGGGCTTCCTGAGCTGCCCCCAATGAAGGAGGTATGCGGGGAGTGCTTGTGTGGCACCAGGCATCATCAAGATAAAGAAAAACAAACGAAATGATACACAGACGGCACCTGGCACATTGTGATCCTTACTGTTATGAAATCAAAATTGAAATGTATTTATTGTTTAGTTAATTAAAACCATAAATATGTCCCATATAGATCAATCACTAATAAGAAAGAGAAGATTAAAATCACTTAACATGATTACCGTAAAAGAAAATCCCATAATATGATACCTAATTCAAACAATGCATATTTATCTGAATTGTCCAACAATTCTATACCTCAGGATCATGTTAAAATTACAATAAAAACTAAAATTGTCAGGTGGTCGGCCAGTTAATTCTTTTTCTGACCAGAAATGATTTATCCAGTTAAATTAAATTTATAGTTCAGTAAGTCCCAGGCCTACCATATAACCAGTCAATGTCTTTATGGTGTGTTACGTATTATTACTTCAAGGTAGATAAATCAATATACGTGAAGTAAAGACTCTCCTTTTTCATAAAAAGTTCATCTATTACGTTTAAAATCTGCGTTTAATCCCCAAGGTGAAGACCCCTTATTGGACCATAGTTTTCAGAGCATGGCCGTGTAATGGGAGAAATTTTATCAGTTTGCAGTTCATTTGGGGATCCAATGGATCTAACCCTTTTGTTATAGCAGATCTGCAGGTCCGTATTCCTCTGTCGCGTAAAGCTTTTCTTAGTAAAGTGACTCGTGCTGTGTACAGTTTCTGGCAAATACATATGATATGGATAAGATCTTCTTTTTGGCTGCCGCAGAGCCTACACACGATAGACTCTGTGTTTTTCCAGCTTGGGTAATCTGATAATGATGGATACATCCCAAAGTGCGATGACATCAGCTGTTTTTTATATGGACCGGAAATATTTGATCTAGATAGGCTGCTGGTTTAAGAACTTTGTAATTATTAATCACCATCCAAGCATGTGATCTAAGGCTAAAAGTGCTTTTGTTGAGTATTAACTCTTTCGGAGCTCATGAAGGAATAGTTCTGTCATGAGCACCAGTGCTCCTGTGCTCATGATGGAACCATTCCGTCATGTGCATGGGCGCACTAAATCCCTCTGCTGCAAACAGCAGAGGGATTTCCTTTTTTGGGGGGGGGTCCTCGGGAGGTGGGGAAGAGCTTCCTGAACCTCCCGAGGCCTGTTTCTGATTTTCAATCTAATGACGATCGCGCGCATGGCGCACTGTCGTCTATACATTGAAAACAAAACTGAAACTTAGTTTCAGTTTCAATGTTTCGGTGCTCGTGGGGCTATCTCAGCCCCCGAACACCAAATTACTTGGGAGAGGTATCGTTGGAAAGGGGAGAATCTCCCCTTTACAATGGTACCCTTCCCTAGTGGATCCCTGCTTGGGGATCGCCCCAGGAGGGCGATTCCCAAGCAGGGATCCACCCACTAGCCACCAGGGAGAGGGGAGCGGCCCCTTGGGCAAGGCATTTGATCCCCCATTAAATTTTGACACACAGTCTTTCTGCCCCCCCAGGGATTCTTTTTTTATAGGCCAAGGGTGGGGGCTGCCCAGAATGGGCATGCCAATGCCATCACCCTACCCCCCAAAGAAGGTAAAAGACTTTCTGCCCCCCCAGGAGGCATATTGGGGCAATAGCCCCATATCTGCCCGCCGGGGGTCAGAAATCCCACTAGGCACCAGGCATTTTTTTTTCTCCAAAGTTCGGGGTGGGGGCTGCCCAGAATGGGCATGCCAATTCCCCCACCCCCAAAAAAATGCTACAGTCTTTCTGCTGCCCCTGGGAGGCAGATGGTACAATAGCCCCTTATCTGCCCCCTGGGGGGCAGAAAGCCCACTAGGTACCAGGGATTTTTTTTTCAAAGTTCGGGGTGGGCGCTACAGAGAATGGGCATGCCAATGCCCGCACCCCCCAAAAAAATGCCACAGTCTTTATGCCCCCCAGGAGGCAGATGGGGGCAATAGCCCCTGATCTGCCCCTCGGGGGGCAGAAAGCCCACTAGGCAACAGGGATTTATTTTTTTATACGTAGGGGTGGGGACTGGCCAGAATGGGCATGCCAATGCCCCCACTTCAAAAAAATTGCCACAGTCTTTCTGCCACCCCCCAGGAGGGAGATGGGGGCAATAGCCCTTATCTGCCCCTAGGGGGACAGAAAGCCCACTGGGCACCAGGGATACATTTTTTTCAAACCGCAGGGGTGGGGCTTGCCCAGAATGGGTATGCCAATGGCCCCACCCCCCAAAATAAAGATGCCACAGTCTTTCTTCACCCCCAGGAGGCAGATGGGGGCAGAAGCCCCTGATCTGCCCCCCGGGGGATGGGCAGAGAACCCACTATGCACCAGCGATTATGCTGGATTTTTATACATAAGGGTGGGGGCTGCCCAGAATGGTCATCCCAATGCCCCCATCCCCACAAAAAATAGCCACAGTCTTTCTGCCCCCCTTGGGGGCATATCAGGGCAATAGCCCTCGATTTCCTCCTCCCCAGGGCGGCAGAAAGCCCACTAGGCACAGACTTTTTTTGGAATGTGCCTACCTGTGGATTTTGGGTCCTTGCGCAGCTGGCACACAAGGAAACCTAGCAAACCTATACTTTTTTCAAAACTAGACACCCAGGGGAATCCAGGATGTGGTGCCGTGTGTGGCTCTCACTAGATTCTGTTACCCAGAATCCCTTGCAAACCTCAAACCTTGTAAAAGAAAACACATTTTCCTCACATTTCTGTGATGGAAAGTTTTGGAATCTACGCAGATCATCAAACTTCCACCCACCCAGCATTCCCCAATGTCTGCCGATAAAATTGGTACCTCACTTGTTTGGGCAGGCCTACTACCCGCAGCAGGAAACGGCCCAAAACGCAACGTGGACACACCACATTTTTACAGTGAAAACTGACCTTTATTTTGAAAAGTGCCTGACTGTAGATTTTGAACACTAGCTCTGCCGGTACCTAGGGAAACCTAGCAAACCTATACATTTTTTAAAACTAGATACCCCGGGGAATCCAGGATGGGGTGACTTGTGTGGGTCTCACCCGGTTCTGTTACCCAGAATCCCTTGCAAACCTCAAACTTTGTAAAAAAAACACATTTCCCCCACATTTCTTTGATGAAAAGTTCTGGAATCGGCATGGGTTTGCACAAACTTTCACCCACCCCGCATTCTCAAAAGTCTCCCGATAAAAATGGTACCTCACTCGTGTAGGTGGGTCAAGTACCCGCGACAGACAAGGGCCCAAAACTTATTGTGGAGACATCAAAATTACCTATCACAAAACGACCTGGTTTTGCAGGGGGGGGAGACACCTGGGTTTTTGGCCCCAGGCTCAGCAGCCATCTAGGGAAAACTACCAAACCCACACATTTCTGAAAACTAGACACCCTGGGGAGTCCAGTGAGGTATGGCTTGCGTGGATCCCCCAACATTTCCCTACCCAGAATCACCTGCAAACCTCAAATTTAGCTGAAAAAAATCAAATTTTCCTCACTTTTCTGTGTGCGAAAGTTGTGGGATCACTGGGCTGACACAAATTTCCTACCACCTAGTGTTCCCTCAAGTGTCCCGATAAAAATGGTACCTCACTTGTGTGGCATAGTGGCTGCAACAGGAAATGGCACAAATCATACTGTGGAGACTTCAAAATTACCTTTCATAAAACTACCGGGTTTTGCAGGGGGGGCACCTGTTTTTTTGGCCCCAGGCTCGCGGCCATCTAGGGAAACCTACCAAACCCAAATATTTCTGAAAAATAGACACACTGGGTAGTCCAGTGAGGTATGGCTTGCGTGGATCCCCCAAAGTTTTTCTATACAGAATCTCCTCCAAACCTAAGTTTCCCTAGGTGCCGGCAGAGCTAGCATTCAAAATCTACAGCTAGGCACTTTGCAAATAAGGGGTCAGTATTCATTGTAAAAATGTGGTGTGTCGACATTGCGTTTTGGGCAGTTTCCTGTTGCTGGCACTAGGCCTACCCGCACAAGTGCTGTACCATTTTTATCAGAACAATTTGGGGAATAGGGGTGGGTGGGATTTTGTGGATTCACGCATATTCCAGAACTTTCCATCACAGAAATGTGAGGAAAATTTGGTTTTTTTGGACAAAGTTTGAGGTTTGCAAGGGATTCTGGGTAACAGAACCTGGTGAGAGCCACAAAAGTCACCCCATCCTGGATTCCCCTCGGTATCTAGTTTTCAAAAATGTATAGGTTTGCTAGGTTTCCCTAGGTGCCGGCAGAGCTAGGGTTCAAAATCTACAGCTAGGCACTTTGCAAAAAAGGGGTCAGTTTTCACTGTAAAAATGTGGTGTGTCCACGTTGCGTTTTGGGCCGTTTCCTGACGTGGGCACTAGGCCTACCCACACAAGTGAGGTAGCATTTTTTTCGGAAGACTTTGGGAAATGCAAAGTGTGTGGAATTTTGTGGATCCATGCAGATTCCAGAACTTTCCATCACAGAAATGTGAGGAAAATGTGTTTTGTTTGCCAAAGTTTGAGGTTTACAAGGGATTCTGTGTAACAGAACTTGGTGAGAGCCACACAAGTCACCCCATCCTGGATTCCCCTGGGTGTCTAGTTTTCAAAATGTATAGGTTTGCTAGTTTTCCCTAGGTGCCAGCAGAGCTAGGGTTCAAAATCTACAGCTAGACACTTTGCAAAAAAAGAGTCAGTTTTCACTGTAAAAATGTGGTGTGTCCACGTTGTATTTTGTGCCGTTTCCTGTCATGGGCACTAAGGGCCCGATTCTGATGCGGGTTGGAAAAGCTTCCCAACCGAGGGCCTGATTCTGATGCGGTTAGGAAGGCCTCCTAACGGCATTTGCTCCTTCCAAATCGGATCGGGAACGTGTCTTCCCGACCGAGGGCCCAATTCTGATGCGGTTAGGAACAAATGTTCCCATTGAAGTCAATGGGAGTTCAACCAAATCGTATCTGGAAGCATCCGGATGCATCCTACTCCGCCGGTCGGACTTTCCCGATCCGAGTGGGTCGGACACCATTTCCCAACCGATTCGGTCGGGAAGCTTTTCCAACCCGCATCAGAATCGGCCCCTTAGTCTACCCACACAAGTGAGGTACTATTTTTATCGGAAGACTTTGAAGAATGTGGGGTGGGTGGAATTTTGTGGATCCACGCAGATTCCAGAACTTTCCATCACAGAAATGTGAAGTAAATGTGGTTTTTTTGACAAAGTTTGAGGTTTACAAGGGATTCTGGGTAACAGAACCTGGTGAGAGCCACACAAGTCACCCCATCCTGGATTTCCTTGGGTGTCTAGTTTTTAAAAATGTATAGGTTTGCTAGGTTTCCCTAGGTGCCGGCAGAGCTAGGGTTCAAAATCTACAGCTAGGCACTTTGAAAAGAAGGGTCAGTTTTCACTGTAAAACTGTGTTGTGTCCACGTTGAGTTTTGCGCCGTTTCCTGTCATGGGCACTTGGTCTACCCACACAAGCGAGGTACTATTTTTATCGGAAGACTTTATAGGATGCGGGGTGGGTGACATTTTCTGGCTCCACACAGATTCCAGAACTTTCCTTCACAGAAATGTGAGGAAAATGTGTTTTATTTTGACAAAGTTTGAGGTTTGCAAGAGATTCTGGGTAACAGAACCTGGTGAGAGCCAGACAAGTCACCCCATCCTGGATTCCCCTGGGTGTCTAGTTTTCACCAATGTAGAGGTTGAAAGCCCAAAACAATTGCAAAAATAGGCTATGTCCCAGTAAAATGCCAAAACTGTGTAAAAACTTTTGATTTTCTGACAAAAGTCTGTCAGTCCGTGAAAGCTGGGAAGATGGTGATTTCAGTACCACAAACCCTTTGTTGATACCATTTGCAGGGAAAAAAACAAACGCTTTCATCTGCAGCACTTTTTTCCCATTTTTCCAAAAGAAACCAAAATGTAGATGTATTTTGGCTAATTTCTGGGTCTCCTCCAGGGGCAGCAACAAACTCTGGGTACCTTTAAAATCCCCATGACGTTGGAAGAAAAGGACACAAATTTGGCGTGGATACCTTATGTGATCAAAACGTTACAGGAGCCTAAGCGCGAACAACCCCAAATAGCTCAAAAAAGGCTTAGCATGGGGGGGGGGGTGGGAAGGCCTAGCAGCGAAGGGGTTAACGAATGAAATTTTGCAGCTTTATTTATTGCTAGCTTGAATGTTGAGAAAGGCATATTTTTGTGTCAAAGGTCAGTGATGCACGTAGATTGAAGTGCATTATAGAGAAATTGGTTTAACAATGATTTTTTATCTTTCTCAAGTTCTAACCAGAGTGCTTCGTTAAGTCCAGATTTCTCCGTACTTTGCTTTATTCAATACCAGGCCTTTATGGAGGTATACATTCTCCCAATTGTTTCATTCATTAGGCCGAATTCCAGACGCACTTGCACCGGCGAAGATATGCGGGGAAGTTGAAAAACCTTTTTGTAGGTGCTGGTTATTAGAATATTAAGAAGGACTGAATCTTTCCCGCGTAGGTCAGCACTCACATAAGTTAAAGTTGGAAGCGTTTTAGCTGCTATTACCGACATCAGTGGTCTAAACGATGGACCCTCTAGCTTTTTAGCCAATGACCTGTATGCAAAGGTTAGTGCACATGCACACCGAACCATATAGTTTTTCTGCTCACGGTGATTTAGTTTGTTGTCAATGTAAAATCCCAGGTATTTATAGGAGGGTACTTCCTCAGGGGTTTACCTTCTAACCGGATGTTCTGATAAAGACCTGACCGATTACTAGTCAGCATAGTTTTTGTTTTTGTTGATTTCTAATTTGTTTACTTTTAAGTATTCTGTCATTTCAGATATAATCTGCGCAAGCCAACCTTAGTTAGACTCAATAAGAGAGATGTGAAAGAGCTAACGGACCCAAGTGTGGAGAGTGAGAGTTGATTTTATTGAGCTTCTCGGACAGGTTTGACATAAATAGATTGAATAGATGTGGGGCCAGCACGCATCCTTGTTTCAAGCCCTTATTTGTGTGGAATTTTCTCGAAACTCTAGAACCATCACTAATTTTTACTCTCAGCCAAGTTTTTGGATAAAATAACATTAGATCTCTTAAAATTCTATCAGGTATGTTCCAGGCCCAGAGTTTGTTCCAGAAAAGTTGCCAATCCACACTATCAAATGAAGCTTTTAAGTTAATAAAACAGAGATGCAAGCTCTGTTTGTTTTTCTTGCATTTTTCTGCTATTAGGGAGATTGAAAAAATGTTGGAAATGGTTCCAATCCCTTTTCTAAAACCTTTTTGATTTTTTGGGATCAAGTTGAGTGTATCCAACCAGTTAATCAGATCTTCCAGGATCAAGGAGGCGTGGTAATTTGATTCTACGTCCAGCAGTGCAATAAGCCTATAATTTGATGGAATAGTTCTATCGCGTCCTTTGTATGTGGGTGTAATAACTGATCCTTGCCAGATGACTGGTATTTGATTTTGGGACTCAACTTCTTCATACAGGTGGTTGCTCCAAAAAGCTGGGTCGTGTTTAAAGATGGCTTGTGGAATGCCGTTGGGCCCTGGGCACCATTTCCTTTGATTTTGTTTATTATATTTGTTATTTCCTCTGCTGAGTATGGAGAACAGTATGTTTTGAGTATGCCTCTGCAATCAAGTCCCACCTTCCTGCCTGTCGGATGATTTGGAGTTTCGCTGGAATTCAATAGGTCTCGGTGACTTATGGGGTCCGATGGCTTCTGTGTCAATTGTAGAGACTGAGTAATCTCTGTAAATTTATCTGTAATGTAATTTGCCCAATCCTGTTCCTGCACATTAGAAGTTAAGGCATTCACTGGGCTATTCAGAAGGTTTATCGTTTGCCAAAATTTACTCGAGTCAGAGTGCCTTGAATTATATAATAATTTGGACCAGAATCTCTCCTTACTCGATCTTTTGTCTTCCCATAATTTATTTTTGTAAAGTTTCCTCTGTTGTCAAAATGCTTCCCATGTGATTCCTACATGGTCGGTTGAATGAAGTTTCCTAAATGATTTTTTTAGGTCACGTTTCAATTTTTCAATTTCGCTTGATAATACATTTTGTATTGTATTTTGTGACCTTCTTTCGCATAGTTGTCATTACTGTTGTTAGTTTGATCAAAGTATTAGTCCAGGCTTGTACCCTGTTGGCACTCTCTTGTTCAGATGCCATCAGCATTTCCTTAGTTATTTTATGCCATTCCAGTTTGGTTTCATTTGTCCACTTGAGATGTTTTAAATGTATCGAATTAATTTTACCTTCTGGTAGAGTTGTTGTTTGAAATTTTGATAAACTAAGGTAAAGAAAAATATGTTGAAACAAGTGATCGCTCAAAGTGGTATATTCTATGTAGAATTGTACAAGAGCCAACATTAAGGGTAGAGAGATGATTGTGAAATCGAGTATCGGTTGCACACTTGGTCCACAGTAGGTGTTTTTGGGCAGGTTATCCTCCACTGATCTTCCGTTAACCATGCACATGCCGTGATATTCCAATGCTTTTACTAACTGATGGCCTATGCAGTCTGGGCGACTCATTCTGGATTGATGTTGTTGCTTTACATTCCAGAAAATATTATCCATCAACAGTATTTCGTCTTCATCTGGGGTTTAAATTAAGTTGGAATTAAAGTCTCCAGTCAAGACAATATTCCAGGCAGGTTCAGCACAACGCATATCCGCAATGGTATTAATTAAAAGTGCCTTATTTCCTTTTTTTTGGAGTTGATTGTAATAATTAATCAGTAATACTGTCCTATTTTTTCAAGCACTGGTCCGTAAGTTTGACAAGTTGAAAACTAGGATCTGGTGATTTTAGCCGTTCTGATGTGATATTTAACGATGTAGATACATAAACTTTTAAACCACCTTTGGCACGACCGAATTGTTTACATTTTTCTGTGGCTACTGTATAGTGAACAAAACCAACTAGGGAAAGATCGTTCAGTGCCCATGTCTCTTGTAGGGCTATTAAGTCACAAGTGACCCAATCATGGAGGGGGATGCCATCTTCAAGCAGTTTTTTCGCTCCAGCTATATTCCATGATATCACATGGATGGTGCCGACCTGGGAATCGCAAGCTTTACCGTTCCTTGGTCAGTCACTCTTTTTGGTATTAATAATGCTTGGGAGCCAATTCTATTGATGTTGATCTGCCTCAGAGTTTACTTTCAGGTCTCTGGTAGACCTTGTCAGTTTAATACTACTTCTCCCCTTGGAGTTCTGTAGAACTGCATAGACCGGTATTGTTTCCATTATTTGTTTTGGCTCTTGTTTGGTTTTGTGCATTCGGTTTCCATTTAGGGGACAAGGATAGCGTGGTGCTACTGGTATAGATAATCTTATACCCCAGACGTCAAATTGTTCAGAGCTGTTTAAAATTAGCTGTTCTGTTGCTGCAGACTTCTAAGTTGTTAGAGTTTGCTCCATATTTTTTGTTCTTCAACTGAAAGAAATTGCACTGCCAAAAGATTTGCAGATTTTATGTGTTTTAATTCTGGGATTTTACCCATGAGTTTTAGTATGTTACATCTGTTACATCTGTTCAGAATATCTTGCCTACCTAGTGATTCATGTTCGGGCGTCAGTATTATCTGTTGGTTTATTTGGTTGTGCCCTATTTCCCTTGATATTTCTGGGTGATGGCCTTCCTCCAATATAGATTTTTTCTGATTTTGAATGTGAAATTTAAGATTCCCTTGTGGAGACCGGCTTCCATCTCTTACTTTTTGTAGCAAAGTGAAACTTAATGGGTGCCTCTGAATGTTGCAACCTGATACAATTTTTTATTTCCTGTGGCTCAGGGTAGCGAGGGTCGTTCTTTTTATTCATACAACTTTTATTTTTATTCTGTTGCTGCTGGATAGTGTCCCCTATATGAGCTACTTGATCTTCAGATACTTTTGTTTGCAGTATCGCGTCAGTGCTATCCAAGCAATTTTTTGCTTTCGGTCTTGAATTAGAGTGGATGGCAATTTTGAGACTTTCGATTCTTAGAGGGGTCCGATTTCCCGAATTTGCCTGAGTTTGTTGTTTAGATGGTGTTGGACTCTTACCTTTGTTGTTTTCTACCCTACCTGTTCCCGACCTGGCTTCTTGTACTGTTAATCTTACTGGACCATCTATCTTCTGTGTTTCGATTTTCTCCTGTGAGTCTGAGTCGTCCGTAATGATAAAATCAGAGTTATATAGTTTACTAGAAACTGACTTGTTTAGGTTCTTACCTTCTAGTACCCCATTTTGAATGCTGATGTTTTGAAGGAGGTCTGCTGTTGAAGATGGAGCAGCTAGACCATCCAAAACTTTACCATAACGAGTTGTGATAAAAATGGGGTACACTCTAGTAGATTGATGTTTCGCCTGTTCCAAAATTTTATTTCTAGCTTTTCTTTCACGCTTTTTTTGTCTTCTGAATTGGATCGTTGTGTTAAGATTACCTGAGATGGCCTTCAGTGTCTCCGTTTCGTCAACCTCTGGAGGCTCTGCCATTTGTTTCAGTTGTGGTTGTAAGCCGTTTGTAGACTCAAGGGAAGTGTCTACAGCTAACGTAGCCTGTTGCCGCTTTTCTGGTGATCCCGATTGTTCTTTGTCTGTACTCTTAAAGTCAATCTTAGAGGTAATGTGAACCTTTAATACTAAGAATCTGTTCCAGTATGTTGGTAAGAAACTCAGTTTATCAATTATTGGGCCACATGTACAAGGACTTTCATGCGGAGAGTATGTGGATTGAACTCTCGTCATTAGAGTAGTTAATTTGTCCAGTTTCATGTATATCCCTTATTGTTATGATAATCACTGCTCCCGGAGGAGTGCCCCATAATGCCCTCCCGAACTCACTGATGTATTTGGGGTTCTCCCCTTGTGTTGGCCCCCATAATGAGCAGGGGGCACCACCAACATTATAAAGAAGGCATGGTGAGCTGCAGGAGTGCAGCAGCTTCCCCCAAGGAATTTTAATAAAAGTAATGACCTTATGTTTGCATGGTCAAAGAATCCAGGAACCCTCCAGGATTTTTCAATGTTTCCAAAACTTTCTGGACTGGAGCTATTGCTTCTAAGCTGGGAGTGCTGCACCCTCTAGGGGTTTACTTGATGGCTGCAGTTATTGTGGGTTAGAAGTGTATAAAGAAGATACATCAATGGAAGCGCTCCCTATGTGCTAAGTCTATGGTTGCATGTTCATGTAGTAAAATTGTGATGTCCCCTAGGGACTGTTATTAAGATTGCATGCATATGGTTTAAAATAAGAGAAAAGCACACAGACACGTGTTGCTCATTTTAAAAAGCTTTGTTGACATAATAATGCTGACAGTGATTATTGATCACTGTAAATATGCTTTATTAAAAATAAGGGTTACAGATGAGTATTGTTATTGATTATTGAATTTATGTTAAAATGATGCCTTTAACATGTGGTTTGTTGATCTTTAAGCAGCAGACTTATAGTATATATTTGTATGACCCCTATAGGGGGTTAAAGGTGATTATGCAATGCCATCTATGGTGTTTCTCATCTACCAATGTATATATTTGTAAATACTGCATAGTATTGAGTAGTGTGTGTGTAACACATTTATTTTTCCTTTTTCAAAAGAAAAAACAAAGGCCAGACAATAACCAATTGAGTGTTATTATTGTATGCCAGCGATTGATGATTACAAACCCACACCATCTCCCTTGAGTAGGCCTTGGACTGCTCTGCTCGCTATACTGAGAGAGTCAAGCTCTAAAATGGGGTGTTTGGTTCCCAGTGGAGGGAAAATGTGATCATTACTAATGCCCCATTTCCTTACACACATATATATATATATATATATATATATATATATATATATATATATATATATATATATATATATATATATTCACTGAAAAAACCATAGGTTTTAGGGACAGTTATAGTTAGTTGGACATTGCACTCGTACAAAACCCGTGAAATTCCCCCGTTATAGTTAGTTCAGGTAACTATAACTCGCGCCCCCGCAATGCACTGCTGATGACGTCACATATTACATCACTCATGGCATGGTCAGTGAATCACTGATGACATCTCAAATGACATCACTGATGACATCATCCAGTGACTGTGTGTTTCTGTAAAGTTTAAATATGTTTAATATATATAGGGAAAGGCGTATTGAAGAATGAGTGGGTGTATAAGTGTCTGAATGGATGATTTAGAAGGTGCGAGACTAACTCTATAAGTGAGTGATTAAACGTATCTTACTGAATGCATGGGTTAGTGACTAAACTGGGTGAATGTCTGTATCCATCTGTCTGTTGCTGTGTAAGTGGCTGCATGGGTTTGTGAATAGCTACATGAGTGTCTATATGAGTTATTCATTGGTTGTCTGAGTATCTGTATGGGTGCCTGAGTGTTTGTGTGGGTGGGGTGTGTGCGACTCTGTGCATAGATGTGTGAGTGGGTGATTCACTGGGTGGATGGTTTCAAGAGTGCATCTGGGATAGACTGTATGGGTGGGTAAGTGTGTGTAAGAGTGTGTTAGTGAGTGAATGTATGTCCCAGTGGTACATGAGTGAGTAACTACATATGTGAAAGGCAGTATATATGTGTGTTGGAGTATATAAATGGCTATAAGCGAGAGTGTGTGATTGTGAGAGTGACTGTATGGATGAGTGTGTGCTTGTATCAGAGATTGTATAAGAGCGTAAGAATGTGCTAGTATTTGTATGAGTAAGTGAGCTGGTGTGTGTATAACTGTATAGGTGAGTAAATGGGTGTGTGCTTAATTTTTTGCATGACTGACTAGGTGTGTGAGTACCTCTATGGATGAGTGGCGGTGTGTGAGTGTTTATATAGGTGTATGAGTGCATATAATAGTCCTGTACTGAGTGACTATAAGTATGAGTGACTGTACGGGTGAGTGAGTAGATGTGTGTGTGTAGACCTAAGAATCAGTGAGTGTGTATATAGTAATTGGTGTTGGAGTGTCTATGGTTTTGACAATGGCAGTCTGTAATTTACAGTGGGTGTATCAAAAGTTATATTAGGGTGTGAGAAGATGCATCAAATTATCACATGGATGATGTCATCAGTGATGTCATCAGTGATGTCATTTGAGATGTCATCAGTGATGTCATCAGTGATGTCACTGACCATGTCATGAGTGATGTAATATGTGACGTCATCAGCAGTGCATTGCGGGGCGCGAGTTATAGTTACCTGAACTAACTATAACGGGTGAATTTCACGGGTTTTGTACGAGTGCAATGTCCAACTAACTATAACTGTCCCTAAAACCTATGGTTTTTTTCAGTGAATTTGTAAGGTTTTTAAATGCTAATTTCTAACTATAACGTGCCTGAAACCTATGGTTTTTTCATTGAATTTCAAAGGTTTTTTAAATGCTAATTCCTAACTATAACATGTCTGAAACCTATGGTTTTTTTCAGTGAATTTCAAAGGTTTTGTAAATGACAATTTTTAAATGTATTAATTGTTATATTTATTTTTTTGATACTGATTTACTACATTTTTTTAAACTATTTATTTTTAGATATTTTATTTTTTAAATTACATTATAATTACATTATACATTACATTACAAAATATACTTTCTCAGAATGAATTACTTTAGTTTAAATACTTTGCAAATAGGCAATAGACTTTTAAGTACAGTAGTTACAGTTGTTGCAATGGGCAACACAATTTCAAACACAATGCAACATTGAGCTCAATGTGAATTTCTAGTTAAATGCAATTAGTTACTTTATGGATTACTTTTCTAACCACAGGACTGGATCCTAGATTCAGTCCTGGGACATCTCCTGTAAACAGTTGAGTAAAAGCGTTTTGGTTACAGTAGTGATTTTTAAGGAATATTATTGTATTTTAAAAGTTGACACAGAAACTTTTTCACATAGAATCACCAATGTTATCCTATGGGAGGAAATTCACTTAGCAGGTAAGTTGTGTTATCGTTACTTTTTCTTACTCAGTGGTGGATCCTGGATCCAGCACTGGTGCATCTCCTGTAAACAGTTGAAATAATGCGTTTAAGTCATACAGGCGAATTTTAAGGAATATTTGTAGTTTGTGAAAATCGACACTTTGAAACTTTTCTGCTGAAAACCAGACAATGGATTCCTATGGAAGGAAATACAAGTTACTGGTAAATACGGTTAGAATTACTTTTCAGGGTCAGTGCTGGGCTAAAAGATGCAGCACTGGGTTCTCTCCTGATAACAGGTGAGTAAATCGGAATTCGTAGTTCGGCTGATTTTAGAGGAATATTATAAAGTTCCAAAACTCCACACTTAGAAGAATTTCCAAGTGAAACCAGTCAATGTTAGCCTATGGAAGGAAATTCAAGTTACTGGTAAGTACGGTTAAAATTACTTTTCAGGATCAGTACTGGGCTCAAAGGTGCAGCACTGAGGTCTCTCCTGGTAACAGGTAGTAAATCGGAATTCGTAGTTCAGCTGATTTTAGAGGAATATTATAAAGTTCCAAAACTCCACACTTAGAAGAATTTCCAAGTGAAACCAGTCAATGTTAGCCTATGGAAGGAAATTCAAGTTACTGGTAAGTACGGTTAGAATTACTTTTCAGGATCAGTACTGGGCTCAAAGATGCAGCACTGAGGTCTCTCCTGATAACAGGTGAGTAAATCGGAATACGTAGTTCTGCTGATTTTAGAGGAATATTTGTATGTTTCAAAAATCGACACTTAGAAACTTTTTCAGCAAAAAGCAGGCAATGATATCCTATGGAAGGAAATTCAAGTTACTGGTAAGTACGGTTAAAATTACTTTTCAGGATCACTACTGGGCTCAAAGATGCAGCACTGAGGTCTCTCCTGATAACAGGTGAGTAAATCGGAATTCGTAGTTCGGCTGATTTTAGAGGAATATTTGCACAGTGGTGAAGGGAGGGGCGGGGCTTCAGGTGACATGTCTGCAAACAGGCCCCGTGGCACGTTTTAAGATGGGGAATTAAATCCTCCTCAATCCCGAGGGTCCCTAGGGGCCAAGTAGCCCACCAGATACCTCCAGTATGCGCCAGAGAGCTGCGTTGCAGAGAGGTGTTCAGAGGCCACGCCCCTTTTGCACCTCTCTGCAACGCAGCTCTGTGGCGCTTTCTGGACGTACCTGGTGGGCTTAGTTGGCCCCCAGGGACCCTCAGGATTGAAGGGGATTTAATTCCCCATCTTAAAGCACGCAACGAGACCTATTTGCACACATGTCACCTGAAGCCCCGCCCTCCCTTCACCACTGTGCAAACGCGCCCCGTGGCGCGTTTTAATTTGGGGAATTAAGTCCCCTTGAATCCTGAGGGTCCCTGGAGTCCAACTAGCCCACCATGTACCTCCAAAAAGCGCCACAGAGCTGCATTGCAGAGAGGTGTGAAAGGGGCGTGGCCTCTGTACACCTCTCTGCAACGCAGCCCCTGGCACATACTGGAGGTTCCTGGTGGGCTAGTTGGCCCCAGGACCCCCAGTATTCAAGGGGAATTCGTTCCCTCTCTGCAAACGCGCCAGGGGGCGCATTTGCAGAGTGGTAAAGGAAGGGGGCGGGGCCTGCGGCACAATCGTTTTTTTTTTTATGCTTTTTTCTGCCCAGGGGTCCTTGTGGGACCCCCTGAGCAGACCTAGGGGTCAGGGTGTTTCTACCCTGCCCCCTTTGTGCGTTTGCGCACTTGTTTCTGTCCCTCGGTTCTACCGAGGGACAAAATAACTGCCAACACTTCCTGATTTGGAGTGTTGACAGCCAATTAGCATGCAGCTCGTGATCGGGAGGGTGCGCGAATCCGACGCGGCCATAGATATATATGTGATTTTCATTTTGATTTTCACAGGAACTACTGAACGGATTTACACCATTTAACAAAAAGGGTTCTTTCTGAACAAAGAACTACCTCTTTGCCAAACTTGGTGTAATTCCGTTCAGCAGTTCGGGCTGTAGCCGTGGCTAAAGTTTCCTATGGGAAAATGAATGGGGAAAACACGTTTTGGGACCCCCTTTTTTCTCAGCCCCCGCTTGACGAATCACCCTGAAACTTTCAGGGTAGGAGCGGACCGGAGCGGGCCATAAAGTTTGAAAGTTTTGCGTTGATTCGTCAACCGACGCAAGAGTTATTTCAAATAGAATGTTGCGGATTTCCTATGGAAAATAGGTCCTAACTATAACTATCTACTGGCGACTGCCAGTAGATAATATATATATGACATGCTCCAAACTTTCCCAAGCTATAAGCAGCACTCCAACACCTGCTTATGACAAAGCGCCTTTAATAGGTATGAACAGCATGCAGTCCGTCGATATCAATTGACAACTGTTCCACCCTTGCCTAATGCGTTTCAAAGGGCTTCCATCTTCCTCAGAGGCCTGCGGGCGGAAGAGGTTATGTGCAAGCCGGTCTTCGTTCCCTTAATTCATACACAATGCCACGCCCCCAGATGGGCTCCTCATATATATACCTATATTGATATATTGATACATATATATATTCATATATATAAATATATATTCATATATATTACCTACTGGCAGTCGCCAGTAGGTAGTTATAGTTAGGACCTAGTTTCCATAGGAAAAGTGTTTTTTGATTTGCCAATATCTTTGATGCCGTTTGGCAAATCTTCGCGAAATTTTCAAAACTAATGGTCCACTCCGGTCAGCTCCTGTCTGGAAAGGTTCGGGGTGATTCGTCAAGCGGGGGCCGAGAACAAAAGGGGGTCCCATAACGCGTTTTCTCCATGTTAATTTCCATCGGAACTTTTGTCGCGGCTACAGCCCGACCTCCTGAATGGAATTACACCAAATTTGGCAGAAAGGTAGGTCTTGGTCCAGAGTGCACTCTTTGCTTTAAATGGTGTAAATCCGTTCAGTAGTTTCTGAGAAATAAAAAAAAATATATAGATATCTGAGCACCGACGAGTATTCGCGAACCCTCCCGAGCACAAGCTTCATTCTGATTGGATGCCAACACTCCAAACCAAGAAGTGTTGGCAGCCATTTTGTGACTCGGTAAAACCGAGTCACAAGAAAACAGTAAAGAAAAGATAAAAAACAAGAAAAGGGGACAGGGTAGAAACACCCTGACCCCCTAGGCCTGCTCAGGGGGTCCCACAGGGACCCACAGGCCCAAATAAAAGCATGACAAAAAAAAAAGATTCGGCAGAATTTGCGCTGGGTGCGCGAATCCCGCTGAAAAATAAAAAAAGATGAAGAGTGGTCTCCCATGCTTTGTTTTAATCAGCCCCCGGGTGGGCCAGGTCCCGTGGGCGATCAGAAAATATAGTGCAGTGGCCCCCGGGGGCCCCGGTGACTGCCACCTCCCCGGGGCCATGTTGATTACATGCGGGGGGCACGCAGCACCCCGCGTCCCCGGGAACCACCACCTCGCCAGGGCTTTTTTTTATAGTAAAGGCATGGGGGGGCTCCTGCCCCCCCACACTGCCACGGGCACCACCACCTTCCCAGGGCATTGCTATTATGTGTGGGGGGCCTCGCAGGCCCACCCAAGCCCCGGTGACCGCCACCTCCCCGGGGCTCTAGAACAATTAAAGAAGTGGGGGGGCTCCTGCCACCCCCACACTGCCCCGGGGACCACCACCTCTCCGGGGCACAAATTATCCTAATGTGGGGGTCCATTGCGGACCCCCAGCCCTGGGGACCACCACCTCCCTGAGGCTTTAAATAAGATGGAGGGGATCCGCGCGGCCCCGCTCCTGGAGCCCTAGATGGCCCTGGGGACTGCCACCCTGCAATGTCCCGGGGTGCCCACCCCCGGGAGATTGCCGTTTGCTATGGCAGGGCGGGAGCACGGCTCCCGCCCTGCCATAGCAAACACTGCTTTGCTTCTTGGAAGCGAGAGCAGAAAACCTGCTCTCGCTTACAAGAAGCAAAGCAGATTGCTTTTGGGCAAAGGGAGCTGCATGTTAGCAGCTCCCCTTGTCCAAAAGCAATGCCGGCTCCCGCAGGAGGCGGGAAGCCGGCAGGGACAGTGGGGGCATTGGGGCTCCCCTGTGGTCCCCAACGTGAGGGCCGGCCCCGGGGATGGGGTCCCCGGGGCCAGAAGTGGCCCAGGAGGGGGGCACGCGGCCCCCCTCCAAAGTAAAATATTTTTAAAAAGGCTGGCCAGGCCCCGGGAATGGGGTCCCCGGGGCCATAATTGGCCTCAGGAGGTGGGCGTCATGGCCCCCCTCCAAAATAGATAAAAAACAAAGCTGGACAGGCCCTGGGGGATGGGGTTCCCGGGGCCATAAGTGGCCCTGGGAAGGGGAGCCTCGTGGCCCCCGTCCTGTCAATTTGTTTTTTTTTAATTAACCGAGGCCAGGCCCTGGGGGATGGGGTCCCCGGGACCAAAAGTGGCCCAGGGAAGGGGGCCACGCGGCCCCCCTCTCATAATAACATTTTTTAAAAATAAGGCACAGCTGGGGCGGAGCTTGCTCGCGACCAAGATGGCCGCTTGAGCCCATCGCTCTGTGACACCGTTCCACTATCCGCAATTTATCCGGTAGCCCCGCAGCCTGTAGTACCTGCAACAACGAGCCTGGCGCACTGAAACTCGCCAGTACCCGGAGGTCGAGCGCCGGCGTCCGGCGGCCGCGCGCGGCCGACACGCGGGACTCCGTTGGCGTCCGCGTTGCAAGGCCTGGATCCCCGGACTGTCGTGGCGACTTGTGGCGGTCCGGAGGCGACGGAGTGCGGCTGGAGCTGTGGGCGGCTGACTGGTGCACTACGGACCTGGAGAGCCTGCTCTGCCTGTTTTCCCTGACGGACACGCACCACGCGAGGGGCCAGCGGACCAATAGAGCCTGCAGCACGGTGCAGTTGGCTTGAGGACGGCCCGGCGGTGAGTGCGAACGCTGAGATCGGACCCGCCGAGGGGTTGGCTCCAGGCGGGCGCCATTTGCAGACCGGAGCATTGAGTGGGCTAGACTCTTGTGACCCCTCGGTCCCGCCATATTTGTTTGCCGCTGTTGTCCGGGGGCTTGTTGCCGGAGGCGGGCAGGAGCTCTCTGGGATACTATATAACGGGGGGCTCCCATCCGGCCCGAGTGAGACGCGGGCTGCGGCAGCGATCGCTAGAGGGCGACTGCGGCGCTGTAGCGCGGACCGCCGGAGGTCGGGGTGCCTACCACGTTGCTGACAGCCTCGATTCACGGAGGCGGCTCCCGGATACGGTGGGCGCCCGAGTGGCTGTGAACGACGACATACTGGAGACGGCAGACAGGGCTGCCGGCGGAGCGAGGAACCTGGTACGGGGAGGTTGCGGCCCACCATTATTACACCCAGTAGGAAGCACATCGTTGTTGGGCCCCCTACTTGTGCTGAGCGGGTGCTCTGGAACATCCGTGTCTGGCACTTGACAGCGAGGGATATTGACCAATAGGAAGCCCAACTGGCGGATGGGATCGGAGTGGCTGCGGGCAACGCTTGCTGTCCGGAAGACCTAGCACAGGTGCAGGACCACGCAGGAGCCCTATATTGCGGGTACAACAGTGCGCCAGGATGGGCAGAGTGGACAGAGCACAACCTAAGTTATCCTTCGACCAGAAGCGATCAAAGTCGCATGACGCATCATCGGAGGAGTCCACCAAGGCGCAGGCTCTCATGGCGGAAGATGCTGGCCCGGATCTCCGCAGTCTGCTAGTAGCTATGGAAAAAAGCCTGCAAAGCGGTATCACCTCCCTGGGTACGAAGATAGATGCCCTCTCCTACAGGATGGACAGAATGGGCGAGCGATTGGATAAGCACGCCGAGCGCTTAGACATGTCAGAGCGCAGAATAACGGAGGTAGAGGAAGCGCACACCACTCTGGATACGGAGCATAAGCAACTCGGAAGAGTCCTGCGGGTGCTCCAGGATAAAACGGAGGACTTGGAAGCGCGCTCACGTCGCTGCAACCTCAGGATTACAGGCCTACCGGAGACCACCTCAACCGGCAACATGGAACACTTTGTTGAACGCCTATTGGTCACACTACTGGGGGACGGAGTCTTTTCCGCCATGTTTGTAGTGGAGAGAGCGCATCGCTCCCTGGGGCCTCGGCCACCTCCGGGGGCACCACCGCGTCCGATCATTGCGAAGTTGCTCAATTACCGAGATAGAGACACCGCCTTGAGATTGGCTAGGGAAAAACAATCTTTGTCCTACGAAGGTTCTGAGATATCCCTGTACCCGGACTTCACTGTACGTGTCCAGGAGGCACGCCGCCAGTTTGTCCCCATGAAAAAACAGCTGCGAGGGATGGGCATCGACTACGCCATGCTGTACCCTGCCAAGCTTCGGGTGAACAGACAGGGTCGGTCTCACATCTTTACTGACCCAAAGTTGCTGCAGAAGGCCCTGAAGGAGTGGGCCAAGGAGCAACGCCACAGCCCGTAACGACATCTACTTCTTGCAGAGGCGACAGGGGGATCCCTGGAGGATCAGGACTGACACAGGCGGAAGACCATTTCTCGATAAGTATGGTAACAGGGCGGGGGAGGGCAGGTAGGGGGTGGCCAGGGGGTGGTGTGTGCAGTGCCTAATGCGAACAGGATTCTTCTGTCCGCGAACACGATTGTGGGGGAGTCCAGCTCGTAAAATAATGCGGGGATGGCGGAGTGACAGTTGCAGATGTTGACGGACACAGTATGGGGCGGCTGCCTGTTGGGGCTGCCATTAAGGAGCCGCATAGAGACTGCGCTAGACGGCTGCGAGCTGCTGATGCGGACGCTTGGGGTAGTGTGTCCTGTACTTGGCTGATAGCGGCATCCCTGGTTGCAAGTGCCAGCTAATGCAATGGAATGGGTGGGCTGTGAGGCTGCAGCACAGACCACGAACGGTGTACGGGGGGGCAGTCACTGCTTTTACTGTCTTTCTGATAGGTGCGAGCAACATCTGCCCACGAGTGCACCACACATAGGGAGATCTACTCAGTTTTGGGCGGGGGGGCGAAGGGTGGGTAGTTGGGAACCCAGGGGGATGAATCGCGGCCGAGTTGGGGGTGGCCTGCTGTGGGTGGGGGGGGGGAAGAGTGGGGGGGAATGTTTGGGTGTTCTGGTTTATGAATGTTCTAGGCATTTTTATGCATGACGTACTGATTGCTTATTTACTGCATAGATTGCAATACACAATGTGCTTTTATACATATGATGGTGGTACCTAGCGTGGTTAGCCCGACAGGGGTCCCGGACGCCCTCCGCACGCTTACTTGGAACGTGCGGGGCCTTAACGATTACCGAAAACTACGCAAAGTCTTGAACTATTTACAAAGGCAGAATATCGACATTGCCCTCCTGCAGGAGACACACCTCCCATTGAACAGAGCACTATTGCGCAGTAGGGGGCTGTTGGATAACATACATGCCTCGGGTTACACCACGCACTCCCGGGGGGTAATGACATGGGTTAATCCTAGGTCGGCTTTCTCTCTTGCCCAGCTGGACGCAGACAGAGACGGTCGCTATGTGATCTCCAGATGTCAGGGGAAAGGAATGGATTTAATTACAGTGAATGTTTATGGTCCTAACTTTGACTGCCCGGAGTTTTATACCACTCTAGCGGGCGTGGTTAGTAACTACCCGGATGCACGATACCTCTGGGGTGGGGACTTTAACTTGGTCAGGGACCCAAATCTGGATAGATCGGGGGGTCCGCTGAGGCGAACCTCGGCGGCGGCCAGAGAGCTGGAAAGTGTCATGGCAGGAGCGGACCTTTGCGACGTGTGGCGCGAGCGCCATCAGGAGAGAGGTGGTTATACTCACTACTCCGCTTATCACAATCTGCACACACGCATAGATTACTGGTTGGCATCCTCATCTCTTATGGGCTGTGTCCGGGAGTGTACGGTGTTGCCCAGGACTCTGTCGGATCATTCTCCCCTACTACTGGCTCTTGTTACGCCACGGAAGACCATCCCGCCATTTACTTGGCGGTTCCCACCTTATTCACTATTGGATCCCGTCTTCAAAAAGACATGACTGACGCCATAGAAACTTATTTCGCCATTAATGTGGGCTCAGTGGATGATTTTCAGGTCGTGTGGGAAGCCTTCAAGGTCTACATACGGGGAGTGGCGATGGCCAAGCACTCGGGCGTACTCCGCGCTATCCGGCAGAGACTAGCTGCACTTGAACGGAGGCTAGGCGAACTGGAGGTACGCCAACTGGAAGGCGAGGATGAGGCAACAGCGCGCGAACTCAGGGCATTGCTGGAAGAATATCATGATGCAGCTGATAGCGAGGTCAAGCATCTAGGTAAATACGCCACGGCGCGGACGTATGGGGAGGGCGACAGGCCGGGGTACACACTTGCACGCGTGTTGAAAGCCAAGCGATGTAAGACGTTAGTCACCGGAATTAAAACGACCGGGGGAGAGACATTAACGGAGGAGGAGGATATAGCTGACAGGTTTAAGCACTTTTATGCGGAGCTCTATGCCTCGCGGTCTCCTGGCTCAGAGAATGCAATTATTGACTATCTTGACCATATCCAGCTACCATTTCTCAATAACACACACCGAGAATTCCTGATGCGACCCATAGAAAAAGCAGAGATTTTAACGGCTCTATCAGGCATGAGAGCCTCTAGCGCTCCGGGGATGGACGGTTTAACGGTCGGCTTCTATAAAGCTTTTATTGACTTATTACTGCCACATATATCGGTGCTTTTTGATGACATGTGTGTCTCCGGTACTATGCCCCCATCGATGAGAGAGGCGGTGATTGTTGCCATCCCTAAATCTGGCAGGCCTTTGGATGAGTGTGGATCATACCGCCCCCTCGGTGTACGCCTTCACACTGACCCGGAGGCAGTGTTCAGGGAGAACTACGGCACTGCAGTCAGCAGACTGGAGGATGACGTAGAATCTTGGATTAAGTTGCCGCTGTCTCTGCTGGGTAGAATTTCGGTCATGAAGATGGTAGTTCTGCCCCGGTTCCTGTTTCTCTTTACAAACATCCCCATGGTATTACCGAGTACCTTCTTCCAGAGAGTCAATAAATCACTGGTAAAACTAGCCTGGGCGGGTAAGCAGGCGAGGGTAAAATGGCAGATCCTTACGTTACCTTATCACATGGGGGGGCTCGGTGCGCCAGACCTTAATCTATATTACAGAGCGGCACAGGGCGCACACGCTTACTCTTGGATTCACGGCTCATCAGATATTCCGTTTATACGCATGGAAAAACTTTTTGCAGATCCGCTCCCACTCCCGGCCACGATCTTTGAATCTGTGGACCGCAGGACGGGGATTTTGGATTCTATCAACTCGACGCGACATGCTTGGCACGCCCTGCTACAAATGCAGGCGGGGGCACAGTTGTACGCACCGGCAATGCCCATTGAATGGGCTCGCTGGCTGGCCCCGTGCAGGGACAAGGGGGTTGTTAGAGCGTTGCAGTCATTAAACATACAGACCGTGGGAGACCTGTTTCACGACGGTACAGTTAAAACATGGGAGGGGGTGGAGGCGCCGGGGGTTAAAAGCACTATGTTACAACGGTTTCAGTTTCACAGGGTGCGGAGAGCACTGACAGAGACATTAGGCGAGGACTTACAAGAGCCCCTGAGATGCTCGAACTGTCCTACATTATCCGGGCTACGTCGCCCCACAAAATAGTCTCCAACATATATAAATTAGCAATGACACATCGAGCAAACCATTATACCAAAGCCAGACTGGCCTGGCAGCGAGATTTACAACAGACCATAGAGGACCCTATGTGGCACTATTGCTGTACTAGCACCCGACGGATCTCCCTACACGGTAGGCACAGACTCATACATTTTAAGTACCTGAATAGGGTTTATTACACTCCGGAGAGGCTGGGTTAAGGGAGAGCGCTGTTTGTGATAGGTGCCGAGCACCATCTGCTGATTTTTTCCAACTAGCATGGCAATGTCCTGGGGTGCACAAATACTGGGAATCGGTCTTTCTGGAACTGGGGAAAATTGTGGATACGGAGCTCCTTCCGACTCCGGCTTTGGCCCTTTTAGGGTATTCCCAGCACTTGCCTACGGCTATCCGAAGGCTGGTAGACATGGGCCTTCTCCTGGCCAAACGGAGGGTTGCGATGTGTTGGTCGAGGGGCCCTCTCCCCTCTGGCCCAGTGGTCGCGAGACATGATTTACTGCAGCACTCAAACTGAGAATTTCAGCGAACTGCTCCCTCCCCGGAGTAGACCCAAGAATTTTTGGGGACTTTACGCGACATACATAACGATTAAGGAGTCGGACGGCGGCGGGGAGGTCCCGACGGATCCAGAAGGCCAGGTCCCTGACATGTCTAGTTGACTATCTGCCTGCGGTACGATGAGGCCGTAGCCCCGTGCACCACCACGCACATAAGGCGTATGACTGCATGGGGAGAGAGTGAGGGTGCGAAGGGAGGACGAGAGAGATGTCCGTGCATATCTAATTGATTGGGGTCTCACTACACGGTCGCTCTGGTACTAGTACACAAATAATTGGTACATTATTCGTTTGTTTTTATTTGAAATGTAACGAACTATGGATGCTTTCGTAAAAAAGATTCTTTAGTGCATGCAATACAATGTTGATCATGATGCCTTGGGGTTTTTCTTTTAAAGTTTAGTTCATGATGGTAGCCACCACTTTGGGGGATCGGCCTTATAGCAGTGATTACGATTTAATCAAGAATAGCCGCCGGCCTCAGGGTTGTAGGCAAATGGCTGTGTTTGACTGTGAGCCTTTCAATAAAAAAAAAATAAAAAAAAATAATAATAAGGCACAGCCCCAGGGGATGGGGTCCCCGGGGCCGAAAAAGGCCTCGGGAGGTGGGCCGCGCGGCCCCCTTTCCGTTTTTTTATATATATTTTTTTAAAAATGGGTCAGGCCCTGGGGGATGGGTTCTTCAGGGCCCACAAAATATTAAGAGTAGGGGGCCACACAGCCCCCTTCTAATAAAAAAAAGTAGAAGCCGGCATCTCGCCATAGGCCCCGTCCCCTCCCTGCACCACTCTGCAAACACACCTCCTGGCGCATTCTGGGTTGGGAGATTGAGTCCCCTCGAATCTTAAGGGTCCTTCAGGGCCAACTAGCCCACCAGGTACCTCCAATAAGCCCCACACAGTGGGATTGCTGAGAGGTGGTCTGAGGCCATGCCCCTTTTTACACCACTCTGCAAACACGCCTCTTGGCGCACCACTCTCAGCAATCCAGCTGTGTGGGGCTTACTGAAGGTACCTAGTGGGCTAGTTGGCCGCCAGGAACCCTCAGGGGACAAGGGGACCTAATTTCCCAACCAAGAACACGCCAGGAGGTGTGTTTGCAGAGTGGTGGAGAAAGGGGGCATGGCCTGTGTCCACCTGTCAGCTATCCCACTAACTGGGGCATACTGGAGGTATCAGGTAGGCTAGTTGGCCCCTAAGGACCCCCAGCAGCGAAGTGGACTTTAATCCGCATCCAAGAGCACACCAGGGAGAGTGTTTTCAGAGTGGTGGGGAATGGGGGTGTGGCCTGCAATGAGAACTTAGCAATGCTGTTGTGTGGGACTTACTGGAGGTAATAGGAGGGGTAGTTGGCCTCCAAGGTTGTCTTTGGGGGCCAACTACCCCTCCTGTTACCTCCAGTAAGTCCCACACAGTGGTACTGGTAAGACGTCTTCAGAGGCCACGCCCCCCTTTCTCCACTGCTCTGCAAATTCACCTCCTGGCACACTATGGGTTGGGGGATGAAGTCCGCTTTGCTCCTGAGGGACTTTGGGGGCCAAGAAGCCCTCCTGGTACCTCCTGTAAGTCCTACGCAGTGGAAGTCCAGAGCGCTGGTCGGAGGCCCAGCCCCCTTTCTCCACCTCTCTGCAAACGCAACTACTAGATAAAGAAGCATTTGCAATGTAATAGGTTTCACATTTGCGAGAGTTGGAGCTATAGGCGTTGTAAATGTAAAAGTGTTTTACTAATGTGGAGTGGATGTAGGTTGTGTGTAGTGAAATTATGTGGATAGACTTTGACATTGATGTGGATAGAAGGTATGTGGTATTTAGTGTATGGGAGTTATGTAGAGTGGGATTATGTGTTATGGAGAGTAATTATGAGGTATGGTAGTCTGTATTGTGGAGAGGTAACCTCAGGTTTAGTCTTCCTCGTTTCCATAGAAGCTAAACTATGAACTCAATGAGACAAAAAAAAGAAGGAATCACTGAGGAGCACTTCTGGACCTAGTCAGAAGTATGAGCAGGGCCACTGGAATTATGCAACTGTTTGGCTGCACCGACTTTCGCACTATTATACATTTTCCGCATTAGCCACATAATCCATCATCTGCTGCCTAATCTGCAGATTTGAACAAAAAAAGCCTTGTTTCTAGCTCAAACGGCTCAAATGTTACCAAAAATGCAGCGACAAGTGTTACAGCGTGGTGGAAGGTCCTTTGCAAACCTAGAATGGTCACCTGTTACTTATTGCTAAATGTGGGTGTTAAATTGGTACTAATGGTGTGTAAGCCACTTTTGCTTCTTTCTGCACCTCTTTTGCCTCTTTCTGCATTTCTGTTGCTTCTTTCTGCACCTTTCTTTCTTTCATTCTTTCTCTGCACTTCTCTTGCCTCTTTCTGAACATCTCTTCTACTTTCTGCACCTCTCTTGCCTCTTTCTGCATATCTGTTGCCTCTTTCTGCACCTCACGTGCTTATTTGTGCACCACTCTTGCCTCTTTCTGCACCTCTTGCCTCTTTCTGCACCCCTCTTCCCTCTTTCTGCACCCCTCCTGCCTCTTTTTGCAACTCTGTTCTTTCTTTCTGCACTTCTTTTGTTTCTTTCTGCACATCTCTTGCTTCTTTCTGCACCCCTCTTCCCTCTTTTTTCACCCCTCTTTCCTCTTTCTGCATCTCTGTTGCTTCTTTCTGCACTCCTCTTGCTTCTTTCTGCACTCCTTGTGCCTCTTTCACACCCATATTTCGTCTTTGTGCACCCCTCTTGTCTCTTTCTGTACCTCTGTTCCTTCTTTCTGTACTTCTTTTGTTTCTTTCTGCACCTCTCTCACTTCTTTCTGTACCCCTTTTGCCTCTTTCTGCACCTCTCTTACCTCTTTCTGCACCTCTGTTCCTTCTTTCTGCCACCCTTGTGCCTCTTTCACAGCCCTCTTCCCTCTTTCTGCACCCCTCTTGCCTCTTTATGCACGTCTGTTCCTTCTTTCTGCACTTCTTTTGTTTCTTTCTGCACCTCTCTTGTTTCTTTCAGTATCCCTCTTGCCTCTTTCTCCACCCCACTTCCCCCTTTCTGCATCTCTGTTGCTTTTTTATGCATTTCTCTTGTTTCTTTCTGCACCTCTCTTGCTTCTTTCTGCACCACTTGTGCCTCTTTTTGCACCCCTCTTCACTCTTTCTGCACTCCTCTTGCCTCTTTCTGCACCTCTGTTGCTTCTTTCTGCACTTCTTTTGTTTCTTTCTGCACCTCTCTTGCTTCTTTCTGCACCCCTCTTGCCTCTTTTTCCACCCCTCTTCCCTCTTTCTGCATCTCTATTGCTTCTTTCTGCACTTATCTAGTTTCTATCTGCACCTCTCACTTCTTTCTGTACCCCTTTTGCCTATTTCTGCACCCCGCATCCCTCTTTCTGCACCCCTCTTGCCTCTTACTGCACCTCTGTTCCTTCTTTCTGCACTTCTTCTGTTTCTTTCTGCAGCTCTCTTGCTTCTTTCTGCACCCCATTGCCTCTTTCTCCACCCATCCACCCTCTTTCAGCACCCCTGTTGCTTCTTTCTGCACCTTTGTTCTTTCTTTCTGCACTTATTTTGTTTCTTTCTGCACATCTCTTGCTTCTTTCTGCACCCCTCTTCCCTCATTTTGCACCCCTCTTTCCTCTTTCTGCATCTCTGTTGCTTCTTTCTGCACTCCTCTTGCTTCTTTCTGCACTCCTCGTGCCTCTTTCACACCCATCTTTCCTCTTTGTGCACCCCTCTTGTCTCTTTCTGTACCTCTGTTCCTTCTTTCTGCACTTCTTTTGTTTCTTTCTGCACCTCTCTCGCTTCTTTCTGCACCCCTTTTGCCTCTTTCTGCACCCCTCTTACCTCTTTCTGCACCTCTGTCCCTTCTTTCTGCCACCCTTGTGCCTCTTTCTGCACCCCTCTTCCCTCTTTCTGCACCCCTCTTGTCTCTTTCTGCACCTCTGTTCCTTTTTTCTGCACTTCTTTTGTTTCTTTCCGCAACGCTCTTGCTTCTTTCTGCACTCCTCTTGCTTCTTTCTGCACCTCTTGTGCCTCTTTCACAACTCTCTTCCCTCTTTCTGCACCCCTCTTGCCTCTTTCTGCACATCTGTTCCTTCTTTCTACACTTCTTTTGTTTCTTTCTGCACCTCTCTTGTTTCTTTCTGCACCCCTCTTGCCTCTTTCTCCACCCCACTTCCCCCTTTCTGCATCTCTGTTGCTTTTCTATTCATTTCTCTTGCTTCTTTCTGCATCTCTTTTGCTTCTTTCTGCACCCCTCGTGCCTCTTTTTGCACCCCTCTTCCCTCTTTCTGCACTCCTCTTGCCTCTTTCTGCACCTCTGTAGCTTCTTTCTGCACTTCTTTTGCTTCTTTCGGCATCCCTCTTGCCTCTTTTTGCACCTCTGTTCCTTCTTTCTGCACTTCTTTTGTTTCTTTCTGGACCTATCGCTTCTTTCTGCACCCTTTTTGCCTCTTTCCGCACCCCTCTTGCCTCTTTCTGCACCTCTGTTCCTTCTTTCTGAACTTCTTCTGTTTCTTTCTGCAGCTCTCTTGCATCTTTTTGCACCCCCTTGCCTCTTTCTCCACCCATCCACCCTCTTTCTGCACCCCTCTTGCCTCTTTCTGCACCTCTGTTTCTTCTTTCTGCACTTCTTCTGTTTCTTTCTGCAGCATTCTTGCTTCTTTCTGCACCCCTTGCCTCTTGTTCCACCCTCTTTCTGCATCCCTGTTGCCTCTATCTGCACCTCTGTTCTTTCTTTCTGCACTTCTTTTGTTTCTTTCTGCACATCTATTGCTTCTTTCTGCACCCCTCTTCCCTCTTTTTGCACCCCTCTTGCCTCTTTCTGTACCTCTGTTGCTTCTTTCTGCACTCCTCTTGCTTCTTTCTGCACTCCTCGTGCCTCTTTCACCCCATATTTCCTCTTTGTGCACCCCTCTTGCCTCTTTCTGCACCTCTGTTCCTTTTTTCTGCACTTCTTTTGTTTATTTCTGCACCTCTCTTGCTTCTTTCTGAACCCCTTTTGCCTCTTTCTGCACCCCTCTTACCTCTTTCTGCACCTCTCCTGCCTCTTTCTGCACCTCTGTTCCTTTTTTCTGCACTTCTTTTGTTTCTTTCTGCAACTCTCTTGGTTCTTTCTGTACTCCTCTTGCTTCTTTCTACACCCCTTGTGCCTCTTTCACAACCCTCTTCCCTCTTTCTGCACCCCTCTTGCCTCTTTCTGCACCTTTGTTCCTTCTTTCTGCACTTCTTTTGTTTCTTTCTGCACATCTCTTGCTTCTTTCTGTACCCCTCTTCCCTCTTTTTGCACCCCTCTTTCCTCTTTCTGCATCTCTGTTGCTTCTTTCTGCACTCCTCTTGCTTCTATCTGAACTTCTCGTGCCTCTTTCACACCCATATTTCGTCTTTGTGCACCCCTCTTGTCTCTTTCTGTACCTCTGTTCCTTCTTTCTGCACTTCTTTTGTTTCTTTCTGCACCTCTCTCGCTTCTTTCTGTACCCCTTTTGCCTCTTTCTGCACCCCTCTTACCTCTTTCTGCACGCCTGTTCCTTCTTTCTGCACTTCTTTTGTTTCTTTCTGCACCTCTCTTGTTTCTTTCAGTATCCCTCTTACCTCTTTCTCCACCCCACTTCCCCCTTTCTGCATCTCTGTTGCTTTTTTATGCATTTCTCTTGTTTCTTTCTGCATCTCTCTTGCTTCTTTCTGCACCCCTCGTGCCTCTTTTTGCACACCTCTTCCTTCTTTCTGCACTCCTCTTGCCTCTTTCTGCACCTCTGTTGCTTCTTTCTGCATTTCTGTTGCTTCTTTCTGCACCTTTCTTTCTTTCTTTCTTTCTTTCTTTCTTTCTTTCTTTCTCTGTACTTCTCTTGCCTCTTTCTGCACCTCACGTGCTTCTTTGTGCACCCCTCTTGCCTCTTTCTGCACCTCTCTTGCCTCTTTCTGCACCCCTCTTCCCTCTTTCTGCACCCCTCCTGCCTCTTTCTGCACCTCTGTTCCTTCTTTCTACACTCCTCTTGCTTCTATCTGAACTCCTCGTGCCTCTTTCACACCCATATTTCGTCTTTGTGCACCCCTCTTGTCTCTTTCTGTACCTCTGTTCCTTCTTTCTGCACTTCTTTTGTTTCTTTCTGCACCTCTCTCGCTTCTTTCTGTACCCCTTTTGCCTCTTTCTGCACCCCTCTTACCTCTTTCTGCACGCCTGTTCCTTCTTTCTGCACTTCTTTTGTTTCTTTCTGCACCTCTCTTGTTTCTTTCAGTATCCCTCTTGCCTCTTTCTCCACCCCACTTCCCCCTTTCTGCATCTCTGTTGCTTTTTTATGCATTTCTCTTGTTTCTTTCTGCATCTCTCTTGCTTCTTTCTGCACCCCTCGTGCCTCTTTTTGCACACCTCTTCCTTCTTTCTGCACTCCTCTTGCCTCTTTCTGCACCTCTGTTGCTTCTTTCTGCATTTCTGTTGCTTCTTTCTGCACCTTTCTTTCTTTCTTTCTCTGTACTTCTCTTGCCTCTTTCTGCACCTCATGTGCTTCTTTGTGCACCACTCTTGCCTCTTTCTGCACCTCTCTTGCCTCTTTCTGCACCCCTCTTCCCTCTTTCTGCACCCCTCCTGCCTCTTTCTGCACCTCTGTTCCTTCTTTCTGCACTTGTTTTTTTCTTTCTGCACCTCTCTTGCTTCTTTCTGCACCCCTCTTGCCTCTTTCTCCACCCCTCTTCCCCATTTCTGCATGTCCGTTGCTTATTTCTGCACTTCTCTTGCCTCTTTTTCCACCCCTCTTCCCTCTTTCTGCATCTCTATTGCTTCTTTCTGCACTTATCTAGTTTCTATCTGCACCTCTCACTTCTTTCTGCACCCCTTTGCCTATTTCTGCACCCCGCGTCCCTCTTTCTGCACCCCTTTTGCCTCTTACTGCACCTCTGTTCCTTCTTTCTGCACTTCTTCTGTTTCTTTCTGCAGCTCTCTTCCTTCTTTCTGCACCCCCTTGCCTATTTCTCCGCCCATCCACCCTCTTTCTGCACCCCTGTTGCTTCTTTCTGCAACTCTGTTCTTTCTTTCTGCACCCCTTTTGCCTATTTCTGCACCCCTCTTCCCTCTTTATGCACTCCTCTTGCCTCTTTCTGCACCTCTGTTGCTTCTTTCTGTACTTCTTTTGTTTCTTTCTGCGCCTCTCTTGCTTCTTTCTGCACCCCTCTTGCCTCTTCCTCCACCCCTCTTCCCCCTTTTTTCATCTCTGTTGCTTCTTTCTGCACTTCTCTTGCCTCTTTCTCCACCCCTCATGCATCTTTCTGCACCTCTGTTACTTCTTTCTGTACTTCTTTTGTTTCTTTCTGTGCCTCTCTTGCTTCTTTCTGCACCCCTCTTGCCTCTTCCTCCACCCCTCTTTCCTCTTTCTGCATCTCTGTTGCTTCTTTCTGCACTCCTCTTGCTTCTTTCTGCACTCCTCGTGCCTCTTTCACACCCATATTTCATCTTTGTGCACCCCTCATGTCTCTTTCTGTACCTCTGTTCCTTCTTTCTGCACTTCTTTTGTTTCTTTCTGCACCTCTCTCGCTTCTTTCTGTACCCCTTTTGCCTCTTTCTGCACCTCTCTTACCTCTTTCTGCACCTCTGTCCCTTCTTTCTGCCACCCTTGTGCCTCTTTCACAACCCTCTTCCCTCTTTCTGCACCCCTCTTGCCTCTTTCTGCACTTCTTTTGTTTCTTTCTGCACCTCTCTTGTTTCTTTCAGTGTCCCTCTTGCCTCTTTCTCCACCCCACTTCCCCCTTTCTGCATCTCTGTTGCTTTTTTATGCATTTCTCTTGTTTCTTTCTGCATCTTTCTTGCTTTTTTCGGCACCCCTCTTGCTTCTGTCTGCACCCCTTGTGCCTCTTTGACAACCCTCTTCCCACTTTCTGCACCCATCTTGCCTCTTTATGCACCTCTGTTCCATCTTTTTGTACCATTTTCGTTTCTTTCTGCAACTCTTGCTTCTTTCTGCACCCCTTTCGCCTCTTTCTGCACCCCCTTGCCTCTTTCTGCACCTGTGTTCCTTCTTTCTGCACTTCTCTTGTTTCTTTCTGCATCTCTCTTGCTTCTTTCTGCACCCCTCGTGCCTCTTTTTGCACCCCTCTTCCCTCTTTCTGCACTCCTCTTGCCTCTTTCTGCACCTCTGTTGCTTCTTTCTGCATTTCTGTTGCTTCTTTCTGCACCTTTCTTTCTTTCTTTCTTTCTCTGTACTTCTCTTGCCTCTTTCTGCACCTCACGTGCTTCTTTGTGCACCCCTCTTGCCTCTTTCTGCACCTCTCTTGCCTCTTTCTGCACCCCTCTTCCCTCTTTCTGCACCCCTCCTGCCTCTTTCTGCACCTCTGTTCCTTCTTTCTGCACTTGTTTTTTTTCTTTCTGCACCTCTCTTGCTTCTTTCTGCACCCCTCTTGCCTCTTTCTCCACCCCTCTTCCCCATTTCTGCATGTCCGTTGCTTATTTCTGCACTTCTCTTGCCTCTTTTTCCACCCCTCTTCCCTCTTTCTGCATCTCTATTGCTTCTTTCTGCACTTATCTAGTTTCTATCTGCACCTCTCACTTCTTTCTGCACCCCTTTTGCCTATTTCTGCACCCCGCGTCTCTCTTTCTGCACCCCTTTTGCCTCTTACTGCACCTCTGTTCCTTCTTTCTGCACTTCTTCTGTTTCTTTCTGCAGCTCTCTTCCTTCTTTCTGCACCCCCTTGCCTATTTCTCCGCCCATCCACCCTCTTTCTGCACCCCTGTTGCTTCGTTCTGCAACTCTGTTCTTTCTTTCTGCACCCCTTTTGCCTATTTCTGCACCCCTCTTCCCTCTTTATGCACTCCTCTTGCCTCTTTCTGCACCTCTGTTGCTTCTTTCTGTACTTCTTTTGTTTCTTTCTGCGCCTCTCTTGCTTCTTTCTGCACCCCTCTTGCCTCTTCCTCCACCCCTCTTCCCCCTTTTTCATCTCTGTTGCTTCTTTCTGCACTTCTCTTGCCTCTTTCTCCACCCCTCATGCCTCTTTCTGCACCTCTGTTACTTCTTTCTGTACTTCTTTTGTTTCTTTCTGCGCCTCTCTTGCTTCTTTCTGCACCCCTCTTGCCTCTTCCTCCACCCCTCTTCCCCCTTTTTTCATCTCTGTTGCTTCTTTCTGCACTTCTCTTGCCTCTTTCTCCACCCCTCATGCCTCTTTCTGCACCTCTGTTACTTCTTTCTGTACTTCTTTTGTTTCTTTCTGCGCCTCTCTTGCTTCTTTCTGCACCCCTCTTGCCTCTTCCTCCACCCCTCTTTCCTCTTTCTGCACCTCTGTTCCTTCTTTCTGCACTTCTCTTGTTTCTTTCTGCACCTCTCTCGCTTCTTTCTGTACCCCTTTTGCCTCTTTCTGCACCTCTCTTACCTCTTTCTGCACCTCTGTCCCTTCTTTCTGCCACCCTTGTGCCTCTTTCACAACCCTCTTCCCTCTTTCTGCACCCCTCTTGCCTCTTTCTGCACTTCTTTTCTTTCTTTCTGCACCTCTCTTGTTTCTTTCAGTGTCTCTCTTGCCTCTTTCTCCACCCCACTTCCCCCTTTCTGCATCTCTGTTGCTTTTTTATGCATTTCTCTTGTTTCTTTCTGCATCTTTCTTGCTTCTTTCGGCACCCCTCTTGCTTCTGTCTGCACCCCTTGTGCCTCTTTGACAACCCTCTTCCCACTTTCTGCACCCATCTTGCCTCTTTATGCACCTCTGTTCCATCTTTTTGTACCATTTTCGTTTCTTTCTGCAACTCTTGCTTCTTTCTGCACCCCTTTCGCCTCTTTCTGCACCCCCTTGCCTCTTTCTGCACCTGTGTTCCTTCTTTCTGCACTTCTTTTGTTTCTTTCTGCACCCCTCCTGCTTCTTTCTGTTTCCCTCTTGCCTCTTTCTCCACCCTTCTTCCCCCTTTCTCCATGTCTGTTGCTTCTTTCTGTACTTCTCTTGCCTCTTTCTCCACCCCTCGTCCCCCTTTCTGCATGTCTGTTGCTTCTTTCTGCACTTCTCTTGCCTATTTCTCCACCCCTCTTCCCTCTTTCTGCTCCTCTGTTGCTTCTTTCTGGACCTCTCTTGCTTATTTCTGCCGCCCTCGTGCCTCTTTCATACTTCTCTTCCTGTACCCATATTGCCTCTTTCTGCACCTCTGTTCCTTCTTTCTGCACTTCTTTTGTTTCTATCTGCACCTCTCACTTCTTTCTGCACCCCTTTTGCCTCTTTATGCACTCCTCTTCCCTCTTTCTGCACCCCTCTTGCCTCTTTCTGCACCTCTGTTCCTTCTTTCTGCACTTGTTCTGTTTCTTTCTGCAGCTCTCTTGCTTCTTTCTCCACCCCCTTGCCTCTTTCTCCACCCATCCACCCTCTTTCTGCACCCCTGTTGCTGCTTTCTGCACCTCTGTTCTTTCTTTCTGCACTTCTTTTGTTTCTTTCTGCACCTCTTGCCTCTTTCTGCACCCCTCTTCCCTCTTTTTGCACCCCTCTTGCCTCTTTCTGCACCTCTGTTGCTTCTTTCTGCACTCCTCTTGCTTCTTTCTGCACTCCTCTTGCCTCTTTCACACCCCTCTTTCCTCTTTCTGCACCCTCTTGCCTCTTTCTGCACCTCTGTTTCTTTTTTCTGCACTTCTTTTGTTTCTTTCCAGAACTCTCTTGCTTCTTTCTGCACTCCTCTTGCTTCTCTCTGCACCCCTTGTGCCTCTTTCACACCCCTATTCCCTCTTTCTGCACCCCATTTGCCTCTTTCTGCACCTCTGTTCCTTCTTTCTGCACTTCTCTTGTTTCTTTCTGCACCTCTCTTGTTTCTTTCTGTATCCCTCTTGCCTCTTTCTCGATCCTACTTCCCCCTTTCTGCATCGCTGTTTTTTCTTTCTGCATTTCTCTTGCTTTTTTCTGCATCTCTCTTGCTTCTTTCTACACTCCTCGTGCCTCTTTCTGCACCCCTCTTCCCTCTTTATGCACTCCTCTTGCCTCTTTCTGCACCTCTGTTGCTTCTTTCTGTACTTCTTTTGTTTCTTTCTGCGCCTCTCTTGCTTCTTTCTGCACCCCTCTTGCCTCTTCCTCCACCCCTCTTCCCCCTTTTTTCATCTCTGTTGCTTCTTTCTGCACTTCTCTTGCCTCTTTCTCCACCCCTCATGCCTCTTTCTGCACCTCTGTTACTTCTTTCTGAACCTCTTTTGTTTCTTTCTGCGCCTCTCTTGCTTCTTTCTGCACCCCTCTTGCCTCTTCCTCCACCCCTCTTCCCCCTTTTTTCATCTCTGTTGCTTCTTTCTTCACTTCTCTTGCCTCTTTCTCCACCCCTCATCCCTCTTTCTGCACCTCTGTTGCTTCTTTCTGTACTTCTTCTGTTTCTTTCTGCACCTCTCACTTCTTTCTGCACCCCTTTTGCCTATTTCTGCACCCCGCGTCCCTCTTTCTGCACCCCTTTTGCCTCTTACTGCACCTCTGTTCCTTCTTTCTGCACTTCTTCTGTTTCTTTCTGCAGCTCTCTTGCTTCTTTCTGCACCCCCTTGCCTCTTTCTCCGCCCATCCACCCTCTTTCTGCACCCCTGTTGCTTCTTTCTGCAACTCTGTTCTTTCTTTCTGCACTTCTTTTGTTTCTTTCTGCACATCTCTTGCTTCTTTCTGCACCCCTCTTCCCTCTTTTTGCACCCCTCTTTCCTCTTTCTGCATATCTGTTGCTTCTTTCTGCACTCCTCTTACTTCTTTCTGCACTTCTCGTGCCTCTTTCACACCCATATTTCATCTTTGTGTACCCCTCTTTTCTCTTTCTGTACCTCTGTTCCTTCTTTCTGCACTTCTTTTGTTTCTTTCTGCACCTCTCTTGCTTCTTTCTGTACCCCTTTTGCCTCTTTCTGCACCTCTCTTACCTCTTTCTGCACCTCTGTCCCTTCTTTCTGCCACCCTTGTGCCTCTTTCACAACCCTCTTCCCTCTTTCTGCACCCCTCTTGCCTCTTTCTGCACGTCTGTTCCTTCTTTCTGCACTTCTTTTGTTTCTTTCTGCACCTCTCTTGTTTCTTTCAGTATCCCTCTTGCCTCTTTCTCCACCCCACTTCCCCCTTTCTGCATCTCTGTTGCTTTTTTATGCATTTCTCTTGTTTCTTTCTGCATCTCTCTTGCTCTTTCTGCACCCCTTGTGCCTCTTTTTTCACCCCTCTTCCCTCTTTCTGCACTCTTCTTGCCTCTTTCTGCACCTCTGTTGCTTCTTTCTGCACTTCTTTTGTTTCTTTCTGCACCTCTCTTGCTTCTTTCTGCACCCCTCTTGCCTCTTTCTCCACCCCTCTTCCCCATTTCTGCATGGCCGTTGCTTATTTCTGCACTTCTCTTGCCTCTTTTTCCACCCCTCTTCCCTCTTTCTGCATCTCTATTGCTTCTTTCTGCACTTATCTAGTTTCTATCTGCACCTCTCACTTATTTCTGTACCCCTTTTGCCTATTTCTGCACCCACGTCCCTCTTTCTGCACCCTTCTTGCCTCTTACTGCACCTCTGTTCCTTCTTTCTGCACTTCTTCTGTTTCTTTCTGCAGCTCTCTTGCTTCTTTCTGCACCCCATTGCCTCTTTCTCCACCCATCCACCCTCTTTCAGCACCCCTGTTGCTTCTTTCTGCACCTCTGTTCTTTCTTTCTGCACTTCTTTTGTTTCTTTCTGCACATCTCTTGCTTCTTTCTGCACCCCTCTTCCCTCTTTTTGCACCCCTCTTTCCTCTTTCTGCATCTCTGTTGCTTCTTTCTGCAGTCCTCTTGCTTCTTTCTGCACTCCTCGTGCCTCTTTCACACCCATCTTTCCTCTTTGTGCACCTCTCTTGTCTCTTTCTGTACCTCTGTTCCTTCTTTCTGCACTTCTTTTGTTTCTTTCTGCACCTCTCTCGCTTCTTTCTGCACCCCTTTTGCCTCTTTCTGCACCCCTCTTATCTCTTTCTGCACCTCTGTCCCTTCTTTCTGCCACCCTTGTGCCTCTTTCTGCACCCCTCTTCCCTCTTTCTGCACCCCTCTTGCCTCTTTCTGCACCTCTGTTCCTTTTTTCTGCACTTCTTTTGTTTCTTTCAGCAACACTCTTGCTTCTTTCTGCACTCCTCTTGCTTCTTTCTGCACCTCTTGTGCCTCTTTCACAACTCTCTTCCCTCTTTCTGCACCCCTCTTGCCTCTTTCTGCACATCTGTTCCTTCTTTCTACACTTCTTTTGTTTCTTTCTGCACCTCTCTTGTTTCTTTCAGCATCCCTCTTGCCTCTTTCTCCACCCCACTTCCCCCTTTCTGCATCTCTGTTGCTTTTTTATGCATTTCTCTTGCTTCTTTCTGCATCTCTCTTGCGTATTTCTGCACCCCTCGTGCCTCTTTTTGCACCCCTCTTTCCTCTTTCTGCATCTCTGTTGCTTCTTTCTGCACTCCTCTTGCTTCTTTCTGCACTCCTCGTGCCTCTTTCACACCCATATTTCATCTTTGTGCACCCCTCATGTCTCTTTCTGTACCTCTGTTCCTTCTTTCTGCACTTCTTTTGTTTCTTTCTGCACCTCTCTCGCTTCTTTCTGTACCCCTTTTGCCTCTTTCTGCACCTCTCTTACCTCTTTCTGCACCTCTGTCCCTTCTTTCTGCCACCCTTGTGCCTCTTTCACAACCCTCTTCCCTCTTTCTGCACCCCTCTTGCCTCTTTCTGCACTTCTTTTCTTTCTTTCTGCACCTCTCTTGTTTCTTTCAGTGTCTCTCTTGCCTCTTTCTCCACCCCACTTCCCCCTTTCTGCATCTCTGTTGCTTTTTTATGCATTTCTCTTGTTTCTTTCTGCATCTTTCTTGCTTCTTTCGGCACCCCTCTTGCTTCTGTCTGCACCCCTTGTGCCTCTTTGACAACCCTCTTCCCACTTTCTGCACCCATCTTGCCTCTTTATGAACCTCTGTTCCATCTTTTTGTACCATTTTCGTTTCTTTCTGCAACTCTTGCTTCTTTCTGCACCCCTTTCGCCTCTTTCTGCACCCCCTTGCCTCTTTCTGCACCTGTGTTCCTTCTTTCTGCACTTCTTTTGTTTCTTTCTGCACCCCTCCTGCTTCTTTCTGTTTCCCTCTTGCCTCTTTCTCCACCCTTCTTCCCCCTTTCTCCATGTCTGTTGCTTCTTTCTGTACTTCTCTTGCCTCTTTCTCCACCCCTCGTCCCCCTTTCTGCATGTCTGTTGCTTCTTTCTGCACTTCTCTTGCCTATTTCTCCACCCCTCTTCCCTCTTTCTGCTCCTCTGTTGCTTCTTTCTGGACCTCTCTTGCTTATTTCTGCCGCCCTCGTGCCTCTTTCATACTGCTCTTCCTGTACCCATATTGCCTCTTTCTGCACCTCTGTTCCTTCTTTCTGCACTTCTTTTGTTTCTATCTGCACCTCTCACTTCTTTCTGCACCCCTTTTGCCTCTTTATGCACTCCTCTTCCCTCTTTCTGCACCCCTCTTGCCTCTTTCTGCACCTCTGTTCCTTCTTTCTGCACTTGTTCTGTTTCTTTCTGCAGCTCTCTTGCTTCTTTCTCCACCCCCTTGCCTCTTTCTCCACCCATCCACCCTCTTTCTGCACCCCTGTTGCTGCTTTCTGCACCTCTGTTCTTTCTTTCTGCACTTCTTTTGTTTCTTTCTGCACCTCTTTCCTCTTTCTGCACCCCTCTTCCCTCTTTTTGCACCCCTCTTGCCTCTTTCTGCACCTCTGTTGCTTCTTTCTGCACTCCTCTTGCTTCTTTCTGCACTCCTCTTGCCTCTTTCACACCCCTCTTTCCTCTTTCTGCACCCTCTTGCCTCTTTCTGCACCTCTGTTTCTTTTTTCTGCACTTCTTTTGTTTCTTTCCGGAACTCTCTTGCTTCTTTCTGCACTCCTCTTGCTTCTCTCTGCACCCCTTGTGCCTCTTTCACACCCCTATTCCCTCTTTCTGCACCCCATTTGCCTCTTTCTGCACCTCTGTTCCTTCTTTCTGCACTTCTTTTGTTTCTTTCTGCACCTCTCTTGTTTCTTTCTGTATCCCTCTTGCCTCTTTCATGATCCTACTTCCCCCTTTCTGCATCGCTGTTTTTTCTTTCTGCATTTCTCTTGCTTTTTTCTGCATCTCTCTTGCTTCTTTCTACACTCCTCGTGCCTCTTTCTGCACCCCTCTTCCCTCTTTATGCACTCCTCTTGCCTCTTTCTGCACCTCTGTTGCTTCTTTCTGTACTTCTTTTGTTTCTTTCTGCGCCTCTCTTGCTTCTTTCTGCACCCCTCTTGCCTCTTCCTCCACCCCTCTTCCCCCTTTTTCATCTCTGTTGCTTCTTTCTGCACTTCTCTTGCCTCTTTCTCCACCCCTCATGCCTCTTTCTGCACCTCTGTTACTTCTTTCTGTACTTCTTTTGTTTCTTTCTGCGCCTCTCTTGCTTCTTTCTGCACCCCTCTTGCCTCTTCCTCCACCCCTCTTCCCCCTTTTTCATCTCTGTTGCTTCTTTCTTCACTTCTCTTGCCTCTTTCTCCACCCCTCATCCCTCTTTCTGCACCTCTGTTGCTTCTTTCTGTACTTCTTCTGTTTCTTTCTGCACCTCTCACTTCTTTCTGCACCCCTTTTGCCTATTTCTGCACCCCGCGTCCCTCTTTCTGCACCCCTCTTGCCTCTTTCTGCACGTCTGTTCCTTCTTTCTGCACTTCTTTTGTTTCTTTCTGCACCTCTCTTGTTTCTTTCAGTATCCCTCTTGCCTCTTTCTCCACCCCACTTCCCCCTTTCTGCATCTCTGTTGCTTTTTTATGCATTTCTCTTGTTTCTTTCTGCATCTCTCTTGCTTCTTTCTGCACCCCTTGTGCCTCTTTTTTCACCCCTCTTCCCTCTTTCTGCACTCCTCTTGCCTCTTTCTGCACCTCTGTTGCTTCTTTCTGCACTTCTTTTGTTTCTTTCTGCACCTCTCTTGCTTCTTTCTGCACCCCTCTTGCCTCTTTCTCCACCCCTCTTCCCCATTTCTGCATGGCCGTTGCTTATTTCTGCACTTCTCTTGCCTCTTTTTCCACCCCTCTTCCCTCTTTCTGCATCTCTATTGCTTCTTTCTGCACTTATCTAGTTTCTATCTGCACCTCTCACTTATTTCTATACCCCTTTTGCCTATTTCTGCACCCGCGTCCCTCTTTCTGCACCCTTCTTGCCTCTTACTGCACCTCTGTTCCTTCTTTCTGCACTTCTTCTGTTTCTTTCTGCAGCTCTCTTGCTTCTTTCTGCACCCCATTGCCTCTTTCTCCACCCATCCACCCTCTTTCAGCACCCCTGTTGCTTCTTTCTGCACCTCTGTTCTTTCTTTCTGCACTTCTTTTGTTTCTTTCTGCACATCTCTTGCTTCTTTCTGCACCCCTCTTCCCTCTTTTTGCACCCCTCTTTCCTCTTTCTGCATCTCTGTTGCTTCTTTCTGCAGTCCTCTTGCTTCTTTCTGCACTCCTCGTGCCTCTTTCACACCCATCTTTCCTCTTTGTGCACCCCTCTTGTCTCTTTCTGTACCTCTGTTCCTTCTTTCTGCACTTCTTTTGTTTCTTTCTGCACCTCTCTCGCTTCTTTCTGCACCCCTTTTGCCTCTTTCTGCACCCCTCTTATCTCTTTCTGCACCTCTGTCCCTTCTTTCTGCCACCCTTGTGCCTCTTTCTGCACCCCTCTTCCCTCTTTCTGCACCCCTCTTGCCTCTTTCTGCACCTCTGTTCCTTTTTTCTGCACTTCTTTTGTTTCTTTCAGCAACACTCTTCCCTCTTTCTGCACCCCTCTTGCCTCTTTCTGCACATCTGTTCCTTCTTTCTACACTTCTTTTGTTTCTTTCTGCACCTCTCTTGTTTCTTTCAGCATCCCTCTTGCCTCTTTCTCCACCCCACTTCCCCCTTTCTGCATCTCTGTTGCTTTTTTATGCATTTCTCTTGCTTCTTTCTGCATCTCTCTTGCGTATTTCTGCACCCCTCGTGCCTCTTTTTGCACCCCTCGTGCCTCTTTTTGCACCCCTCTTCCCTCATGCTGCACTCCTCTTGCCTCTTTCTGCACCTCTGTTGCTTCTTTCTGCACTTCTTTTGCTTCTTTCGTCACCCCTCTTGCCTCTTTTTGCACCTCTGTTCCTTCTTTCTGCACTTTTGTTTCTTTCTGGACCTCTCGCTTCTTTCTGCACCCTTTTCGCCTCTTTCCGCACCCCTCTTGCCTCTTTCTGCACCTCTGTTCCTTCTTTCTGAACTTCTTCGGTTTCTTTCTGTAGCTCTCTTGCATCTTTTTGCACCCCCTTGCCTCCTTCTCCACCCATCCACCCTTTTCTGCACCCCTCGTGCCTCTTTCTGCACCTCTGTTTCTTCTTTCTACACTTCTTCTGTTTCTTTCTGCAGCATTCTTGCTTCTTTCTGCACCCCTTGCCTCTTGTTCCACCCATCCACCCTCTTTCTGCATCCCTGTTGCCTCTATCTGCACCTCTGTTCTTTCTTTCTGCACTTCTTTTGTTTCTTTCTGCACATCTATTGCTTCTTTCTGCACCCCTCTTCCCTCTTTTTGCACCCCTCTTGCCTCTTTCTGCATCTCTGTTGCTTCTTTCTGCACTCCTCTTGCTTCTTTCTGCACTCCTCGTGCCTCTTTCACCCCATATTTCCTCTTTGTGCACCCCTCTTGCCTCTTTCTGCACCTCTGTTCCTTTTATCTGAACTTCTTTTGTTTCTTTCTGCACCTCTCTAGCTTCTTCCTGCACCCTTTTGCCTCTTTCTGCACCCCTCTTACCTCTTTCTGCACCTCTCTTGCCTCTTTCTGCACCTCTGTTCCTTTTTTCTGCACTTCTTTTGTTTCTTTCTGCAACTCTCTTGCTTCTTTCTGTACTCCTCTTGCTTCTTTCTACACCCCTTGTGCCTCTTTCACAACCCTCTTCCCTCTTTCTGCACCCCTCTTGCCTCTTACTGCACCTTTGTTCCTTCTTTCTGCACTTCTTTTGTTTCTTTCTGCACCTCTCTTGTTTCTTTCTGTATCCCTTTTGCCTCTTTCTCCACCCCACATCCCCCTTTCTGCATCTCTGTTGCTTTTTTATGCATTTCTCTTGCTTCTTTCTGCATTTCTCTTGCTTCTTTCTGCACCCCTCGTGCCTCTTTTTGCACCCGTCTTCCCTCTTTCTGCACTCCTCTTGCCTCTTTCTGCACCTCTGTTGCTTCTTTCTGCACTTCTTTTGTTTCTTTCGGCACCCCTCTTGCTTCTGTCTGCACCCCTTGTGCCTCTTTCACAACCCTCTTCCCTCTTTCTGCACCCCTCTTGCCTCTTTATGCACCTCTGTTCCATCTTTCTGTACCATTTTCGTTTCTTTCTGCAACTCTCGCTTCTTTCTGCACCCCTTTCTCCTCTTTCTGCCCCCCTTGCCTCTTTCTGCACCTCTGTTCCTTCTTTCTGCACTTCTTTTGTTTCTTTCTGCACCCTTCCTGCTTCTTTCTGTTTCCCTCTTGCCTCTTTCTCCACCCTTCTTCCCCCTTTCTCCATGTCTGTTGCTTCTTTCTGTACTTCTCTTGCCTCTTTCTCCACCCCTCGTCCCCCTTTCTGCATGTCTGTTGCTTCTTTCTGCACTTCTCTTGCCTATTTCTCCACCCCTCTTCCCTCTTTCTGCTCCTCTGTTGCTTCTTTCTGGACCTCTCTTGCTTATTTCTGCCGCCCTCGTGCCTCTTTCATACCTCTCTTCCTGTACCCATATTGCGTCTTTCTGCACCTCTGTTCCTTCTTTCTGCACTTCTTTTGTTTCTATCTGCACCTCTCACTTCTTTCTGCACACCTTTTGCCTCTTTATGCACCCCTCTTCCCTCTTTCTGCACCCCTCTTGCCTCTTTCTGCACCTCTGTTCCTTCTTTCTGCACTTCTTCTGTTTCTTTCTGCAGCTCTCTTGCTTCTTTCTGCACCCCTTGCCTCTTTCTCCACCCATTCACCCTCTTTCTGCACCCCTGTTGCTGCTTTCTGCACCTCTGTTCTTTCTTTCTGCACTTCTTTTGTTTCTTTCTGCACCTCTTGCCTCTTTCTGCACCCCTCTTCCCTCTTTTTGCACCCCTCTTGCCTCTTTCTGCACCTCTGTTGCTTCTTTCTGCACTCCTCTTGCTTCTTTCTGTACTCCTCTTGCTTCTTTCACACCCCTCTTTCCTCTTTCTGCACCTCTGTTTCTTTTTTCTGCACTTCTTTTGTTTCTTTCCGGAACTCTCTTGCTTCTTTCTGCACTCCTCTTGCTTCTCTCTGCACCCCTTGTGCCTCTTTCACACCCCTATTCCCTCTTTCTGCACCCCATTTGCCTCTTTCTGCACCTCTGTTCCTTCTTTCTGCACTTCTCTTGTTTCTTTCTGCACCTCTCTTGTTTCTTTCTGTATCCCTCTTGCCTCTTTCTCGATCCTACTTCCCCCTTTCTGCATCGCTGTTTTTTCTTTCTGCATTTCTCTTGCTTTTTTCTGCATCTCTCTTGCTTCTTTCTACACCCCTCGTGCCTCTTTCTGCACCCCTCTTCCCTCTTTATGCACTCCTCTTGCCTCTTTCTGCACCTCTGTTGCTTCTTTCTGTACTTCTTTTGTTTCTTTCTGCGCCTCTCTTGCTTCTTTCTGCATCCCTCTTGCCTCTTGTTCCACCCATCCACCCTCTTTCTGCATCCCTGTTGCATCTATCTGCACCTCTGTTCTTTCTTTCTGCACTTCTTTTGTTTCTTTCTGCACATCTATTGCTTCTTTCTGCACCCCTCTTCCCTCTTTTTGCACCCCTCTTGCCTCTTTCTGCATCTCTGTTGCTTCTTTCTGCACTCCTCTTGCTTCTTTCTGCACTCCTCGTGCCTCTTTCACCCCATATTTCCTCTTTGTGCACCCCTCTTGCCTCTTTCTGCACCTCTGTTCCTTTTATCTGAACTTCTTTTGTTTCTTTCTGCACCTCTCTAGCTTCTTCCTGCACCCCTTTTGCCTCTTTCTGCACCCCTCTTACCTCTTTCTGCACCTCTCTTGCCTCTTTCTGCACCTCTGTTCCTTTTTTCTGCACTTCTTTTGTTTCTTTCTGCAACTCTCTTGCTTCTTTCTGTACTCCTCTTGCTTCTTTCTACACCCCTTGTGCCTCTTTCACAACCTTCTTCCCTCTTTCTGCACCCCTCTTGCCTCTTACTGCACCTTTGTTCCTTCTTTCTGCACTTCTTTTGTTTCTTTCTGCACCTCTCTTGTTTCTTTCTGTATCCCTTTTGCCTCTTTCTCCACCCCACATCCCCCTTTCTGCATCTCTGTTGCTTTTTTATGCATTTCTCTTGCTTCTTTCTGCATTTCTCTTGCTTCTTTCTGCACCCTCGTGCCTCTTTTTGCACCCGTCTTCCCTCTTTCTGCACTCCTCTTGCCTCTTTCTGCACCTCTGTTGCTTCTTTCTGCACTTCTTTTGTTTCTTTCGGCACCCCTCTTGCTTCTGTCTGCACCCCTTGTGCCTCTTTCACAACCCTCTTCCCTCTTTCTGCACCCCTCTTGCCTCTTTATGCACCTCTGTTCCATCTTTCTGTACCATTTTCGTTTCTTTCTGCAACTCTCGCTTCTTTCTGCACCCCTTTCTCCTCTTTCTGCACCCCCTTGCCTCTTTCTGCACCTCTGTTCCTTCTTTCTGCACTTCTTTTGTTTCTTTCTGCACCCTTCCTGCTTCTTTCTGTTTCCCTCTTGCCTCTTTCTCCACCCTTCTTCCCCCTTTCTCCATGTCTGTGGCTTCTTTCTGTACTTCTCTTGCCTCTTTCTCCACCCCTCGTCCCCCTTTCTGCATGTCTGTTGCTTCTTTCTGCACTTCTCTTGCCTATTTCTCCACCCCTCTTCCCTCTTTCTGCTCCTCTGTTGCTTCTTTCTGGACCTCTCTTGCTTATTTCTGCCGCCCTCGTGCCTCTTTCATACCTCTCTTCCTGTACCCATATTGCGTCTTTCTGCACCTCTGTTCCTTCTTTCTGCACTTCTTTTGTTTCTATCTGCACCTCTCACTTCTTTCTGCACACCTTTTGCCTCTTTATGCACCCCTCTTCCCTCTTTCTGCACCCCTCTTGCCTCTTTCTGCACCTCTGTTCCTTCTTTCTGCACTTCTTCTGTTTCTTTCTGCAGCTCTCTTGCTTCTTTCTGCACCCCTTGCCTCTTTCTCCACCCATTCACCCTCTTTCTGCACCCCTGTTGCTGCTTTCTGCACCTCTGTTCTTTCTTTCTGCACTTCTTTTGTTTCTTTCTGCACCTCTTGCCTCTTTCTGCACCCCTCTTCCCTCTTTTTGCACCCCTCTTGCCTCTTTCTGCACCTCTGTTGCTTCTTTCTGCACTCCTCTTGCTTCTTTCTGTACTCCTCTTGCCTCTTTCACACCCCTCTTTCCTCTTTCTGCACCTCTGTTTCTTTTTTCTGCACTTCTTTTGTTTCTTTCCGGAACTCTCTTGCTTCTTTCTGCACTCCTCTTGCTTCTCTCTGCACCCCTTGTGCCTCTTTCACACCCCTATTCCCTCTTTCTGCACCCCATTTGCCTCTTTCTGCACCTTTGTTCCTTCTTTCTGCACTTCTCTTGTTTCTTTCTGCACCTCTCTTGTTTCTTTCTGTATCCCTCTTGCCTCTTTCTCGATCCTACTTCCCCCTTTCTGCATCGCTGTTTTTTCTTTCTGCATTTCTCTTGCTTTTTTCTGCATCTCTCTTGCTTCTTTCTACACCCCTCGTGCCTCTTTCTGCACCCCTCTTCCCTCTTTATGCACTCCTCTTGCCTCTTTCTGCACCTCTGTTGCTTCTTTCTGTACTTCTTTTGTTTCTTTCTGCGCCTCTCTTGCTTCTTTCTGCATCCCTCTTGCCTCTTCCTCCACCCCTCTTCCCCCTTTTTTCATCTCTGTTGCTTCTTTCTGCACTTCTCTTGCCTCTTTCTCCACCCCTCATCCCTCTTTCTGCACCTCTGTTGCTTCTTTCTGTACTTCTCTTGCTACTTTCTGCACCTCTGTCCCTTCTTTCTGCAACCCTTGTGCATCTTTCTGCACCCCTCTTCCCTCTTAATGCACCCCTCTTGCCTCTTTCTACACCTCTGTTCCTTCTTTCTGCACTTCTTTTGTTTCTTTCTGCACCTCTTGCCTCTTTCTGCACCCCTCTTCCCTCTTTTTGCACCCCTCTTGCCTCTTTCTGCACCTCTGTTGCTTCTTTCTGCACTCCTCTTGCTTCTTTCTGTACTCCTCTTGCCTCTTTCACACCCCTCTTTCCTCTTTCTGCACCTCTGTTTCTTTTTTCTGCACTTCTTTTGTTTCTTTCCGGAACTCTCTTGCTTCTTTCTGCACTCCTCTTGCTTCTCTCTGCACCCCTTGTGCCTCTTTCACACCCCTATTCCCTCTTTCTGCACCCCATTTGCCTCTTTCTGCACCTCTGTTCCTTCTTTCTGCACTTCTCTTGTTTCTTTCTGCACCTCTCTTGTTTCTTTCTGTATCCCTCTTGCCTCTTTCTCGATCCTACTTCCCCCTTTCTGCATCGCTGTTTTTTCTTTCTGCATTTCTCTTGCTTTTTTCTGCATCTCTCTTGCTTCTTTCTACACCCCTCGTGCCTCTTTCTGCACCCCTCTTCCCTCTTTATGCACTCCTCTTGCCTCTTTCTGCACCTCTGTTGCTTCTTTCTGTACTTCTTTTGTTTCTTTCTGTGCCTCTCTTGCTTCTTTCTGCATCCCTCTTGCCTCTTCCTCCACCCCTCTTCCCCCTTTTTTCATCTCTGTTGCTTCTTTCTGCACTTCTCTTGCCTCTTTCTCCACCCCTCATCCCTCTTTCTGCACCTCTGTTGCTTCTTTCTGTACTTCTCTTGCTACTTTCTGCACCTCTGTCCCTTCTTTCTGCAACCCTTGGGCATCTTTCTGCACCCCTCTTCCCTCTTAATGCACTCCTCTTGCGTCTCTCTACACCTCTGTTGCTTCTTTCATTCATTCTCTTGCCTCTTTCTTCACTTCTCTTGCTTGTTTCTGCACCTCTCTTGTGTCTTTCTGCACCTCTGTTGCCTCTTTCTGCACCTCACTTGCTTCTTTCTGCACCCCTCTTGCCTCTTTCTGCACACACAGGGCTACTTTTAAACTGACCTCAGGCTCAGCAGTGCACACATGCAAGTGCAGAAAAGGGCTGCAGGCCTCTAAACTGCCATGCCCTGTTTTATGCTTGGGACTTAGAGGTAGTTTTAATCCCCCTGCCCTATTATGTACTAGGGCCTTACTGGGGAGGTCATGCCAATCACAGGGGTACCCCAACCCATAGTGTACCCTAGTGTATGTAGGTATTCTCACTGTATTCTAAGTGTCTTTCAGCATAGCACTGGCTCAGGACCTGGTTAGGGAGAGTCCAGGGTCAGTCAGAGTCAGTTTCCACCAGTACCAGTCAGCAAAAAATTGGGGGGTGCCCAGGGCACAGGATGACTTTGTAACAAGGCCTCTTTCTGCACCTCTGTTTGTTCTTTCTGCATATCTTTTGCTTCTTTCTGCACCTTTCTTCCTCTTTCTGGACTACTGTTGCCTCTTTCTGCATTTCTCTTGCTTCTTTCTGTGCCTTTCTTCCTCTTTCTGCACATGTCCTACCTCTGTAGGCATAGTTAGATATTAGCATTTAAAAAACCTTAGAAATTCACTGGAAAAAAATAGGTTTCAGGGACGTTATAGTTTGAAATTAGCATTTAAAAAACCTTTGAAATTCACTGAAAAAAAAATAGGTTTCAGGGACGTTATAGTTAGAAATTAGCATTTAAAAAACCTTAGAAATTGACTGAATGAAACACAGGTTTCAGGGACATTATAGTTAGTTGGACATTTCACTCGTACAAAACCAGAGAAATTCAGCTGTTATATTTAGTTGAGCTAATTATAACTCGCACCCCCAGAATGCACTGCTGATGATGTCACATATTACATCACTCATGACATGGTCAGTGACATCACTCATGACATCACTAATGACTAGAGACTGGGTGATTTTTAAAAGTTTAAGAATGTTAATTATAGATACGCAAAGGTGTATTGAAGAATGAGTGGGTGTATGAGTATCTGGAAGGATGATTTAGTGGGTGCGTGACTGACTGTTTAAATGAGAGATTAAACGTGTCTTAGTGAATGCATGGGTGAATGACTAATCTGTGTGAATGTCTGTATCAGTTTGTCAGTTGGTGTGTAAGTGGCTGCATGGGTTGGTGAGTAGCTACATGAGTGTCTGTATGGGTTAATGATTGGTTGTCTGATTACCTGTATGGGTGCCTGAGTGTCTGTGTGATGTGACTCCCTCCATGGACATGTGAGTGGGTGATTCAGTGGGTGTATGGGTTCATCAGTGCGTCTGCGAGGGGCTGTATGGGTGAGTGAGTGTGCGTATGGCTGTGTTGGTGAGTGAATGGATGTCTCAGTGGTATATGTGTGAGTAACTACATATGTGAAAGGCAGTATATGTGAATGTTGGAGTATATAAGTGACTATATGTGAGAGTGAGTTATTGTGACAGTGGCTGTATGTATGATTGTGTGCTTGTCTCAGTGATTGTATGAGAGCAAGTATGTGTTAGTATCTGTATGAATAAGTGAGGTGTTGTGTCTATAACTGTATTGGTGAGTAAATGGCAGTGTGATTGAGTATTTTGGTGACTGACTAGGTATGTGAGTATCTCTGTGGATGAGTGGCAGTATGTCAGTGTCTGTATGGGTGTATGAGTGCATATATCGGAGGCTGTATTGATGAGTGACTGCGTGTATGAGTGACTGTATCGGTGAGTGAGTGGATGTGTGTAGACCTATGAATCAGTGAGTGGGTACGTACTAACTGGTATTGGTGTGTCTATGCTTTCGAGAATGGTAGTCTGTATTAGAGTTGGTGTATGAAAGGTTATATTAGGGTGTGAGGAGGTGCATCAGATATTAAGTGGATGATGTCATCAGTGATGTCATTTGAGATGTCATCAGTGATATCATCAGTGATGTCACTGACCATGTCATGAGTGATGTAATATGTGACGTCATCAGCAGTGCATTGCGGGGGCACGAGTTATAGTTAGCGCAACTAACTATAATGGCTGAATTTCTCTGGTTTTGTATGAGTGAAATGTCCAACTAACTATAACGTCCCTGAAACTAACCGTGGGCGTGAACTCCACTCCACTCGTGGAGTTTGCAGAGTTTTCCGTACCCCTCGTTCCGCGGAGATCATGGTGTTCCCAAAAACTCCGCTTTGCGTTGTGGAGTTTTTTTTCTCACTTGTGTTCGTCAACGTCATGTTGGCGAGCGTGAGCGAGGACAATCCACCTCCTGGTGAGATTTTTCCTCATTCGTGATCGTCAACATCAAGTTGGCGAGTGCGAGCGTGGAAAATCAACCTCCCAGCGAGATTTCTCAACGCGGGGGGTCTGATTTCTCAATGTGAGTGGTCGTGTATGCTCGCGACCGCTCGCATTGAGAAACTGTCCATTCGCGTTGAGAAAGCTGCAGCTCGAGTAAAAATCTACACGAGCGGCAGAAAGGAAAGCAGTGCCCGCTTGCGATGTGCATGGTGCCGTTCGCAATGATTGCACAGTGCAGACAAGCATCTGGCACCACAATTCACCGCGAACGGCATTTTTCTATCGCACTCCGCCGCTTGCGGAGCTCCGCGTAGCGAAGAGGAGTTTTTTTTCCACTTCACGGAGTTACGCGTAGCATAACTTCGCGAACTCCGCCCAGGGTTACATGAAACCTGTGTTTTTTCCAGTGAATATATATATATATATATATATATATATATATATATATATATATATATATATATATATATATAAAACAAAGGATACAGAGATGTTATAATTAGGATCAGGTTTCACTCACTAAAACCAGAGAAATTCCGCCGTTATAGTTAGTGAGCTAACTATAACTCGTGCCCCCACTGCTAAAGACCTCACATATTACATCACTCATGACATGGTCAGTGATATCACTGATGACATCACTGATGACATCTTAAATGACATCACTGATTACATCACTGGTGACATCATCTGGTGACTGTGAGTGTTTTTAAAAAGTTTGAGTGTTAAATTATATACCAAGGTGTATTGGTGAATCAGTGGGTGTATGAGTGTCTGATTGGATGAGTCAGGGGGTACATGACTAACTGTATGAGTGAGTGATTAGGTTTCTCATTGCCAGCCTAACGATATCTAACCACTGTTCTATTTTCCCATGCCACTTGATCAATCTTGTTTAGCCATCCAAGTACTTGTGTAACATCTTCCTTATTGTCATAGCTGAAATTTGCTCCTCATAGAGAATATTTCTGGTGATGTTGCTGGTTTTGATTTTTTAGGAGAGATGTGGCTTGGAAAGGTGCTTTTTTTTTACCTTTCCTATTTCTCCCTGCATTTCACCTTCACCTGAAGTGGGGCCTAGAGAAGAAGTAGGAGTTAGTGACGGAAGAGAAGGCACAACATCTTGCAGTGTGAAAGCACAACATCTTGCTGTGAAGGAAGACCGCATGCCTGCACTGGTCTTTACTCAGTAGGATCATGTGTAGCACATTTGTGTTCCTATTCTGTTTGCTGGGAGATTTCTACTTTTGATTTACTGGTTTCAGCTATGATTGCAGTCACAGCAGGAATTATAGATATGGGCTTTGGTAGTGGTGCCATTGTTTCAGGGGTGATCTTAAAATCTTCCCACTGAAAAGAGGGTACAGCATGTACACTGCATTGTGCATAATGGCAGAAAAAGGAGAAGGGTTTGACAACAATGCTGTCAAGAGTGATTGCAGGCTTAAAACCTTCTAGCCTTGTCAGGAGATTGATTCTTGGGTGCCATCTTCTTGACTTCTCATTGGCTAACACTTTCTAGAGAAATATCTGGTGACATCTAATTCACACACATGTCTCTGTCCCATGTGCAGGCAATGCAAAATAAGAGGAAAAATTGCCAAAGCTGGACATTCTACTGATTGCAATCTTTGTAGCATAAAGCAATATTAGTGTGTGTGTGTCAGAATTATTAGGCTTGGCAGAACAAAAGTCTGTCAGAGAAAGTTGATATTACAGATATATATAAAAATCTACTGAAAGTTGGTACAATCAGTTTGACAAGCTACCCTCATAACCACAGCTATAGATGCTTAATGTTAAGGGTAAGAGATCAAAAAATCTGGTAACAAAAGAGGGCCCATGAGACCCACATTTGAAAAAATGGGAGGCTGGCAAAAAACTGTTAATTTGAAATCATATCCATGGCTCACCAGGACAAATCCCCTTGGAAAAAAATGCTGATAAAGGTTATGTGAAAAGAGAAATACTATTTGGGGCCACCACCAGGACCATGGGAACCACATGTGAACATATGGGTGTCCAAAATCAATTAAATGATTTATAATTAATGACTATAATCCACCACATCAAATCAACAAGGTAGGAAATGTCAAATAAAGTTCTGTAAAATGAGAAATAATATTTGATGGTAACAATCAAAAATGAAGAGCGAGGAAGGTAGAAGCCAGTTCACTTCCCCTGGGTATAATGCAAGTATCAAAGGGAACTAGCTATTGAATAGGAGCTCCTGATATGTGTATGTAATGCAACACATATGTGTTTTTGAAGACCCTCACTCACCAACCTAGTTGGTGACATGCTTCATCATCGGGTCCCACCCACTCGGTACCTTGGGTGGGACCCGATGATGAAGCATGTCACCAACTAGGTTGGTGAGTGAGGGTCTTCAAAAACACATATGTGTTGCATTACATACACATATCAGGAGCTCCTATTCAATAGCTAGTTCCCTTTGATACTTGCAAATAATATTTGATGCCTTTCTATTCCTGATTATACACATACTAAAGGATATGATACAAGAACAAACATTGCTTAAACTAAATGAAAATAATAACCATGGCCAGCACACTACAACCAGACCACAAGCACAATAATGGAACATTCAGAAAAGAACTGAAAGTGAGCAAACATATCTATTTGTTGCTAATTGACTTTAACATCCGATGTTCATAGCAGATGCTTTTATAAGAGGTATACAATGGAAATTCATCAACCATACATTGGTATCACAAAATGGTCAATGCGCACACAGCTAGGCAAGGAAGGGCAAGGCTTAGAGAATAAACACACTGGTTTCACAAAAGTTTCGATGAAGACAAGGGTTGGCAAAGAAGGAGGAGTCAAGAAGAACAAAGAAAAAATGACTGCTTAAGTCACACATTGGTTTCACAAAAATGGCATACAAGCACAAGAAAAGGTGAAAATTGTTGCCTGCCCTAGAACCCCTCTGTCCTGATAATTCTGGGCCCAGAGACACCGGGCCCTATTAAATGCTGAAGGGGCATGGGTTAGGGCAGGAGCGTAGCCTGGCTCCTGCATGGGGGAGCAAGCAATGCTCCTCCTGGGCAGGCTCAAACCTTCCATGACCGCCGCCCCCTTGGACGATCCCCCCCTCCATCCTAACAACCCTCTCAGCCCTACCACTGATACTTTCCTTTCGTTCAGAGCAGGTGGAAAATCCCAGTGCTTTTCCCTCCTGAAGCAGGGCAAACCAAAGGAAAAATACCTGTGTTTGTGCGTCCATATGATTATTCTTCATTGAGGGGAGAAAAATAATAATCACTGATTTTTGGTTGGGGACACTTTCGGGGATTCAGGCCCTCAAGTATTTCTGCACCAAAATTGGCAACCTTGTAATCAGGCCTTAGTGAGTCTCAGAGAGGGCCTTCACCTTGCATGAACGACAGATTACTGTGTAGACATGTTTGAGCACTTCTGTTCTTCTTCTGCAGTTGTTGAAAGTGAATCTGCAATGTATGTTGGTACTAACTAAGCCTGGGCGGAGTTCACGGAGTTCTGCTACGCGGAACTCCGCAAAGTGCAAAAAAACTCTGCCGCACTACGCCGAGCTCCGCAAGCGGCGGAGTGCGTTGGATAAATGCTGTTCACAGTGATTTTCAGTGCCAAGTGCTTGTCTGCACTGTGCAATCATCGCAAACGGCACCATGCACATCGCAAGCGGGCACTGCTTACTTTCTGCCGCTCGAGTAGATTTTTACTCGAGCTGCAGCTTTCTCAACACGAACAGACAGTTTCTCAACGCGAGCGGTTGCAAGCATACGCGACCACCCGCAATGAGAAATCTGACCGCCTGCGTTGAGAAATTTCGCCGGGAGGTTGATTTTCCAAGCTCCCGCTCGCCGCGGAATGCGGAAATCTCCTCTAACTCCACGAGCGGAGTGGAGTTCACTGCCCAGACTTAGTACTTACTTGATGGGTCATTCAATAATATTCACTGTTTTTGTGAATAATTGCACACAATATTGAACAGAAAGACCAGGATACGTCAGCAAAAAAAATTATAAAAAAAGATAGAAAAGTCAGATCCTGATTGTGAGTGTCAAATGAGACACATGGTATTTACCTTAGTTTGACTTTACGAGTCTGGCACAAACTGCAATGAAATGCAGAATATTTCTGGTGCCAATTAATGAAGGTACTATGTGAATGAAATTGCCTGAGGAAAAGATGAAAAAAGGTGGAAAACTCAGGGGCATCTTTATGTAGCTTTCACGCAGCACAGCAAGCCACCTTGCTGCACTGTGTGAAAGGGAAATAGCCAGAACATGCTGTAATTAACATAATACAATATATTCCTGACCTTTTCTTCCACTAGCGCCAATGCAGGCTCCCTTGTGCCATGGTGCAAGGCTGCCTGAGTTGCAGAAAGGATTGTTTTTGCGCAGGAGGGGACATCTTCCTGCACAAAAACAGTCCTCTGAGACATTTTCCTCTTTCTATGTGTACTGCAGAACTGACATATTCCAAGGATTACCAGTGTTGGTAAATCTGGGAATGTGCCAAAATCCTTGGGTGGATTCCTGGGGCAGAGTAATGCAATGCAGCGATTTCCGCTGCTTTGCGTTACTCTGGATTTATCAAGCCATGCAGGGCTACAAAGTTGCCTTGTGTAGCTTGATAAATTCAACTTAGGTTGTGAGTCGCCCGTGTTCCATCTTGCGTGTCGCAAGGATGATGGAAAAACTTCATAAATATGCCCCTTGGTTTTAGCAGTCGACAAGACGTAAACCACATATTATCCACCGTGCGGATCGATGTGCGTAGTACCGTAGTGTGCTGTAATGGTATTTCCCCAGGATATTTTTACAGGTCGAAATATCAGCCTGAAGCAGCATCATAGACTGTTTTCTTTCCAGCCTTTAATCCATAATTCGGGGCAGATTTGCAAGCCCCTTGCGACACATTTGCCCCGCCATTGCGTCACTTCTGTGACGCAGCGGCGTCGTAAACAATGCGCCACGTAGCGACATATTTACAACGTGACGCATCTAGGAAGATGCATCATGTTGTAAAGCCCTGCGCTACATTATACCTGCGTCAGGTATAATGTATGCAGGGTGGACGTTCCGTCGCAAGAAAGCCTCGTAAAAGTGACGCAGTTAAATCTACAAGATTTCACTGAGACACTTTTACGATGCTGCTGCATCAAAACCTTACGCCTGCTTGAAGCAGGCGTAAGGAGTGACGCAGCACAATAAGTATGGACCGGCCCTGAGCATTGCTGGAGTTGTGTCACGCTTGCGACACGAGTCCAGCAATGCGCTGCCCTTACGACAAAAGATGCGACACGCATCTGTCTATCCTTGCGCCATGGTGCGCTGCATTGTAAATGCGACGCATCCGTGGTGACGCAAGGGTATTTTTGCGTGTCACATCTTTACTGGCGCATCCCTGCTAATATGCAGAGATGCGCCAGTCCTTGTAAATCTGCCCCTTTGTATTTTTTTATTTGCGCTATTTTACAACATGACCAAAAAGCACGTTTTGTAAAGGGGATGGTGACTTCTGAGAAATAAACAAGTGTATTTGTTCTATACTGAAACTCACGTGCTTTAAATGAAATGTCCGTGAACTCTGTTGAAAGGACAAATCACTGTGTGGCGAATGTGTTAAGAATGCATCGCACGGAATCCCGGAGTGGAATATTATGTTGCATTTCGTTTTAATAGCTATTTGACTTGCCCCCAACTGGTTTGCAATGTTCACTCCTGTTGAGTAAATGACAGCATGACGGATGGATTCACTTATGCATTTGCTTTATCATACACCTACGGTAAATGAGTTCTCTGTTTTATTTCTATAAGGATGTGTTCTTGAAATAAACATGTTCTACTATGGTAAAAAAACAAATGGTTTATATTTTATGACTTATACAAGTTAGCTTTATCATGATAAAACAACAGTTAAAATGGTTTACTAAAAGGAATAAATGCCGGGTCATTTATTTGCTATTTATTTATCAATGTTAGATTTTTTGAGCACCAGTGACTTTTCAATATTCAATAACATTATTATTATTTTTTATCATTATTATTGTATATGCTTATATTGCGCGAGCTGTCACCTATTAAGCCCCCCTGGCGATATCTATCAGAAACCCAAACCAGGCAGGTGCAGGAACCTGGAGTTTTTTAAGCCAGGTTTTCAAAGCTTTCTTAATATAAAGGTTACTGATTTAACGGAGAGTGATCAGACTATTTCAGAGATTGGCCTCCTGCACTCTACCACCCATTCAAGCTTTGGGAACCTGCAGGAGGTTAGCATTAGCTGAGCATAGAGATGTAGGCAGGATGTAGCATTTTTAGTTTGTGTGGAGGTGGAGGTGGTTGAGGCCCACTAAGATGGAAAGCTGTTTGCATTATGCAAAATGATTTCATCTGAATTCTATTGGCTACTAAGAGCCAATGAAGAGAGTCCGCAGCAGCTGAAGTAGAGGAGTGGCATAGCAGAGAGAGTCCACGTTTTGCTACTGCAGCCTGTATTTGATGCAGGAGTTGTACAAGATCCCTTGGTGCACCCAAAAACAAGGTGTTGCCATAATCCAGTCCGTTCAGAATGATGTTTTGCGACCCAAAAGGGCAACAGAGATTTGGCAGTAAAGGTTATATTTTGCAGATAGCATTAGGAGCAAAGCCTATTGAAATGACTAGAGAGTGAAAGATCATTGTTCATGTAGACTCCCAGATTCCGAACAGATGTTGTAATAAGTGGAACAGAATTATCCTCAGACAGGCAAATGTCCACTGCCAAAGGATGCAAACAAGTCTCTCTGATGCAGCTCATAATCTCGGTCTTGTCCCCATTAAATTTAAGAGAATTGACTCTCAAACAGTGCAAAATATCACAAATGCAATCCTGAAAAGAGCATTTTGGACTGTGAAGCGTAATCCAACGTAAGGATTAATTGTGTATCATCTGCATTACAAATGGTATACCATAAGATCTGATTAACTTGGCCAAATGTCTTAAATACATGTTAAATAATGTCAGGCTCAGGGAAGAGCCAGAGGAACTCCCTGCCCATCTGCTCTGAAAGAGGGGCGAAAAGGGAGAAGATGAATTGCTTGCATCTTCCCTCCAGGAATGATGCTAGCCACTGCAAAGCTCTTCCGTTGACACCTATCTAGGCCAGCTTGCAATTTAGATGTCATGGTTAACAGTGTCAAATGTGGCAGACAGGTCAAGTAGTACTAATTCTACATGATGACATTTCCACCGCCATGTGCAAATCATCTATTGCTGTGATGAAGAGGTAACTCCTATTTTCAGGTAAAAAGTGATGTAAGTGGTCGGACCAGACTTGAGGGCACATCTGCTGTAACTCAATCCAATGTGTTCATGTGCATGTGTAGGACTGGTAACAAATTACTGAGGACCCAATGCCACCAAAGAATTATTTGCCGCCAAGGAATTCATGATTGTCCCTCTCCCCTTAGCTTTACTGTAAGCATACCTTCCTTGCAGCATGAAGCCTCAAACATATCTTCCATAAGATGGTAAATATTGGAGAGCCCATGAAAATCTGATGTCCATCTGCGAAAATGTATAAGAAAATTAACATAAACTATTGCCCAAGAATTTGATTGTTGATGTGAAGTGGCAGATTGGCAAAGAATGTGTGAAATGTGTTTACCAAATGTGCATTAGAAAAAGGATGCACGTGATTCTCAGTTAACAAATGTAGAAAAGTGCCTCTTGCGCACATGGATGCCAATTCACCAAAAGGCTAGGGGTATGGAAAGTGGCATTACACATCCTTTGGTCCCCTGATTGCATCATAGGTTTGAATCTTTTTTCTATTTCTTTTCCCTAATTAGCCTTCTATGTGCTAATGGGGGAATGGAGAACAGGTAAACAGTAGAAATCAGAGATAACATCTCCTCTGTAAGGTCCTTTTCTGTTAACACATATCTGTGTATACATAGGATGGGTAATGAGACATCAGGCCCTTAAACCCCAATTTGCTTTCTTTTCTTGCCATTTCCTCATTGACATCTAAGACCAGGGGTAGGAAGGGTAGCAATAGGTGCATCAAAAGGCAACCCAGGGGTAGCAGATGCTACCCAAGTTGGCACCTACTTGAACTCTGTGTATGTTCATTGCTGTAGACAGCTGCTATGGTGTGGATATGTTGCATCTGAATGTGATGGAATCATGCCTCATTCACAATAAGATGCAATACTGTTGACCACCCACAAAATGCCTGGGCACTTACACTTTCGTCAAAGAGCTGCAATTGCATTGCAAACCCATACATACACAGGAAAGTATATGGGAAGTCATTCAACTCTGGGCAAACAGGTCCACTGTGTTTATCATTTCCCGTTTGAAAGAGACAAAATTATGAGAAATCTTGACCATGACCTTTTACGCACACCTCCTACACATCAGGCTATGTTACAAAAGTATGTGTATCTTCTGTCTGTGAAAGGCCAAGCCCCCACCACTATACTGCATGGTATCATGGAAAAGACCAACTATTTTGCAGGATGCACATGTGCCTGGGCCTTGCATATTTCATATATGGCCAGTTACACCATAGTATGAGTCATAACCTTCACCGAATTAAAAGAGCACAATCTAAAAAAGGAGGTAAAAGAATATTTTGGTAAAGAAAATTATTCTAATGTGGGGCCAAGAATATTGGTTCTATTGAAACAATCAGAAAGATTATACAAAAAACTATTGCATTCCAACTCAAGGCTCAACTAGATAAAAACATTTCCCTCAACCCACAATAATATGGTCTCCAGCTTGAGCACAAGACTGAATGAACTATGGGTGAGATGTGCAAATATCTGGTTGCAAAGTACTGGTCGAAAATTGAGACTAGTATTTTTGCAGCCAATAAAGATTTTTAAGAACTGACCTATTTATTAATAGGTTGGTTGTTAATAATCTGAAACAGAGTGAGCCACAATCTGCCCTTCCTCATGAATATTGATGAGGTAGGTCGTAAATTGAAACTCACTATGATTGGAGGCCATCACAGTGGCTAGAAGTCAACCATGTCTGATATTCTTTTTAAATAAAGCAAACTATATTTTTAAATGCAGTTAGTTTTCCTTAAAAAATCTTTACAAGATTGAAAGTTTGTAAAAGTCTTGGTAGTGGTTCCCTGGACCACTCCCTACTCTTCAACAACTTTTTTTTTTCCACATTCACAAAGCAAAAGAGGTACAAGTGTTGTTTTGTGACTGGATTTTGGTTGCAAAACATTGACACATAGCATGCTGATTTGGTATTTGAAAGTGAGGCCTACAGCACACCCTTTACAGATACCAAATCAGAATGCATTCACATTCCCCTTTTAGGATTCCGAAAACTTTTCTGACTCCTAAAAAAGGTTAGTAGATCTGAAATTTATTTTTTTGGTCACAAACGCTGATTCAGAGAGTTTATCACTGTAAAAATGTTTAATACAACGAGCCTCTCTTTCGAAAATCTGTAGGAATGCTATTAAAGTAGATTATAAGGGACATCACCAGTGCTGCTACAGGCTATCACTATGAATCATGGCATTGCAGGCCACCTAAATGCTCAGCTCACATCAGACATCATGAACAGTCCATAATTGATCATCACATTCATCTCCCATCAGTCACTGATCATAGTGGTATCCTAAAAAATGCTAACATTTATTTGAAGCCTGAATTTCATTTCCACTCCTCAAAAAAATCACACACATTAGTTAGAGCAAGTAAAACTTGTACTATAGGAGAGTCACCCACTGTTTTATTAACTAAACAGAATGTCTATTCAATTCAACTAGAGAAATTCTATTCCTAAAAGGTAACTACAACTCCCAGAACCATAACCAAAAGCCTAAGAGCTACATATTTATCCTATCACTTGTATCATCTCAGCATTGAAGCACATTATGAAATGAACTTTACATAACATATACATGCACACTATGAATATAAATGTACCACATAAACACCATATGGATGTCCTATCCAGGAAGCTGCTTTTATTTCACTGACCCTGACACATCTCCACTTTAGTGCTGAATACTCAAGGAATGTTTGTTATAACTCCTGTGCTAGGTTCCGTGAAGTATCCACAGCATTGTCAAACCTAATGAGACACTGAAGTTGCAATGTGTCTGACTGAAATTACATTGGTTCACTCTGCGCTCTCGTACTATATTGTGTGTATCTTCTTGAACCTGCGAGACGTGCATAACAAAAAAATTGATATATTGTATATACACGATTAATTGTACAAGCAGTAAATTTGCATCTTTAAAACCCTCATTCATGGTTTCGGGTAAGTCGTTTATACAAGATTTGTTCAACAAGCAGTAAATAAGGATCCTCAAAGTACATAGCAGTAAAAGTCACCCACTCGTACAAGTAGTAAATATGCGTCTTTGAAGTGTGGGTCAGTGAAAGTCACTTGTGTCATGTTGGTGCATCAAATCATTATGTGGCTATTTTATGGTAGTAACTAAGAAAAGGAGGGACCCCTGCGGGAGATAGGGGTGGGTAAAATAGGGGATCAAGTAAACAGTACAAAAAGAAGGAGCTACCCACCCATTCAAGGATTATAGAGGCCCACAGAGGAGTCCTTATTGATTAGATAAACAAAGCAATCCCGTGCATGCATTGAGAAAACCACAATAAATACAATGAATAATTTTATCTTTTTATTATCAGAATATCAAAAGGTATCATAAAATTTGATTTTATATTACACACAAAAAGATATATACATATAACTAAAAAACAGTGAAAGAATTACAATGAATAACGTACCCCACACACAATCTTCATTCATACATGCACACTCATACATATCACATGAGCTCCTTTCATTCAACTAACATATATAACAAATCATCCCAAGTTAAAAGGAAGCCAGCAAAGTAAATGAATGTTCTGATACACTGGTCCAAATAGAGGATAGAAAATCTCTTCAGGGTTTAGAAAGACCAAAGCCGACGCGCGTTTCGGTGAAGACCCTACTCCCGGGCCACACCTTCCTCAGGGCAAGTCGTAAACCATGAATTGCGTGGGACACTCAATCAACCTATAATAATATAGATATAGATATATAGTTTCCAATGCTATAAGGCAAACTTAACATCATCATCACTGCATGCACGAGAAGCTTAAGCAAATATAATATCAGAGGATACATGGATAAAAGTACGACAGCAATGGTCAGAAAGACAAGATCAAGGAAATGTGCATAACATAAAATAAAATAGAAATAAACTAACAGACAGACTAATAAGGAAACAAACAATTCAGAGAGAAAGGTATATCATCAAAAGATTAGGTGACAGTGGTACTAAGGACCTCAGAAGAAATAAAAGCCAACCACCAAGCATGAAATATTCATCAAAATAATCGCAATATATAGAAATACCACGTGGGACTAGTCTACTGAAGGGTGAATATTCTATTAGATAAAGACCCCACACCATAAATATTAAAAGCATCAACATACCTATTGAGGTATTCAACACAGAACACAATCCAACAGCGGAAAGATAACCAGATCGGTCTATAGGTTCTTGAGGGATGTAACCTTTATCTATATGGGGCGAGCAAACAGGCAGCAATAAGCCATAGATAACACACGAATATAATCAACACCCGATGATAGGGAGGGCCCAATGCGAACCTACCAAATAATGTCAGCCCAGATACATATTAGGCGAAGAATCACAAGCATAAAGCTTCAGCCTGTTTAATCTTGATGGGAATTCTTTTGCGGAACGCAGAGTCGATGAGGATCTTAAAAGAGATACCAGAAAGTGGAAATTAACAGAATCCTAGAAAGATCTATGGCAAGCCACTGTGGCAACTCTAAAATGATAAGCACATCACAGCGTATGGCTAAATGTTGTAAAGATTCCCACATATCCTAACTCAGGAGTAGATACGACTAATAGCGGCAAACACTCGATAAAAAAAAAAAGCGATCCTTAATGACCCAAAGACATTCAAACAGCTAGTGGACCTATGCAGGGATGTATGTCTAACTATAATATCCCCTAGGGCCGGTCTCATTACCTGGATATACGACACACGTTCAAGCTAGGGGTACGGATATCACCCGTTGCCTTCTCCCGTCTGCAAAAAGAATGACGGAGAACCAGCCAAATATATACAACCATTCAGCGAAAAGCCCGCCGAATTTCGGCGTAACAACACAAACAAGGGCCCTATATGTTTACAAAAGATAGGCAGCAAAAGGCAGCAGCCATCAAGAAGTGGTGGGAGAGTGTGATTCCCAATGGAGAGATAATGAATCTCCAACTATTCCCTATGGCCAAGATCGTTAACTAAACAATCGATCCACATTTAGACAAAAGAATAAATATAAATAAACAAAAAACAATAAAGAGCTCACCCGTTAGTTAGTGCCGTCCGAATTGGAAATAAATGAGGCTCGGCTAAATGACATAGACGGATAGTACGTGAGCCAGAAAAAACGTGCAGACACAAACAAGGGACTTAAAAGTAAAGAAAGGATGAGGTAACACAGAAACAGCGGCCATCTATAAGAGGGAGAAATAGCCAAAAATAGCAGATACTCAAACAGAAAAATATATATAAGAAACTAGTTCAAAACATTGGAGCCTGCACCATATAAAACCAATAATGAAGGAGATTAATCAAAAGGAAGAAAGAAAACACCAACAGGATTAATTCATGATAATGACTCATTATCAAAGGGGAATCTGTAGAGCAGAAAGAGCAGAACTATTAGGGGCCCACATAGTACGGGAAAGAACAGACCAAGAGGTCAGATAAAAAATGTTTACATAATGGCATTCTCCCAAGGACAATGCTCATTAAGGCCGTTCTTTACAGATTTGAGAAAATAAATCCAAAAAACTTCGCGTTTTTTTCTAATCTGCATGGAGTCCTGTCCCGTGGGCACCTTAATTTTCTCAAGAATGGACCATCTGAGATCAAATTCAGTATGTTGTTTGTTAATCCAATGCTCCACTAAAGGTACAGAGATCTTTTTGGTGCGTATATTAGATTTATGCTCACCAATTCTATATCTTATTTCACGTCCCGTCTCACCAATGTATATGGAATCACACGGGCATGAGATAATATACACCACATTGGATGTCCTGCAATTCGTCATGTCCAAAAGTGATATGGAATGTTCCCTCGTTTTGATGACATCGCCAACCAAGGCATTGGCACAGGCCTGGCAACAACCACATTTATGGTTGCCATGAATGGGATTGAGACCTGTAATAGACTTCTGGCACAGGCCCGAGGTTTGATTTACCTTACCCGTCACTAGATGGTTTTTCAAGTTTTTATTTCTTTTGAATGCAAAAAGAGGCTTGGCAAGTTTAGATTCGTTGTTATCAAGATTAAGTAAATACCAAAGGGAATTAATCGTGTGTCTAATTTTATGATTAATGTTAGAATGTTTAGTAACACAAACCACTCTGTCCATTTTCTTTTTTCCTGGGCTTGGAACATGGCTTCCCGATTAAAATATCGGGCCCGCTTAAAGGAATCCTTAACCAGTTTAAAAGGATATCCGCGGTTGACAAGTTTATTTCTCAGGATATCAGCTTGCTTGAGAAAATCTGTGATGTTAGTACAGTTTCTTCGAAGGCGGAGAAATTGGCTGAAAGGGATGCTATCTTTTTGGAAAAGTGGGTGATAGCTCCCATACTGCAATAGGGTGTTTCTAGCAGTGGGTTTAGTGTATAGGGACACAGATAATTTGTTCTCACTATGCTCAACCCAGACATCAAGGAATTCCAATTTATGCCTACTGGAATGAGCCGTGAATTTCAAATTCACGTCAGCAGCGTTGATCCATGAGATGAATTCATCTAGGGTGGTAGAATCCCCTACCCAGATGAAAAAGATGTCGTCAATGAACCGAGACCAGGCTCGGACATTTTCATGAAAGGGGCGATCTCGTTATATATATGGATTCGTTCAAACTGGCCCATATATAAACATGCCACACTGGGGGCACAGGACGCTCCCATACTTACTCCTTGGGTCTGATGAAAAAAGTTGTTATTAAATTCAAAATAGTTATCCCCCAGAACCACTTGAAGACACTCCAGAATAAATGGGGCATTAGTAATGTCCGATTCATTAAGAAGGGCTTCCTGTATGGCTTTCATGGCCCCATCCTGTGGTATATTGGTGTATAGAGACTCTAAGTCCAAGGTGACTAGGAGTTCTCTATCACAAGAATACTGCAGTCCTTCAATTTTGGAAATAAAATGTCCAGTGTCTCTGACATAAGAGTCCAATTTTTGGACTAGGGGTTTGAGGAATTGATCCACGTACTTGGAAAGAGGTTCAGTGGCCGCCCCAATGGTGGACACAATAGGTCTCAAAGGGGGTGACATAAGATCTTTGTGCGTCTTGGGGACACCATAAATAATGGGTATCCTAGTATAGGTAGGCGTAAGATATTCAGCTTCGCTAGTGCATATAAAACCTTGTTGTACAGCTGCCTCTACCAGATGTACAATCCGTTTTTAACGCAACTTCAGGATTTCTCAAGATTTGTTTGTAGTGTTGGGTAGATGACAGAAGAGAATTCATCTTCTCTATGTATGTGGAGGTATCAAAAATCACAATTCCTCCCCCTTGTCACAGGGCTTAATGGTCAGTTGTCTATTATTTTTAAGGGACACTAGAGCAGAATTCTCTGTTCTCAGAAGGTTATTAGTCGGTCTAGGGACAAATTTGATCACTTGTTCAATTTTCAAAAGGACTGCTTTCTCAAAAAAGGCCACTTCAGGGCCAACTTCGTCCAAGGTAGGAGTAAAATTGGACGGAGGTTTCAAACCAGAGGAATTCACATCATTTTCCACAGAAGATCTCGTGGAAAAGAATTTCCTAAGTCTAATTTTTCTAAAAAATGAATATAGATCTTTCAAGAATTCAAATTTATTAAAACCGACAGAAGGAACAAAAGAGAGACCTTTAGATAACAGTTCCAAGGAGTCAGGTTCAATGGTGGCAGAGGATAGATTGAATACAGGAATGTTTTCTATGTTCTCCAGTATTGCTGTTGTCGGGTCTGGACATACATTTGGGGTTGACTCTGACCCCGATTGAAGTTCCTCGATTGAGGATTCCGTGTTTTGGGGCGAAAATTCCCTCTGCCTTGGCCTAAAAAACGATTAGGCATAATAGATCTCTCTCCAGATACTTGTCTAGACTGATAATTGGGATTATATTCAGACTCATAGTTAGATGGTCCCTCGCCATCCGAATCTGTAGTGTCTGAAAATGTAGTGATTCGCCTATTACCCCACCGTGGGGTCTCACTTTGGGCACCCTGGTTGTCAGCGGGTGTATAAAAGTTGGTGGATAGGTACGGATAGGCTCGCTCCAGGGAGAAAAATCGAATGTCCTTTCTAAGTTTTTCCGTTTTCCTTTTGAGAAGATAATCAGAGAAGGAATCTAGTTCTTGGCCGATCTCTTCAAGTTTCTTCTTTCCAATTTCAACAGAATTATCCTTTTTTAATTTTTCTTCAAGGTCATCAATCTCCTTATTGAGAATGGCTATTACCTCCCTCGCGGTCTCAATAATTAACATAATCCAGTCTCTAGAGCAACGGTTGGCAATAAGTGCCCATTTCTCAAGAAACTGGCGTATGTCAACAAAGAGACCGGGGATGTTTCGGACTCTGAGTCCAATCGGAATTGTGCCAGCCTTAAGATACTCGAGCATAAATTTCGCATGATATTCAGTGCGTTTGGACTTTTTTTTTGTGTCTAATAGCTTGTTCCATTCTTGTTCAAGACCCTTAGATAGATTAAACTGATTGCTACTCTCAACTGTTGACCCAATCATATTGGCAAATTCTTCATCCGTAAATCCGAATGTTTTTATACTCGCCATGTTGTCACCAGGGGACAGAATATAACACACCCACGTGACAAAAAAAAAAAAAAAAAAACACCAAGAATCAAATTAACAAGAAAAATTATAAGGAATATATAGCAGAGACAATAAAGAGAACGGAAATGCACTTTCCAAGAGTAAGCAACCTCCACAGCAGCCAGGCTGTGACGTAATAACTAAGAAAAGGAGGGACCCCTGCGGGAGATAGGGGTGGGTAAAATAGGGGATCAAGTAAACAGTACAAAAAGAAGGAGCTACCCACCCATTCAAGGATTATAGAGGCCCACAGAGGAGTCCTTATTGATTAGATAAACAAAGCAATCCCGTGCATGCATTGAGAAAACCACAATAAATACAATGAATAATTTTATCTTTTTATTATCAGAATATCAAAAGGTATCATAAAATTTGATTTTATATTACACACAAAAAGATATATACATATAACTAAAAAACAGTGAAAGAATTACAATGAATAACGTACCCCACACACAATCTTCATTCATACATGCACACTCATACATATCACATGAGCTCCTTTCATTCAACTAACATATATAACAAATCATCCCAAGTTAAAAGGAAGCCAGCAAAGTAAATGAATGTTCTGATACACTGGTCCAAATAGAGGATAGAAAATCTCTTCAGGGTTTAGAAAGACCAAAGCCGACGCGCGTTTCGGTGAAGACCCTACTCCCGGGCCACACCTTCCTCAGGGCAAGTCGTAAACCATGAATTGCGTGGGACACTCAATCAACCTATAATAATATAGATATAGATATATAGTTTCCAATGCTATAAGGCAAACTTAACATCATCATCACTGCATGCACGAGAAGCTTAAGCAAATATAATATCAGAGGATACATGGATAAAAGTACGACAGCAATGGTCAGAAAGACAAGATCAAGGAAATGTGCATAACATAAAATAAAATAGAAATAAACTAACAGACAGACTAATAAGGAAACAAACAATTCAGAGAGAAAGGTATATCATCAAAAGATTAGGTGACAGTGGTACTAAGGACCTCAGAAGAAATAAAAGCCAACCACCAAGCATGAAATATTCATCAAAATAATCGCAATATATAGAAATACCACGTGGGACTAGTCTACTGAAGGGTGAATATTCTATTAGATAAAGACCCCACACCATAAATATTAAAAGCATCAACATACCTATTGAGGTATTCAACACAGAACACAATCCAACAGCGGAAAGATAACCAGATCGGTCTATAGGTTCTTGAGGGATGTAACCTTTATCTATATGGGGCGAGCAAACAGGCAGCAATAAGCCATAGATAACACACGAATATAATCAACACCCGATGATAGGGAGGGCCCAATGCGAACCTACCAAATAATGTCAGCCCAGATACATATTAGGCGAAGAATCACAAGCATAAAGCTTCAGCCTGTTTAATCTTGATGGGAATTCTTTTGCGGAACGCAGAGTCGATGAGGATCTTAAAAGAGATACCAGAAAGTGGAAATTAACAGAATCCTAGAAAGATCTATGGCAAGCCACTGTGGCAACTCTAAAATGATAAGCACATCACAGCGTATGGCTAAATGTTGTAAAGACTCCCACATATCCTAACTCAGGAGTAGATACGACTAATAGCGGCAAACACTCGATAAAAAAAAAAAAAAAAAAAAAAAAGCGATCCTTAATGACCCAAAGACATTCAAACAGCTAGTGGACCTATGCAGGGATGTATGTCTAACTATAATATCCCCTAGGGCCGGTCTCATTACCTGGATATACGACACACGTTCAAGCTAGGGGTACGGATATCACCCGTTGCCTTCTCCCGTCTGCAAAAAGAATGACGGAGAACCAGCCAAATATATACAACCATTCAGCGAAAAGCCCGCCGAATTTCGGCGTAACAACACAAACAAGGGCCCTATATGTTTACAAAAGATAGGCAGCAAAAGGCAGCAGCCATCAAGAAGGGGTGGGAGAGTGTGATTCCCAATGGAGAGATAATGAATCTCCAACTATTCCCTATGGCCAAGATCGTTAACTAAACAATCGATCCACATTTAGACAAAAGAATAAATATAAATAAACAAAAAACAATAAAGAGCTCACCCGTTAGTTAGTGCCGTCCGAATTGGAAATAAATGAGGCTCGGCTAAATGACATAGACGGATAGTACGTGAGCCAGAAAAAACGTGCAGACACAAACAAGGGACTTAAAAGTAAAGAAAGGATGAGGTAACACAGAAACAGCGGCCATCTATAAGAGGGAGAAATAGCCAAAAATAGCAGATACTCAAACAGAAAAATATATATAAGAAACTAGTTCAAAACATTGGAGCCTGCACCATATAAAACCAATAATGAAGGAGATTAATCAAAAGGAAGAAAGAAAACACCAACAGGATTAATTCATGATAATGACTCATTATCAAAGGGGAATCTGTAGAGCAGAAAGAGCAGAACTATTAGGGGCCCACATAGTACGGGAAAGAACAGACCAAGAGGTCAGATAAAAAATGTTTACATAATGGCATTCTCCCAAGGACAATGCTCATTAAGGCCGTTCTTTACAGATTTGAGAAAATAAATCCAAAAAACTTCGCATTTTTTTCTAATCTGCATGGAGTCCTGTCCCGTGGGCACCTTAATTTTCTCAAGAATGGACCATCTGAGATCAAATTCAGTATGTTGTTTGTTAATCCAATGCTCCACTAAAGGTGCAGAGATCTTTTTGGTGCGTATATTAGATTTATGCTCACCAATTCTATATCTTATTTCACGTCCCGTCTCACCAATGTATATGGAATCACACGGGCATGAGATAATATACACCACATTGGATGTCCTGCAATTCGTCATGTCCAAAAGTGATATGGAATGTTCCCTCGTTTTGATGACATCGCCAACCAAGGCATTGGCACAGGCCTGGCAACAACCACATTTATGGTTGCCATGAATGGGATTGAGACCTGTAATAGACTTCTGGCACAGGCCCGAGGTTTGATTTACCTTACCCGTCACTAGATGGTTTTTCAAGTTTTTATTTCTTTTGAATGCAAAAAGAGGCTTGGCAAGTTTAGATTCGTTGTTATCAAGATTAAGTAAATACCAAAGGGAATTAATCGTGTGTCTAATTTTATGATTAATGTTAGAATGTTTAGTAACACAAACCACTCTGTCCATTTTCTTTTTTTCCTGGGCTTGGAACATGGCTTCCCGATTAAAATATCGGGCCCGCTTAAAGGAATCCTTAACCAGTTTAAAAGGATATCCGCGGTTGACAAGTTTATTTCTCAGGATATCAGCTTGCTTGAGAAAATCTGTGATGTTAGTACAGTTTCTTCGAAGGCGGAGAAATTGGCTGAAAGGGATGCTATCTTTTTGGAAAAGTGGGTGATAGCTCCCATACTGCAATAGGGTGTTTCTAGCAGTGGGTTTAGTGTATAGGGACACAGATAATTTGTTCTCACTATGCTCAACCCAGACATCAAGGAATTCCAATTTATGCCTACTGGAATGAGCCGTGAATTTCAAATTCACGTCAGCAGCGTTGATCCATGAGATGAATTCATCTAGGGTGGTAGAATCCCCTACCCAGATGAAAAAGATGTCATCAATGAACCGAGACCAGGCTCGGACATTTTCATGAAAGGGGGCGATCTCGTTATATATATGGATTCGTTCAAACTGGCCCATATATAAACATGCCACACTGGGGGCACAGGACGCTCCCATACTTACTCCTTGGGTCTGATGAAAAAAGTTGTTATTAAATTCAAAATAGTTATCCCCCAGAACCACTTGAAGACACTCCAGAATAAATGGGGCATTAGTAATGTCCGATTCATTAAGAAGGGCTTCCTGTATGGCTTTCATGGCCCCATCCTGTGGTATATTGGTGTATAGAGACTCTAAGTCCAAGGTGACTAGGAGTTCTCTATCACAAGAATACTGCAGTCCTTCAATTTTGGAAATAAAATGTCCAGTGTCTCTGACATAAGAGTCCAATTTTTGGACTAGGGGTTTGAGGAATTGATCCACGTACTTGGAAAGAGGTTCAGTGGCCGCCCCAATGGTGGACACAATAGGTCTCAAAGGGGGTGACATAAGATCTTTGTGCGTCTTGGGGACACCATAAATAATGGGTATCCTAGTATAGGTAGGCGTAAGATATTCAGCTTCGCTAGTGCATATAAAACCTTGTTGTACAGCTGCCTCTACCAGATGTACAATCCGTTTTTTTAACGCAACTTCAGGATTTCTCAAGATTTGTTTGTAGTGTTGGGTAGATGACAGAAGAGAATTCATCTTTTCTATGTATGTGGAGGTATCAAAAATCACAATTCCTCCCCCCTTGTCACAGGGCTTAATGGTCAGTTGTCTATTATTTTTAAGGGACACTAGAGCAGAATTCTCTGTTCTCAGAAGGTTATTAGTCGGTCTAGGGACTATTATCATGAATTAATCCTGTTGGTGTTTTCTTTCTTCCTTTTGATTAATCTCCTTCATTATTGGTTTTATATGGTGCAGGCTCCAATGTTTTGAACTAGTTTCTTATATATATTTTTCTGTTTGAGTATCTGCTATTTTTGGCTATTTCTCCCTCTTATAGATGGCCGCTGTTTCTGTGTTACCTCATCCTTTCTTTACTTTTAAGTCCCTTGTTTGTGTCTGCACGTTTTTTCTGGCTCACGTACTATCCGTCTATGTCATTTAGCCGAGCCTCATTTATTTCCAATTCGGACGGCACTAACTAACGGGTGAGCTCTTTATTGTTTTTTGTTTATTTATATTTATTCTTTTGTCTAAATGTGGATCGATTGTTTAGTTAACGATCTTGGCCATAGGGAATAGTTGGAGATTCATTATCTCTCCATTGGGAATCACACTCTCCCACCACTTCTTGATGGCTGCTGCCTTTTGCTGCCTATCTTTTGTAAACATATAGGGCCCTTGTTTGTGTTGTTACGCCGAAATTCGGCGGGCTTTTCGCTGAATGGTTGTATATATTTGGCTGGTTCTCCGTCATTCTTTTTGCAGACGGGAGAAGGCAACGGGTGATATCCGTACCCCTAGCTTGAACGTGTGTCGTATATCCAGGTAATGAGACCGGCCCTAGGGGATATTATAGTTAGACATACATCCCTGCATAGGTCCACTAGCTGTTTGAATGTCTTTGGGTCATTAAGGATCGCTTTTTTTTTTTTTCTTTATCGAGTGTTTGCCGCTATTAGTCGTATCTACTCCTGAGTTAGGATATGTGGGAGTCTTTACAACATTTAGCCATACGCTGTGATGTGCTTATCATTTTAGAGTTGCCACAGTGGCTTGCCATAGATCTTTCTAGGATTCTGTTAATTTCCACTTTCTGGTATCTCTTTTAAGATCCTCATCGACTCTGCGTTCCGCAAAAGAATTCCCATCAAGATTAAACAGGCTGAAGCTTTAAGCTTGTGATTCTTCGCCTAATATGTATCTGGGCTGACATTATTTGGTAGGTTCGCATTGGGCCCTCCCTATCATCGGGTGTTGATTATATTCGTGTGTTATCTATGGCTTATTGCTGCCTGTTTGCTCGCCCCATATAGATAAAGGTTACATCCCTCAAGAACCTATAGACCGATCTGGTTATCTTTCCGCTGTTGGATTGTGTTCTGTGTTGAATACCTCAATAGGTATGTTGATGCTTTTAATATTTATGGTGTGGGGTCTTTATCTAATAGAATATTCACCCTTCAGTAGACTAGTCCCACGTGGTATTTCTATATATTGCGATTATTTTGATGAATATTTCATGCTTGGCTTTTATTTCTTCTGAGGTCCTTAGTACCACTGTCACCTAATCTTTTGATGATATACCTTTCTCTCTGAACTGTTTGTTTCCTTATTAGTCTGTCTGTTAGTTTATTTCTATTTTATTTTATGTTATGCACATTTCCTTGATCTTGTCTTTCTGACCATTGCTGTCGTACTTTTATCCATGTATCCTCTGATATTATATTTGCTTAAGCTTCTCGTGCATGCAGTGATGATGATGTTAAGTTTGCCTTATAGCATTGGAAACTATATATCTATATCTATATTATTATAGGTTGATTGAGTGTCCCACGCAATTCATGGTTTACGACTTGCCCTGAGGAAGGTGTGGCCCGGGAGTAGGGTCTTCACCGAAACGCGCGTCGGCTTTGGTCTTTCTAAACCCTGAAGAGATTTTCTATCCTCTATTTGGACCAGTGTATCAGAACATTCATTTACTTTGCTGGCTTCCTTTTAACTTGGGATGATTTGTTATATATGTTAGTTGAATGAAAGGAGCTCATGTGATATGTATGAGTGTGCATGTATGAATGAAGATTGTGTGTGGGGTACGTTATTCATTGTAATTCTTTCACTGTTTTTTAGTTATATGTATATATCTTTTTGTGTGTAATATAAAATCAAATTTTATGATACCTTTTGATATTCTGATAATAAAAAGATAAAATTATTCATTGTATTTATTGTGGTTTTCTCAATGCATGCACGGGATTGCTTTGTTTATCTAATCAATAAGGACTCCTCTGTGGGCCTCTATAATCCTTGAATGGGTGGGTAGCTCCTTCTTTTTGTACTATTTTATGGTAGTACTCAATGGAATAAAATCCAATCCGATTCTGGAAGCATACTGCTAGAATTTTATATTATAGAACTATGTCATTGAATCTGTGTCTGCCTTATACTATTTGTGTGGCTGAAAGATTAACTTTAAGATTTTGAGATGATATAATAAAATACATTGGTTTCTGCAATCCATGTATAAAAAAACAATCTCTAAGTTCTCTACAATAGGCAACTTGTGATGCACCCAGTCGCTGATTTATAAAGAAATGATGTCAGGACTGAATACATTATTACAGTTGAGTTCTGATGTCAAAATGCCTGTTGCTAGAGCAAGCAGCTTAGGGAAAAGGCAGACTGGTCGCAGAGCATAATGAGAGCAGCTGTTTAAAGAACCAAACCAAAACATTGCTTTTCTTTCTTCTGCTCTGTTTTTCTAGCTGTACAGTGACAAGCAGAAAGGAGATATTTATGATTCTTTTTTTATTGTTCATGTTTACCAACATGCTCACTCCTTCCTACGAAAGAGTTACTCACCAGAAGTTTAAGTGGTTTATGGGAAATGTGATGGTGTGATCATGTATTATAAGGAATAAAGTAGCAACTGCCGTAAATGTGAGGGATATTGCAAGTCACCTTAGAGTTGCATAACCTTATAGAGGCCTAATTCCTGTACATGTTTACAGAACTACTCATTGTTTATGGGAGTGTAAGACATGTGTCACAAACATACGTGTTTCAATCAGAGACAGAATTTTGGATCTTTAGAAATGCACTGACCCAGCACAGGTTACTATTTTCTTACAGTTAATATTGGGACCTTGTTAGTGTTGCACTTTATACATTTCATGCTTAAACAGCAATCAGCTATTGTAGCAGAAGCATCTCTGGTGTGCTGTGCATAGAACAGTACTGCATGTGTGATACTGGATCACAAAAAACCTGGAAGTAATGGGGCGGGAGCAGGTAACTATCAATACAAGAGAGCACAGTTTCACATATTTACATTACACATTTCTTCAATCTCATGTCATTGAAGTTACCTTTCTAATGTTTGACATGCCTTCAGAGAGTATGGCCTATTATCACTGGCCAACATGCAAAATCAAATATAGTCCTTCTTGTAACTAGGTGTGGGTGAAAGTTTCTTATTAATAAGCAAAATGGGTGAACTTTACCAGTTTTTAGAATCCGAAATAGCTCAACAAATAACGCCCACATTATCTAACACAAAGGGGCAGTTTGTGCACATTTATGGCCCGATTATGAGTTTGGCGGTGTTGGATCCGACCGTGGCGCCAGCAGCCCGCTCCTGCACGCCAAACACGTGGTCGCACCGCCTGCCAGATTACGAGTTTCCTCGTGTCTGGCGGGCTGTTTTTGGCGGTGCCTCTGAAAATGGGCACCGCAATAGGAAACCCAAAAAGAGTTCCTGCGCGACATGGACTGTAAAGTCCATGCCGTGCAGGAACTGGCATGCATGCACACAGGGGGGGACATGTTGTGCCTCCCTGCATGCATCCCCATGCAAATGGGCAACAGGGGGCCCTTTAGAGCCCTCTTAGTTTCAGCACTGTGAGACTTTTCATGGAGGAAAGACCTCCATGACACCGCTGGTGGACCTGAAACTTGTAAAATGCATGGCAGTGCCACAGGAGCACCACCAGCTTATTACCGAGGCCCTGACCACCACACCACCGCCAGGGAATGGATGTTTCCTGGCAGCTGCGGCAGTGCAATGCCGTCCGACCGTAATGGGGCGGTCGGACCGCTGGTGCGGTGGTGGGTGGACCGCCACCACTGCACCCCTGTGAGTCTGGCATCCTTGGACTGCCAGACTAGTAATTAGGCCCTCAGTGGTTCTTCCTGGATGAATGGTATATCCTGCCCAGACTGCCTACAAACTGAGCAGTTTGTGTGGTTCACATGGTTCTCACAGGACCTCAATCAGTTCTCAGTGTGTGGTCTGTTTGTTAGGCTGAAGTAGTGTCTTTGGAATTTCATTGGTATTCTCTCCTGCATATTTATGAAAACAACCTGTGTGGTGGGTTCTTTCCCCGCAATCCATCACTTGGCTCAGATTCTGTAGTTAGGCGAGACCTGCATGTGTCAGGGAGCTTTTTGTGGAACATATTCTAGGTATATAGTTTAGCAATTGTAAACTGAATGCAGGTCTTAAAAACTGTATTAACAAAACCAATATATCTGGCTTTTTTAATTAGCGAAAACGCTTCTTTATTCAAAGACGTGGGCGTGTGGGTGTGTGTGTAAGTGTGTGGTTGCATGGATAGAAGAGTGAGTGAAAGCAATAATGAGTGAATGCTTGATTGATTGGCTGCATGGATGCCTTCGGGAGGGAGTGCATCAATTGATGAATGAATGAGTGGATATATGAATATATGCATGGGTAGATTGCTAAATAAGTCACTGCATGTAAAATGACTGCATGAATGAGTTAATGTGTTGAAGAATGAGTGCAAGGTCAATAAATTAGTAAGTTGATGAGTGAATGTATTGAAAATGTATGTATGGTAATTGTTAGAAATGTGTTGGCATTGCTTGTGATTAGCCAAATAATAGGTAATGTGCCTCTGTTAACCCAACATAAGATTGATTCAATCCTCCATGCCCATATTAGGCAAATAATTACCAAAATGATGCCAGGTGCATCCATCAATATATGATACTAATATGCCAATAATTACAATCATTATATTAAGGCTATTATGAGCCAGAAGCACATACAATCATCCCGTGGATGTTCGTTTCATTCAATAATTAATGCTATTATCTAGAGGCAGCATGATCCGAGGTGTGGGTACCAGTAGGCCATGAATTATTATACAATGCCAAACATTGTCTCCATATTGACAGTGCCTGCGCTATGCCACATCCCATCACTCATTGATCACATTACTTAATTCTTGAAGGACCTGCTCTGGGTCTCTCCTGAAGTGAGAATTGAACTAAATTCCTGTTGCTGCTTAACTAACAAAGCTATCCACTTGAAAAGTCCACCCAATCTGGAAAATCTCTTAGGCGTTTCCGGAGATTTATGTGGTCTGAGAAGTAGAGACTCTCTTCTGCTTAAAACACCAAAGTTTAGAAACACTCAAACCATGAAACAATTCTTCTCAGGGATTGTCACCAACCTATTGAACACTTTCCCAGACTACTTCAAAATGCAAGCCACTTTCCGCTGCTTCAGAAACCTCTTTACAAAATGCCTTTATCAGAGGCACCTACCCTAACCACGAACCCACTTACTTCACTCTAATCCACGCAATTAATGACTATTTAAAATTTGCCTTTATAACTCCCTACGCTTTCAAGAACCACCCTCTGTCTCAGATGTCATGAATGTTGCCTGTTCTTCTAAATAGGTGTTATCTATGTGTCAATGTGCACCTATGTTACGCTCCTTGTTGCAATGTGAAGTGTATTAAAACTCCTTGGTCCAAATGTGCTATTGAAAAATGTTAAATAAATAAAAGAAGTGACTACTATCATGCTATGGTCATCCAAAAGGCACTACAATTTCAAACCATAATTTCAGGGACAGCATGATGCCCCATCATGTTAGAAATTGAACGGAAGTGCAGTGTGAAGTGCATTAGATGCCAAGTGTTCAGCTGATATTGAGGACAGATCCTTAACATCTGGGATAATGCAAGTATTTTTTCACGTGGACTTCACTGAGTTCCAAATCATTTGTAAAATAAAATATATTGATAATGCAAGACAGATTGACACAGGCATCAAGCACCCTCTCCCCTTTCAAACATACACACACACATATATATATATATATGCATATATATATATATATACATATATATATATATATATTATCTACTGGCGGTCGCCAGTAGATAGTTATAGTTAGGACCTATTTTCCATAGGAATTCCGCAACATTCTATTTGAAATAACGTTGGCGCCGGTTGACGAATCTTTGCAAAAGTTTCCAACTTGTTGGGGCGCTCCGGTCCGCTCCTATCCTGAAAGTCTCGGGGTGATTCGTCAAGCGGGGGCCGAGAAAAAAGGGGGGTCCCAAAACACGTTTTCCACATTCATTCGCAGCTACAGCCCGAACTGCTGAACGGAATTACACCAAATTTGGCAAAGAGGTAGCCCTTGGTTCAGTGTCGTGCCTTTTGCTTAAATGGTGTAAATCCATTCAGTAGTTTCTGAGAAAATCACAAATAAAATCACATATATATCTATGGCCGAGTAGGGTCCGCGTACCCTCCCGATCACGAGCTGCATGCTAATTGACTGTCAACACTCCAAATCAGGAAGTGTTGGCAGCCATTTTGTCCCTCGGTAGAACCGAGGGATAGAAACAAGTGCGCAAAGCGCAAAAAGGGGGCAGGGTAGAAACACCCTGACCCCCTAGGTCTGCTCAGGGGGTCCCACAAGGACCCCCTGGGCAGAAAAAAGCATTTTTTTTTTTAAATAACCGGCGGGATGCGCTTAGGGTGCGCGAATCCCGCTGAAAAAAACAAAAACGAAGCGCGGTCTCCCACGCTTCGATGCTATTTTGCCCCCGGGTGGGCCAAGACCGCCACCCCACGGGGCTTCTTTTTTATTTTTTTTTAAAAATTACCTGTGTGGGGGGGCTCGAGCCCCCCCACACGCCCCGGGGACCACCACCTCCTCGGGGCTTTGTCGATGGAGGGAGGGGGCCACGCGGCCCCCTCCTGGAGCCTGTAATGGCCCTGGGGACCGCCACCCCCAGGGCCGGCTCCTGCAGTGTCCCGGGGTGCCTACCCCGGGACACTGTAGTTTGCTATGACAGGACGGGAGCCTCGCGGCCCCCCTCCCCAAAAATAATTAAAAAAAAATAAAAAATAAAGGCCTGCCCCGGGGGGATGGGGTCCCCGGGGCAAAAGGAGGCCTGAGGAGGGGGGCCACGCAGCCCCCCTCCATAAAAATGTATTTAAAAGTGTGGCCATGCCCCGGGGGATGGGGTCCCCGGGGCAGGATTCGTCCACGGGAGGGGGGCCACGTTTAATTTAAAAAAAAAAAAAAGGGGAAGGCCTTGGGGGATGGGGTCCCCAGGGCCCAAAAATAGGAAAAGGGAAGGGGGGCCACACAGCCCCCCTTCGGGGAAAATAAATAAAAAAACCAAAAAAAAAACGATCGGGCCGCAGGCCCCGCCCCCTTCCTTTACCACTCTGCAAACGTGCACCCTGGCGCGTTTGCAGATGGGGAACAAATTCCCCTTAAATACTGGGGGTCCCTGGGGGCCAACTAGCCCACCAGGAACCTCCAGTATGCGCCAGGGGGCTGCATTGCAGAGAGGTGTACAGAGGCCACGCCCCTTTTTACACCTCTCTGCAACGCAGCTCTGTGGTGCTTTTTGGAGGTACATGGTGGGCTACTTGGACTCCAGGGACCCTCAGGATTCAAGGGGACTTAATCCCCAACTTAAAACGCGCGCGTTTGCACAGTGGTGAAGGGAGGGGGCGGGGCTTCAGGTGACATGTGTGCAAACAGGCCCCATGGCGTGTTTTAAGATGGGGAATTAAATCCTCTTCAATCCTGAGGGTCCCTGGGGGCCAACTAGCCCACCAGGTACCTCCAGTAAGCACCACGGAGCTGCGTTGTAGAGTGTTGTAAAAGGGGCATGGCCTCTGAACACCTCTCTGCAATGCAGCTCTCTGGCGCATACTGGAGGTACCTGGTGGGCTAGTTGGCCCTAAGGACCCTCGGGATTGAGGAGGAATTAATTCTCCAACTTAAAATGTGCCACAGGGCGTGTTTGCAGACATGTATCCTCAGGCCCCACCCCTTTATTCACCATTGTGAAAATATTCCTCTAAAATCAGCCGAACTACGAATTCCGATTTACTCACCTGTTATCAGGAGAGACCTCAGTGCTGCATCTTTAAACCCAGTACTGATCCTGAAAAGTAATTTTAACCGTACTTACCAGTAACTTGAATTTCCTTCCATAGGATATAATTGCCTGCTTTTTGCTGAAAAAGTTTCTAAGTGTCAATTTTTGAAACGTACAAATATTCCTCTAAAATCAGCAGAACTACGTATTCCGATTTACTCACCTGTTATCAGGAGAGACCTCAGTGCTGCATCTTTGCGCCCAGTACCGATCCTGAAAAGTAATTCTAACCGTACTTACCAGTAACTTGAATTTCCTTCCATAGGCTAACATTGACTGGTTTCACTTGGAAATTCTTCTAAGTGTGGAGTTTTGGAACTTTATAATATTCCTCTAAAATCAGCCGAACTACGAATTCCGATTTACTCACCTGTTATCAGGAGAGAACCCAGTGCTGCATCTTTTAGCCCAGCACTGACCCTGAAAAGTAATTCTAACCGTACTTACCAGTAACTTGTATTTCCTTCCATAGTCTAACATTGACTGGTTTCACTTGGAAATTCTTCTAAGTGTGGAGTTTTGGAACTTTATAATATTTCTCTAAAATCAGCCGAACTATGAATTCCGATTTACTCACCTGTTATCAGGAGAGAACCCAGTGCTGCATCTTTTAGCCCAGCACTGACCCTGAAAAGTAATTCTAACCGTACTTACCAGTAACTTGAATTTCCTTCCGTAGGAATCCATTGTCTGGTTTTCAGCAGAAAAGTTTCAGTGTCGATTTTCACAAACTACAAATATTCCTTAAAAATCGCCTGTGTGACTTAAACGCATTCTTTCAACTGTTTACAGGAGATGCACCAGTGCTGGATCCAGGATCCACCACTGAGTAAGAAAAAGTAAAGATAACACTACTTACCTGCTAAGTGAATTTCCTCCCATAGGATAACATTGGTGATTCTATGTGAAAAAGTTTCTGGGTCAACTTTTAAAATACAATAATATTCCTTAAAAATCACTACTGTAACCAAAACGCTTTTACTCAACTGTTTACAGAAGATGTCCCAGGACTGAATCTAGGATCCAGTCCTGTGGTTAGAAAAAGTAATCCATAAAGTAACTAATTGCACTTAACTAGAAATTCACATTGAGCTCAATGTTGCATTGTTTTTGAAATTGTGTTGCCCATTGCAACAACTGTAACTACTGTACTTAAAAGTCTATTCCCTATTTGCAAAGTATTTAAACTAAAGTAATTCATTCTGAGAAAGTATATTTTGTAATGTAATGTATAATGTAATTACAATGTAATTTAAAAAATAAAATATCTAAAAATAAATAGTTTAAAAAAATGTTGTAAATCAGTATCAAAAAAATAAATATAACAATTAATACATTTAAAAATTGTCATTTACAAAACCTTTGAAATTCACTGAAAAAACCATAGGTTTCAGACACGTTATAGTTAGGAATTAGCATTTAAAAAACCTTTGAAATTCACTGAAAAAACCATAGGTTTCAGACACGTTATAGTTAGAAATTAGCATTTAAAAAACCTTTGAAATTCACTGAAAAAACCATAGGTTTCAGGCACGTTATAGTTAGAAATTAGCATTTAAAAAACCTTAGAAATTCACTGAAAAAACCATAGGTTTTAGGGACAGTTATAGTTAGTTGGACATTGCACTCATACAAAACCCGTGAAATTCCCCCGTTATAGTTAGTTCAGGTAACTATAACTCGCGCCCCGCAATGCACTGCTGATGACGTCACATATTACATCACTCATGACATGGTCAGTGACATCACTGATGACATCACTGATGACATCTCAAATGACATCACTGATGACATCACTGATGACATCATCCATAAGATAATTTGATGCATCTTCTCACACCCTAATATAACTTTTGATACACCCACTGTAAATTACAGACTGTCATTGTCAAAACCATAGACACTCCAACACCAATTACTATATACACACTCACTGATTCTTAGGTCTACACACACACATCTACTCACTCACCCGTACAGTCACTCATACTTATAGTCACTCAGTACAGGACTATTATATGCACTCATACACCTATATAAACACTCACACACCGCCACTCATCCATAGAGGTACTCACACACCTAGTCAGTCATGCAAAAAATTAAGCACACACCCATTTACTCACCTATACAGTTATACACACACCAGCTCACTTACTCATACAAATACTAGCACATTCTTACGCTCTTATACAATCTCTGATACAAGCACACACTCATCCATACAGTCACTCTCACAATCACACACTCTCGCTTATAGCTATTTATATACTCCAACACACATATATACTGACTTTCACATATGTAGTTACTCACACATGTACCACTGGGACAACATTCACTCACTAACACACTCTTACACACACTTACCCACCCATACAGTCTATCACAGATGCACTCTTGAAACCATCCACCCAGTGAATCACCCACTCACACATCTATGCACAGAGACGCACACACCCCGCCCACACAAACACTCAGGCACACATACAGATACTCAGACAACCAATCAATAACTCATATAGACACTCATGTAGCTATTCACAAACCCATGCAGCCACTTACACAGCAACAGACAGACGGATACAGACATTCACCCAGTTTAGTCACTAACCCATGCATTCAGTAAGATACGTTTAATCACTCACTTATAGAGTTAGTCACGCACCTACTAAATCATCCTTTCAGACACTTATACATCCACTCATTCTTCAATACGCCTTTCCCTATATATATTAAACATATTTAAACTTTACAGAAACACACAATCACTGGATGATGTCATCAGTGATGTCATCTGTGATGTCACTGACCATGTCATGAGTGATGTAATATGTGACGTCATCAGCAATGCATTGCGGGGGCGCGAGTTATAGTTACCTGAACTAACTATAACGGGGGAATTTCACGGGTTTTGTACGAGTGCAATGTCCAACTAACTATAACTGTCCCTAAAACCTATGGTTTTTTCAGTGAATATATATATATATATATATATTACCTACTGGCGGTCGCCAGTAGGTAGTTATAGTTGGACCTTGTTTCTATTCAAAAAGCGTTTTTTCTTTTGCCAATATCTTTGGCGCCGTTTGACGACTCTTCGCGAAATTGTCAAAACTAATGGTTCACTCAGGTCAGCTCCTGTCTCAAAAGTTTCAGGGTGATTCGTCAAGAGGGGGCCAAGAAAAAAGGGGGTCCCAAAATGCGTTTTCTCCATGTTAATTTTTATAGGAAACTTTAGATAAAGCTACAGCCCGAAGTGCTGAACGGAATTACACCACATTTGGCAAAAAGGTAGGTTTTGGTTCAGAAAGCGTGGTTTGTTTAAATGGTGTAAATCTGTTTAGTAGTTACTGAGAAATTTAAAAAATCAAAATATCGATATCTGTTGGCCGAGGGGGATTCACGAACCCTCCCGAGCACGAGCTTCATTTTGATTGGCTGTCAACACTCCAAACCAAGAAGTGTTGGCAGCCATCTTGTGACTCGATAAAACCGAGTCACAAGAAAACAGTAAAAAAAAAGATAATACACAAGAAAAGGGGGCAGGGTAGAAATACCCTGACCCCCTAGGCCTGCCCGCCAAGAAAATAAAAAAGAAATGAAGCAGGGACCACCACCTCCCTGGGGCTTAATGAATTATGCGGAGGCACGTGGCACTCCCACTGCCCAGGGGACCGCCACCTCCCCGGGGCATTCAGATATTGGAGGGGCCTCACACCCCCCCAAGCCCCGGGGACCGCCACCTTCCTGGGGCTTTGCTTAATTATGTGTGTTAGCAGGGTAGTTGGCCCCTAACCATCCCCAGCAGCGAAGGGGACTTTAATCCCCATCGAAGAGCCCACCAAGGAGCGTGTTTGCAGACTGGTGGGCAAAGGGGATGTGGCCTGCTATGAGAACTTACCAATGGTGCTGTGTGGGACATACTGGAGGTAATAGGAGGGGTAGTTGGCCCCCAAGGTTGTCCTTGGGGGCCAACTACCCCTCCTGTTACCTCCAGTAAGTCCCACACAGTGGGATTGCTAAGGGGTCTTCGGAGGACATGCCCCCCTTTCTCCACCACTCTGCAAACACACCACCTGGCACACTACAGGTTGGGGGATGAAGTCCACTTTTCTCCTGAGGAACTTTGGGGGCCAAGAAGCCATCCTGGTACCTCCTGAAAGTCCTACACAGCGGAATTCCTGAGTGGTGGTCGGAGGCCCTACCCCCTTTCTCCACCTTTCTGCAAATGCGACTACTAGTTAAAGAAGCATTTGCAATGTAATCGGTTTCGCACTTGTGAGAGTTAGAGCTATTGGCATTGTAAATGTAAAAGTGTTTTATCAATGTTTCTTGGAGTGGAGTGGATGTAGGTTGTGTGTAGTGGAATTATGTGGTATGTTGCGTAGTGAAATTATGTGGATAGAAAGTATGTGGTATTTAGTGTATAGGAATTATGTAGAGTGGGATTATGTGTTATGGAGAGTAATTGTCTGGTATGATAGTTTGTGTTGTGGAATGGTAACCTCAGGTTTAGACTTCCTCGTTTCCATAGGAGCTAAACTATAAACTCAATGAGACAAAAAAAAGAAGGAACCACTGAGGAGCACTTCTGGACCTAGTCAGAGGTAAGAGCAGGGCCACTGGAATTATGCGACTGTTTGGCTGCTCTGACTTTTGCACAATTATTTGTTTTCCGCATTTGCCACATAATCCATCATCTACTGCATAATCTGCAGATTGTGGTGAAAGGCCCTTTGCAAACCTAGAATGGTCACCTGTTACTTATTGCTAAATGTGGGTATTAAATTGGTACTAATTGTGTGCAAACCACTCTTGCTTCTTTCTGCGCCTCTCTTGCCTCTTTCTGCATTTCTGTTGCTTCTTTCTGTACCTTTCTTTCTTTTTCTGCACTTCTTTTGCCTCTTTCTGCTCATCTCATCCACTTTCTGCACCTCTCTTGCCTCTTTCTGCACCTCTGTAGCCTCTTTCTGCACCTCACTTGCTTCTTTCTGTACCCCTCTTGCCTCTTTCTGCACCCTTCTTCCCTCTTTCTGCACCTCTTTTGCCTCTTTATGTACCCCTATTCCCTCTTACTGCACCTCTCCTGCCTGTTTCTGCACCTCTCTTGCCTCTTTCTGCACTTCTCTTGCCTCTTTCTGCACCCCTGTTGCTTCTTTCTGCACCCCTCTTGCCTCTTTCTGCATTTCTGTTGCTTCTTTCTGTACCTTTCTTTCTTTTTCTGCACTTCTTTTGCCTCTTTCTGCTCATCTCGTCCACTTTCTGCACCTCTCTTGCCTCTTTCTGCACCTCTGTAGCCTCTTTCTGCACCTCACTTGCTTCTTTCTGTACCCCTCTTGCCTCTTTCTGCACCCTTCTTCCCTCTTTCTGCACCTCTTTTGCCTCTTTATGTACCCCTATTCCCTCTTACTGCACCTCTCCTGACTGTTTCTGCACCTCTCTTGCCTCTTTCTGCACTTCTCTTGCCTCTTTCTGCACCCCTGTTGCTTCTTTCTGCACCCCTCTTGCCTCTTTCTGCACATCTGTTGCTTCTTTCTGCACTTCTCTTGCTTCTTTCTACACCTCGCTTCCCTCTTTCTGCACCTCTCTTGCCTCTTTGTGCACCTCTGTTCCTTCTTTCTGCACTTCTCTTGCCTCTTTCTGCACCCCTCTTGCCTCTTTCTGCACTTCGTTGGTTCTTTTGCACTGCTCTTGCTTCTTTCAGCACCTCTCTTGCCTCTTTCTTCACCCTCTTGCCTCTTTCTGCACCTCTCATCCCTCTTTCTGTACCTCTTTTGCCTGTATCTGCAACTTTATTGCCTCTTTCTGCAGATCTCTTGCTTCTTTCTGCACCCCTGTTGTCTCTTTCTGCACTTGCCTTCCCTATTTCTGCACCTCTCTTGCTTCTTTCTGTACTTCTCGTGCTTCTTTCTGCACCTCTCTTGCTTCTTTCTGTACCCTTCTTCCCTTTTTTGCATCCCTCTTGCCTCTTTCTGCAGTTCTCTTGCCATTTTCTGCATCACTCTTGCCTCGTTCTGCACCTCACTTGCCTCTTTCTGCACTTCTCTTGCTTCTTTCTACACCTCTGTTACTTCTTCCAGCAGTTCTCTTGCCTCTTTCTGCACTTCTCTTGCTTGTTTCAGCACCTCTCTTGCGTCTTTCTGCACCCCTCTTCCCTCTTTCTGCACCTCTCTTGTCTCTTTCTGCAACCCTGTTTCTTCTTTCTGCTCCTTTTCTGCCTGTTTCTGCACCTCTCTTGTCTCTTTCTGCACCTCTGTTGCTTCTTTCTGCACTTCTCTTCCTTCTTTCTGCACCCCTCCTGCCTCTTTCTGTACCCCTCTTGCCTCTTTTTGCACCTCTGTTGGTTCTTTCTGCACTGCTCTTGCTTCTTTCTGCACCTCTTTTCTGCATCCCTCTTGCCTCTTTCTGCACCCCTCTTCCCTATTTCTACACCTTACTTGCCTGTTTCCGCACCTCTCTTGCCTCTTTCGGCACCTCAGTTGCTTCTTTCTGCACTTCTCTTGCCACTTTCTGCACCCCTCTTGCCTCTTTCAGCACCTCTGTTGCTTCTTTCTGCCCTTCTCTTGCTTCTTTCTGCACCCCTCTTGCCTCTTTCTTCTACTCCTTTTGCCTCTTTGTGCACCTCTCCTGCCTCTTTGTGCACCTCTCTTGCCTTTTTCTGAAGTTCCCTTGCTTCTTTCTGCACCTCTTTTGCTTCGTTCTGCAATTTTATTGCCTCTTTCTGTACCCCTCTTGCCTTGTTTTGCATCCCTCTTGCCTCTTTCTGCAGTTCTCTTGCCATTTTCTGCAGCTCTCTTGCCTCTTTCTGCACCTCACTTGCCTCTTTCTGCACTTCTCTTGCTTCTTTCTACACCTCTGTTGCTTCTTTCTGCAATTCTCTTGCCTCTTTCTGCACTTCTCTTGCATCTTTCTGCACCTTTGTTGACTCTTTCTGTACCTCACTTGCTTCTTTCTGCACCCCTCTTGCCTCTTTCTGCACCCCTCTTGCCTCTTTCTGCACATCTGTTGCTTCTTTCTGCACTTCTCTTGCTTATACCATTTTGTACACACATTTACAGAGTATGCTGTTCGAAACACAGGCATTCAAGTAGTTGTATGATTATTTTTATGTAACGTGTCACTATGTAATAGCAGAGACACACGCATGCATAACCCCTCGAACACCGAAAGACCGTCACTCACGCCCTGGTCACCAGCAGACTCGACTACGGCTACGCACTCTACGCCGGAATAAACAAAAACCTCACCCGCAAGCTACAGAACATCCAGAACACCGCCGCAAGACTGGTCCTCAACCTGCCAAAACACTGCCACATCTCCCAGCACCTGCGCACACTCCACTGGCTCCCCGTCGAAGAGAGAATCACCTTTAAGATGCTCACCCACGCACACAAGGCCCTCCACGGCACCGGACCAGCATACCTGAACAGCCAACTCAAATTCCACGCACCCGTACGATCAGCCCAGCTCTCCTATGCCGTGGTCCCCCGTACCAGAAAGACCAGATCGGCATTCCGCTCCTTCTCCTTCCTCACGGCCAAAGCATGGAACGCCCTTCCGCTCCACCTCAGACAGACAACATCGCTCCCCATCTTCGCAAGAAACCTCAAAACCTGGCTCTTCGACAGACCCCCTCCTTGATGGAATGGAACCTGCACCACCCCCCACCCCTAGTGCCTTAAAACCCTTACGGGTGAGTAGTCGCGCTTTAACAAACCCCTGATTGATTGATTGACCTTCACAAACCTGGTCAGACTTACAACAGTAATATGCTTAGGATTATTGTTTTTTATTGGGAAGGCCTAACATTCTGAGCAGTCAATGAATATTGAACCTTCAAAAGAAAAGAGAGGTTTAAGACATCTTGGGAGACGGATTAGTGATTAGGCTACTTTGTATGAGTCTGTTGTAAGGTACAGTCAAAGTAGGCCTCTTTCTGCACCTCTGTTGGTTCTTTCTGCACATCTCTTGCATCTTTCTGCACCTTTCTTCCTGTTTCTGGACTTCTGGTGCCCCTTTCTGCACTTCTCTTGCTTCTTTCTGCGCCTTTCTTCCTATTTCTGCACATGTCCTACCTATGTAGGCATAGTTAAAAATTAGCATTTAAAAAACCTTAGAAATTCACTGAAAAAAACAGAGGTTTCAAGGACGTTATAGTTAGGGATTAGCATTTAAAAAACCTTAGAAATTCACTGAAAAAAACCACAGGTTTCAGGGACGTTATAGTTAGAAATTTTCATTTAAAAAACCTTTGAAATTCACTGAAAAAACCATAGGTTTCAGGGACGTTATAGTTAGTAATTATCATTTAAAAAACCTTAGAAATTCACTGAAAAAACCATAGGTTTCAGGGACATTATATTTAGAAATTAGCATTTAAAAAACCTTTGAAATTCACTGAAAAAACCACAGGTTTCAGGGACATTATAGTTAGTTGGACATTTCACTTGTACAAAAAAAGAGAAATTTGGCTGTTATAGTTAATTGAGCTAACTATAACTCGCGCCCCCGCAATGCACTGCTGATGACGTCACATATTACATCACTAATGACATGGTCAGTGACATCACTGATGACATCACTGATTCACATCTCAAATGACATCACTGATGACATCATCCGGTTAATATCTGATGCACCTCCTCACACCCTAATATAACCTTTCATACACCCACTCTAAAATGCAGACTACCATTCTCGAAACCATATACACCAGTACCAGTTAGTAGATACCCACTCATTGATTCATAGGTCTACACACATCCACTCACTCACCGATACAGTCACTCATACACGCAGTCACTCATCAATACAGCCTCTGATATATGCACTCATACACCCATAAAGACAATCATATACTGTCACTCATCCTTAGAGTTACTCACACACCTAGTCAGTCACCCAAAGAATCAATAACACTGCCTTTTACTCACCTATACAGTTATACACACACCACCTCACTTATTCATACAGATACTTACACATACTTACTCTCTTCTACAATCACTGACACAAGCACACACTCATCCATACACCCACTCTCACATTCACTCACTCTCACATATAGTTAGTTATATACTCCAACACTCACATAGACTGCCTTTCACATATGTAGTTACTCACACATATACCACTGAGACATCCATTCACTCACCGACACAGCCATACGCACACTCACTCACCCATACAGCCCCTCACAGATGCACTCATGAACCCATACACCCACTAAATCACCCACTCACACATCCATGCAGGGAGTTACACCGCCCACCCACCCACACAGATACTCAGGCACCCATACAGGTACTCATACAACCAATCATTAACCCATATAGACACTCATGTAGCTTCTCACCAACCCATGCAGCCACTTACACACCAACTGATAGACTGATACAGACTTTTACACAGATTAGTCATTCACCGAAGCATTCACTAAGACACATTTAATCACTCACTTACACAGTCAATCACGCACCCACTAAATCATCCATTCAAACACTCATACACCCACTCATTCTTCAATACACCTTTGCGTATCTATATATAACATTCTTAAACTTTTAAAAACCACCCAGTCTCTGGATGATGTCATCAGTGATGTCATCAGTGATGTAATATGTGACGTCATCAGCAGTGCATTGCGGGGGCGCGAGTTATAGTTAGCTCAATTAACTATAACAGCCGAATTTCTCTGGTTCTGTAGGAGTGAAATGTTCAACTAACTATAACGTCCCTGAAACCTGTCTTTTTTTCAGCCAATTTCAAAGGTTTTTTAAATGCTAATTTCTAACTCTAGCGTCCCTGAAACCTATGGTTTTTTCAGTGAATATTTATATATATATATATATTCACTGAAATATATATATATATACACACACACATCTCCACTGTAATTACATTGACATACCTACATATCATTCTTGTTTCTCCCTCAGGAATATTGGCTCTGTGCCCACTGCTTCTTCTTCTGGAGTTTACCTGGGCGGCTGGTGATGTGAAATGTTCAGTTTAGCCTGTACCCATGTCACCAGCTCTTGCTGGTGCATTGTTTTGTTTACTAGTTTCTTAGTCCCCAGCTACCCAGAGGCTTATGATATGCAGCTCTCTATGGTGCTCTGAATGTACATCACTGACTCTAGGTAGCTGCAGAGCTTGGATTCATGACAGAGGTAGGTGCAAGGGATAGCAAAATGGGGGCAGCATGGTCAGGAACAGACAGCCTCAACAAATCAGGAGGGCTGGGGATGATGGTATGAACTGGCACTCAGTAATGGGGAGCATCACTGTAGTTTCTACAATGCCAGAGTAAAGTGCAGTAAGACTAAGACCACATCAGCAAAGAATCTACTCACCAGAAGCAATCCCATTTACAGAGGGCATGTTAAGTTACCACACCTAATTGAAAGGTATAGGTTCCCTGTTACTGATAGAAACCAGTTATATTCAGCAGGAACACTTCACACCTCAGGTCTATGCATCCTCTAAAATACCACTGCTAAATAAACAGTCTAGAATAATTTTTCCAGTTAAACCCAAGTCACATACGGTCTCTAATGGACAATAGATAATTGTAAGAAGGTGGAGTATTATTTGGGGTGGGCAACTGCCCACCTCAAGGAATAATAACAGTTCTTGTCAGGGTGAACCCTCAAAGCCAATAACTTAACCTAAGCTCATCTTCCTGGTAGTTATGGCATGGAGCAGACAGGCCTAACTTAGGTCAATGTGTAAAGTATTTTAACAGTGATAAAGTCAAAATATTAAGCAATAAAAAACCAAATTAGAAAATTGGAGTAACATTTAATAAACCAAATGAAACTAACATGATAAAAATCTAGTAAGGTGACCCTTAGATATGAATTTTTAAGGTTTAATGTAGAAATAGAGCTAAAAAACACTGAAGACCTGATTACGATGTCGGGCGGACTACCATCGACAGGCCATCGATGGCAGACCGCCTGACATCTAGGGCAGCGGTCCGACTGCAGGATTAAGATACGGCGGTTGGAGCTATTGGGCGGGGGGAAAGACCGTCTCCTCCGACAAGCTCAAGCAGCCAGTCGGGGGGGGGCAGTTGTGTTGTGTAGTTCCTCAAAATACATAGGATTTTCACGTTTGGAAAAAATAAACTAAGGGATTGGTGTCTATACTGATTCCCGCCCCCCCAAAGGATATGTTAGCCCTTTAGACCAGCTATCTCACAGTGCCACCATAAGCCCCCAACCTTACCAAGAAGAGAATAGTTTCTGGCAACCATCAAACATGACAATCCTTGGTCCTTCTGGAATCGTGGAAACATTACAGTACTTTTTGCTCAGTCAATCATGCTCACTTAGTCTCAGAGAGATACACAGAATAAACGGTGGGGACATAAGCATTTATTGAACCAGCGTCATTCTAGTATAAAACATATGTGTTGCAACAATCAATAGACAGAAGCTAACGTAAGAGATTACATGCACCAACAGAGTAAATAAAAGGTAGAATCCTACCATGGTGCTAAAACAGTAAATATATACAGTCGTATATAAAAATAGTAATCTTTGCTTACTCCTATGATGCGGACCCTACCCAAGTGCACTTAAGTGTACCTAGCATGTATGTGGGTGTGAAGCCAAGAATCCCCTAAGAAAGAGCCAACCCCATTACCTGAAGGGAGAGAATGAAGGACCCCATCTTGGTCTCGAGTTGGACACCCCACAAGGGATGTCAGACCGGTGCGTGTTGGAGCTTCTGCAGGCTGGGACCTCAGTGTCTGTGTCAGTGTGGAAGCGTCTCCTCTGTCTATCTAGTAAAAGTATGTTTTTTTTTACCAAAAATGTTGTGAGTACAATTATGTAAATAAGCCTAAATCAATACTTGCAATTATGCAAAGTATTTCTTTGCCCTAGATGAAGATGACCATGACTATACAGAGTATGTTAATCCTGTTATGTACGTCATGTGCAGGGGACTTTTCTAAGAATCTTCATGCATAATAAATTAGGCTAGTTTCAGGGAAACCAATCAAAATTTATTCAACAATTTATTCAGCACATAATTGGGTAAAAGGTCAGTGCTAGAACCGTTATGCAAAGCAAGGTAGGACAAATGCAGGTGAAAGGTCGTTTGCTACTTAGGCCTAGGTTGGGGTACATAACACCTCCTTCTCATCCAAAGGACGATATGTAACTGGTGCTAAAATAAGCATGCGAAAAAACATTAAAACATTGTCATAAAATCATTAAGAACCAATGTCTAAAAACATCTAAAAGCATGTTGCATGAAAAAAGGATGCTGTTTAAAATTTCAAAAGCTCTATAAGTCTACTAGAAAGGAGTCACTATATGATCAGACTGACTGAGCACATCTAAAGCCATTGTGCTCACTGAGAGCAGAAGAAAAATAAAACAAAACAATAGTTTGCATTCCAATTTGATCTTGTTTTGGAAAAAGGCCGAATTGTTCCCATTACACGGAGAGCCAAATATTTATGCGTCCTGTGTGGGAGACGCAACATCACTGTTGCTCTCATTCGCAGACGACGGTCCCTGTAACACCTCTTGTATCAGGACAATGGAGCAAAGATGATTTTCTTCAGTTCCCACAGCAGCCGCTGAGGAAACATATGATACCTGTGAGCCTGTTATAGAGCCGTTGTCCATTCTGACAGGAGCTGAAGCATCCTGTGGAGGCTCTAAGAATGCCGCCATCAACATGGGAATACGCTGAGGACACTGATACACATGGGCCCTTAAGGGGTCCAGTAGTACGCTTATGTCCAGTGGCGCAACTGATGGAAGGGTCAGACACAGGTCCAACACGTATTCATATCCACAGAAAGGCAGCAGAACACAGGCAAGATGCAGTCAATCCAGACTGGTCTGAATGATAGGAAGCAATACTTGCTTAGCTCCCGTAGCCGAGGTGTGCCCAGATGGAGTACCCTGCGTTCATGACAACGTCGCACCAGCAGTGCTTTTTCCATCTCTCGATGAACTGGGCAGTCCATTGCATAGAAGAAAAATTAAAACCAGGATACCCCCACTACAAGTAGTAGGACCAGCGGAAGCCCTTCAAAAACGCTTCCCAATACAAAGTGTATGAATGCTGGAATGACGCCAAAGATTCTCCGAAAGGTGCTCAATAGCCCAGAACCTAAATGTTTAAATAGGTGCACGATCCCCCTCGTATCAGCCATGTTAAAGATACGATGTACCGTTTTCCCGAAATGGAGCGGGAAGTTCGTACAGACTAGTGCTTGCATCTCAGATGAAGACCTTGCAACCTGGAGATCAAAAGTTTCTCAAGCTGAGGATAAGGCCACATCCTTCTGCAAAAGCATGGCTTTCAGTCTGCTCAGAGAATCAAACCGTATAAAGGAAACATTCAACAAAGGCCATAGCATTGCCTCCCTAACTGTGTGGGTTGGTGGAAACAATACTTGCATACAACAAGCAACCCTGGAACTCACTGTGACTATATATGCGATGCCAGGTACCATTCCGCAACAGCCTTGATCATTCAGCATCAAATATTTCCCATCCGAGAGCAGCTCGAACACCGAATGAATCACGGCAGCTGGGGAACCCTTCAAGTGACAGGATAGGTTAGCAACTGAAGCATTACAGGATCCGTGTAGAGAAATATCCTTACAAACTAGATACCCACTTAAAGCACTTTCACAGTTTGAACCGCTGAGAAAAACTTCAGTGCCCTCATTCCTGCATCTAAATCTCTACAGTAATTCCCAGTACTCGTGTATGTATTCCTCACCTAGTGCTTCATATCTGCCTGCCTGGTGATACTGGAGACAGTATTGAAATTGGAAAGTCGTGACAGGCAGTGTCATATAGCCATGGATTAACCATTCTGTGGATGGTGACTCAGCCAAAATTGCTCCAATTTTTCAATGTGCAACAAGGTATATTTTGCATCTCCACTACAAAACACCAATGTACTTAGTCCAGAAAATTGAGCTATCAGGGGGAAGCAGACCATCCAGGAGTGCCAGAGAGCTGTTGCTGAAACCGCCCATCTTTCGGAAGAAGAAAACGTATGACAGAGCATTCTCCGGAGCGGCCCCCAGAATCTGGAATTCACTCCTTCCAAACATTAGAAAAATTCCAAACACGGCAACATTCAAGAGGTAAGCGAAGATCTTCCTAATGAGCAAGTTCCTTCCCTAGGCAAGACTGTTCATCATCTGCATCGTGGTTAATAGCCGGACGTCCTTGATGTAGGTGTTACCTCTACAGATCAACAACGAATGTAAAGATAAAATCACCAGTTAGCTGCGAAAACATCTTTGACTGTACAGTACTACAATTAATGGATCTTTGGAGTATTGATGTAAAACACACGAAAGGTACACATATGTATAATACTACTGTTATACCTTTTGTACACTAAACAGATCCTAAACTTGTTATTGTTGAAAATGTTAAGAAAGACATGTACCAGAACCATATATATATTACTGCTACTAAACCTGTTGTACTCTAAACTGTATACCTCATGTAACTGTGAAGCGCTCTGATACCCTTGGGTCACGTTCGTGCTATATAAAACTCTATAAATGAAATAAATAAATAAGAATCTCTTTGTGCCATTACTATCTGTCTTTCTGTAAGATTATTTGCAAAAAACAGAGTTTGGCTGTTTATATAATGCCAGGGCACGTGGCCAGAATGCAGTGATTGCAGAGTCCAGCTTAGCAGTGTAATGGACCACAATTGCATTTGCCCATGTTGTAAAATAGACTAATCCTGTTCCATTATATCTATCGAAGAAGACACAATGCTGCCCAGTGAATAAATCCTGGGAGATAGTGTGGTCATGCCATTGTCGACCACAGCCAAAGACTTTTCTAGGTTAACCCTATCAATCTCACACAATCTCTCAGCCACCTCCTGTTGAGAGATTTTCCATAGCTTGTTGTAAATAGCATATAGGAAATGCTTTTGATGTGGCTTCTGGGGACCTAACAAAAAAATCCCTAAGATCCATGTCATCCGAGAGAAGGGATAAGTGTTGTTTCACTTGGGACAGTGTTGAGGTCTTTAGTCACTCTAGACATAACTTCCCGACACTGTAGATTGTTACCACCCCGGGTGTTCTGATTGTACCTAGCGCTGATCAGGCCTATGGATACTAAACCCTTCGGTGGTACCCCTGATTCTTGACTGACACCTATTTGTGTCGATAGGCCACCCAACCACCCCTTTCAATTGGGGTCTGATGAATTGTAAGAACCATTGCATAGTATGGCATCCAATGTATCCTCACGTGTTGTGTGTAATTTTGCCAACCTTCAAAGTGTGTAAGCGAGGGAATCCGAGGTGTGTTCAAGACCTTGATCTTGGCTAGCCCAAGACAGGAAGTCTGTTGCACTGTGTCGTTCAGGAACAGCATTTGATGTGGTATGAGGCATACTCTAAATAGGGCCTCAGTTCCCTGAACTTGCCAATCTTTAGTCCCCCAGACAGATTTTGTGTCTATATTGTCCCTCCAAAAGTCAAAACCCTGTAAAGACAGTTGGGAAATAAAAGAAGCAGAGTATATCAGCTTGGTGTTGGTGAGCATATTTTTCTTTGCAGGTGTAGGTGCAAGCCTATAATAATAAGAGGCCGGGTCTGAAATGTGCAAATGTGATTGAACTACCTTTCGGCGGTGCTGGGCAATGTTCCCATTGATAATATTTGAAAACATTATGTGTGATACTTGCTTTGTGCAAGAAATGGTGACCATACTGCTGGTAACAAAACATGGTGTCAAAATTAGATGTACCATCATAAACTTTATCATTTGAAAATGCAGCAGATTGTTATAAATTAGACAGCATAGCATTTACAGTTTCAAAGTCCCAATCATCAGAGAAAGTACAAGAAGTGATGATATCACTAAGAGAAATCTTAAATAAATGTGACATTTTTAAAAGTTCAGTTGGACCATACACATCATAGGAAACTCTGTCCTACACTATTCCTTCAGGAACTGGAACTGCTGTAATGTTCACAAAGGACAGGTCCCTCTGTTCATGGTGTGATGTTGCATGCAGTTTCAGGACCAAGTTCAAATTTTGGACTACAGAGCGTTCTGAGAGATAATGTCCATTCAAGAGCAAGAAAAAGACAGTCCCTACACCTATCCAGAGGGATAGGAACAGTAGACCAATTGCAATCCAGGGCTGTAGCCAGGGAAAAACAAAGTAAGTCTTTCTTAGCCAAAGGTAGAAATCAAAAATTCGTTGTTTGTGGGGAGCAGGTGCTGGCGGTGACTCAGGTACACTTGGATCCAATGAGAAACTGTAAAAATTGATGAAGTAGCCAGACGCAGTCCGATCTATCTTTGGTAGCTCAGCAGGTTTTGTGGAACTGGCAGATGCCTCCTGTTGAGACATATTCACATAGATGGCGGTATTAGGCCAAATTGACATCTGTTTCATTTGTAGTTTGTTGCTGTTTAATTTCAACAGGCACAAGCTCCATTCCATTGTTGGTAACTCCTTCATTTAATGAATTGGAGTCTTCAAAAGTTATTAATCTTTCTGTCTTAACTTCCTGTATGGTAAAGAGAGGAGATTGGTGGCTACCTGGGCAGAGTTCGCGGAGTTGCACTACGCGGAACACCGCGAAGTGGAAAAAAAACTCTGCTGTACTACGCGGAGCTTAGCGAGCGGCAGAGTACAATAGAAAAATGCCGTTCGCGGTGATTGCACAGTGCCGGATGCTTGTCCGCACTGTGCAATCATCGCGAATGGCACCATGCACAGCGCAAGCGGTCCCTGCTTTTCTTTTCTGCCACTCGAGTAGATTTTTACTCGAGTGGCAGCTTTCTCAACGCGAACGGGCTTTTTCTCAACGGGAGTGGTCGCGAGCATACGCGACCACTCGCAATGAGAAACCTGACACCCCCGCGTTGAGAAATCTCGCCGGGAGGTTGATTTTCCACGCTCGCGCTTGCCAACTTGATGTTGGTGATCGCAAACGAGGAAAAATCTCGCCGGGAGGTTTATTTTCCTCGCTCGCGGTTGCCAACTTGACGTTGACGAACGCGAGCAAGGCAAAAAACTCCGCTACGCTACGCGGGGCAGAGTTTTTCAGAACTCTGCGATCTCCGGGTAACGCGGAGTGTGGATGACTCTGCAAATTCCGCGAGCGGAGCGGAGTTCAACGCCCAGGGTTACCCAGGAGTCCACGTGGCATACTGTTGAGTCACATAGTGTGTTTTGATCAGATCGATTGAGACGAATCTCTTTTCTTTCTTGCCGGCAAGTGGCAGAAGAAGTACTGTTCTTGTTGTTTCAAGAGCCAGGACAGGTCCAGGTGCTCTGTAAGAAGGCCCAAAATCTTTTTTATCCACAATTTTTCCCTGACCAAGTCCCCAGTCTTCGGGACCAAGGCAGGTCTTGCCGGAACAGCTTTGACTTAGACGTTGCTTTGTAATGCCTGAAATTCATTGATGTCAATGGTTTTTCATCTGCCACTGTGCTGCCACAGTCGAGGGCAGGTACCCACTTTCTTATCCCCAACAGAACTTCATATGCAGTACAGTCGCCTAGAGACTTTCCTGGCGTGTTGTTAAGTGCCCTCTGGACCCCATATAGGTTGATCGACCCAACTGCCACCCGAGTCTATTATCCTAACTGTTAAGGATTCCTGTAAGTCCCAGTTCTTCCTCTCCACAATTGAATTTCCCTCTGGATGTTACAGGGAGGAGTACCGCAAGGCCACACCCAAACTTCCCATGGTTTCTTTGTAAGCCCGTGAGCTAAACGCAGGGCCATAGTAGGAATGTAATGTGCCAATTGTATATGTCGATTTGGAGACTCGCAAGTCCTTTATAACAGTTCGGGTATCATCCTAGCGCTGAGGCCAAACCCACAGGAATCAAGAGCATGAAACCACTGCAACCAAGATGTACTTGTAAGCCCCATCAGATTGTAAGGGGTTGCAGTGGTCCAAATAGACATATGCGAGAGGTCTGTCTGAAATCAGTAATGGTATTTGTGGTGGATGTGCTACAGTGGAACCCTTCATCTGCTGACAGATGTCGTACTTAAGGACGAAGCCCTTGGTCTGTTTAGCAAGACCTGGCCACCACTAACGCTGCTTTAGTACTGAAACAGTCACAGCGATAACCTGGGTGTACTGCACCAAGGCCATCGTGTGCAGCTAGAATTAATCCTAATCTGCGATCCATGTTTGGTATTACTCTATCCCCCACTCCTGGAATTTGAGCAGACGGAATGCTTTGTGCATCTAACTTGTAGGAGTACTTGAGTGGAAAACCCTTTGGCAAGGTTGAGCTGTTGTGCGTAGCATTTACAGTTATCATTATCTGTTTGTTTATCCTCATGCTAGAACGAGTGATTGCAGCACTGACAGCAGTTTGCACTGTCGCATTGGCAGCTTCACCAGACAAATGAACTCGCCTCAACGTGCACGCCAACATGCTGATGACTCAATGTGTGAATTACATGACCCCGTGGCAAGAAATTTCAGCTCTGCCACTTGTTCCTAAAGCAGCTTGTGCTTTATTGTGCAACCTTTGGAATCTCTAAACCTATTCTGGCCCCAATAGTGCAGATATTCATTGTATGACTAGACACAATAAAACGAGTCACAGACAATGAGTATGGGAAATTCCCGATCCTTATTTTTCAGTGCCAGTATCAGGGCTGTCAGCTCTGCCAGCTGTGGCATGCAATCTCCTAGAGACTGCGTCTGTGTATTGTTAGGACAGAACTTGCCATCCCGCATACGTCCCTTCACAATTGCACATGCTGCGCTGTATTGCTGTTTACTTCCTAAGGCAGGCTGGGCAGACTCATCAGTATAAATGATGTATAGGTACTGGTCTAGAGGCATTATTTCATTAGGGAGAGGATATTCTTGTTCGTACTGCAGAAATACTTGTGTTTTTATGTAGAATCAAATTTGTAGTCTACATCTGTTGCTGTGAGAGAATTAGCCCATTGTGGATGCAATGCTTTTATGTTTGGAAAGCTTGCTTTGGTAACAGCCTCTAAGGTTGGTACCGGCGTCACAACAATTATGCGTTTCCCCTGTGCTAGTGCTCTTTCTCTCACTACAGCAGTTTGTACTGCTCTCAGTATTTTTTCTGTTCATGCAAAACACATTTCAGCGTTTGTGTACAAATGTGATTTGTATGCAATGGGTACCGTTTTGCCTTAATTGAAGGTTAGGTAAGTGTACCCTGATTGACCTGCGACTACACCGATCACCAAATTAGTAGTGTTTACATGTGTGTGTAAGTGTTTGGAAGCTATCATGTCAACTTGCACTGAAGGTAGATTTTTTTGTGTTTGTGAGTCCAATGTTGAACTGAAAAATCAGGTCTTATTAGGTCATAGAAAGGTTTAACCCTTTCTGCATAATCCAAAATGTATTTTCTGCCAAAATTTAGGAATCCTAAAATGGATTGTAATACTTTCAGAGTCTTTGGAGGTTGGAGAGGTGCACATTTTTCTAAAAAATTAGCTGCCCAGCTTTTTCCTTCACTTGATAGCTCATATCCCAAAAAGAGGACATTAAGGTGGGCAATTTTTGATTTTTTAAAGTTACATTTGTAGCCCACGGTGGCAAACGTCCATCAGATAAATATCATCTACGTAGGACAATGCCTCCTCATCACAATTTTGAAGTAACTCTGATACTCTTGCTGAGAACAAAGCAGGGATAGTCTTATACCCTTGGAGCAGTCTACAGAATTGGCGTTGAGAGCCAAGCACTGAAAATGCTGTGAAAAATCTGCTTCCAGGCACTATATTTTGGCAAAAGAATCCATTTGAGATATCTAGTTTTGTTTTATATTTTTTCCGCACAATGTTATTCATTAATGTGGCGCTGTGTGCATTTTTTACTGCAAATGTTCGTGTGCATGTGTTTAAATGCCTGTGGTCTAAAACTAGATGGTATGAATTGTCGGGTTTCATTACAGGAAACAAAGGATTATTCATGGAGGAGGTGCAATGTTCAATCACACCTTGGTATTCAAGTTGATCCAGGATCTCCCTGACTTGTTTCTTTGCTTCATGTTTTATTGGGTACTGCCTCTGTGGTGTAGGAGGGATTTCATGTTAAGGTGACTCAGCATCCCACCCTACATGATTGTGGTAAAGTGCGGGAGCTAGCGCTAACACCCACTCCTGCCCGTATGTATGTTTAAGTGGCTCTGGAACGAGGTCGTAGAAAGCTGGCAATATTACGTCTTCCCCTTTAGGACAGTCTATAATGAACTCAGGCTGCCAATCTCTTTCAGCCAAAGGATGTTTTATCCATAAGTCAGGTTCTCCCAAAAGAGACCTTTCACTTTCCTGGGTATGTCCCCCTCCATTTGGATCATAATCTCGTGTAAACTATGTGGGACACTTACCCTCGAATCAGGTGTTTCCACCATGATATGTTCATTCAACGCTGCTGTCACCAGAAATTCCATCAGGTTCTGGCGAGCTATTGTTACTTCTGCTGCGCTGTCTAGGATCGTCAGAGCCCATTCCCAGTTCAATAGTAGAGTCCCCAGTAGCCTGGGCATTTCTTATTTTAAGTCCAGCTACCTTCTTCTTTTTAAAATGAGGTTTAGATTTGGGTTTATCTTCTTGTTTGATAATGTAGTCTGAAATGCGATGTGTGTCTCTTGGCTTGACTCACTATTCTGATCTGTGTTCTGACCATCCTTCCTTCTCCGAGTTTTTTGATGAACCCTGAAAGGAACGAGAGGAACGTATATCAGTATACTAATACCTGTCAGGTTTTTTAATATTATCACGGTTCCTAAGATTGTATTTTCTATCAGAGGGCTACTGTTGAGGATACCCACCTCGTGATCGTGATGTATTCTGCTTATTATTTTTTGATTGCTTGTTATCCCATTTCTTTTTAGAAGAATCAGGTGCTGCTTTGAGTTATCCTTTTCAGGATTACTTGTTACTTGTGGTTTTACAGGTCTAGCTATCAAGTTATCTCTACCCAGCGAAGCATAAGTATCTTCGATTATCTTTGGTAGTTCTTGTTCCTGTTGTGCAGGAGTGAATTCCCTCAGGCGTTGGCGTATAGCCACCGCTGCTGCCTCCCCTTTTATGTTCCTTAACATAATTGCTGATACATGGGCAAAATTGCCTATCAATTTCATCCCCAAGTCAAGGACAGGTTCTTTCCCGTACTCATTCAGTATCTGCTTCAATACCTTTGGTATAAATGTTATTGAGGGGGTACTATGAGTTCTGGTACCCCCCCAAGTGGTGCAATCCTCTGTCGGGGGAGCTATTCCCATTGGCAAGCAAATTGTTAGTATTCTCTGTTTTTCCTGCAGGCCCATATGGCGAAAACTGCTTCAAGCTGTGCTATTTTCTGTGCTATCGACAACGGCATTTGCTCAGGTTTAGGGTGCATTCTTACTATAATCACGTTCAGCGTTTGTGGGCTGATCTTAGTCGTAGTCCTTTGACGTTAACCAGCTTGAATAGCCCTCGCATGTCTTTGTAAAGTGTACTTAAGTCTGCAGCTGGCAATGTATCAATCTCTGGATGTGCTGCGTAAGCAGCTTGGACCGGCCAAGTCACTCCGTTTATGCTGAGCGGATCGAGTCTTACATTTCTGTGGTGTGGGGGAGGGCGCCTTTAAACCAATTAACATGCTTTTGGTAGGTTAACAGGACTTCTATGTCCATGTATAGAAAGTATTCTTCAGGTGTCTCATCTTCAATGTTAGTATGAAACAAATGTGTGCGTGCATCTGCAGGCGGGAATTTAACCCAAGAATAGAATACCTCTGTTCTGAATGCTTCGTGTGCCTCAATCACGAAGATAACATTTCCACCCATTGCTGGGAGGCCGTGTTCTACTAATTTCATAGTAACTGCATGTTTCCAATTTTCCGTAATGTTAAGAGCACCTTCTGGCTCTTCTTCCCCTGGATTCGTAACGCCGTCTGGGACAGACATTGTGGAAAGAAGTAGTAAGGATAAGGTTTTTCACAATATGGGAAATTTTAATCATTCAAGCTTGTATAACCTACAGCCAATACATAGGATTTCCCTTCTCACTACAGACGTCTCTGGTTAAATGTGAGTAGGGGTCTCTGAGAAAGCATGACTGAACTACTCAGACCCTCGCTCTTCATTGCTGCTTTACTGGTTTACAGAGGTGAGAAAGGGTCAAGCGAGAGGTTTTCACCTCTTTCTAAGCAGTTTTGGTTCCTCTTGCATTTGAAATATCACTGTGGCAGCAGCAATGAAGAGCGAGGGTTCTGAAGACTTTCACAATTGCACATGTTTTACAGAAATGCATGTGGTCACCTTACTCTGATGCACTTTAGATAATATGAACTGCAAGTGTAGTGATTTACGCTATTTTAGCATGATTAAAACACTGTTATGCAGTTCTAAGAACATCTGGAACATTATTGATGCATTCTGGGAGATATATGATTTTATTACAGAATCACGTGGCAATTGTGTTAAAAGCTCCTGGGTCTTGTAGAATGTGAACCATTCACCTGTGATCAAGGCATGATTGTCGAAATGCGTCAGGACTATGTGCTAGCAGCCACTTTCATTGTGAATAAATGCTTCGTGGTTTTCTGGAACTGTGCCTCGTCATTTTTTGGGTGTGGTATATATACATATATATGTATATTTATATATGAAACATTTGTGTAATACATTTTTATTATTACATAAAAATGTAAATCATATTTAAATAGTATTGTATCATGTACATTTTCCATATTTTCCCTTGTTTAACTTTTTTTACTATTTCCTAAATTGATTACATACATATTTTTGACATCATTTTAACATAGTTTTTAGTATATATTAAATAATTATACATATTTTATACTTACATTTAATGTATAAAATACAATTTTGTAACATTTCTTACAACGTTTTTTGACATGTTTTGCATATTCAATATTTTTTAATATTTCTCAATACATTTATTTAACATTTCAACTTTTTTCCTATTCCTTCCAATGGAGAGATTGTCTTTTCTTGCAGTTTCATTGAGCAGCCATTTTTTGTTTTTTATCACTACTGTCTATTTTGTAATCTATTTGTGTCATTTTCTGTGTATTATCCAGGTCATGGTAAAGTTCTGCTATTCTTCGAAAAAGGTAAGTTCTTTTTTATGTTTAAATTAAGGGTTTTGAGGGTATGGGCAATGGGGGGAGGTCTAGAGGTTAGTCATAGTGTTGTTTGTGATTTTATTGAACATTAAGGGGCTGATTAAAATGTCACCCGACATCGTCTTGGTCATGGGACCGACCAACACCTGGTCGGTGGTCCCGACCGGCCTATTAGGATGCGACCGAACACTGTTTGGTCGCATTCCTACATTTTACAATGGGAGCATGTATTCTGGCCATTAACCGGCTGGAATACATGCTCCCACTGTAAAATGTGAGGTGCAGTTCATCCCTGCACCCCGTGGCAGGCAACTCAAGGTGCCTGACATGGGGTGAAGGGATCAACAGGGGTGCTTCCGACCGGAGGCCGTGCACCCAAGGGGGCCCTGCTGGGGTCCCCAAATGCGAGTTCTGACAGCCTTTCAGTTGCTCACGTGAAGAACAAGCGGTGGAGGAGAAAACAACAGTCAAAACAGACATGAATTAAAGTAATCTACATCTGAGACAGTCTTTCCAATTCCTAAAACTTAATTCCTAAACTACTGGAATATGTGTGCTCGTTGAGAACATTTTTCAAATGTAAAACCTCCTATAGAAGAACCTGTGCACCTATTGCTTGCAGGGATTTAATTTTCTGATGCAGCCACCGCCTCTTTTTTTACAGTTGCATGACTGAAAGCGAGAAATAAAAATATTACATTTGAAACAGTCATTGGGAGAAACATTAGCATAAATGGATTCCAAAAACAAGAAATTCCCAATGTTAATAAGACTGCATTGGGGTTTGCCCTTCCTCACCTTGCATTAGTAGACTGGGAGGGGAACCTATGCGATATCAATCACCCAATTTGGTAAAAGACTGCTGCAATAGCAGGACCATGTACAATCTGATGTCTGCATTTTCACCTCTTCCTGAACTCCTAGAATGAGTAATTTATATTTTCTTTAATGGTTCTCTATGTCTACCAGCTTTCTTTGTGTCAAGGCCTCACACAGAGAGAGACATTCAAGCTACTGAGTGATTCTACAGTCAATTCCAAGTCACATTCAGTATCTCAGGTTCAATCGCTAATGAACTATGAGCTCAAATTCATAATTCAATGATGGCAAGAGTTTCAACAAGCAACCCATTTTGTGTACAGTTTCCTACCTTTAACTGAAAGTGTTTCTTATTATGGAATTGTTTGCAAGCTCCTAAGCTCTGGTGGTTCTTGCAGTAACTAAAGACCAGAAGACAACCATTAGTAGTGTAGAAAGGAACACCACCAGCAGTCTGAAATAACAAGCTCTCCATAGAAATTAACTGCCGGGCAACCTAGCTTCATATTACAAAGTGTAAAATAAGGAAAATCCCTGTACTGATTCATAAAACCGTGTTCCAATTAGGTGAACATATGGTGGTCGAAAGAAACAAATATATATGCCTTAACTGTCACCAGTAGCTGATATGGTTAATGACTGTGAGTTATTCAATATCTTAATGCCACCTATTAAAACTGAGGTGTGGTGCTTTACTCATCTCTTTTTATCTGAATCAGTTCTGAAGTATCCGTTCCTCTCATTAAAAGTGCCAGAAAGATATACTATTATGTTACAACACTTAGGAATAGAAAGCCATGAGAAATGTATGCATATATAAATGAAAAAAGTACTCACCATAATAGGATTCTTTTAAAACTGTGTGTGCACTGCCCTTTCAATATTTAGCAGAGAAGGGTGTGCAAACATGCAAAGCCCTAGTACTCACATATTTACTTTAAAAAAAGACTTCAAGTGTTTTATTTTTTTAAAGAGGGACAGTTTCCTTTGCCCTGCATTATTCAGTGTTACCCCAAGGCAGGATTTGCGGCACAGTTCTTGCATGATCTCCAAAACCCATAAGGACTGCACTGCCTGTTGGAGTGGCCCTCACATGAATGCCCTGTACCTTCCCTGTGGGCTTCCTGGAACTGCTTACCTCGTGACTGTGGAAGGGGTGCAGGGGTTGCTGGTCTACAACAATCTCCTGCCCCAGGATGTCCCATCTATCACAAAATAATCAGAGGGGAAGGGGGCTAATACTTTTTTCCTATGCCTTATCTGAGTTGGGTGAAAATGAGAAAGTTGATATGACTCTACGACGGATACAATTTCTTAATTTTTCCAACTACTCATGCATAATAAAAAGTGCCCCCCTACCTACACATAGATAAATATTTGGTTGCAATAGAATGGGTGCGTATGGAGGATGTGTATTCCAGGTCTGCTTCCTTGGAAACGGTTTGGGTTGGTTCCACTTTTTCATGTGTTCTGGCCAGGCCACTTTCCAGATCTGGCCCTTGTCTGCAATGCTGTTCTGTCCCACAGAACAAACAAGTCTAAAGAGGTGTGAGCAGGCTGCACCCAGCTAATTACAACCCTCCTCATGGAAATCAGGAAGGACACAATAATTTGACCAGCACAGACGCACATGTACGAAGCATGGGATGCCAGTGCCATGATCCAGGGTTAATTGTGATCAGAGGAGCTTTAGATGAATGGCCTGTAAGCATGCATTATTGTGTCACACGTAAAAATACCTGTCACAGTATTTCACCAACTATGGTATACTGCCATCACTGTGCTCCATGCATGAAACCCCCACAAGGTATGGCAGTCGTCTGTCACTGTGAGGGTGCACTTGGTATGCCCGACTTAGTTCAAGACAAGGTCGAGAACCTATCATCATCAAAGACTGGAGCTACATGACCAAAAATCAAAACCCAGGATCAAAGTCATCTACATTTCTGGCCTGCATTTTGTATGCATCGTGTTCATGCAGTTCATCCTCTTTTTTGCTCTGAATTTCTATCTTTATCTTGTTGAGTTACACAAGGTTCTTCCCTGAGCCCTTCTCTTTTCAGCATTCACAGCATACCTTTTACTGAACTCACATGTTCCCATAACTTAGGGCCCGATTCCGATCTCGCTTGGAAAGCCCTCCGACCGACTCCGTCCCGTAGAGCTTTCCGACCGACTCGTGCTTTGGGGCTCCGAGCGACACAGTACGATGCGCTGAAGCGCTGACGGACTCGGGTCGCTCGGAGCACCATTGAAGTCAATGGGAGCCTGTTGTACGTCGCGTACATGGGCTTCCATCGTGAAAATGTGTGTCTTGAAAAAGGGCGCCCCCTGGCGCGTGTCCGCGTTGGTGCCCCCCGCAATGTTCATGCATGGGTGAGGGGGAACCCTGGGTCCCCCCGCTTTCTGAGTCGTAGGGCCCCGGGTGAAGGGGGGTCTGGCGCGGACCCCCGATGTACGCTTCCCAGAGCATTTTCGAGCCGGAGGCTCCGACTCACACCGGCTGCTTGCAATGCGCATCGTACTTGGCCGGCCGGAAACCGTACGCATTGCACTGTACGCGTCGGACAGATTTGAGTCGCTCGGGAGGCATCGCTGAAGGGTACGAGTCGGTCGTAGCGCGAGGCTTGAAGCTCATCGTACTTGCTCACTCGTACAGCTGTAAGAGTCGCACGGAAATCACGCATACGACTCGGACTCGCTACTGACGGATGCCGCTAGGAGCCCTACCGAGCGAGATCGGAATCGGCCCATTAATGTTATAAGCGGAAGACACTCACTTTGTGTTGCACTTTTTGGGGATACCTCTGTTTCTGAGCTGAACGTCCACTGTTGTCAATTTGAATCTGGTTGTGGTGATCCATCATCTATGTGTGCTTTAGCTTTGTGACTCTCTAATTGTGCCACAAACCCACTCCTTAGCATCGTTTTTGATTCTGTTCTGTCAATTCTGTTCAGACATAAAAAGATGCATTCAGCTGTTCCTACATTTCTTCCCAAAATCTTGCATATACACCCCTTTAGCTGTCAGAAAACTGAGATCCAGGCATTTATTCTTTCATGACTGGATTATGGTAATTGTAGTTCTCTCTACTTGGCTGTCTTCTTACATCTTCTTAAACAACTTCAGAATGCACAGAATCCTACAGCTTTTCAAACCCTCTCTCTATTTTGCAGCCTCTTTTTTTCCGGCCGAAAACTATTGGTTCCAGGTGAAGCGGTGAATTACGTTCAAAAGTCTCTGCTACTGTCATCACGCTTTTTTGGGTTTGTCCCGTTTTACATTCAACACAAATTCAAGACCTAGACACCAATATATTGTTTACTTTCCTCCAATGGGAATCTTTTACAGAGTCCTAAGATTCATCTATTCCAGGGCAGGAGGTCACTCTTTTTCTATCCTACGCCTACACTTTGGAATGGTCCCTCCTTTAGATCCTTTTAAAGAACGGAGTTTTCGAGTGTTTGAAAATGTCTAACAACTGATGTGTTTTTGTCTTTAGTTGCAATTTTCTTTTCCTCATACACTTCCGCTTAGAGTAGGCTGCAGCAGCACTACTTTACCAAACACCTCAATCAATCAAATTCTATTTCCATCCTTTTTGGACTGTGGGCAAAGCCTAAATGATCCATAAAATTATGTGCTTCGAAGTCATCACAATCCTCCATGTTGCCCTATGAAACAAACATTTCTTCGGGAATAGAATCAAGCCGAATGTACATTTACGATGTTCATTTAATGTTGAGTTCTAACTTTGTGCAGAAAGCGTGGACTTAGTATCGAGAAAACACCTACCTAAAACAAGATAGGAGAACAGAATTATCGAGTTAGCAAAGTCCCAATGTATGTAGATAACTCAGAGGATAATAATTTTATTCTCTGTTAATTCAGGGTGGCTTAATTATGTCAAATTGAAGAAGAGGCGGCAGTAGTATGAAGATGCCGTGTTTATTTTATATCTGCTGCTTCTACACTTGGTTGAAAAATCAAAATTCGCTAAACCTGCATTTCGGTTTAGCATGTTTTAGCTTCTTTGCAGAGCAGAATCCCCTCTACAGGCAGCCTGCACAAAAGGGCGGATTTTCTGTCTGGATACAGAACAGCACCTATGTTTAGGCTGCCAAGCCCCTCCCATGGAGGCAGACTGACCCATACCGTTCAACCTTTTTCAGCAGTTGATGGATGAAATTTCAGATTGTGCTCACTTCCAGGCCAAGACTCACATTAGACAGGATAGTCAGGGGTATTTTGTAACTGCAGAATGACATTATATTTCCTTTCATAGCATGCCAATATCCTATGTTTAACGCACACTGGGCTTTGGTAAAGTATTTTTCATGCAAATACATGCCAACATTTAAAATGAGTAAGGTGGGAGATTTTAAAAACAATAATCGGGAGGCTGTATTTCTCCCATTAACTCCTATTGAAGCAGAGGAAATTTCAGGCAGGAGACAGCCAAAATAAGGCAATTTTTTCCTTCAAAATTCGGGGGTATGCATACATTAGTTGTTTGCTTCTCTTTGCGTGTTTGTGTTTTTCAATGTAACACTGTTTAAACCATGAACTATGTACAGCACTAATCTCTAGGCTATAAAGCTATCTGACAACAGGCACCTGGCCTGACCTCCGCGGAGCCTCAGAAATGCAGCTACAGTAGATAGCAGCGTCCAAGACGAGCAAAGAAAGAAGGATTGTAGCTATGGGGTGGGTGGGCGGAATTTGTGTAGTCGTGTTAGGTAAAGTTCCGCGAAACAGTAAAAAATCTCTGCGAGCACGCGGAAATTCCGCGAACACGCGGAATTTCTTGTCCCGCCCGTTTGCGATGTGTTTTCGCGTGCTCGCGGGCAAATATCTTGCTAACTTGCCCATGTGGTCGCTAATGGGCGCGGCCATCTTGTTTTTACTTGTCCCGCCCGTTCGCGATGCTTATTTCCTGTTCCGGTTTGCGTATTGCGTGCTCCCGCCCATTCGCGATGAGTATTTCCTGTTCAGGAACGCGTATAACGTGTTTGCGACGCTTTTTGCGTGCTCGGGGGGGAAATATCGCGCGAACTTGCCCATGCGGTCGCAATGGGCGTGGCCTTCTTGTTTTTTACTCTATTGCTATGGTTCTGGGCCTGCTTTTCTATCCTCCCTCTATATTTGCAATCCTTTGTTTCTGTACACTTTTTTAAATCTTTTTTATTTATTATCTATCTCTCTATTTTCCTGATTCTGCGGCGCCCACACAGAGTGCAGGCACGGACCTTATTTAGTGAGGCGCCACCTCCCCTTAACCCTGGCAGCAGGCGGCAGGCCTGGGTCCGGGTACGGGCTCCGGGAGCGTCGCCAGCGGTGGGGAAAGGTGCGCCGGGCAGTGTTTCGCCACTCTGGGGTCCGGCGCACCCCTAACACAGGTGCTCGGCGCTACTAATCTTATTTGTTTGCAACTTTGCGCTCGCTTGACATGATTATGTAAGAGTTTACTTTAGAGAACTTAAGTTAGGTAATGCTAGAGAGACTCTAGTCCTTCCTTTGTCCTCCTGCCACTAAGAAGAGATAGTGGTGGATTGATAGGTTTAGTTGCTTATTAGTAGGTAATTTTTTTAGTGGTCTGCGTGACGCATCGTCTGTCACGTCACGTGTTGCTGAGTGCTGCTTACCCCAGTCCTTAGTAGAACCTTTTTGTAGTTTGTTCAGTGAGTGGTAATAGGCTTATCACTAGCAGAACATCAGCAGCAACCAACCCACAATTTGGTGTATGCAAAAATGTATGCATGTGTCCTCCATCTATGCATTTTTGAGGACTAAAATAAATGGAAATGCAGACTTAGTGAACAACACGCCCGTCTGGAGTAGATGGGCTAGGTCAGGTGGTACTTAGGCTTAGTTAGTATTCTGGAATCAGAATGGAACACTGGATTAGTGTTCATAAATAATAACAAAACGGACCGCGAATCCCACAATACTAGTCGACCAGATTAGATAGGTCAATTTTATTGCAATTGTTGTTTCCATAAATGTTTTTTTGAGCGTTTTTAAAAATATTTTATTTGTTTCACACCAATCATCCATGTTTGTCTTTTTCTTTCTTACATCTTTCATGACCAGCACCCAGGGGCAAGAAGACGGGGTCGGAGTCGGCGGGAGCTGGAGAAGATGCCTCCCAGGGCAAGGAACGCTCCTCTACCGAGGGTTCTGTTGCTGGCCCCAGTAAGTCCTCCTGTTGTTAATATTAATAATTATACTTCCCTAACTTTTACTGGACCTTATTTTTTCCGAACTATTATTTCGATTTCCTAATTCTATTTTTTACAAAATCTTCTTCGATCTAGACAATCTGATTCTAAATTCTTGTTATCCCTGCCTCTAACTGCCTCTGCTATGACTCTCTGTACTACTACTATTAGTCTGTCTGGAGCTAAGCTTGCCCAGGTGGCCTCTCTTTATGTAAAAGGTTTAAATAAAACTCAGATTCACCAATCGCTCTAGCCACTGAGTCCAGTCCTTTGGGTTGTCCTCTTCTAGTCTTCTTAATCTTGAGGGTTTTCGACAATTCCCACCAACAAAATGCCCAACCAGATATTTTACTATTTTTGACAGGATACATAGGACATACTACTACTGTTGTAGGGATTCTGCACATACAGAACTATGCACAAGAAAATAGGACGTTGGTGATAGGAGGTTGGACCTTCCTCACACCTCACCCACAATCCCCTGACCGACTAGCTATAGTGTCTCATTAGCTCCCTGAACCCCCCGAAGATACCCAATGATTAGACAACCCAGAACATAACACTACACTCCCGACCTCTCAGAGTCGTGGAAGCAATGCACACCCTTTCGCTCACTCACTCGTTTAAGTCCACACCAAATACCACAGAGTCTATGTAAGTTCAAAAGGTTTATTTTCAACTAACAAGCTCTGGACGTTGTTCTATAATGCAGTATACGAGCCAGCACCAACAGCAAAATGCATAAGATTAAAACAATAAACATTGTTACAACTACAAGTCATAGAAGACAAAAGGGGAAATCAATCATGATGATAACTGAACAGTGGTGGAAGAACCACCCTCCCCTTGGTAGGAATCTAGGGGCATATTAGCAAGAAGAGGTGATAATCATCGCTAACCCTGCTTAGCGTTATTTTTTTTATCGCCGGCTATCGCTGGAATATATCGCCACGCTAACGCTGTATTAGCAACGATTAGCGCTATGGCGATGAATATTCCAGCGATAGCGAGGAAATGGGCCAACATCGCTGAAAAACCAGCGATGTTGCATGGAGAAGGGAGAACACCTTGCTGATACGACCCTGTGGTCGTATCAGCATAATCCACCCCCATGTTAGGTATGGCTAACACCTGCTAATTGCAGGTGTTAAATAAATGGTGATGACCCCGGTTAGCGCGACTTTTCACGTCGCTAACTGGGGCCATGGCCACCTTGCTAATAGGCGATAGGCCTGTTAGCGAGTGTTTCCCAGGTTTGTTCGTCGGGAACGCCCACTTTGCATGTCATTAGCGATAAATATCGCTGACATGCAAAGCGGTAACAAAACGGGCGCTAATGCCCGAAAACTGTCTCTAACTGCTGTTAGAGACAGTTTGCTGATAGGGTGATATAAATATCGCCGCTTTAGCGGCAAAAAGTGCCGCTAAAGCGGCGATAGTGCCCTTGCTAATATGCCCCCTAGTTTATATAAAATTATAAATGAAGATCTCTGAGCCAATTCTGGGGGACCCCTCACCTTAGAAGAACCTAGAAGTACTGGTTACATCATAAGCTCTGCAAAGCTCTGGTTCGTAGAAGGGAATCTTCCGTCTGTTATGAGAAAAATGGTGCACGTTAGTTTATTGCAAGCATTTCTCAGTCGTGCCAAAAAGTGTAGCATGTTATGGCTAAGCAATACGGACTGACCACCAGAACTCCATAACAAAGTGGCTTGTTTTTCGACCTTGTACGCAGCGCTCAGACAGTAGCAGTACTATGAGCTCATGTGGGCTCAAAGGCGTCTTACACAACAAGCTGCGAGGTAACGTGCGCAAAAATAAAAGACACAAAGCTAAAACGGTTGCATGGCTCAGGCTAACTTAGCAAAGACTAGAATGACCCAAGGGACCATGATATAACACTACTAGTGTCTACTGTACTCTAGTAGACTAGTACTCGATTTGTACTAGTGATGTATGTTGTAAATGTATGTATTAACTTTTTATTCAATCTTGCTAGTGAAAAAGAATAAATTGGGGGATGTGTATATGGCATCTAAAAAATGTGCAATGTTTTTTCTAGGCGTACTACCGACCACCAGTGCCGGGGCCAGCGGCGATGGCGACGCGCCTACAGAGGGAGCAGGAGGAGATGCGGCAGTTGCAGGAGCTGCAGGGGGTGAGCCAGCAGCAGTGGCGGGCGGTGGTAAGTTATATTCCTTACTTATTGACATTACACTCGCTGCAAGGGTGTACACTGTACTGTTGAGACTTAGTAAGTAAGAAGTTGTTGTGAACGGTTGGAGAAGACACCCTTTACTTAGCATTAGCAATAGCATTAGCGGCGGGAGTGTTGAGTAACCAATGGTCTCTTCTATCTGACTTCAACTCAGCTGTGAAAGTTTTATGGAGAAGACTAAAAGTCAGATCAGATGACCTTGATGGATGGGTTGAACGAAAAGGGAAAGAAGGGTGGAAGGAGGAAGGACGTGCGGGATGTAATATTTATGAGTGGCAGAGAAGAGAAGGATACGTGGGATGCATGCATAGGTGGCTGATAGGAATCAGATGCATGGGTGGTTGAATGCCTGAACCTCCCACAAATGTTAGAGGCCGAGGAAGTGGGAGGATAGATAGAGTTTAATGGAATGAAAAAGTGTCGCAACTGTGTACATTGCAATAATGTTATAGAAGGTGGCACACTACAGCATCGTCATACAGGAGAATCTATAAAACTTTTTCATGACTCTGATTGTAATTCCAGCAACATAATTTACTATATCAAATGCCCATGTGGTCAAATTTATGTTGGAAAAACTGAAAGAAAATTAAAAACACGCATATCTGAGCACAAAAGCACAATTCGGACCCAGAATAAAGATAGCAGTCTCGCTAATCATTGGATAGAGGCTCGACACAATATAGCTCAGTTAAAATATTAGTAATGACCAAAAGCAACTGTGCACAGCGGACAAGTCCTAGTTACTTGTAGTAGGTGGTTAGTCATATGAGCGTGGTTTTTAGACTATACGCGCATCTGCTGTAGCACGCTTTCAAAAAGAACGAAAAGTAGCGTTATAAGAATTTGTGTTTTATCTATTGATCAAAAGTGAGTGCTTCTCTACAGTCACTTTATTTCTTGTTTATAGTCTTAATCGAGAAAGCACCCAAAATGTCATTTGACACAATTTCGAGCATGACGGAAAACAGGGCAAGCACTCTTGCCTACACAACAGAGCAAGCATCAGATATTTATGCTTTAATTCAGGATGTGAAATCGACAAATGTGCAAGGGAACACGGTAATGCAACAGCTTAAACAATTAGAATTTTTAGTACGTAGAGAATTAAATCAACGACTACATGCGTCAACTTTGGTGCAGTACCACAGAGCTAAGCGTATTCGACGAGGACTGAGACTATCAATTAAACCTATGTTGTTTAGGTTTCACCTAAATAAGGAATTCATGGAGAGGTGGTATTCCATCCTTAATAAATGTTCATTAGACCTCATTTTACTGTTGGTTGAAGAGTTGTCCAAAGTCATCAATGAGATTGCAATTGAAATTGAAGAAATCAAACAGAATCTACATTCACGTATGGAAGACGAGGATTGGGGTAAATCTTTGGAGGAAATCAATGTTAGACTTGATAAATATACCAAAGAACTTCAAGAAGGGAAGCTTCGAAAATTTAAAAGGGACACGTTGGATTATAAACTTAACGAAGTGTACACATGGGCAGAAGTGTATGCACAACGACGAGTTTATTCCAAAAAGAATGTGACCACATCATCGGAAGAAAGTTTGGTTACAGAAACGGATATGAGTTTGAATCGACCCCCTGTAGAAATTCAAACGAGTGGAGGACAGGTGTCCACACAACAAAGTGAGAAGAATGGAGCCCATATTTCCGGGTCAAAACATTTTTTAGCCAAAGGAGTGGATTTAAGTCAACCACCAGGAACGTCAAGACTAGGAGGAAAACAAGGAGAAGCCGCCGAAAAAGCAAGGACAAGGAGTCAAAAAACAACCTTATCGTAAACATATCATCTACAGAATTTTCTAACAACCAAATCAGGGTGTTGAATAAAGGGTTGGGTTTTGTTCCAACTTATAACACTAACCTTTTGGAAGTGGAAGTAGCATTATTCAAATTTTTGAGAGTCCTAAGATTGAGACACTTTTTCTCTAATGTTCTTCCACCAAAAACAGATGAAATTGAAGCAGAATTTTTGGAGTTTCGGCCAAAATCTAGATTTCAAGCTCCAGTATCTCATAAAGTTTTGGACTCTTTTGAAAGTCTCGTAAAAAAGACTTATTGAAAATTAATATGAGAAAATCTAGGAGAAGGAATCTTTCAGTTCAGGACAACATGACGCTTCAATCTATCCAGTTGAACCCCAACATTATTATTCAAAAAGCAGATAAAGGAGGTGCTATTGTTATTATGGATAAGTCCTTCTACAATGAAAAGGTGAATGAACATGTTGGGGATACATTGACATATTTGCTTTTGGATAATGATCCCACCAATGAATTAAGAAAGACCTTACAAATCATTTTGAGTCAAGCATTGGAAATGGGATGGATTTCAGTCCCTACTAAACAATTTCTGACAGTCGATTATCCGAGAAGACCTCGTCTTTACATGCTCCCAAAAATACACAAAAATCTGTCTAATCCTCCCATGCGACCAATTGTCACAGGTTGTGGAACCATTTTTGAACCCCTGGGTCAATACTTAGATTATTTTCTTCAACCGTTTGTTCAACAATGGACCTCATATGTTAAAGACACGAAGGATTTTCTTTTGAAACTTGGAGCATTGAAACTGGAAAGGAAAGTGTTACTTTGTACAGTGGATGTTAAATCCCTGTACACATCAATTCCACATGCAGCAGGTCTTGAAGCAGTCGAATGGGCGTTGTTGAGGCAACCTACCATTAGGGCTGACAAAGTTTTCTTGTTGGAGATTTTGCATTTTTGCCTTTATCACAGCTATTTTCAATGGGACGAGCAGTTTTTTCTACAACAAACTGGAACATCAATGGGTTTTTCGGGGGCACCTGCGTATGCAAATACCTTCATGGCCAAGTTTGAGTCAGATTGCATTTACAATGATCAAGTATGGAACGACCATCTACTGCTGTATTGCAGGTATATTGATGATATTTTTTTATTGTGGACAAGTAGCCAAGAGCTATTGGAATATAAATTGCAGCAACTTAACAGGGTCAATGACCAAATTCAGTTCACATATAACATTGGTGATACCATAATCTCTTTTCTAGATGTTGTGATTACTGTAGAAGGATTGGAAATTCACACGGAAGTATTTCGGAAGGAAACAGATGTGAATAATGCATTGCTATTTCAAAGCTTTCACCCCCAGAATTTAATTTCTAATTTACCTTTTCGCAATTTTTACGCATAAAAGGATTTGTTCTAATGAATTCACTTTGGAAAAGAACATAAAGATTCAATATCAGAAATATGTTGACAGAGGTTATCCACAAGATATTCTTGATAATGCAACAAAACAGTGTTCGAAATATCATCGTAAGGATTTATTGAAACAAAAACCCAAGAAAATGAATGTCAGACAGGTATTTGTCTCAAAATATTCTACAAGTTCACAAAAATCAAAGGTATCATCAATCATCGTTGGGAACTGTTGCAAAATGAGCCAGACTTTAAGGACATTTTTAAACAGAAACCTTTGTTTGCATATACTCGTTCAAGGAATTTAAAAGAGATTTTGATGGCTCCTTCAAGAATTCAGCATAAGGAGTTTAATGGAATGAAAAAGTGTCGCAACTGTGTACATTGCAATAATGTTATAGAAGGTGGCACACTACAGCATCCTCATACAGGAGAATCTATAAAACTTTTTCATGACTCTGATTGTAATTCCAGCAACATAATTTACTATATCAAATGCCCATGTGGTCAAATTTATGTTGGAAAAACTGAAAGAAAATTAAAAACACGCATATCTGAGCACAAAAGCACAATTCGGACCCAGAATAAAAATAGCAGTCTCGCTAATCATTGGATAGAGGCTCGACACAATATAGCTCAGTTAAAATATTGGTAATGACCAAAAGCAACTGTGCACAGCGGACAAGTCCTAGTTACTTGTAGTAGGAGGATACATACATACCACAAATGTTATGTACTGTGCTTGCTAGTGCTACTGTGCCACTATGTGTAGAATTAATTTGTCTTACTGTTTTGCTAAGAGTATATTGTTACAATAGTCTTGTTTTTTCTTCTTGATATAGCTACTCCTTCCAAAGGGAAACCAGACAGGAAGGAGTTGTCAGCCATGGCCCGACGCTGGAAGCTGGAGGCCATACAGACTGAATACCGGCGGCTGGTGGTTCTGGCGGAGGAGGAGGAGGAGAAGGCCGCAGCAGCTCCAGCCTCCTCCAATGCCCCGGGCCCCAGCCAGGCCCCTCCAGTGTTATGGCGCCACCGTCTGGCAGCCGCCCGCCACCGCACTTCTTTATCTAGCACTGCTGCTCCCCCCTGTGGATGCAATTGTCGCGCACTGAAGCGCCGCATGGCCCGCCTAGAGGAGCGAATTAAGGTCCTGTAGAAGCGAGCCCGCCAATGAGTTGAGACCCTGTTGGATTGCCCCTTTTTTATTGTATCTTTTGGTGGGTGGGAATTGGGCGTTGGGGTTTATTATGACATGGAAAATTGGTTGGACTTTTTCGTTTCGGACATTGGTTGGCGTTAGGGAGAGGGGTGGGTCAGGTGTTGTTGTGGGATTTTTTACATAGTTTATTTTTGTTAGGGGATTAAATTATATTTATACTTTACATACGATGTTGTTAATGTTTTCTGGGTGGGGTTACTGTTTTACGTTACACTGTTTCCTTGCTGCAGCAGGGCCACAGCCAGTGTTTGATTTAAATATTCGGCTGACTTTGTAAGACACAAACAGATAGATGCGGTACCCCTCACTGAGTGACTTGTCCTACTAGTACTGTCAGTCTCTCCTCCTAGTCTATGCATTCTGCAACTGGACTCAAGGGGTGTGTGAATTAATGAAAACATTTCCATTATTAATTATGCCTCCCCCAAACTTCTTCTCTTACCTGTGCTTGATGTTTAACTTAGGCACAGCGATGGCTGCATGGTGATGATGGTTTGGTTTCCCAACATGCCATGGTTGTGGTGGTAGTAGTAGACACTGGCAGTAGCATTTGAAAAAAAAGAAAATGAGACAGTCAGTCGCCTGAGATAGACTGTGGGAGGAGTAGTAGAACGAAGTACAGTACAGAACTTACTGCCAAACAATAATATGCCAAAATAAAATAAAACAGAATGGTGGCGGGGATAGCCTAGTACAACAAGTTACAAACTGTAGTTGTGTCGAGTCACTCGACTAGGCCTACACTCGACACAAGCGTAACCTTTAGTGCTGTGTAGGAGTATGACAAATCCAATTGATGCCGGCAATTAATGATGATGGATTAGGTTACTTTGGGAAAAAAATTACCTTGCAAATATACTGATCATGGGTGGGCAAGCAGAAGAAGATCCTCGCCCTGCCTTAAAATTTAATTAGTGTTGCTTTCGCCACATCCGCCCCAGCAAGCGTGTGATCAATTATTGGTGTACATTTAATTTAGTCACACCTCAATAAATCACACAGACCGGGGGAAGAGGGTTAGGGTTTGATGAATGGTTGGGAAGGGGGGTTTGGGGAAAGGTATGACAAAGAAAAACACTACGCATGGACAAACAACAAAACACAATCTTGGCAGACGACCATATCCATAAATCTGTTAAGGGAGAAAAAGGAAATGCATGCATGATGATGATATTGATAACTTGATGGTTAATGATAAGTAGTACTTACTAAGTACTACTAGACAATTAGACAGTACAGGGCAGCAGTATATTATGCAATGTGCCTTGCCTGTCTGCCCTCAGAGAGACCCAAATTACATACAGTTTCTGTTCTGTTGTACCGGGCTTACTTTTAAAGATGCAAAAGAAACAATTGATGGACGGAATGCTGGACAATGCAAACATTCACCCCCAGTCACAAGGATCTGGGTTAAATCCATCATTCTTTTGCTCACCACACCACCCCAGTTTGGACTCAGCCATATGCAAATCAGTCTTGACCCTGTTCCTTGTGGGAACAGTCCAGCCCGAACTGCCAAGCCAGGTCCTCCCTGGACCGGAAACAAGCATCCTGGGACCGGTTTCAGGGCATCACCCTTCTTCAGCCAGGCTAGCTTGAATCCAGTGGTGTATTGAGCACGGGACCCACGTCTGGGCATACCCTTCCCACTTAGGGCGACAAATGCAAAAGAAACAATTGATGGACGGAATGCTGGACAATGCAAACATTCACCCCCAGTCACAAGGATCTGGGTTAAATCCATCATTCTTTTGCTCACCACACCACCCCAGTTTGGACCCAGCCATATGCAAATCAGTCTTGACCCTGTTCCTTGTGGGAACAGTCCAGCCCGAACTGCCAAGCCAGGTCCTCCCTGGACCGGAAACAAGCATCCTGGGACCGGTTTCAGGGCATCACCCTTCTTCAGCCAGGCTAGCTTGAATCCAGTGGTGTAGTGAGCACGGGACCCACGTCTGGGCATACCCTTCCCACTTAGGGCGACAAATGCAAAAGAAACAATTGATGGACGGAATGCTGGACAATGCAAACATTCACCCCCAGTCACAAGGATCTGGGTTAAATCCATCATTCTTTTGCTCACCACACCACCCCAGTTTGGACCCAGCCATATGCAAATCAGTCTTGACCCTGTTCCTTGTGGGAACAGTCCAGCCCGAACTGCCAAGCCAGGTCCTCCCTGGACCGGAAACAAGCATCCTGGGACCGGTTTCAGGGCATCACCCTTCTTCAGCCAGGCTAGCTTGAATCCAGTGGTGTAGTGAGCACGGGACCCACGTCTGGGCATACCCTTCCCACTTAGGGCGACAAATGCAAAAGAAACAATTGATGGACGGAATGCTGGACAATGCAAACATTCACCCCCAGTCACAAGGATCTGGGTTAAATCCATCATTCTTTTGCTCACCACACCACCCCAGTTTGGACCCAGCCATATGCAAATCAGTTTTGACCCTGTTCCTTGTGGGAACAGTCCAGCCCGAACTGCCAAGCCAGGTCCTCCCTGGACCGGAAACAAGCATCCTGGGACCGGTTTCAGGGCATCACCCTTCTTCAGCCAGGCTAGCTTGAATCCAGTGGTGTAGTGAGCACAGGACCCACGTCTGGGCATACCCTTCCCACTTAGGGCGACAAATGCAAAAGAAACAATTGATGGACGGAATGCTGGACAATGCAAACATTCACCCCCAGTCACAAGGATCTGGGTAAAATCCATCATTCTTTTGCTCACCACACCACCCCAGTTTGGACCCAGCCATATGCAAATCAGTCTTGACCCTGTTCCTTGTGGGAACAGTCCAGCCCGAACTGCCAAGCCAGGTCCTCCCTGGACCGGAAACAAGCATCCTGGGACCGGTTTCAGGGCATCACCCTTCTTCAGCCAGGCTAGCTTGAATCCAGTGGTGTAGTGAGCACGGGACCCACGTCTGGGCATACCCTTCCCACTTAGGGTGACAAATGCAAAAGAAACAATTGATGGACGGAATGCTGGACAATGCAAACATTCACCCCCAGTCACAAGGATCTGGGTTAAATCCATCATTCTTTTGCTCACCACACCACCCCAGTTTGGACCCAGCCATATGCAAATCAGTCTTGACCCTGTTCCTTGTGGGAACAGTCCAGCCCGAACTGCCAAGCCAGGTCCTCCCTGGACCGGAAACAAGCATCCTGGGACCGGTTTCAGGGCATCACCCTTCTTCAGCCAGGCTAGCTTGAATCCAGTGGTGTAGTGAGCACGGGACCCACGTCTGGGCATACCCTTCCCACTTAGGGCGACAAATGCAAAAGAAACAATTGATGGACGGAATGCTGGACAATGCAAACATTCACCCCCAGTCACAAGGATCTGGGTTAAATCCATCATTCTTTTGCTCACCACACCACCCCAGTTTGGACCCAGCCATATGCAAATCAGTCTTGACCCTGTTCCTTGTGGGAACAGTCCAGCCCGAACTGCCAAGCCAGGTCCTCCCTGGACCGGAAACAAGCATCCTGGGACCGGTTTCAGGGCATCACCCTTCTTCAGCCAGGCTAGCTTGAATCCAGTGGTGTAGTGAGCACGGGACCCACGTCTGGGCATACCCTTCCCACTTAGGGCGACAAATGCAAAAGAAACAAGTGATGGACGGAATGCTGGACAATGCAAACATTCACCCCCAGTCACAAGGATCTGGGTTAAATCCATCATTCTTTTGCTCACCACACCACCCCAGTTTGGACCCAGCCATATGCAAATCAGTCTTGACCCTGTTCCTTGTGGGAACAGTCCAGCCCGAACTGCCAAGCCAGGTCCTCCCTGGACCGGAAACAAGCATCCTGGTACCGGTTTCAGGGCATCACCCTCCTTCAGCCAGGCTAGCTTGAATCCAGTGGTGTAGTGAGCACGGGACCCACGTCTGGGCATACCCTTCCCACTTAGGGCGACAAATGCAAAAGAAACAATTGATGGACGGAATGCTGGACAATGCAAACATTCACCCCCAGTCACAAGGATCTGGGTTAAATCCATCATTCTTTTGCTCACCACACCACCCCAGTTTGGACCCAGCCATATGCAAATCAGTCTTGACCCTGTTCCTTGTGGGAACAGTCCAGCCCGAACTGCCAAGCCAGGTCCTCCCTGGACCGGAAACAAGCATCCTGGGACCGGTTTCAGGGCATCACCCTTCTTCAGCCAGGCTAGCTTGAATCCAGTGGTGTAGTGAGCACGGGACCCACGTCTGGGCATACCCTTCCCACTTAGGGCGACAAATGCAAAAGAAACAATTGATGGACGGAATGCTGGACAATGCAAACATTCACCCCCAGTCACAAGGATCTGGGTTAAATCCATCATTCTTTTGCTCACCACACCACCCCAGTTTGGACCCAGCCATATGCAAATCAGTCTTGACCCTGTTCCTTGTGGGAACAGTCCAGCCCGAACTGCCAAGCCAGGTCCTCCCTGGACCGGAAACAAGCATCCTGGGACCGGTTTCAGGGCATCACCCTTCTTCAGCCAGGCTAGCTTGAATCCAGTGGTGTAGTGAGCACGGGACCCACGTCTGGGCATACCCTTCCCACTTAGGGCGACAAATGCAAAAGAAACAATTGATGGACGGAATGCTGGACAATGCAAACATTCACCCCCAGTCACAAGGATCTGGGTTAAATCCATCATTCTTTTGCTCACCACACCACCCCAGTTTGGACCCAGCCATATGCAAATCAGTCTTGACCCTGTTCCTTGTGGGAACAGTCCAGCCCGAACTGCCAAGCCAGGTCCTCCCTGGACCGGAAACAAGCATCCTGGGACCGGTTTCAGGGCATCACCCTTCTTCAGCCAGGCTAGCTTGAATCCAGTGGTGTAGTGAGCACGGGACCCACGTCTGGGCATACCCTTCCCACTTAGGGCGACAAATGCAAAAGAAACAATTGATGGACGGAATGCTGGACAATGCAAACATTCACCCCCAGTCACAAGGATCTGGGTTAAATCCATCATTCTTTTGCTCACCACACCACCCCAGTTTGGACCCAGCCATATGCAAATCAGTCTTGACCCTGTTCCTTGTGGGAACAGTCCAGCCCGAACTGCCAAGCCAGGTCCTCCCTGGACCGGAAACAAGCATCCTGGGACCGGTTTCAGGGCATCACCCTTCTTCAGCCAGGCTAGCTTGAATCCAGTGGTGTAGTGAGCACGGGACCAACGTCTGGGCATACCCCTTCCCACTTAGGGCGACAAATGCAAAAGAAACAATTGATGGACGGAATGCTGGACAATGCAAACATTCACCCCCAGTCACAAGGATCTGGGTTAAATCCATCATTCTTTTGCTCACCACACCACCCCAGTTTGGACCCAGCCATATGCAAATCAGTCTTGACCCTGTTCCTTGTGGGAACAGTCCAGCCCGAACTGCCAAGCCAGGTCCTCCCTGGACCGGAAAAAGCATCCAGGGACTGGTTTCAGGGCATCACCCTTCTTCAGCCAGGCTAGCTTGAATCCAGTGGTGTAGTGAGCACGGGACCCACGTCTGGGCATACCCTTCCCACTTAGGGCGACAAATGCAAAAGAAACAATTGATGGACGGAATGCTGGACAATGCAAACATTCACCCCCAGTCACAAGGATCTGGGCTTGATGTTTAACTTAGGCACAGCGATGGCTGCATGGTGATGATGGTTTGGTTTCCCAACATGCCATGGTTGTGGTGGTAGTAGTAGACACTGGCAGTAGCATTTGAAAAAAAAGAAAATGAGACAGTCAGTCGCCTGAGATAGACTGTGGGAGGAGTAGTAGAACGAAGTACAGTACAGAACTTACTGCCAAACAATAATATGCCAAAATAAAATAAAACAGAATGGTGGCGGGGATAGCCTAGTACAACAAGTTACAAACTGTAGTTGTGTCGAGTCACTCGACTAGGCCTACACTCGACACAAGCGTAACCTTTAGTGCTGTGTAGGAGTATGACAAATCCAATTGATGCCGGCAATTAATGATGATGGATTAGGTTACTTTGGGAAAAAAATTACCTTGCAAATATACTGATCATGGGTGGGCAAGCAGAAGAAGATCCTCGCCCTGCCTTAAAATTTAATTAGTGTTGCTTTCGCCACATCCGCCCCAGCAAGCGTGTGATCAATTATTGGTGTACATTTAATTTAGTCACACCTCAATAAATCACACAGACCGGGGGAAGAGGGTTAGGGTTTGATGAATGGTTGGGAAGGGGGTTTGGGGAAAGGTATGACAAAGAAAAACACTACGCATGGACAAACAACAAAACACAATCTTGGCAGACGACCATATCCATAAATCTGTTAAGGAGAAAAAGGAAATGCATGCATGATGATGATATTGATAACTTGATGGTTAATGATAAGTAGTACTTACTAAGTACTACTAGACAATTAGACAGTACAGGGCAGCAGTATATTATGCAATGTGCCTTGCCTGTCTGCCCTCAGAGAGACCCAAATTACATACAGTTTCTGTTCTGTTGTACCGGGCTTACTTTTAAAGATAGCAAAGAAAATTAAAAAATATCTGTAGGGATGAATTATAAGCAGAGAGCAAACATAATAACAACAACACACAGTCGTAATGATTGAAGATAAAAAATGAATCAAATTATTTAAAAGATGATGAATGTTGATACTGTTACTGTATGTTGTTATCCTGGTCAAATTGGGGAGTTGCATCTCGGCATTCCTCTTGGTCCTCCCTTCCATGGACGCTCCGTCCATCAATCTTGGGTGACGCCACTGCCTGCCTGGCGGATGTGGATTGGTAAGGTAAGTGTGAGTTGTTTTTCCCAGTATAGCACAGGGTAAGGGCCGGCCTGTAATTGTAGATGGAAAAACAAAAGGGATATTGAAAAATCAAGGAGATAAAAAATGCATAAATTACGGTGGAGTGCAAAAAGAACACTTTCAGTGGCGGCATGGATACATTATGTCTACTCTGTTTCCAGCATTAACCTACAACAACAACAACAGGACAAAGCAGGCCCACGGCACCCGTGACCCATCCTCCATTTAGCGTACATTTTTTGACAGAGGCAGACAAAGCACATATACAGCAACATAGCATTTTACAAATTAAATGACTAAATCAATGCACCGCTGTCAGTCATACCACTACACTCGACTCCACCACTACACAGACATGTAGGTCTGCTGTGGTTGTTGTTGACTTGTTTACCTTTTATTCCACTCATGAAACGCCCTGACTTATTCCATCAATCATCTCCGATCCTACTGAGTGACTGTGAAGATATTATGTCACTGTGGTCATCATCATGGTGTTCTCCAACTCAGTGTGCAGTGTACAGAGTGAGTCTACATTCCATATTCAAAATGCAATGGATCGGCCTGCAGTAGAAGTACAATTTTGTTATTAAAAAACAAGAAGGGAAACATTGACTTGAGTTACTTTTAGTGTGTAGATTAAATAATAGTACACAATGAATTCACTTCATGCACAACAAACAACAACAACACAAATCACTCAGTCAGCATCCAATGCATGCCATCATTCATTACCTGTTCCTTCTCACCTTAAGTTAAGGGGCAGTCTCTCTCGGCTCGGAAAGGAGGATAGCTATAGTAGTCATCATGTTCCACTTCTTTTGGAGGGACTCAACGAGGCAACATTATCTTTTTTCTTCTATTCTACATCCAATCATCATCTGGCTTGAGAGAAATGGATTTAGGGTGAGTCAGGAGGATGGAGGAGCAGGACTCGGAGGAGTAGACTTCAGTGAAATGCAGACAGCTGCAACTGCAATATGGCAATAAAAAGACTAGAAGACGGTGTTGATGGATTTGTTGTGATTCGAAGTTTCTAACCAGAAAGACAGACACACACAAATAAAAGTAAATAAGGGAGGAAGAAAGTAAGAAGTTCAAGCCTAGTGGTCAGGGAAGTATAGCTCGTCCTCAAACTCTGGGGGTTCAACCAGAAGTAGGTAATCATCATCTAACACACTACTTCCGTCACCTAAGTTGCTGTCCTCATCTTCCTGCGTTGAGTCATGTATTGTGTAATTCGGTGGTATAAAGTGCTGATTCATTTTGATCATGGTTAACCTCTCCACATTTTTGGGTGAGAGACTTGTCCTTTTCACTGTTACAATGGCACCAGCAGCACTGAAAACACGTTCAGAAGAGACACTTGCGACAGGGCAAGCCAGATAGTTTATCGCCAGCCTGCTGAGCACTGGCCATTGGTTCCTTTTCCCATACCAATACCGCAATGGGTTTTGATCAATGTAGACCTCTGTTGGGTCATCCAGATAGGCCAAGCAATTCCAGCACATCGTGATGTAGTGCTGGAACAGCAACTCTGGTGAAATAGGACCAGCTGGGAACCTTCCATTTAGGGCAGATGGCTGACACAAATTCAAGGAAACCCACGCCTTCCACAAAAGAAAAAGGGAGAAGGTCCAGCGCTAACATTTTAGCCAGCTTCGCATTGTACAAACGTGCCGTTGGGTGGTTGCGTTCGTACTGCCCCTCCGACCTAAGCATGCTGTCAATGGTAGGCTGGATTATTTTCCTTTGTGGTGCAGCTGTCTTCTTGAACACAGTTAGGCTCAACGACGCACTTTTTTTCATTGCAGTACTCGGTTGCCTTGGTGTCTCAGTCTGACTCTGAGTATGACTCTTTTTACTACGGTGCCACTGAGATGTTGCTGAGGATGTGGGCGGTACCACTACATTGCTGGGGACAGGGCTAGAAATGTCTCCCTCTTGTTCACCTTCCACCGCAATCATATCTTCTTCTACTTCTTCATCCCCACCAACAGCAATGGGTGCAGTTTTACTTTTTGTAAGCGAAGTAGGTGAGCCTCCCACTGGATGATGTGGTGTTTTTTTAGATGACTTGTTTGGCCTCCGGTACCATAGTTTGTACCAAGCTTACCCGCTTAACAGCGTGTCGACAAATTGAGCATATAGCAATGTTCTCCTCCGTACTGCTAACCGAAAAGAAGTCCCAAACTGGGGAGGTGTACTTTCTGGTGCTGCTGGAGGTGCCACTTTCAATGCCAGATGAACTGGAGGGTGGGCGTGGAATTTGACTCTGTGCACTTACAGTACCACTACCTTGTACTGAGGTGGTGTTTGAGCTTGATGTAGGTCCCTCCCGGGCCTTAGCAAATGCAAATATGGAAGCTGGAGGTGGTGTTACCTGTCTTGGTGGTATCCGTGCTACATCCCTCGCAGCGATTTTGGATAGGGTAATAATGTTGGTCTCCATCTCCTCTGAGTGATGTTCATGATGACTGGCTCGTCATCATCATCATCCCCCTCTTCTACATCTACCTCCATAACTCTATGGCTTTCTGGAACCTTCCTTTTCACTAGCCTTGTCTTGTGGCGTGCATCACTCTCAGACTGAGCTGGTGGATTCCAAGTGGCATCTAGATCATCAGAAGCAGGGCTTGGAGAAGAAGTTGATGGACCAAGCCTCCTTTTCCTTGCTGGGGATCTGGAAGACAATGGATCTTCTGAAAGAGTGGCTTGCTCCTCTTCGTCTGCAGGAAGCTCGATTTCCTGAACTGCCCCTACTTCAGGAGCAACAACTACTATTGTGGGCTGTTGCTCCGGCTGTTGTTGCGGCTGTTGTTGCGGCTGTTGTTGCCCACTTATCTGCTGAATTTCCGCCTGCGTTGATTGGGTACTACTTTGCGATAATGACATTTCAACATCACTGCTCGTTAGTAGACTGGCTACCTCTGCGACACTCATGGGCTTGGGCCTAGGTTGGTGGGGTTGGCCCGCTGATGCGGAGGTGCTGCTCCCAGCTTGGTCCCCGGACACCGCTGCTGCAGGCGTAATTTTTTGTTTCCCAAAAAACATTGTGGGCGGTACACCAGTCTTGGTAAGTGCCACTTCCTTCTTCTGTTCCTTCTTCTCACTGGCAACTTTCTTGGTACTGGAGGACCTGGTAACTTTCTTTGGGGTCATCTTCTTCAGATGTCAGCAGGACGCTGTTGCACAAGTTGCAGAGATGTCTGTGGCCACACGTCACGTGACATTGTGCGCAGCAGGACTTCTGTCTGGCAGTACAACGGGTGATGATGACACCTCCTCCTCTGTCTTTTTGTGCACCTAAAAGCAAAGAAGTCAGGAGAAGAACATCAGTGAAATGTTGCATTTGTTGTTGTGGTTCAATTACTACTAGTACAAACAAACAAATATAATATATAACTTAGTGTGTGGTGGTCACACTTGTTAGTGTTATATTATTACATTTTATTAACTCAGTTTAAGTTATAAAAAAACATAACAGTGTAGCCATTTGTGAGACTTTGACAACAAGGGCTTTCATGGTATACTGTGTACACTCAGGAAGGATAGGAAAGAAGAAGAACAAAAACAAAAATACAAATGTAATGGAAGTGGAACCTGTTTGTTTGGCATTAAATTATTTGCTCATCACGTCATTCAGGGCGCTGCAGCTGGCAAAGGGGATGGATGGAAGCAGTAAGCCAAGAGAAACATAGGAAAGACATGCAGGCATATATGGCAAAAGCAGCACACTACTAAAGTACCACCACAAAATGGCCACCAGCCACATGGACCCTCACAGTCACAAGCAACAAGCAGGAGGCCTGGAAAACAATGAACTGAAACAGGCCTGTAATAGCCAGGCAAATGAGGCATGCTAAACAACACAGCTTTAATGCAATAAAATGCAAAAACGAAAATCCACAGGGCTAAACAAGGTGTGCAAGTTACACAACAAACACACCACACACAACAAAGGCATTTATTTAACACACACCAAAAAAGTGAAATACCCCACAATAAACACATTTTGCAATTCAATCCAATGCCATCCATGCCCTAAATGATGTTTAAATTCAACAGAACACACAGAAACAGTTGTTTCATGCACCCATGACTACCTCTGAGCCTACTGGATGAAAGGCCTGTTGGCAGACTAGGCCACAAGCTTGCAGGCCTATGGCAAAAGCACACTGCCTGACTTCAAAATGGCCACCAGCCACATGGTCAGACCCACAACAACAACAAGAAAGCGAAGACAGACAATGCAGGCCTATGGCAAACGCACACTGCCTGGCTTAAAAATGGCCACCAGCCACATGGCCAGGCACACAACAACAAGAAGCCTAGGCCAAAAAGGCACAAAGGAAACACATGCAGGCCTTTATGGCAAAAGCAGCACACTTATAACTACCACCACAAAATGGCCACCAGCCACATGGACCCTCACAGTCACAAGCAACAAGCAGGAGGCCTGGAAAACAATGAACTGAAACAGGCCTGTAATAGCCAGGCAAAGGAGGCATGCTAAACAACACAGCTTTAATGCAATAAAATGCAAAAACGAAAATCCACAGGGCTAAACAAGGTGTGCAAGTTACACAACAAACACACCACACACAACAAAGGCATTTATTTAACACACACCAAAAAAGTGAAATACCCCCAAAAAACACATTTTGCAATTCAATCCAATGCCATCCATGCCCTAAATGATGTTTAAATTCAACAGAACACACAGAAACAGTTGTTTCATGCACCCATGACTACCTCTGAGCCTACTGGATGAAAGGCCTGTTGGCAGACTAGGCCACAAGCTTGCAGGCCTATGGCAAAAGCACACTGCCTGGCTTCAAAATGGCCACCAGCCACATGGCCAGGCCTAGAACAACAACAAGAAAGAGAAGACAGACAATGCAGGCCTATGGCAAAAGCACACTGCCTGGCTTCAAAATGGCCACCAGCCACATGGCCAGGCCCACAACAACAAGAAGCCTAGGCCAAAAAGGAACAAAGGAAACACATGCAGGCCTATATGGCAAAAGCAGCACACTTATAACTACCACCACAAAATGGCCACCAGCCACATGGACACTCACAGTCACAAGCAACAAGCAGGAGGCCTGGAAAACAATGAACTGAAACAGGCCTATAATAGCCAGGCAAAGGAGGCCTGCTAATCAACACAGCTTTAATGCAAAAATGCAAAAACGAAAATCCACAGGGCTAAACAAGGTGTGCAAGTTACACAACAACCACACCACACACACACACACAACAAAGGCATTTATTTAACACACACCCAAAAACTGAAATTCCCCAAAAAATACACATTTTGCAATTCAATCCAATGCCATCCATGCCCTAAATGATGTTTAAAATACATTCAACACACACCAAAGGAACAGTTGTTTCATCATGCACCCATGACTAGCTCTGGGCCTACTGGCTACTCACAATAAAAAAATGTTTAAATGATGAAAAGTACCAAAATTGTAGTTGCAACAACTGCAATGCCCCAATCAAACAACACCAACTTACTTGTAAAATCTCAAATCCAAAAGTCCTCAAATCCAAAAGTCCTCAAATCCAATGATATATGATGCAGCAGACACAAAGAGTGATCCTTCCAGCTCCAAATCCTAATGAAAGTGAACAGGACATGGACAACGCACTGGGAGGAGCCTGCTGGACAGGAACAGGAAGTTGGAGACTCTGGGGCACTTCCTTCCTCTCCCAAAAAAAAGTAAAAAAAAAAAAAGGACTCCTTGCACCAAAAAGTACAGCCAAATGTCAATCTGAGGAGTTTTTTTCATCCAAATCATCATTTTCGAGAAGGTTTTATGCTGCTCCAGATATTCTTCTTCTCCAGATTGCAAATTTTGCGTGTTCGGCATCGCGAGCTTCACCAAACTTCCGCCGGATGTCCGATGGCGCATCCGAATGACATGTTCGCGATCGCACACTCTCGCTGTGTCCGATGGCGCGTCCGAAATGACGTGTTCGCAATTGCACACTCTCGCGGGATCGCGCGGCCGGCTACCAAAATCTCGTGGCGCACGCGAACGGATAGGAAAACTTGTTGGCGAACGCAGGGATCCCAGTAAGTCGCTACAGCGCACGTGAAAATGCATTTTTAAAGCGCGAACAAGGAAAAAATTACGCAACGCCGCGGATCGCGGAATTTTCGGCAATTACGCGTTCTCCACGGAACGCAGAATTGCCAAAATTCCATAAATTCCGCGAGCGGAGCGGAATTTACCGCCCAGGCTTAGTAAGGATCCCCAAGAACTTGTGTTAACCTCCATTGGTGAGTAAGTTAAGAGGTATGCTGCCCTAGCAATTCCTACTCGGTGACCAGTGGCATAACAAGAGCCCTGTGGCCCCAAAGGCAAGCAAGGAAATTGAGCCCCTCATACCCTGGTTTGATATTTTTAAAAAGCACTGTGATTGGGGCGTATAAGGCACCTTGTTGCCCTGTGCCCCGATTCCACTACACCTACTGAGCTCTAGATAAACGCCGAGGATGCCAACATTCACGGAGTATGGTCCTAGCACAGTGACTCCGGATAAAAGAATCAGGGGCAGATTTACAAGCCCCTTGCGACACATTTGCGCCGCCGTTGCGTCACTTCTGCGACGCAGCGGCGTCGTAAACAATGCGCCACGTAGCGACATATTTACAACGTGACGCATCTAGGGAGATGCGTTACGTTGTAAAGCCCTGCACTACATTATACCTGCGTCAGGTATAATGTATGCAGGGTGGGCGTTCTGTCGCAAGAAAGCCTGGTAAAAGTGACGCAGTGAAATCTTCAAGATTTCACTGAGTCACTTTTACGACGCCGCTGCGTCAAAACCTTACGCCTGCTTGAAGCAGGCGTAAGGAGTGACGCAGCACAATAAGTATGGGCCGCCCCTGAGCATTGCTGGAGTTGCGTCGTGCTTGCGACACGACTCCACCAATGCGCTGCCCTTATGACAGAAGATACGACACGTATCTGTCTATCCTTGCACCACGGTGCGCTGCTTGTAAATGCGACGCATCCGTGGTGGCGCAAGGGTATTTTTGCGTGTCGCATCTTTATTGGCGCATCCCTGCTAATATGCAGAGATATGCCAGTCCTTGTAAATCTGCCCCTCAGAGTATTGTTTGACCTGTAGTGAGCTGTCTGTCTGTGGAACAATGCGGGACACCACCTGGTGGCTGAGCAAGGGTACCAGGCCACTGATGCAAGAAAGCAACCAGGATCACCCATCCCGTTGATTACCGCTATAACCCAGCTTTAATTGGGGAGCACTGGGCCCCTGAAACCACTAGGCCCCGGTGCCACTGGACCTGCTGCGCCGTTTATGGATACCATACATGCTAATAGCCCCAATTGAGGTGGGAGGCCCCAGCCTGAAATTACCTCTGCTTCAATAGAAGTCAGTGGGAGAAATACATTCTCGTGATTATTTTTTTTTAATCTTCCACTTTTGTCTTCTAAAATGTTGGCATGTATGGGATACGACCCTGGTACAACCTGATATTTTATCTTTGTTAGATCGAGTTACTCTTCAAAAAAGCTGTTTTGGCTTTGATTTCACTACTGAATTCGTCATAGCTGCCAGCGCGGAGTATGCGCAGATGAACAGATGTGAGGTATTTACTTCACTTTCCCATTTACCGATAACTGTGCAATGCTGAGAAGTTCCAGCCAGTGGTGTGGTTTATGCTTCATTTCGAGCTTTGAAAGGCTCACAAAGTTCCAGCCAAGTTAACCACGGTTGTTACCACGAACTTGGCAATGTCTGAAATTCAAACATGATAAATCCATAGCTGTCTTTCAGCCTGATTTTTAATAAGCTCAACACGGTTTTGTTTACGCGGTTCTCATGGTTTGTCTAACACTGTGAAGGGTAAATGTTAACAGTTATTGGAAGAAGTGATCTGTAAGTGCTCTCTGCCTGTCTTTATAACCGCAACAAGCAGAAATGCAGACATTCTGTCTCCGTCTATATGGAACCTGCCTAACCCAAGGTTACACTGACTGCACTCTCATATGCATGCAGAACAGACTTCATTTCACTCAGGGGCGTGTGCAATAGACAGTATCCAATTTAGGACTAAATCAACAGCTTTTTTATTTGAGAACAAAAATTGGAATATCCTGTTTTTTCCCGTTGTGTGTGTCTACAAATTCTGCAATGCTCCATGCATTATTTAGATGAGTCATTTGCCCTACATTTTGAGGACGGAACTTACACTAATACTGACATCTCTGCATATACTTTCATTTATTTGAGCTATGATATAGCGATATCCACAAGTTATTCATGATAAACATAAATACGTAACAATTATCTTTAAGGTGAAGTTCAGAATCTGGCCATGCTGCTTTTGTGACACCTGGCCTCACAGGTGGCAAAATCAGTGCCAGGAACACAGGGTAACTCGACCTTATAGACGTTGGTTGGGACTCCACTTCCTTTGTTTTCTGTCAATTTTTTATTACACTAATAGTCAATAATGTTATATCATTCAATATTAGTGTTATAAAAATGGAGTACAATTAGCTGGAAGATGACCCTCCTTGGCAGCAGAGGTATGTAAAAAAATGTTTTTAAATGTTTGTTGTGTGCGTTCTTGCGGATGAGAGCGTGTTTATATGTGAATGTGTGTCTATGTGTAAGTGCAGGAGAGAAAATAAAGGTCAAATGATGTGTGATGTCACTTCTGATACCCCTGGCGTTTTGGTGAATTGACATCCATGGGGCAACTCTATACATGAATCGAAATATATTTTACCCTGGGAAAAAGGCCCAAACACCTACAGAACCTAGATCCACCCTACATCCCAGCCAGAAATCTTCCTTCATTGCCTGCCCTCTTGATGAAGCAACGGCCGTTCAGTCAGATCCATAGAAGTACAATGCCCAAGGTCCATGACGTTATAGCCACTCTGCACAGCTTTACATTTGTCCATTGTTTAACCACTTGGCTGCTAGGTCTTTTCCCCCTTGTGCTAAATCTTTTTTGGGCCATTTCGGGGTACTTTGCTCTTAGGTCCCAGTAACTTTTTGTCCACATAAGGTATCCACACCATATTTGCATCCTTTTCTTCCAACATCCTGGTAATTCGAAAGGTACCCAGTGTTTGTGGATTCCCCAGGAGGGGACTGAAAAACTAGCCAAAATACAGCAACATTTTGTTTTTGGGGGGAAAAAGGGAAAAAAGTGATGGATAAGAAAGCATCTGTTTTTTTCCCTGCAAATTCTATCAATGTAGGGTTTGTGAATGCTAAAATCACCATCTTCCCAGCTTTCAGCTACAGGCAGACTTTTGCCAGAAAACCAAAATTTGCCACACTGTTTTGGCATTTTAGTGGGACTTAGCCTATTTTTCCTATTTGTTGTGCTTTCGACCTCCTTTAGTTAGTGGTAGGAATGGGTGTGCAACCAATAATGGATCCTGGATTTGTGTAGATCCTTCAAGGTTTTCCTATAGAAAGTAAGAGTTGAAATAAAAACATATTGAAACTGAGTTAAAAAAGCAGCCATTTGTGCCTACGTTCTCATCTGTAACTAAGGATTGCAGATTTTTTAAAGCAATTTGCTATTACATCCGCTGGACCTTTCTGGTTGCAGGATATATAGGAATCCTAGGTTCACTAACAACCCGAGGTACCCAGAGCGAATAACTGAGCTGCTCCTTGCAATGGTTTTTCATTGTGTACCAGGTATACCGCAATTCATTTGGTAAAATATAAAAAGTGAAAAATAGGTATGAAGGAAACCTATGTATTCCCGAAATGGGAACACATATGGAGTTTAGAAGCAGTGGTCATTTTCACATCTTCAAATTTGTGGGTATCCATACTAGCATGTGGATTAGAGGGCATTTTTCAAAATGATTTCTTTTTTACACTATGTCTTACATTTGGAAGGAAGAAATGCATAGAAAGTCATTTGATAATAACACTTGTTCTACTATTCTGTGTTCCCCTAAGTCTCCTGATAAAAATGGTACCTCACTTGTGTGGGTGGGCCTAGTGCCCCCGACAGGAAACAGACCAAAATGCAACTTGGACACATCACATTTTCCCAATAAATTCTTACTCTTTTTTTTCAATGTGTCTAGCTGTGGATTTTGGACCCTAGCTCAGCTGGCACCTAGGGAAACCTAGCAAACCTGTGCATTTTTAAAAAGTAGACACCCAGCGGCATCCAGGATGGGCTGACTTGTGTGGCTTTTACCATGTTATGTTACCCAGAATCCCTTTCAAACCTCAAACTTTGTCAAAAAAACACATTTTCCTCACATTTCTGTGATGGAAAGTTCTGGAATCTGCGGAGAGCCACAACTTCTACTCTCCCAGCATTTTCCCAAGACACCCAATAGAAATGGTACTTCACTTGTGTGTGTAGGCTTAGTGCCCGAAACAGGAAACAGTCCAAAACGCAAAGTGGACACATCACATATTTCCAGTGAAATCTGACCCTTTTTTGCAATGTGCCTAGCTGTGGATTTCAGACCCTAGCTCAGCTGGCACGTAGGGCAACCTAGCAAACCTGTATATTTTTAAAACCTAGACACCCGGGAAAATCCAGGATGGGATGACTTGTGTTGCTCTCATCAGGTTCTGTTACCCAGTATCCCTTGCAAACTTCAAACCTTGAAAAAAAAACACATTTTCCTCACATTTCTGTGATGGAATGTATGGAATCTGCAGTGAGCCACAAACTTTGGACACCACATTTTCCAGTAAAAACTGACCATTTTTTGACAATGCGCCTAGCTGTGGATTTTGAACCCAAGTTCAACCGATAACTAGGGAAACCTAGCAAATCTGTACATTTTTGAAAACTAAACACCAAGGGGAATCTTGGATGGGGGGGACAGGTTCTGTTACCCAGAATGCCTTGCAAACCTCAAACTTTGTAAAAAAAAAAATAATACATTTTCCTCAAATTTCTATGATGGAGAGTTCTGGAATCTGCCGGGAGCCACAAACTTCTACCCACCCAGCATTCCCCCAAGTCTCCCAATAAAAAAATGGTACCTCACTTGTGTGGGTAGGCCTAGTGCCCGGGACAGGAAACGGACCAAAACGCAACATAGACATATCACATTTTTCCACTGAAAACTGACCCTTTTTTTGCAATGTGTCCAGCTGTGGATTTTGGACCCTAGCTCACCCGGCACATAGGGAAACCAAGTAAACCTGTACATTTTAAAAACTAGACACCCAGGGAAACACTGGATGGGGTGACTTGTGTGGCTCTCACCAGGTTCTTTTACCCAGAATCCCTTGCAAACCTCAGACTTTGTCAAAAAAATGTTCTGGAATCGGTGGGGAGCCACAAACTTCCACCCACCCAGCATTCCCCCAAGTCTCTTGATAAAAATAGTACCTCATTTGTGTGGGTAGGCTTAGTGCCCACGACAGGAAATGACCCAAAACGCAACATGGACACATCACATTTTTCCACTGAAAACTGACCCTTTAGCTCAACTGGCAGCTAGGGAAACCTTGCAAACCTCTATATTTTGGAAAACTAGACACCCAAGGAAATCCAGGATTGTGTGACTTGTGTGGCTCTCACCAGTTTCTGTTACCCAGAATCCCTTGAAAACCTGAAACTTTGTAAAAAAAACATTTTTCTCACATTTCTGTGATGGAAAGTTCTGGAATCTGCGGGGAATCACAATCTTCCAACCACCCAGCATTTTCTGAAGTCTCCTGATAAAACTGGTATCTCACTTTTGTAGGTAGGCCTAGTGCCTGTGACAGGAAATGGTCCAAAACGTACTGTGGAGTCTTCAAAATTATCAATTACAAAAACACTTGGTTTTGTAAGGCAGTCACTTCCGTTTTTGGTCCCGGTCTTGGTGCAGCAAAAACATGAAGAGTCAATACGGCACACAGCCTTGTGTGCCATGCCACCTATACACTGCATAATAGATAGGTTAGTCACCCCTACTGCAGGCCTTTAGCCATAGGCAGGGTGCACTATGTCCTGAGTGTGGACATATCAGCATGAGTAGATATGCCCCTGCAATGTCCAGACCATTTTGTGATGTTGTAAATGAACAGGGAAGCCATAAAGAGTCTATGGGCTGGATACTTGTCAACATGAGTTTCCTAGCTCCATGATGGCTTCACTGATTTCTAAGATGTTTGGTACCAAACATTTGGTCTTAATAAATCCTCACTGATGCCAGTGTTGGATGTTTTAATAAATTCACACAGGTGGGGTCTCTGGCCAGTTTTCACCAGCCTGCCACCACCAGGCATGTTTCTGACATCATGGGGTGAGAGCTAGCACTCTCAGAAGACAGTACAATACCTGCTCAGGGCAGGGGTGTTTCACACCTCCTCCAGGACAAGATGGCCTTCCTAAGCGGGAAGCTTCAAAGGCAATGCCACCTTTGAAATCCAACCCAGGAACCTCCAGATAATGAGGGAGATCAAGCCCCCTTTCCTGCTCCACTTTGACGGGAGGAAAGATGGGAAAATTAGATGAGGAGGAGGGCCCCCCTCAGCCTGCAACACCCCTAGGGCGGGGCAGGTGAGGTGAACACCTCTCCTGAAATTCCACCAGCATGAGATGGTGAGAAAACCTCCAATCAGGACTAGAGTAGTGCCTCTTCCCACAGGAAGTGGTAACTAGAGGGTGTAGACACCCTAAAGGCAAGTAGCCCATTGGCTTCTACCTGTCTGTCCTTGTAATGCCCCTAAATTCAGCATTTAGGTGGCTCCCGGAGACCTGAACCTCAGATTCTTCGGACCAAAGAAGACCAGGACAAAAGAAGACCTTACAAACGAGAACAGAAGCCCTGCTGAAGAAAGAAAAGGTGCCAACCCCTTTCAGTTGCTTGAAGTACTTGACAATCGCTACTTCTGTGTCGTACTGAATGCTGAACGGACTCCAAGAACCCTAGAGCACCTTCAGCCTTTGAGAAATTGACGAGAAGCTCCCTTGGAGTGAAGGTATCACTCCCCTGCTCACCGCAGATGCTGATCCTGTGAAGTCCAGTTTGTTGACTTGGTGCTCCCCGATGACCTCAATGCAGCACCAAAGCAAGAAGAGGTGCAGCAGTATCAGAGGGTCAGATCTGCCTCTCCACCAAGTTTGGAAGACCCAGGACCTACCAGAGGCACAGCGTACCAATATCCGGGGTACGGGGCCCCAAACGGTAAATACCAGGAAGAAGAGTCCACTCCAGACTCCCAAAGCACCAGAAGCAAGCACCTGTTCAGTCACATCGAGACACCCAAGACCCACTTTCTGACTGGCCCAGCTGTTTCGAGATCGCCTCTCCAAATTGCCTGCTTCTGACCGCGAGGACCCTAAAGACGCACAACGCCCGGCTAAGCTGTTCCCTCTGCACCCAGCCCCAGCACCGACCAACCAGTCTTGATCCCGTGGTTCCCAGGCCCTTGCGACCTACTCCCTCCAAGGAGAACCACTGGACTTACCTGTAAGTCCACCTGCGCAGTGTATTTTCAAGTGGCCCCTTTCATCTTTGCGCACCAGTTTCCAAGACCCTAAGCACTCTGCTCCCCCCCAACCCGGGACACGCTCAAACATTTCCTGCTGGAACTTTGGACCTTGTCCCGACATCGACCTAAAACAAGAAGGAGAACTTTGTGAAAGCATTGCTTGATTGTATATCCTTTTTTCCTCTTTTTCCCCATTGACTCCTATGGTGCGTAACTGTACACAAAAGTGATATATTTTTCAAAATTTGAAAAATCGTAACTCAGAAAGTACTTACCTTAGAACTGTGTTCTTGGTCTTAAACAAATACATAAAATCTACTTTATTTTTACAAACTGGTCTCAGATTTATCTTGACTGCTTGTTTCGTTTATTGCCTCTGTGAGTAGAACAAATGCTTAGCACTACCCTCTGATAAGTCTAAGTGCTTGCCCACACAACCATAAAAAGAGCATTAGAATTATCTGCTTTTACCTCTGTGTACCATTTGGGGATTCTCTGAACTCTCTGCAGAATGTACTTCTTTTTAGTACACTATATAGATGGCCAGATTTCTACTTTTACTCTTTTCATTAAACATATATATTTTTCCAGTGTTTGGTAACACGGAGAATACTTTGCCTGGGGTAAATTATGCTCATAATGTAATAAAAATAGAAATTCTCTGAAAATGACACAGGAAAACTTCAAATATTTAAAAGGAACAAAACCTAAAATCAGTTAAACTAACCAGTGATAGTTAACTGAGCAGACCATAACTTGCCCCAGGACACTGCACATGGCCTCACACAGGATGTCACAGATGACATCATAAAAGACATCATCAATTATATCACTAAGGACACCCTTTTACTGTAGAATGGGGAAAGTGAGGCAGATGTAAGAGTCCACTTACTACGTTGATTGGTCACTAAATTTTCTTTTTTGTTGTTTGTTATTTCCATGTTTCATTCTGTGCCAATGTCTTTATTATTTGTCTGTTTCGACCTGCCATGCAGCCATTCCTCATCATGCATGGCCTCCAACCAAGTGCATTAATTGTTGGGTGCATGGCATGGCCTACATTCAAGATATGCACCCATCATACAATCTGGCTAATCCTACTGCTATAAGAGTTGTAAATAACAAATTCCTTGGGAGACTGTGTAACTGGCCATGGTAACCACCAAACTCTATTGTTGAAAGAACTATCCAAAGCCCTACAGTCAAATCTATTTTATACTCATCCATATTCGGCCCATACCAAATGTGTGGTTTGTTTACCATAAGAGGAGATAACAGATGTTTGAGAAAGAAGTTAGCTTCCTGGCAGTAATAGTTCCTTCATATTCAAAATTTACTCATTATCATGGCCTCTCTGATATATGGTCTACTTCACTGAACTTCCTAAAAATCTTGTCTTTACACAGTACTAGTAGACGATAGTGGCCACAGGCCATAACAAGTTATTGACAACATCACAGTGCCTAACTGATTTGCAATAACAGGAAATGAAAGGGCAAATAGACTGGACTACTCCTGTCTATCTTTGTACCCTCTATGTGAATTATAGGTTTGGTGCTCCCCCACTAAAAAAACTTCCCAGTGCCTTTTAAACTATTTGGTATACCTCAGCAAGGAGGCTGGTTTATTTGGAATGGATCAGAGAAAGTACATTGTTACATATTCCACGTACACAAGGGAGAGTTTTGCAGGTACAAGGTTAAGAGCCATAAAAATGACATCAATTTTGTGTTTCCTGCTTTCTCACTGGGTTTTGAGACTAATTTGGAGAGTTCCAAGTTCTGCAAATCTTAAATAGGGTCCTGGTATCTAATTTTTTTGTAAATCAGCCCAGATATGAAAGTCACCAAGGGCATTGAAGTTTGTAGTTTTGCTTAAGAAAGGGAATTGGAAGTTAGGAATGGCTGTAGTTAAAGATGTTGCAGGGCACCAGAGGACAAATAAAATGCCTGGGAGAGCAATAGCCAGAGAAATACAAATTTTAAAATGAAATGTCTTCAGAAATCCCATTGCGAGAAAGCGGTTTATTAGTTGGGGTGGATTGAGGTCCGCCAAAAGCCATAAAGGCACTATTTTTTAGGTCCAGTTAAAGGTTTCAGTAATTTATACTTGAGCTCAACCCTTCGTAGCTATGGCACATAGCAGACTGGTGCGACTTAGAGGAAATTTGTAAAGCATTTAAAAGCCTTTAGGAATGCCAAAACAGTTAAAAAGCCAAAATTCAACACAATAAAAATCACACTCCAATGTGTAAAATATAGTAATATTTAATTAACAAAATGACACCAAAAATCCAATAAGGGGAACCAGAGATTTGATTTTTAAAAATATTTAAGTAAAAACAGCACCTAAAAGTGCAATAGACTAATGATCGTAAATGGTCAGAATGGGTTGGGACCTAGGAACCAGGTGAGACCGACCGCAGTGGAGCCCAGATTGGATACACCAATCAGATTTGGCTCAGTTAGAGGTTTTACTTTGGGACTTAGTCATTGTTTTGTACGTCAAAATCCTTCAGCAGAGTACGGCAGCAGGCTACATCTCAGTAAGTCCTGACTCTGGGTGAGGTAACTCTGAAGCCATTGGTTTTCGCGGGAAAAGGTCAGAGCAGAGGAAATTCTGATTTCCCGCCCAGGGAAGTCCTCTTACCAGTCGGATACATTTGGCGTCTTCTCAATGTCAAGATTTTTGCCTTCAGACTTACGGCCAGATTTCGATGTCGTTAGGAAGGCCATCCCAGAGTCGCCCGGAGTCGGATCTTCCAACCGACTCGAATTGTGATCCGGTTCCTACAAACGTCGAAGTATGATGCCCAAAATCCTTTACTTACCGAACGACTCAGTGACTCCGATTCCGTCTTCCGAATGAGAAGCCTCCGGATAGGCAGAATGGAGTCATCCGGAGGCATTTCCCAGTCCGATTCCGAACGCCCTAGTACGATGCGTACTTCCTATGCGCCGAATCGGTCTCCTCAACCAACACGTCAGAGCATCCGGAAAGGGAGTATTTCAGCTCCGAATCGCGCCACAACACCAATCCTGTGAACGAGACGGTGCAGACATGTATCCCATCACGCATGTCATCCCTATACTCTACATCTACGAGCAATAATACAGCCCCAACCGCCGAGGTCATCGCAGACGGTAAGTTAGACAACTACCCATGCAGAATATCGTAACTACCCCGCGCAAGACAATTCAAGAGAAAGCAGGGGAGAAAGTAGTTACATTTGGGGTGGGGGAATACTTGCAGCAATGTAGAGGCAATTGGGGTGGGGGCAATAGTTCCAGCAATTCAGACACAAAGAGGGGCCTGGGGGGCTAATACTCCCAGCAATGTCCAGCCAAAATTGGGAGGTGGAGGTCTAACACTCCCAGCAATGCAGAGTCAAAACTGGGGTTGGGGGCAAATACCCCCAGCAATGCATAGGTCAATTGTGGATTGTGGGGCAAATACCCCAGCAATGTTGAGGCAAATTGTGGGTTGTGGGGCAAATACCCCCAGTAATGTAGATGCAAATCTGGGGTTTGGAGGCAAAACCACCAGTAATGTAGCTGCAAAACTGGGGTTTGGGGGGCAAAACCCCCAGTAATGTAGTTGCAAAACTGGGGTTTGGTGGACAAAGCCCCAAGTAATATAGATGCAGTTCTGGGTTTTGGGGGGCAAAACCCCCAGTAATGTAGATGCAAATCTGGGGTTTGGGGCAAACCCCCCAGTAATGTAGATGCAAATCTGGATCTGGAGTTTGGGGGCAAAACCCCCAGTAATGTAAATGCAAATCTAGGGTTTGAGGGCAAATACCCCCAGGAATGTGTATGTGAACAATGTTATGTTATGTTATGTTATGTTATGAGTTCTTATAAAGCGCATGGCTGCCCCAGCAACGGGGCGTCCATGCGCTGAAACTGACAGGTGCAGCAGGGGATGATTTCACCTAGAAGTTTGAGAAAAGCCACGTTTTGATCGTTTTTCTGAAGGCCCAGTGGTCTTGCGTGTACCGTGCAGCAAGAGGAATAGAGTTCCATAAGGCTGGTGCCAAGGCCCTGAAAGAGCGCCCCCCTGCTCTTGACCTACGTATTCTGGGGACAGTGGCAATATGCAAATCCGCGGAGCACAGGGTACGAGGCGGAACATACGGCGTGCATAGCTCGTTCAAGATGTAGGATCTTGTGTGTAGTACAGAGGGTTTTAAAATAGATTCTCTGTTCTATCGGCAGTTAATGGAGCCGGTGCAGCAAGTCAGAGGTATGACAGTGCTTGGGTAGTGCAAAAAGCAACTGGGCAGCTGCGTTCTGTGCACGCTGGAGTCTTTTGATCACAGCTTTATTCGCGCCGAGTAAGAGCCCATTTCAGTAGTCCAATTGGGACTGTACAATTGATTGGACAATAATCTGATGGGTGGATGCGTCAAAGAATCCCAGAATGGGTTTTAGGCTGCGTAGGAGGCCGAAGCAGGTGCCTGCGACTGATTTGGCTTGACTCTGAAATGAGAGGGTGTTGTCCATCAGGAATCCTAAGTTCTTAACCACCGTTTTCAGTTTGGGAGGGGTACCCAGGGTTGCAGGCCACCATTGGTTGTCCCAAAGGTGGGCGTTGCGGCCCACCAGGAGCACCTCTGACTTGGTGGAATTCAATTGTAGGTAGTTATCCGCCAGCCAGTCTGAGATGGCCATAAGGTCATCCTGAAATTTTACTTGGTCCTGTTTGGGATTATTGGTGAAAGTGAATACCAGTTGGGTATCATCAGCGTATGATACCATGTTGATGTTCCGTGTTTTGGCCAGAAGGGCCAGGGGGCCAACGTAGACATTAAACAGAGTGGGGCTCAAGGCAGAGCCCTGTGGGACACCACATCCAAGAGGGTGGACACTGGACATGAAGGGAGGGGCAGAGACCTGGAAGGTTCGGTCGGTCAGAAAGGACGCAAACCGAGCCAGGACCTTGCCCTTGACCCCGATCTCCTCAAGCCGTTGTAGTAGAATCCTATGGGAGACAGTGTCAAAGGCCGCACTGAGGTCTAATAGAATCAGAACTGAGGTGTTGCCCTCATCCAGGGTGGCCCGTAGCTGCTCTGTGACTGCAAGTAGTGCAGATTCGGTGCTGTGTCTAGGCTGAAAGCCATTTTGTGACCTATCCAGGAGCGTGTTTGCTTCCAAGTATTTGGTCAGGGCGATGTTTACATAGGACTCCATGATTTTAGCCAGGTATGGTAGTAGGGATATAGGGCGGAAGTTCTCAGGCAGAGACTGATCTAGTGTTGGTTTTTTTAGTAGGGGGATAACTTTGACGTGTTTCCATGACTTAGGGATCACCGCCGCTGAGAGTGACCTATTGATCAGCTCCCGGCCCTCCGTCAGAAGGTAGTCGTGAAATTTCTTGAAAAGACCAGGTTTTAAAGGGTCATCAGGAGATCCTGATTTTACCTTGGCTGACAGAACGTCCATGTTTTTAGAGGACAAGGGCGGAAGGTCCTGTAGGGAGTGAGGTATGTCTATCAGGGTAAGTTTCTCCCGAGATTCAGGGGCAACCTTTCGCGAGCAGAGAGCGTTATATATATGCTCCACCTTGCTGATGAATTATTTAGCTAACGTCTCGCATTGTGAATTGGAGGATATTGTATTGTTGGCAGCAGGCGGGGGTTTTACCATGTCTTTCATAAGGGCAAAGATAGTTTTAGTGGGATTGCTGCTCGTCGTGATCATGTTCGCAATGTAACTGGTGCACATGCAAAGTGCCACGATACCTACAGGTGGAGTACATACTGCAGGAATGTCTAAATAAATAAGCACAAAAGTAATTTTCCATGAAATGCATTCCCATACTGTTGCAGCAAAAGTAACTGACAACTTTGAGTAATGGGCAGAGTGGGGATACAAGTGCTCTAGGAACCGTTAAAAAACAAACAAAGACGCATCATTTACTAAATGGCCCCTTAAAAACCTGTGAAATACTGGGGGGCTGATGCGCAAAGAAGACAGACCATCCATCTCCAGCAGCTCAAGGACTGTATGTGTGTGTGGGGCAGCTGTCTCAGCCTGGGATGACACACACAACGGAGGGCAGAACCCCAAAGAGCCCTCTGGGTGTTGAGTCCAATCAGAAAGTGTTCCGCATACCCTTGGATTGGCCCTGCGGGCAATTGGACATTGGTTGATGGGCTGGTGCACCAGGGTCACCTGTGGGCCACGGTTTTGGGGCCTTCGTAAACCACACCAAGAGAACGACTCACTTACACAGTCCCATATCACCACTGAAATTTGGTGCCAGGATTTTCTCGGCTCACCATCTGTGCTGTAAATTGAGGCTGGGGGACAGCCTTTGGAGCATACTCACCTTGGTGCACTGCCTTGCATGCCTTGACAGAGCTAGTGTCATCTCCCCCACATGACCATCACTTGAAGGTCATTGCAGGTGCAGGGAGGTTGCGTTGTATGTAGGGGCCTTACAGGGAGTCAAGCCACATCTGGACAGTCTGGCCTACACACCACCCCCTTGATCAGCAGCAGTTTGCCTTTTCTTTAAAAAACCCTTGACAGGTAAAAGCACAGAGGCCAGAATAAAAGAGATGATCTCAGATTGTGTGCCAATTACTTTCAGAGGGCCTGAGCATCATTGTGATGCCAATCCGAACATGGGTCCATAGCATGTCGTGTATGTACAATGAGGGAATGTCATCATCAGGTAGGTACAGTTAGCATGCTAAATACTAGGGGAAACACACATTTGACGGTGGAACATGAATTGCCATAACCACACATATGTATGTATCACAAAGTGAATGCATGACTCCACCACAACACACACTGAAACATCGCAGGGCAACAGAACTACAATGTACTCACAATAGTATGACATTGTGATGCGTCTGTGTACAGTAAAGCCCAGAGGATATTGGCCCAGACAACATACATGTCCACAGACCCAGCCACTCAGTGCTGATTTCAGTGTCTCCAAATACAACAACACAGAAGTGGTTGTGTCACAGTCATCATGGAAATATTTGTAGACAAAATCCATCTTGGATTTGAAAGAAGCATTGGCCAACAACAATGTAGGATACAGTCACCATGTGTGGACAGGTGCCACCGCACACAATTCCCAATCTGTATGCATCTACGGTCATCTTTGGAGAATGTCATTCACAGCAATTCAGCATCTAGCTCCTTAGGCTGTAGTGTGTTCTGCAAATTAATAATACCATTTTGAACGAGCAGATTGTGTCCTGCACAGTGGTTGGAGTATGCATGAGTCTCCGGACGTAGGATCCACAAACAGTGTTGGTGTGTCCAGTGCACAGTTCATTGTGTAAGATAATCTGCCAGAACGTGTGATGATGCTTGGGGGGTTGCTCAATCTGTGGCTCATCAACACAATTGATATATTCATCCTCAAGCTAGGGGATATGGGTACATGTTGTGAGGATGAAAGACATGTGCAGAATGAAGTCTGCTTTGTCCACATTTGGCACTGAAATACTGTCCACAAATCTATGGAAACATCAAGGAGACCTTCAACAAACACATATTACCATCAGGCCCTAGGGCAGTATAGTATTTAATGGGAACAATGGGAGCCCTCATACACACAAGGGCTACCCTTGCAAAACCAGATCAGAGGTACCAACATTTAGAGAATGCAAACACTTATGGAACTGGGTGTACTGTTCTAGTGTCAAATGTGTGTTTGCTTACAGTGCAATGTGTTTTCCTCAGCACAACCAGAGACATCATCACAATGACTCCATCTCCCTTGGTGTCCCCAAACCTTGGACACTCAAAGTCAGAATGCCGCCAATAAACATGCATGTGTACTATACTGGCAATCGTTTTGGAGTAGTCTTACCCCAGGTGGCACAACAACACACATCCATGACTTGAACAATGATGAGGCTGTACCCCTCCAAGGAATGGACTGCCATCCAATGTTCCATAATCATGACATTGCAAATTTAGCAATCACCACATCCATCCCAGAGCAGTTTCCAAGGGCAAGAATGACCAATAACTGAGAACAACTACCTACATACCACATATGCCAACACACAACTCAGACAAGGCAAGGCTAGGTGGAGCCAACTTTTCCGGTGATGCCAATAGGTCTTGCTTTTGACAGTGTACTCAAATGGGTCATTAAAACAATCAGTCATGAACATCCATTGGCAGACAGCAAGCTGCAGACAACATCTTCATATTTACTCAGGCAACTCTTTTTGACTACTTACATACACAAAATCTACACATATGTACATATCAACATTACCTCATAGCCTGCATGAACTCTACTTGTGTAGGTATGACCCCTCTCACATCCACCTCAAAGTACATGCTCAACTTTCAAAACTATCATTCATGCAAGCACGTCATAAGCCCCCTCTGGTGCAGCTAGATGAAAAAACATGTCTGCCCCACAAGATACAGCCTTGTACTCAAACTGTTCAAACCCGATTCTTACACTGGAGCTGCCCTTCTCACATCCACACCTACATGCACAGCACCACTCTTCATCACTATGTACACAGCAACTCTCACATACATCACATGCACACAATGTACTGTACTCATCACCTCCTCAGCAGACGTCAAACGTAACATGTCAAAAGGACCACGCTCATCACCAATTGCACCCTCAGTAATGTCTTCGACTGCACTCACATCACAACGTGCAGCATCACCGCCCACTCTGACATGCACACTTTACACATCACCACATCTCACAACAAGACACTTACATTGCTCAATGGATATGTCCTCAGTTATTCATATATCACCACACACCCACCCTACTCTGCTTAAGTTCTTCAGATTGTCATTTCTAAAGCACATGCATACACAGATGCAAAAACAACATACATCAACTATACAACACATCACATTTCGCTGTTCAGCACCCTAAATTACACAACTGGTGTATACCCTTTACATACATTTATCAACTTTGTCACATATGACTAGTATAACCGTGTCTCACTGTGGCCCTGTCACATCCACATATGACTTCCATGGCCAATAACCCCATGGACTTATGCACATTAACACCTAGCCTCACACATTGTAAATGCACTGTTCCAGTCATATCTCACAATTGTGCCACAGACTACAGCTCTCATCACCTACCATAATCCGACCTTGTCTAGCTGGATATACCCCTATTACATCTACCTATTTCTACCATACCTTGTGCAGGATTAAACCAGTGTAACAAGTTTGCATACTCTGATTCACACACCCGCATGTAAAACCACTCACAGTGGAACTATGTGTCTACTTCACATCTCCTACACAAGAACTGCCCATGAACTTAACCCATACCTTACACTCTCTGACAATAGCTAAATTTGTCCTGGCTCCATTATGTAGGAGTCTCCACACCATATCAAGTTTTGAAACACCAGTCCTCTCACCTCTACACTTGTTAGAGCCAGCTTAGCACATGCAACATTAACCTTGCTAAACACACCTGCAGCTAGGCCTCACAACCTAAATTCCACACACTGCCCTGCATGGCAACTGAGAGCATGGATGTGACACTGGCTTCAGTGGCTTCTGCACGGCAGACGGACCCACAACACTTCTGTGCACTCACTATCCACTTGGCTTACCACATGTAGTACAGGGCAATCCAACAGACATTACAGCACCCCTAGTTCAGCTCTGTGTGATCTGGAACAGCATCAAGCATTGCTATAAAGGACACCATTGTCAGTCATGCACAAATGACAATCTACAGACAAATCGTATGCTCAACTACGAATGATGTGTGGCAGTAAATATGAAATTCAAGTTTGGACAGACAAAACACAACATCAACATGATGTAGCCAGACCAAAGCAGGATGGCCTGACTCACATATGAATGAGAAAGCACTGCACTAATAAGACCACAGACACCTTGACGAACAGGAATATCGGCAGAAAGTTAAGTCCTAGGAGGCAACAGGGTCTGAACTCTGTGAGAATACTGCTCACCTTACACTCACCATGGGCTCAGGGAATGTATCAGATGAATACACAGACATGAAGGGAAATTGCCCACAGTGGCATGCCACCTGTGGCAAGGTTGTCATTGCCACTAGTCTACCAGATCTCAAGAAGAAACAGACATGGGTCAACCACATACAAGCCACATACAAGTATTGTACCATTACCTTGTGTACATGGGTGTGTCCAAAGTCACCACCACGTAGTCAAACTCCATATCTCCTTAAGTACCAATGTGTAATGATGAGACAGGTGACTTTCTGCACATCACAAACATATTCAGCATGCTCACCATGAATTATTGCAATTTGAAACTCTTGCACTATGTTGACATCTGAAAAGTATGACCTATGTGCAATTGTGATGTAAAAAGAAAAGGTTGGCAACTTCATGTCACCCTCATAGCCAAAACTGATGTGGACGATGACACCCAGCAGATGTAAACAAGAAAATCTTGAATACATACTGTAAAAGGTCACATACTCCATGGACTACCTGCAATCCATGACATACTGACATCATTGTATACTTACACTACTAATTGTACATGAATTACAGTTGACTTATAACCAATTTGTGGGACACAGAAATCAGCAGTAAAAAACTTGAGACATGCTTTATTCTGCATGTTAAAACCAAAACAAGGCCAATGGGCAGTCCGTATTTGTCCATTTGTCTTTCCTGCACTGAAACTGCAAGGGGTCACCTCCCCTGGGAGGGGCATCTAGGGAGCATGCCAGGCACCAAAGGGACAAAACTAGGGAGGACTGGTTTGGATTTTGGGAGGGATGGTATCAGGAGGGATGGTTGGGCCCACTGCAGTGGTTGTGGCCATTTGAGGGGGCAGTGGGTCTACTGCAGTGGCAGGCTCAGCCTGAGGTGGGGGGCAGCTGTAGTGGGACTGCTTGATGGAGGGGGGGCTTAGTTTAACCATCTTGGGGATGGTATAATCATGAATTTTATATACAGGGATGGGGAGGGACTCTGACTTATTGGGAGCGTTTTTTTGGTGGGAGGTACAGGGCTTGGCTGGGGTAGTCTGGGTTGGTGGAGCGGGTTTGGGCTTGGGAGACTGGTGTGATTTGCGGAGGGTTTGGCCTTTTCTCCTTCAAGGGGGGGCCAGCAGATTTAGGTGTCAGGGCCAGGGGGGTGGGTTGCCTCTTCTTTTTGGGATGGGATTTGGATGGGTCGGCAGGGAAGAGGCCAAGGTTGCAGAGAAAGACTTTGGGCAGAGGGGGGAACAGCAGAGGCAAGGGCAGGTGTTGTGGAGGCAGAGGGTTCAAAGGTCTCTAGAGTGTCTGTGGATGCATGTGTGTCATCTGGTGGTATGTCCCTGGTGGTGAGTGTGCTGTCTGAGTCCTTAGTGTGCGTGTGTGTGGGTTTGCCTTTGTGTCTGTGTGCTGCTTGTGGCTGTTGAGGTGTGTGCATGTGTGTGTTTGCATGTGCTTCGGTCAGGGAGGGAAGTTGGGACAGTGGATGGGGAAGAGGTAGGAGGGGAGAGGGGAGAGGGACTGCCAGAGCTGGGACACTGCTGCCATCAGTGTGGAGGCCAGTGCCTGATTGGATCTCTGTAGGACAGACATGTCTGAGTGAATACCCTCCATGAATGACACCATTTGTGTCAAAAGAGTGGTATGCGCGTGGAGGACATTTAGCACTGATGTCTGCCCCCACAGAGATCTGCCTCAGGATGTCGACCGCCTCCACCCTGAGGGCAGCAGGGGAGACAGGGGCAGGGGGTACCTGGCGCAAAGGAGATGGTTCCCCTGCCACGGGACTGGCCACGGACACTGTGCCTGGGAGCAGTTGGGAGGACGGAGATGGGAGTGGTGGTGGTGATGGACTGGGATGTTGAGGGATCATTTCCTGGGTCCTCCACCACCACATGGGAGTCATCACTGGAGCCTGACTGGTCTTTGGATGCTACAGATGGAGTTGCAGACCTGCCCTCAGTGTAGCTCCCCTCTTCCTCCCCACCAGTGGATGCCTCCACGTCCGAATCGGCACTGGACCCAGACTTGCAAACTGCTCCCCTACATCCGTGTCACTGTCTCCTCCACTGGCCAGTGCTGATGCTGTGAACAAAAATGAAAAAGATTCACATAACTTATCTGTATGTACTTGACACATTGGTAACATCACAAATCCTCACAGTTCAAACAACTACATCATTTTGACTAGTGCTATCGACTTTTCATACATTTACATAAATGGCACTTGTCATTCTGCAAGTTAACCATTGCTCACTCACACATTTGGTTATCTTCAACATTGGGTGTATCAACATCAATTACCACAACCACAATGTCGACTACTTCACTATGTAGCAGGTGATATATGGTCTTTTGCACCTGACGGTCTAGTGTCCTGACATACCTGTCTCATCTCCTGCAGGAGAGAATAGAGCTCACAATGGGAATAGGATTCACACAACTGAATTGAGACATGGTATCCATTCTGCAATCCCTCGTCATCAAATTGGGAACCATTGGCTCTAATGTCACAGGTCAAATGGCATCCTTGTCCAACTTTAAGCGTGCGTACTCATTGCATGTGTCATGTCACACAGATAACAGTGATTGTGCTCATTTGTCCTGTAACTTAGGTCCTCCACTGTCAGGTCACACATCTGACTCTGATTGAGGGTTCACCAAGGTAGTAAGCATAGCTAGGGTGAGAGGCAAGTGGCCTACTGTCTTGTATCATCTATGCACAGTGTCACAAGGATGAATCAGAATGTTGTGCACATAGTAAACAGCTCACCATTTTCAGATGTGAACAATGGTCAACACACTTCCAAGTCCGATGACTGCATCTTCACGATGCTTCTGGTGGAGCACCATGCCAATGGCCCGTCTGGGTGCACTGTCTGTACAGACTATCAGTACTGAACCTCCATTCTTTATGAGTCCAGTCAACACTGTGTACCAATCCTGTCTAGACCCCATTTGTATGGCCCAAGTCTGAATGTCCCTCACTTCCATTAGACATATTGCACACTTCCCACAGCTTAGATTGCTCTTCTTTCCCATCTCATTTTGTTGATTCACTTCAAGATGATGCATATTTTACATCTCTCAGTCTGACAGTGATGCATCATAGTCATGGTTTACAAAGCCCCAAGTATGTATAGTCAACAGCATATACACACATGGCAACTGTTGTGAATGTGTATATAACATCAGACCTCACATTTTCAGCCATGTTTCAACCAGTGACCACCTGTGTTTGTCAGTGAATGGCATGTGTTGTCACTGTTACAGAGTCAGACACATGGACTCACTCCTTTAAAGTGAGAGAATGGAATCTTCCACACAATCATGTGACAGGTCAGTGTGACAGATGACCAGAGTTAGCATCCCTGTAATTGGCCCATGGGATACATTTTATAACACTGAGCAGCACGGCTATGAACTAACAGTGGGACAATGAGCAAGCAAAACTCACCAATGCCTCAATCTTGATGTCACCTGCTGCAGGGATGTATAGCATGGCCTCTTCATACTTGTTTGATCTAATAACAACATGCTTCACACATTTGCGGAAACCACACTGAGAACAGGTCATACATTAGTCTAAGGGCTAGGCATATGTCATTCTATGCAGTTGGCCTGGATTCAATGATGACTCCGTCCCATGAGAAAAGTGATAAGATGTCAACCCCAGTACCCACACTTCTACAGCAGTGTACCTGCCCAGAACAGTTATCTGCACACTCTTAAACTTACAGATAACATTTTACATGCTTGCCAATGAGATTCCTAATGATAGTATAGCATGGTGATTGCACATGTCCAATGCAAATGCAGTGTGATCATCACTCACCTGCTCCTCTGGTTTGCCATAGAGCTAGCTGTACAGTGGCAGGAGGGTGTCCAACAGGGCCTGGTTCTCCTCCTCGCTGAAAGCTGGGGCCCTGTCCACTGTATGTGCCATAGTAGCTCCCAGAGGATGTGGACACAGCAGCAGAGAGATGGGGAGGTGCAGGAATGATGCAGATAGTGCAGGCAAGTGAAGTCTCTAGGGAACAGACAGACTTATAGCTAAACAGCAGAGGCAGTCTCAAATCCATGCAGAAAAAGTGATAGTTTCACGTCGTTTGCAATATCCGGATCAGTCTAATGCATTACATTGCTTGCAAACGACACGCCTACTGCAACGTTCAAAAACTCATCATCGGACTGCGAGTGAGTTTGATACATTGGTGATGGGAGGTTACCGAGTCGGTTTCCATGTGATGATGATAGGAATCGAAATGCGCGTCTGTCACCATAACAACCAACATCTAACGGCTGTGACCGAATCGGTTTGGATGCAGCTACAGCGTCCTTTGAATACTCACCCGCGTCTGTAATCATAACAACCAACATCCAATGGCTGTGACCAAATCGGTGCGGATGCAGCTACCGCATCCTTTGAATACTCACCCGCATTTGTCACCATAACAACCAACATCCAATGGCTGTGACCAAATCAGTTCGGATGCTGCTACCGCGTCCTTTGAATGATCAGTCAGCATGGCAGACACTTCTGTTATTTTTGTATGTTTTTAGCATTACATGTGTGTAGTTAGAGTTTTCAAGCTGAAATGGACCTTAATATGCATAGCTCACACACCCATGAGGAGCTAACTTTGAGGGGGCACGTGACACACTGAATTTGTGGCTAATACCAACAATTTTCATTAGTTTTCCATATACCCTGCTAGACTTGTTAACAGTGCCAATGACTTCATGGGGATGTACAAGTCCATATTTTAACATGTTCATGGCATTAGGTGAGTCTGTGACCCAGTGTGCAATCAGTGTGATTTCTGACTATAAAGAATTTGTGTGTGATTCATGGTTAAAACATTTACATTTGAATGAGTAGACCGTGACAATATGCACCCAAACAAAGGATGTGTTTGTTGTGTGATTTACCAGTGTATCTTTGTTGTCCCAGACTCAAGTGTATGAAGGCATCATATATGCAACTCCAACATATGTAATGGTTTCTGTATGTAATTGTATGTGTGATGCTGACCTGACAACATGACAGTGTCCATCCTGGACAGTAGTGAGCAAAATTTCAGAGTGGGACGCTGTATGCATGTGGTGTCCCACATATCTGTCAATTCTTGATCCTTAAGTGGGTACATTTTAAGCATGTAATTGTTCTCACAAACCTATATCTCAGCTTATTTTGTGTTGAATTGTTTAGTATGTGATGCTTGATTGACATGGATCAAATTGCTGTGTGATCATACTGTGGTGACAGATCTGGCAAGGGTCATAATGCTGTGATATGTCTCTGAAATCAACCATGTACATTTCAACATGTATTACAAATGTTCTATACTATATTTTGTGCACATATTTCATGTTCTGTTTTTATTGATGCATGTTATCTTGTATATTTGTATCTACCAATAATTGTGTTTACACTCCACACATAGGAATCGCAGACGGCCATCAGTCTACAGGCCCTTCCCAGACCTGTAGACCATAAAGGACCGTGACCAAATTCGTAGATACCGTTTCACCAGGGCAATAATTGAACAGTTGGCTGATCAGCTGACACCTGTTTTGATGCCTGGTCGCACATACCTGACTACACTGACCCCCAAGGTGAAGGTTATGGCTGCCTTACATTTCTTTGCCACTGGTTCTTTCTTGTATACTGTGGCAACATCTGGTGGAATGTCACAGACGATGTTCAGCCATGTCCTGCTTGATGTGTTAGAGGCATTGCTCTGTCGCCTGGAACAGTACATCAAGTTCTCCACACCAGGAGACTTATCTGACATCAAGGGCGAATTCTACGCCTTGGGACATGTACCACATGTCATTGGAGCAATTGATAGAACTCATGTTGCTTTGGTACCACCACAGGCCTATGAGCAGGTCTACCGCAACAGGAAGCACTTCCACTCCATCAATGTCCAGGTAGTGTGTTTGGTGGACATGTCGATCTCCGACGTCTGTGCACGTTTCCCTGGCTCTGCGCATGATGCCTACATCCTGAGGAATAGTGTCATCCCCCACATGATGTCTCAGCTGAACGTGACCGTGCCTGGATTGTTGGTAGGCGATGTTTCATGTGTATGTTGTAGTGTGTATTGAATGCATGTCAGATAGTGCTCTGTTGTCAGACAACAGAACTTTTTTCTGTGTTGTATGTAGGTGACTCGGGATACCCCAACCTTTCCTGGTTACTGACCCCTTTGCGCAACCCATTCATCCCTACAGAAGTGTGGTTCAATGAGGCACAGGGTTGTACCAGGTGACTGGTTGAGCATACATTTGGTCTCCTGAAAACAAGGTTCCGGTGTCTGGATCGGACAGGAGGAGCACTACAATATGGCCCCTTGACGGTGTGCAAGATTACCACAGCGGCATGAATACTCCACAACCTTGCAATCCGGCAGGAAATTCCACTGATACTGGATAAACGGAGACCAGCAGCAGCCAGCAAGGGAGGATTCAGGCTTGGGACATGATGCCAGTGATGAGGATGACGTTGGGGATTTTCAACAACAACTTATCCACAATTTCTTCACCTGAATGTAAGTATTCAATTAGAGGTGTCAACACCAAATTGTTTGTTTGTGTGTTGCTGTTGTCCAATGTGTATGTATGCTGCTGAGTGTATGTTAATTATCATGAGGTTTGTACCGATTTGCTTAATCAAATTTTACAGGTGACATGTACAATGCTACACTCAATACTAGCTTGTGTTCAGACTGACATTTGTATGCTTTGCTGAGACAGTTAGCAACATTAAGCAACATAATTCCTGAGTTTGTTCAATGTTTCTCCTTACCAGGGTACTTTGCCATGTTAACTGCAGAGTTGTGACCTCACAAGACCCATGATACTGTGCCATACTCCAACATTGAACAGTTGTGGAAATCCCTGGAACGCACCTCCTTCTGAACCGATGGTCATTTCTTTTTACTTGTGAGCATTTTGTTACTGTGTGATGTGTTTTGAGTTTGGGTTAAGGTGCAAGGTTGTATCAGTAGAATAAACCTGTGCTCCACATTGAGGTTTGACTTGTCTGTTTGCACACATCCAAAGGTTATTCTGAAATAAAACATATTCCATGATTATTTGGTTTGCTGACAATGATTGTTGTTTGTGCATGCAAATGGTGATATCTTTGCAGACAGTAGACTTAAATTGAATCAGTACCATGTACTATGGGTTGTGTGATACCCTGGTTGTGTCTGTCTATCAAGCTTTGGCAGGTCCCATTTACTCCCAAGCCAGTAATTAACATTTCTGAAGTGATTTCTTATCCAATGTTGGTGACACTTTCTTCTTTGTTAAATTTTGTGCATTATTTCAATCTGTACATTTGTGTTTCAAAGTACCGACATGAGCAAGTATTTTGTGCAAAGTGATTTATTTTAGTACATGAAGTAATTATAAAAGTTCACAGGATGGGGAGTGCTCAACTAAACATAAAAAACAAAGTGCAGAGAGGAGTTGGTAGAGTTTGCAGATGAAGTCTTCAGAAGTAAATCCACAGTTATTTGAGTCCAAAGTCCAACTTAGACCTTCCAGCCAATGTGGGGCAGTTCAATGACAGTCAACAAAGTGAACAGTTGGCACACAATGGAGAATATCAGGAGCAGGTTGTCACTTCCTGGGGGTGATGTGTAGCCTTCTTCGGACGACTCTTCCCATGTTTGGGGGGCCCTCAGGTACAGGCAGCAGCGGTGCAGGGGGCTCTCCGCCAGAGTCCTGTGGCTGGTGCAGATATTGATACACCAGATGTTGTAGGCGCACAGGGAGGTGTGGACATGTTGGTGGCAATCTGGCAGAGGCAGGTGAGAATGTCCCTGTACACCGCAGTCAGGTCATCAATTTTGTTCATGTACATGTCCATTTTGTTCATAGTGGGCTGCCTTCTGCTGTTGCATGGTCCTGAGGATCCCAACTACCTGGCCAAAATCTCTGGTGCAACCCTCATATACGTGGAGGATTTTGGATAGGTGTGGGGGATCTTCATCATCAGCATCAGCTGCATGATGGTGTAGGTCCCCACGGCCCCTCTCACCACCCCTACCTACCGAGCAGGACAAGTTGGTGCTGGCAGAGTGCCCTGTGTTGCTGTGCTGTCAGTGGTGGCTCGGGCTGGTGTGTCCGTGAGGGTAGGGGTCAGCTGGGTGTTGTCGGCTGAGGTGGGAGTGGTCGCAGAGGATGCTGATGTTACTGCTGCTGGTGCTGTGGGTTGACCCATACCTGATGGGCCAGGTAGTTCATCGTCGTCTGAAGATGGTTGAGAGACTTCAACGTCAGAGAGCTCAGGGTCGACCAGAGTCTGGGACAGGCTGTCCTGGTTTGTTCCAGAGGTGTTCCCAGCTTGCCCTGTGGGTACATATAGGACACAATGATTGATGTGAATGTCCACAGCCCCTCAAATCATACCCATTACATAGGCTACTGAACTTAATGATCAGTTCATGTACATAGATTGGCTTCATTTGGCCATGATGCTGGCCTATGTTTTTGGAGAACAATGTAATTAGGACAAGATGGGGATTGATGAGCATGTCCAGCTCTGTGCATACATGCGCATGTTGTGTTTAGTTGACATTACATGTCCAAAGGCATTGACTGGTTTGTGACACCCTGTGAATGACACAGGTGTGTTGGTGTTTTCCACATCTGTACTTTCACAGTGACATACATACTATTTCTCTCCCAATGTAGTTATTTTTTAGGCCTGTGTAATGGGCTTAGTGCATGTCTTTAGTAGTCACATTAGTGTGGCTACCTACACACTCACAGTCTGGTATTTTTTTAGATATTGTTTTTATTGTTGTGAGTGAGGTGCTTCTTGTTCTCATCTCATTATACACATGGGAATAGCTGTGAGTAGCACAATGTGTTACTGCTTAGCTTTTTGCCTACACAGATCGTGTATTTTGTACATTGCCTCCATAGACAGATGAGTTCACAAACTCTGCTTTATGCCATTTTGTGGCAAAGACCTTTGATGAACAGAGGTTTGAGTTCTTGTGTTCTAATAGTGAAACATACACCCCTCCTCCCACCCAGCCCCACAAGGCTACCAGGAGGAGTGTTATCTAGACAATGCTGGTAAGTGTGCTTTCAAGATGTTTGTCACTGGTGGCTGGTGTTTGTAGCACAGAGGTAAATGTGGTAGTTGTGATAGTTTCAGACATCCGTCCACAGTTTATGACATAAACTCACTGTGAGGTAGACATCCCCCCAAATAAAGTGGTTGTGCTATGTGTGTGGAGGAGTGCTTGCTGTTATTCCAACTCCCATCAGGCCCAGTCCTACATACACCTCCCTGCCCAACCATCCAACCTTGAAGTATGATTTCCTAACATTGTGTGGCAATGTACTTGCAAGATGTCTGTGACTGGGTAAAGGTGTCTGCGTTTGGTCTACCTCCCATCAGTGCCTTGTGCTCCAAAGGCTATACACCAAGCTCAGGCATTTTCTTGTAACATTCATACTTAGTGTCAGGTAAGCATGCTTCATTGTGGGCTTGTAAGGCTGTGTGGGTGGAGGAGTGTTTTCAATGCCCAAATCTCCCATCAGGCCCTGTAGTACACACACACATTCCAACATGCGAAAACAGCACCCCTGGAACTATGCTTTCCATGAGAGTGAGTGTATATGTACTGACAAAGAGGGCTGACACTGGTGCCTGGTGTTTGGAGCACAAGGCCCTGTTGGCAGTTGTGGCAAAGTCAGACACCAGTGACCAATGAAATGCATCCTGCTGGTAAATGTGGACACACTGTGGGTAAGCTTAGTTCCTGTTGGGCTGTTTGTGCTGGGTGGGAAGGTGTATGTTGGACAGGGCCTGATGTGAGTTATAGCCTTTCCAAATAATCCTCCTCCCACCCAGCCAAGCTAACTCCTCTGAGACGATGGCTAACTGTTAGTGAGGGGAAATGTACTAGCAAGGAGGCTGATACAATGCATGATGTTAAACTTGAAGACAACTCCTAACAAGGCCTTGTGCACAAAACACCATGCAACAGTGTCAGCAATCTTGCTAGTGCACTTCCATTCACTGTCAGGTAGCCATAGGCCCAGATGAACTGGTTGTTTTGGGTGTGGGAAGGAGTGTTTGCTTTTACTCCAACTCACATCAAGCCCTGTCCTCTACAAACCTTCCCAGCCAGCACATACAGACCACTTGGAACTATGGTTTCCTGAAAGTGAGCGGGAAGTGTACTGGCAAGATGTCTGACACTGGGGCCTGTTGTCAGAGTTGACCACAACTCCCATCATGGCCTTGTGCTCCAAACACCATTACCCAGTGTCATCCATATTGTCAGTACATTTCCACTCAGTGTCAGCTAAGCAGCGTTCCATGTGTGCTGTTTGTGCTAGGTGGGAAGAGTGTGTGTAGGACAGTGCCTGCTGGGAGATGTAGTCGGGGCTAACACTCCTCCTCCCACCCAGCCCAAATAGTCCACCATGAACCATGCTTACCTGCCAGTGAGTAGAACTTTACATTGAAGATGTCTGACACTGGTGCCTGATGTTTCACTTAACTGCAACACCCATCAATGCCTTCTTCTCCAGACACCATGCAGCTGTGTGAGCCATCTTGGCAGCACATTGCCACTCACTGTCAGGAAAGCAGAGTCTCCGGTAAGGTAGTTGGGATGTGTAGGAAGGTGTGTTTAGGACAGAGCCTTATCGGAGATGTAGTCAGGGCAAACACTCCTACCCCCACCCAGTCAAACCGGGTCATCTGTGCCTATGGCTACCTGACAGTGAATGGAAGTGTGCTAGCAAGATGGTTGACACTGTTGCATGGTGTCTTGTGCACAGGGCCTTAGTGGGAGTTGGATTCAATTTCAACATCATGCAGCAGTGTCAGCCACCTTGTCAGTACACTTCCCCTCACTGTGAGGTAAGCATAGGACCTGAGAACTTCTCTGGCCTGGGTGTAAGGATGAGTATTTGCAATGGCTAAAACTGCCATCAGGCCTTGTCCCACACACACCTTCCCACCTAGAACCAGAAGCCTACATGTAACTCTGCTTCCCTGACAGTGAGTGGGAATGTACTTGCAAGATGTCTGACACTGATGACTGGTGCCTATTTGTCCACAACTCACAGCAGGGCCTAGTGGTCCAGAACACCAGTCCCCTGTGTCAGCTATTTTGTCTGTACATTTCCTCTCCCTATCAGGTAAGCATGGTTCCAGGTGGGCTTGTTGGGATGGGTGGGAGGAGGAGTATTTGCACATACTTCAACTCCCATCATGCCCTGTCCTCCACACACCTTCCCAGCCAGCCCAACAGTCAGCCATCTTGCCAGTACTTTTCCATTCACTCTCAGGGACTGCATAGCCCCAGGTGCGCTGTTTGGGCTGGCTGGGAAGGTGTGTGGAGGACAGGACATGATGGGAGTTGAAGTCCATGCAAATACTCCTCCTCCCGCATAGCCCAACCAGCCCACCTGGAGCTGTGCTTTCCTCACAGTGAGTGGAAAAGTACTGGCAAGATGACTGACACTGGGGCCTGGTGTTTGTAGCACATGGCCATGATGGTATTTGGCTTCATGATCAACACCATGTAGCAGTGACAGTCATCTTGCAAGTACACTTCCCTACACTGTCAGGTAGCCATAGGCCCAGATGAGCTTTTTGGGATGGGTGTGAGGAGGAGTGTTAGCTGTGACTACAACTCCCATCAGGCCTGTGCACACACTCATCTTTCCAGCCATCCCAACCATCCTTCCTGTGACTCAGCTTTCCTGGGAGTGAGTGAAACTGTGCTGGCAAGATGGCTGACACTGGTGATTGGTGTATGGAGCAGAAAGCCTTGTTGTGAGTTTGTTGTTAAATGTTCTACTTCATTGCAGGTATATTGTTTGTCATTATGGCATACACAACATGTGCTAATTTACCCAAGAATTTTGTACCTTTGATAACAGTCATTTGTATCACTGTATCCTTGACAGTGATGTCTGTAGATGTGTAATTGGTAACATTAGTGGCATGTTGAGTTGGTACTCACCAGACTCTGTTGCTCCTGGTATTCCATAGACGCCCTCCGGCGGAAGGATGTCGCGCACCTTCTCCTCCCACGAAGTGAAGTTCACGGGTGGTGCAGGAGGGCCACCGGCAGTCTGCTGACTTTGGGCGTGTTCTCTTCCTAACAGTTTCTTGACCCTCCTTCGCACATCATAGTACCTGTTTCTGATATCATCCATTGCGCGCAGGCAAGGTGCTTGAATGTTAACCTTGAAGACAAACCTGTCCCACATCCTATTTCTCTGGGACATGGGGGTCTGTTGGACTAGGTTCCCAAATAACTGTGGCTCTACTCTGAGTATTTCATCTACAAGCACTTCCAACTCCTTCTCTGTGAACCTTTTCAAGTAGCCTTTTGTGACACAAACCGACACAGTTCAAAAACCACATCGGATGCATCGCCATCTGTTCGCGGGGTAAGCCGAGTCTAATTCATACCTGAAATGCTATATTTCAGCGTTAGCAAACGAGTCGGTCGCATCAGGCTTGTTTTCGGACAAATCGGTTGGACGGATTGAACTCCGAACGAGTCGGTGGGGGTTTACATGCAATGCATCGTACTCCGTCGTTCAGGCAGCTCACTGTCGAGTGGTTTGGAAAGCATTCCGGAACCGATTCGGTAGGAATGCTTTCCTAACGAGATCGGAATCAGCCCCTTAGTCTCCTTTTTGGAACTCAGAATCCTTCAGTGGGGCAAAGTTATGACTGAATCGGATGCTGAGTTCCATGAGGCTGGACACCATCTTGCCCAGGGTCCGCAAACTTAAATTTGCAGCTGCTGAGATGCTCTAAGTGGGAGAAACCTAACTTTTTGGACCAGCAAGGTTGTGCCTTGGTCAGATAGGATGGGGTGGTTTCTCCTGGTCCTCCAGAGGACTGGTAGAACTAAGATTTTCTAAGTTCATGGTTTTCAGGAGTGGAGGGAGAAGTCCAGTTAGACACAGTCAAGGGAACCAGGAACTCAGAAAAAGCACATGCAGGTCAAGACTGATGCCAGCAGAGGCCACCAGCAGGGTCCAGGTCTGGCCCAGTTGACACTAATCAGCTGAAACAATGCATTAAAAAGCCTCTTGCAGCTTATGTTAGCCTTGTAGCCACAGAGGAGGCCAGCCAACTGGCCCTTGGAGCCTACTGCTTTGTCCTGAAAAAAAGGGGGAACAGGTCCAGTCCTTCAGGGCTCATCTCAGGTCACAGACATCAGGTACAATCATCTCAAGTTCTTCCACAGGTCCTGAAAGGATTCTGAAGCAGGTGCCAGGGAATGCCACATTTATGCCTGACATTACTTGTGGGTGGGGATGACCCCTGGCTCCTCCCTAACCATTGGGGTAAAACTATCCTTACCCACAATTTCAGCAGTTCCTGTTTGCACTACTTCAAACAGGAACATAGTGTCACTCTACTCTACTAAAATCTAAAATGAGGAAACCGGTCTCCCTTTGTTCAGAGCCTCTCTGCTCCATTAGAAGTGTAGCCAAGGTAATGAGCAGTGTCTTTCTTCTTGTCACTTCGAACCACTTCCGGGGGAAGCTCTTCTCCCACTTGGTATGGTGCCTACCTGACTTTAAGAACAAAAGATGGGGCCTTTCCATGTGTCACCTGACATTTATTTGTGACAAGGAAGCCCCCTTCCTACTAAATTACATTCCTATCTACATCCCGACTGGGGTTCCTGGCCCGGGAAGATAGAGCACCTCCCCACACCCAAGCCATTGTCTGTGCTCTGGGAGCAGGTTGCAGACCTCATTAGGGATAAGCACTCAGTGGACCACTGCTATAGAGCTAATGCAATTTATCCTAGAGAAGCTTCGGACAGAAAATGGTAACTTTCTAAAAGTTACCTTTCCCTAAACTGTAGTAAACATCTGACTTAACCAGTGAGTTGGGATTTTAATACATTTTTAAAATAGTTTATTTTTATTTTTAACAACTTATAAAGCATGCAAATACCCGTAGGTGTCTCGGCGCTATGTACTGGAAGGATAAGCAGAAAGCTGGTGGAAGCCTATTGCTTGAAGAGCCAAGTTTTTATTTGTTTTCTAAATGATAGCAGTGTGGGACTGGCCTTAATCTGCAAGGGGAGAGAGTTCCACAGTTTAGATGTGGCCACTATGAAGCTTCTGTCACCCCAGTTGGCTTTCTTGGTTCTGGGGACGATCAGAAGGTTGGCATCTGCTGAGCGAAGAGATCTGCTGGGTGTGTAAGCCAAGAAAGCTTTCTTCAAGCATTCTGGTCCTGTATTTTGAATTGCCTTATAGGCAATACAGAGAGCCTTAAATTTTGTTCTGCTTCTTATGGGCAGCCAATGGAGCTGTCGCACCACATTGGAGATGACTTACACTTCGGGGTACCTGACAGTATCATAGCGGCTGCGTTCTGTACCAACTGCAGCCTACCCAGAACCCTTTCTTGGGCATTAATTAAAAGGATATTGCAGTAGTCAACCTTAGACATGACCAGAGCACAGATTAATGTTCTACCGGTGCTGACTGGGACAAAAGGTAACAATTTCTTTATCATCCTTAAAACACAAAAGGATGAGGCAGCCACTGCGTTGGCATGATGTATGAAGGATAATCTATCATCAAAAATGACACCCAAGTTTCTAGCCTTCTTGGCGGGGATAGGAGGTAATCCCAACTCAGCTGGCCACCAGGTCGGAGATCATCCTGGGGCAAGATTTCCAAAGACCATTACTTCTGTCTTGGCTGAGTTCAATTTAAGTGGTCTAAGTGGCCTAATTATATTTCTAGCTGTCTAGCTGGTACCAATCCAGAAATAGGGGAATTAATATTTAGTTCTGCTTCTAGTTGTTTCTCATTGGGTCAGCCAGGCTTGCTACAGTTAAAATAGCTTTTAGGTGCTAGTCACTGTAACAGCATATTAACTTTAAATTGCTACATGTCCTACTTTTAAATACCATACACACTGCCTATTGGGCTGCAAGGCCTACATAGGGTGACCAATTAATATTTAAAATGTTTTCTCCTCTCTAAAAGTTTTTTTTGACAAGCTGAACTACAGGTTTTTAAACTGCAGCTGCCAGCCTACAATGTTAGGCGTGGAGTCCTGTTTGCCTGTTCACACTAGTGAATGGCACAGCAGTGCTGTATTCTATAGGTAACATTAAACTTTCCAAGCCATGGGTGTATTTTGGGCACCATATACTATGGACCTATGGAAATGTTAAATATGTCAATATGTCAGGTGTTAGCCAATTGTTTAGGGGTAAAAACAAATGTATTGGGGCCTAGTTAGCAGTGTCTCACTACATAGAATAAAAAGACTATCAGCATCAGTCCAAACAAATGGGGGTGACCACGCAAAAGAGGCACTTGCTTTCACTCATCATATTCAAGTCTGTTTGAAAATAATGCCAATATCTCCATCCTTGTTGTGTAACAGAAGAAGCTTAATTGGAAGGCTGATTGCCATGTATACAGGTTGGGTTGATGTCTACAATATAGACTGAAGTTCCATTTGATACTATCCTAAGGAGCAAGTGTTGTTTAACATATGGTGTAGATAATGTGAGGGAGCAGAATGAGATTGAACTAAAAAAAATACCTGTATACATATTTTATTCAACTGATTAAACTGACAGCTCTCTGTATCCTTTAAATAAAAGTATAAATTAGTAGCAGGAGAGACGTTTTGAAAGTACTACAAAAGAGGTATAGAGGCCTGCAGTGGCAGTGAGAATAGCAGACATATTTTACTAATGCCAAGTAACTCTGACATACATCTAGACACAAAAGGGCCCATTAGGATGGCGGGCGGATCGCCCCTGCCGGGCCGGCGGTAGCCACCGCTGGCCCGGCGGGGCGATCCGCCCGCCATCCATGCCAGGCTACCGCCATCCATATTATGATGCTGGCGGTGATCAGCATGCAGTTTTTGCTGTTGGGGGCCCATTACGGGCCCCCAGAGTGTTGGGGGGGTGCACATGGGGGGTATAGGTACCCCCCCTCATTGCAATGCACTACGTGGCAGGCACCACGTGGTGCCTGCCATGTAGTGCATGTCAATGCTGTGCACAGTCCTTTTACATTGCAAGTGGGTCTGCAGCCAGCAGATCCAACCGCAATGTAAAAGGCCCAGGATGCGCCCGCCAGTGTGGCGGGCGCATCCTAATGCACATGGCGGGACCACCGCAACTTTGGCGGTCGGGCCCTGGCTCCCTTGCGATGGCGGGCGAATGGACCCCTAAGTTTGGATGTGTCATGTTTCATGTCTCTGAAACACAATTCCGAAAAAATGCTTATTGTCAGGCTATGAATGACTGCAACCAAAACAATGTTCTCTCAAACCTTTGCCTCCTGATTCTAAAGCCTTTAACCTCCCCTGCTACCAAGCACATCATCCTATTGTCCCTGTCCTTCCGTACAATTGTTAGTGATGTCAATCTAAAAACTAGAATTTGACATCACCCCTTATTTAAATGATTTGTTATTTAAATGAAATGTTTAACATTTAAATTCTTTTTATATTAGTAAATTAGAAAATTGAATAAAAGCTGTTCAATGAATTGCTGTGCTTTGTGAATTTGTCTCTGGAATTTACAACTATCCAGTTCTTCCTTCAAGGGTGTGTCCCAACTCGGCCAGATTTATTAACATTTTCTAGTGAAATTTAAGCGTTTTTTGAAGAAACATTTTCACTTACATGAACACAACAATAGGGAGGTGAAATGGTTTCAGCAACTTTGAGTTTTTTCAAATGTAATATGTTTCTAATACTATTTTAGGCCTGATTCACAAAGTTAACTTACAATGTTGAATATGTTACACTTTTGAATACGTTTACTACTTTTTAGCTATTCACAAAATCAGAGTGTAAAATTACTCCAGGAGTGTGCCTCACATATCTTCTCCAAATTGAGGGGCATAAAGGCAATACACTTTTGAGTAATTTATACTTTAGAGTAAGTTGACTACTTTTTGCTATTCAAAAACACTAAGGGACAGATTACGATGTCGGGCGAAGTTGCCTCCACCCGACATCGTCTCAGTCATGGGACCGACCGACACCCGGTCGGCGGTCCCGATCGGTCCATTAGGATGCAACGGAACACTGTTGTGAAATGGGAGGTGCAGTTCATCCCATAAAATATGCACTAGACTGAATATAAAAGCAAGAGTACATAGGCATATTATGATCAGTGAAATATTCATACATTTTAGTGAGCTGTTCCTAACATCTTAACACCCTTATGCCATTTCTAAGCATTATACTAATTAATTTACTTTTAAAGTTTTATAGCACAAACAAGACCCAAAGGGTATCAGAGCACTTTAAAAATAAGTTGCATAATGCTCTCAAGCAGGTTACATTTTACATTTTCACTGAGTAAGAGACAGTGTATATTGACAGTTTACATAAGAGATGGTTTTGTTAAATGCTTAGTAAGGCTACCAGCTCTCAAATAAAAAAAAAGGTTTTTCATTTTCAGTGAATGTGTTATTATTGTACAAGAATAACTCTTTTCACAACGTGTGGGCACTGGGATTGTTCACCTTGATGCTTCCAATATGTCTTCTGTGAAAAATTGTTTTGTTGGTTGACTAGGGTGTGAGCCCTGGTCAAGCAACAGCCCCAATCCCTTGCAGGGTGAAACACAAAAAGTCACTAAATTAACCTATCCTTAACCCTGGGTAGAATGGCTCAAAAAGCAGGCAGGCTTAGCTCGGAGGAAATGTGTTCAGTATTTATGGAGCACATACACGGTAATAAAGTGAAAACATAACACAAGAAAAATCCCAATTTTTTTTAGAAAAGTAGAGTAAATTTTAATAAATTATTTGACACAAAAAATGACAAAAATTCAACCAATAGAACTGGACTTATGATTTTTATTCACATTTTCAGTGAAAACTTGAGCCTAAAATATCAAAGCACAAGCCGTGGACATCTAGTCCCAATAGATTGGGTCAAAGTCGAAAGTTAAGGCCGACCTTGAAATAGATTGATTTGAATACAAAAAAGTAGATTGGGCCCAGTCAGCACTTACCTTCAGACTTAGAAAAACTCTTAAAGGAAAAGTTCTAAGAACGTAAAGTTCAGCAGTGCAAAGTTGCAGGAGGTGTATGAGGAGGGAGCGTTGTTGTCAGATGACCTTGGGTGAAAGCCGCGGGGAAGATTTCTATGTTCGGACTTAGTTGCCAAAATGAAAATGAGAAAAACTTCAGCGGGATGAGGCAGAGGTCTGTAGCTGAAGACAGTTCCACGAAGTCGTATGCCCCTTTGGTGAAGGACCGCTGAAATGGATTTGCTGCTGTGGAGAAGAACGTAGTGGTAGAAGCCACATACATCAATCCAGCCGTCGATGCACCTCAAGCTGATAGTTGAGCAGCTTGGTCCTGGTCTCCTCATGGTTCTCAGAACAGTTTTGAGGCAAAATTTGTCTAAGTCTTCAGTTTATATTTTTTCCCCTTCTGGGCACCTTTACCACCACAACTAAGGGTCAAGATGTAGGAAGCCTTTTATGTCCCTGTGGCTCTGAAGAGGAGGCCAGCAAACTAGCCCTTGGAGTCACTTCTGGTAGACCCAGGTGTAGGTGAAGATGCAAGGCTCAACAGCAGGGCTGGCCTCTCAAAGTTCAAGGAAGGCTCTAGGCAGAAAATGAGTCTTTCAAGGTACAGCAGAATGCATGCAGAGTGCACAGCAGGAGGTCCTCTGAGAGTCCTTCCACAGGTCCAGTGGTGAACTGAAAAGTGGGTAGGAAGGTCCTAGTGCTATACCCTGGGGCCCTTTTTTTGGAATGCAGGAGAAGCTTCTGGAAAGGTTCTTTGAAGTGCATAGAATTTCCTGACTCCCCTACCCTGGCTCCAAGCTGGCTGCAGTGACAATACAAGGTTGTTATGCCCTTTGTGTGGAGGCAGAGCATAGACTATTCAGGTATAAGTGGGTCTGTGCTTAACTCCACACCACATCCCATCAGCAAATGGCCCAGTGAGGCACATCTAATCCCTCTGTTGTGTGAATGTCTGGGAGGAATTCACAAAGTCTAACTGTCAGCTACAACCAGTCATGTGACCACTGGCTAAAGGCACAAAGGGATAAGGGCAGGAAAATGTCAGCTTTCTAAAAAGTGGCATTTTCAAAATTGTAATAAACAAATATGACTTTACCGTTAAAGAGGGTTTATCATCACAATTTCACTGGTACCAAACATGATGTATCTACCTGCTCCCAATTAGAAATTACAGTTTATTAAATGCAATAAGGCATCCCCAGTGTTATCCTAAGGGAGGAGTAGGCCTCACAGTAGTGATAAACGAATTTAGGAGTGTTCTAGTGCCAGGACATGTAAAACGTAAAAGTACATGTCCAATCATTTAAATACACAGCACCCTGCTTTATGGGCCACATAGGGCCTACTTAGGGGCAACCTATATATATTGAAAGGGGAGCTGAAGGCTTGGCAAGGGGATTTAAATGACAAGTCAACATGGCAGTGTGTAACAATGCATTCAGGCTGCTATGGTAGGCCTGGGACATGTTTTAGGAGTGCTGCCTAAGTGGGTGTCACAATAAGTACTACAGGCCCACTACCAGCATTTAATTTACAGGCCCTGACATATAAATACATTAAATAAGCCAATTAGGTATATGCCAATCAAATCATGTTTAGTGGAGAAACCACAAGCACTTTAGCACTGGTTAGCAGTGGTAAGGTGCAAAGATTCCTCAGGCCAACAAGAGCGAATTCAGCAAAAAATATAGGGTAAAAGCCAAAAAGTTTGAGCGTGACCCTGCAGAGAGGTGTAGAGGCCCAAAAGTCCCCAATGGGCTCCAAAGATGAAATGAGGTGACTCTCCCTGAAATCCAGAGAGGCAATACAATCATTCTTTCTCAGTGACTCAGACGGGCCTGTGGTAAGGTACAGAGATCAGCTGAACGTGCCAATTCCATGGTAATGTTTATGTGCCAAGTTACTTCCAAGAGGGTATTTTCTGCTGAGCTCACCCAAATTTGTGTTCCGTGGACCTGTGCTGGTCAAAGGTATGAATCCTCCACCATCAAAAAGCAGTTGCATTTCGGACTGGAATGCGAGGCCAGAGGCAAGCTCACAGATGAAGTCTTGCAGCAACTCCAGTGTGGGCCTGATTGCTTGGTTGACGATCAACGAGTGGAACTGTCATCTTGGAAGCTTTCAGTTGGGTAGGTTCCATAGAATGTTCATGTTTAAACCCACATTAAAGGTTTAGTCAGTTGTGACACTATGCCTGTAAGCATACTGTTAGCTTGTAACTGTCAATAATTTGCTACTTTGAGGTTTCATGTCTCTTTCATGAAATCACTACAGGGACCACATTACCTTATTATCCTACTAGGGGCTTGGATGCTCCCAGTTCCAGGAGCCAGCAGTTGACACCATTGTGATGTACAAGTTGACAACAGAATGGTTGCAGAAGTTTTTTTGTATATTTTCTATACAATAAATTACTTTGTTCAGCATGGTTCTTTTCGGTTTACTTTCAGTCATCATGTAAAGTTGCTTATTTATGGTGTGAATTAGTGATATATCTTTTGATGTACTTTCATCACCCTCCATGTAACATACAGAACCTGTTTGATTTCTAGTTTTCTTTTCAAAATCATTGGTCTTTTTTTATTTTTATTAAGTATGTCTTTTGCATTACATATACTTGGGAAATGATTTTGCTTGTAATATTCGACTTTTTGACCAATCACTGGACAAATGTCATTGTGCGGAATAGTTTGACCACATCAATAACAATGTGTTACCACTCCTGGTTTTAATTTTCTATTTTTCTTCTTGTAAATTTGTGCAATTTGCTTCCATGTCAGCAGCCTTTGCCTATGCCATAGCTTCTGTACACACCTTTAACAGTATGATTATTATAATCATAGGTCTCTTGTAACAGTTTTGTATGAAGCATAATGGAGTAATGTGGGATGACGGAGCGTGGGATGATGTGTTGGCATCTTCATTTGTGAAGTTGTGCATTTACAGTGGGTCTTCGGTTTTAGGAATGGAGTTGTGAAGTTATCAATAGTTTCCTCTTGAACCTAGAAAGCTGTATTGAAAATGTAAATATCAGAGTTTCTCTGAAAATTAAAATATTCAATCAAACATGTTTGAATCTGTATTGATGAAAAAAATCCTTAAGTATTATCACCTATTAGATTTATTAATAAATCTCAAGCTTCTTCATCTGTGTGTTTTTTCATGTTACATTGAGGTAGCGCTTCTCCATTTTTCCCACCTTATGTCAAAAAATGTGACTCCAAAATGCCAAATGGTAATGGTCTGCAATGCCAGTTTCATCACTTGTAGCAACCGTTTTTTTTTGCTGAAATTTATCTGTGCTGTCACTATGTTTCCATTAATGTAGAGACGTCCTCTGAGGTTGAGACAGTGTTCTCTTCTGTAGTCATTTTGTTAATTTTATTGATTAAAATGATGCTGATTCGATGAAAGTCCGTCGTCCTGAGAGGGCCTAACTTGTCTAAGGCAGAGGTAACGTAAGCATTTCACAGCTCATCATTTGCCCGAGCTTTCTGGTGTAATATATGTGGAAAATAATTCTGTTAATCGCAGACATTCAGTTTCAATGCAGCTGTAGAAGAGGTAGAAGAAGTCTTATAGCTGAGCCACAACACAGAGAGGAAACCGAATAGCTAGCTGATCAGACAGGCAACTGGTGTGTATATTAGGTCTGAGATAAACTTGTCAGATGCAAAGTTTAAATGAATCAAACGATCTGCATTATGCGTGAGCATGGCCGCCAATGTCAGTCATGGAAATCATTAGTTAAGTCATGGCTCATAAGTGTACCCACATATTGAGATCCACCAAAGCAAAAAAAATAGATCCATTAAGGGCAAAATGTGGAATAAGACTGAAAATTCAATTCCTCTTTTTTTGGATTAACGCCGCTGTTAGAAATGGGATTTCTGGTTGGCTAGGGCATGCGCCTAAGCCAGGCAGAAACCACCACTCTAGTCAGGGCAAGGGAGTTACACGCTGAAGATAACCCTTGCTCACCCCCTTGGTAGCTTGGCACGAGCAGTCAGGCTTATCCCAGAGGCAATGTGTAAAGCGTTGCAGCAACACACTAGGCACATCACAAAAGAAACTTCACACAAGGTTATATAAAAAATAGCCTTTGTATTACTCATAAAACACATTAGAACGCAATCACATATATACACTGTGCCACCTGGCACTAGGTATGACTTTACAGGGGATTATATACATTACATGGCCATTCGGGCCACTGTCATCAACATCATAACTCACAGTTAGACAAAACAACCAGTCACTACTGGGAATAGTGCACTTAGCATAACCACATTATGCATTAGCATCCTGTCATCACCTAGGACAGCATATTATGCAAAATATAATAATCACATTAGGCCCCTCTTAGGCCTGTACCTAATCAGCAGTGCACGGTAATCACTTATTAGGAACACATTACCACCACAGCATACACATTACATTTGGCCCCACCTAAACATATGGGCGACCATCAGGCCAGCTGGCCTTAACCTCGGGGCCCATCTTGGGCTTCCCCGCAATGCCCTCTGTCCCAAATGTCAGGGCTCTACTATCATGAGGCCTTCAAACTGGCCACCGGGCAGCCTATGCAGCAGGGTACTGGCCCCAACAGCCCTACCTGTGCTAAAAATGGGGGCGAGGGTAGAACTCACCCATGTCTCTCTGTAGACAACAAGTGCCCCCGACATTGCAGCTGCCCGCAATCTGGCGGCGCAGATGTGAAAACTGGCACCAACAGTGTGCCTTGCAAGCCCCACTCACCGGGGCTTCTCTCCTTCTGTTGCAGCTACCCACAATCTGGCGGCGTAGCTGGACGTGCAGACAGGCACCAACAGTGTGACTTTCAAGCCCCACTCACCACAGCTTCTCCTCTCTGCAGGAAATAGGCGGGACGCGTCAGCAGGGAGCCCGCGAGGCTCCGGTCCTTCCTCTTGATATGGCGAGCCTGCGATGCTCCGCCTTCGTGGGGGCAGACACGCGGGGCTCTGTTCTGCTTCTATCAACTTCGGCAGACACGCGGGGCTCTCCTCCTCCATATGGGGAGCCCCACCCACAGCTAGGCAACCGCCGCCTGGCTTCCTGCAGCGCCACTTCCTCCGGCCGGTCCAACCCAAAGTCAGGCTCTCCTCGCCTGACTTCTGGTCTCTGCAGCATCTCTCCAGGCTCCCTCATTTTTACGGCAACTCGCTGGGGGGGCCGCACTCGGAGACGGAGGCAACTTCTTTCCTGGCGCAGGCTTCCTCCTGACAATCGGGAATTGTTCCCCAGGGATTCCTTGAGCAAAACGGGATGCAGGACACAGCGCTCTCGAGCGCACAACAGCCAAGCACCCCACACGCTGCTAGGGCACCGGGAGCCCACACCAGGGGCTCAAGTACACTGTGCCAGGAATCCTGCAGCGCTCCTAGCCAAGGCCCAGGGCAATAAAGGTGGATCACTCAGCCCCAAAATCACAGGGGGCAGAGCTAGGCCCAGGCAGGCCAGCTCACAGGGCCCTCCGGCAGAGGGGCAGTCCTTTGTGGCAGTTCCTCCTGGCGCCCAGCAGTCTTTGAGCAACAAGCAGCTCCCAAAGTTCCTCAAACATGGGGTCACAGCCCCAATATTTATACTGCCAAATGTCTTTGTTCTCCCCCTGTCACAGGGCTCTGTGCCAGTTCCAAACCAGTTGTGGGGGGGACTTACACATTTCCTTACATGTGCACAACACTCCCTTTGTCAGTGTAGGTCCTGGCCCCAGACACACCACAGGGGGGCGGAGCCAGCATTGTGTATGGCAAGGCACAGTCCTACTCAGGTCCAGGTGCTTCTCCTCCTACTACTCCAAATGCAGATTGGCCTATTCAGCCTAGCGCTGACTCACCCAGCCCCTCTGGAGCCACTGCACCTCCCCAGCCCCTGTCACTCCAGAGCCAGACATGCAATACACATCAGGCAGGCACAAAGACACATAGCACACAGAAATGCCCACTTCTAAAAGTGGAATTTCTAAAATAGTGATAATAAATCTGCGAACACCCTTACGCAGCATTTATTACCACTATTCCAAACATACAAAACTTGACCACGATACTCCTCTCATGTTAGGAATTAACACTGAAACACATACCAGGGAATCCTCAATGCATTCCTATGAGAGGGCAGCCTCACAGTAGTGAGAAACCAAAATGGCTGTTTGTCAGTCACTACCAGGACATGCCACACAGTTAAGGCACATATCCTACCTTTTACCTACAGTGCACCCGGCCCATAGGCCTAGCAAGGGCAAACCTTAGGGGTGACTGATACGTAGTAAAAGGGGAGTCACAGACATGGCAACCACTTTATGTGCCACGTCACAGCGGCAGTAAACTGCCTGCACAGGCCCTGCAATGGCAGAGTCCTGAGACAGGTTTGAAAGGCTACTTTGGTGGGTGGCACAAGCAGCACTGCAAGCCCACCAGTTGCATTTAATTTACTGGCCCGGGTATATGAGATACCACTTTATAAGGGACTGATAGGTAAATTAAATACGCTAAACAGGTGTAGACCAATCTTACCACGTTTACCATAGAGAACACATGCACTTTAACACTGAACAGCAGTGATAAAGTGCCCAGAGTCCTAAAACCACCAACACCAGGTCAGAAGAAATACCAGGAGGAAGGCAAAAAGTTCAGGGATGACCCTGCAAAAAAAGGCCAAGTCCAACAGCCGCTTTGTAAATATGGTACCATTTCACGCAGGTATCTGCATGAAAGGGGCGAGCAATGGGTGTTGCTGTGGGCGTTCCACTATGGTGCAAGGGTGCCTGCATTGGTACTAGGCTAATTTTGGTGCCAGCCTAGGAAAAACACAGGGGTGCACCACATTGTTGTAAATACGGCGCATCCCTGCGTTTTGGAAATGTCGGAGCATGGCGCTGCCAAATTTGGCACAGCTCCATGCTCCAACATTTCCTTGTACATATTCCTCCAGGTGTTCTGGCTGAGGCTAGTCTGGGTGAGCCAGAGATGGGATTGCCTCTGGTGTTCCAAAAAACTAATGACAGTAGCATCACAATGTAACACAATAAAAACAAAGCAAGACAAAAATGCTGCACAATTAGAATGAAACAAGCAAAAAAAACTACACAACTTAATATAATAGTATGAATTTTTTTGGTACATCATGCTAGGTGCAGGTTTCTTATATTGGTATGGTATTTTGTGTTATTATTGTGTTGTTACTTTGTTCTTAATTAAATTATTATGCATTTGTTTCATAATGTTTTGTTTATTTCACATATTTTTTCATGAGAAAAATTATTTTTTTGCAAACCTCTATTTATTATACAAGAAACATGACAATAGCAAATATCCAAAAGAGGCATGGAAAGTGCAACATGTGTGCCTGTTTGTAATATTTTTTCCCAAAACCAATACCTTTACACATCAAACATTCAATTACCTCTAAAAGTTTTTGTGTCAAAATACATGACAGCTTGTAAAATTACTCACATAAATGTTGGGTGGTTAAAGAAGTGATGTTTGGCGACATGTGCATTACATCATTGGGTACATGTGATGTCATCCCCACCATTTCACACACTCGGTATTGCATAATGTTGTAAGCTTCCCAGGAATGTAGGAGATGGTCATACACTTTAATAATAAGCTGCCAGGAGGTGAATATCACCATTCAGAGGGCAGCAAGTTAGTTGGTTAGGTGCAATGATGAGTACCACCTCTTGACGAAGTACGTATTGGTGTAAATTTTATTGGCATGTTATAATACACAGCATTAAAGCACTCCTCTTTCTCTTCATTATTATCTGATGACTGAAGAGTAGCCTTCCCTCCTTGGTGCCAACACCTGGTGTCCTATTACAGAGAGTGCCCCAGGAAAACAACAGGTATGTGCACCCACTTTGTGCGCCCAAGGCACTTTGGTATTACAGAAGGGGCCACACACACTTGTGCTTCATCTGTGATATAGACAGCGGAAGTGCACATGTAGAGGCAGCGCTACCATTAGAGGGTGTTCCCTCAGTTGCATTGGGGCGTGGCCCCATGCAAATGAGGAAATCACTTTGACTCTGCACCCCTGCCGTGTCATCCACATGGGTGCAGAGACAAACATGCCTTTAGGAGGCGAACTGAAAGTGTGCCACAAAAACTGGTGCACTTTTAGTGCGCCTACTAAAGGCAGCCCTCTGGAGCAGAAAAAGGTCTCTTGTACCCCCCAGACATCCCCTTGCAAGTGGGTGTAGTCACTCACTGCATCCGCCAGCAAGAGGATCTCTCTCCCCTCTTGAAAGTGCAGGTGGGTTGCGGCCTGCCCAGTGAAACAGGGAACAGCTTTAAAGCAGCTGCGCCATATTTCACTTGAAGGCGCTGCCCCAAGGGCAGTGTATTCACTGTAATTGGGTGCACTTTCCCTGTTTTCCCCTGGGGCACCTGTTTTACGGTGTGCCCTGTCGCAAACAGGGAAAGTGCACCAGTATGATAATATAGGCCCTTAGATTTTATAGATAAGACAACATTCATTACCTCAAAAGTGTTTTTTTGTTGGATGCTCATTATTTTACAGTGATGCATGTGAGGTGCATCCTGGAGTGGTGTGGGCTATATATTTATCAATATTATCATCTTATCAACGGATATACATTTATTGCATTCTCACCTGCAAGCCGAATGATCATCACTAGTATTATGGTTAGCCATTTTATATTGACTGCTGTATTCTTATGATTCTTGCAGATGATTATCTCTGACCAGTTCATTGTAACCAAGAGTATACACTTTTGACTAACTACTTTGATTACTTTTGCACCATCACACTGTTTTAAACACCCTACAGCTTACACTATATTAGTTTCATTCATAGGTTAGGGACAGTGTTACTAGGAATTCACAAGGCTAGAAGAAGGCATTGGACCAGTTAAGATGTTTTCGATTTTAGACAAAACACATTGACCAGTAGATATTAGGTCTAATTATGATTCCTGAACTCCAATTTTCATATTTTTGTAAGGACCTCAGAGGCAATGTTAGTAAAGTGAAGTTGGTTGACCACCAGGCAATATTACATGCTATTCTCTCTAATCGTAGGATCCCTCTTCTAGGATTTTGCTGAAAAGACCTCCTCGAAGAGCTCCTACCATCAGGACCCTATCCAGACAAGTATTCATTTTGTTCTGTTCAGTTCAGTTCAAGTATTCACTTTGTATAGATGAAGGGCAGGACAAATGATGAAACATGCTTTTATTGATCGTGAGGATTTTGCTTCCTATAAAAATGGAATTCCTTTTAATGCTAGTTGGGGGATTGCTTAAAACTTGATTATTGATGCAGGGTGGCCGGTTGGAGGTCTGTTAAATCTTATGTATTCAGAAACACTATGACCACAGGATGAAGTAATTCAATATTATTCTTCTAATAATATTACAAATATATGCAATTGAAGGCACAAAGAGATAATGTAACTTTTAACGGAAATTTTGTTGACGGATTGGAAAATAATTTATGGCTACATGTTTAAATAATTTTTACAGTCACAAATACAATGAATTGGACTTTATGACTGCAAAAATGTTTTTTAAATGTACAAATCCCATTTTAGGATTCAGTAAACCCCATTTTGTCCCACTATTTATTCCATATTAGGAAGAGGCGTATTGTAGGTATCCCTTCTAACTACTGAATCGTATGACACATAATTGTTTTCAAATGAAATCAGGTCACAAACCATTGAAAAGTTACTGACTCGAAATTTGGGCGGGTAAACCTTTCCCAAAAGGGACCAGATCTCCTCAGGAGCCTTGCCTTTTTGTGAATGTTAAAAAAGTTTGTTGGAGAATAGGCATTTGTTCAGGCCACTGCGAACTATTAAACAAACTTAACAATTGGTTAGCTTTTTTATTTAACTCCATTTAATTTTATTTAAGGAAAAGGGGCTGCAAATAAAATGTTTACTTTATTCGAAGACAATCACAGCCATGATGATCTTTAGGCCTGCGTGAAATGTAAATTATGCCAGTGTAATTTGTCTAATTTCTGGAATTCTCAGGAATGCTATATACATTTCCCAAAATAACACCATTGGGCCACTTCAAGTAAGTAAGCAATATTCAAGGTAAAATCTGCAAACTCCAGATTGTGAGTAATTTGAGTTAGCATTATTGCATAAAAAATTAACACAAGAATGTGTTTTGCACTAATATATGGACAATATCATAAATGAGCATTTTTTCTAATTAAGTGTGATTTTACATAACTTGGCAGATATTTCAAATAATTACATGAAAGTAAATTACACTAATTTTGCACATGCCTAATGGCCCACTGATCCTAGGAGGTCACCATCCCTGTGATGGCCACCAATTGGAGAGTCACAATTTGAGAACAAGCATTTTTTGCAACCAGTAATTCGCTCATTTGGCCCTTAGTGTGGGGGTGAAAGACAACCGTTTACCATGGGCATCATTAAATGTTGTGAGGAAATGGAGTTTTGACACATTTTAGAGCTGTGTTATATTGAGCACAAAAATGTGTTTGTATTAGATGGAAGTGGCACCATAAAGGTGGCACAGGGTAAGGAGAAGTGCAGTAACTCAAGGTCTGAACCTTGATGTACCACATTGCATGTTGCACAAACAATATTGTAACCAGGCAGACGACTGGAGCAGTTCGAATTGACAGATTCATTCCAAAGAGTAATACTATTCCCGTGGCACGATTGGTCCGCGGCCGGTTTAATTAAATTGAAGAATCTGCTCCATCACTACTACACTAAGTGGGGGTCATGTACTTCTGCCATCTACCACGATTGAGCAACCTATGATTAAGACCGTTTGTCAGTCCACCAGTTCGTCTCTCATACGGGGTACCCGACCGGGTCCCCGTGTGAGTATTCCCTTTTCCTCTCTCACTTTACCGGTGTCTCACTTATTTCACTGTCTCACGAGGCTGAACAATCGCCATCAGATTGTCCCCATATCCCTTGGTCCTGAAGAGACCCTGCACTGTAAAAGGGTCGAAACGCCGTCGACTGTATTTGAAAGCGAACCAGTTTAACAGTTCTGACTATTGTACACAGAAGTTGGAATCATTACTAAGTTAATCTTTGGTCGCCTTTTTAAAAAAATTATGGAAACCAAGCTGTACACATTTCATGTTTTTCACTGTTTGTTTTATGGTTCCATTTCACTTGGGGACACAAAAGCACTATTGTTTCTTTCTTGGTCTGTGTATATATCAATTTGAATTTTACAAATCTGATAAAAAGAATTAATGTGAACATAAAGTCTGCAAGGCCCTCTTTCTTTCTGACATCACCTTAACCCGTTTTTGTGATTGCGATTGTGCATTTGATTATTATTATAGATTAGCCTAACTTTCCGCTGGAACCGCTGTTTCTGTTACACATGACATACCCTGGTTCCTAGTGAGTAGGGTGCCCCTTGTTCTTGTTTTCATCGCACAAACAATACCTGCAGTAAAGCATATAGAACAGTTGAGCTAATACATACATTACCACTACTTCCCATTGTCATCGACCAGTAATTACTCATGAGGTATATTCCACTGACAGAAAACAAAACAGGAAATGCTTGATGGCTCCACCCTCCTGTGAGAAGTTGGCCTGGCATATGCTGTCCACTAATTATAGTGGGCACCTTGCACCAGTCCAAACAACCCCTTATTGGAGATAGGTTAAAGACAACCTTATTGAAAGCTATCCTAGTGGTAGCTATGGAGAGCAGCCTTCAGGCTAAGTCTTGAAGGAATGTAAAGCAGCTTGTTTTACCAGTCTATAATCTCTTGAGCGACCAAATAAAAGAGCACCACACCAGGTATATATTCAAAATATATGTATTTATTGCTAAACACACCCCTCTAGTCTCTTTATGAGGCTAGAGTTCGAAATACATAAGTTAGAAGTTATTTAAACACAGTAATAGCACAAATACACGTTTGGGCCCTAGGGGCGTACCAAACCATATACCAATAAAGTGGTATAAGAACCACGACTGAACTAGACACTAGGCCTAGAGCCTCTAGAAGTGCTTGGACCACAAGGAACCACCCAAGGTAGTGACACAGGGGACCCACGGGAGACGCGTGCAGTGTAAAAACACAACCGCGATACGCCGTTGACTTCTATGGAGAAAGTCGTGATCGGGAAATTAGAGAAAGGGACACTTAAAAGAGGACTTGGACCAAACCCTTTGAGATCTAGGACTTTGAAGAGTCTCTACCCACGGGAGCACCGGAGTACTCGTGTTACCTCACCCAGGAAGCCGGGTGCATAGGTGCCTTTCGGGGTCGGGTTTCGTCGTCGATTTGAATGGCGATCTGCTGCAAAGTGCTGCTGGCGACCAAGTGAAAAGTGTCCGGGTGGATCCAAGAGTGGATCAGAGTTCTGAAGAACCTGAAAGCAGAGGGGACAGAGTCTGGGTCACTAGCCAGTGACCAGGAAGGCGATGGACAGATACCCACCGATGTCGAGTGCTTCAGGTGCATTGACGGTCGTCTTGACTCTTCAGCCACGAGGTCCAGGAGGTGTTGTCGGTGACCAGGAGCAGGATTCGGGCTGGTACACAATGTCTGTCGAGTGCTGAGGTGTCGGCGACCAGATTGGACCCAACAAGCCTTGGCAACGGCAAGTCTCAATGCAGAGGAAGATCGTCGATGGTGCAGACCAGCAAGGTCTGGGGAACTCACCCAGCAAGGATAAGTGAGGGCAGGCCTGGAGCAACCAGGATCCCAAGTTAGGAAAAGATTGGCCTTCGTTAAGGGCTACTAGCCAACGGGCTAGCGACCGCAAAGGAGCCTCGTGACACTGCACGTGGATCTGGCTTACAGGACACTCGTGGAGTGGGGGCCAGTGATCTTCGGTGCAGGTGGTGCTGGAGGCTAGGGCTACTCGGAGCCCAAAGCACGACTTCTTGGGAGACCCAGAAGAGGATGCACTTGCAAATATGCTCAGTGTCCAGGGGTCACGGTCTCAAGTCACCCACGATAGCCACGGGCCTCAGCTTTGCTGGGGACTCAGGGTAGCCTCGGGGAAATCTGAGAATCCACCTCTGGTGATGCGATGACTTCGGCGTCCGACGGAAGCTTCAGAAATGCGAACCGGACAGATGCTTCTTTGGTGCCTGCCAAGCAGGAGAGTCACTCCTTGACCCCAAGGGAGATTCTTCTGTCCTCTAATCGTGAGTAGAGCGTCAAAGGTCCAGGATTCAGTTTCAGAGTTTCGTCCAGGGATAATCTAAAGTCCTAAGGACTGGGTTCCTATACTTATACTAAGGATAGGGGTTGGACTAATCTGTGGCCCCACCTATGGGTGGGTCAGGGCAGAGGGGTGGCTACACCCCTTTCCCTTTGTCCAGTTCGTGCCAAAGCAGGGGCTGGAAGCCCCTGATCCGGTTTGAACTGGGGTATGCACAGGGACACCAAATGTGCCCCCAGTGCAGGACTTCAAAGCACACAGATGGTGCTCCCGCCCAGCCCCAATACACATTATCCTGTCTGGGGAGGTGGTCACACCTCCCTGCAACAGGAAACCTATTGTCCAGGCCTCCCCTGCCGGAGTTTCGTCCAGCAGCAGGAGGCCAGACTTGTGTCTGTGGCAGCAGCATCCATTTTGTGATGCCAGGGCTTTGGAAAGAAGTTACCGGGCTAGTCAGAGTTAACATGTCTTTCCCTCTAGAAGGGTGGAATGCTACCCCCGCCGCCAGAATTGGCGGGGGTAGTATTCCAAGATGTTTGACACCAAACACGACATGTTTAGGTGCAGCCATTCCAAAGTTAGCATTTAACGCGAGGTTATAATGCGCTTAAGAGTATATGGTCAGGCTGCACTACAAACAGCATCAGAGAAGGGTCTCCGAACGCTGCAGAGGGGCCCTGCTCATGCAGGGGCACCCTCTCACATAGGAACTGTTGGACTTGGCCCTTTTGGCAGGTTCACCCCTAAACTTTTTGCTCGTCTCCTAGCCTTTTCCCTGTGTAGTGTTGGTGGTTTTAGGCCTCTGCGCACTTTAGCCCTGTGTCCCAGTGTAAAGTGCGTGCGCACTCTGAGTGCGTGTGGTGAGATTGGCCTGCCCTCCCATAGGAATGCATGGGGGATATGTGTGTCCATGGTAATTCCTGGTGTGAGAGTAGGGCAGGGGCGAGTTTAGTATGTGCGAACTCGTGAGAATAAATGCTGCGCAGTGGTGTGCGCAGATTTATTGTGACTAGTGGAGAAGTGCCACTTTTAGAAGTTGGCATTTATGTGTGCTCTGTGTCTGCCTGCCGGATGTGAATTGCATGTCTGGCTTTGTGAGTGACAGGGGCTGGGAGGTGTGTGTGGCTCCAGGAGGGGCAGGGTGAGTCAGCGCAGGGCTGAATAGGGAGATCTGCATCTAGATGGGAGGGAGGAGTTGCACCTGGGACCTGAATAGGGCTGTGCCTTCCCTCCACAATGCTGGCTCCACCCCCTGTGGTGCGTCTGATGTCCCTAGCCTGTCCTGTGAAAGGAGAGAGGAGCTGAGCAAAACAAAGTGCTCCAAAGCTCCCCCAAAACCAGTTGCACCTGGTTTTCCCCAGCCCTGTGCTATGTGACAAAGGAAAGGGTGTATAAAAGAGGGGCTGTGACCCCATGAAGTTGTTCTTGTTCTGCTGTTCTTGTGACTGGGGGCTTGTTGCTGTTGCTGGGTTCCAGGAGGAACCGCCACGAGGGACTGCCTCCCTGCTGGAGGGCCCTGTGTGCTGGCCTGCCTGGTCCCAGCCTTTGCCCCCTTTCTCCTGAAGAGCTTTCCCCGGACTTTGATTCTAGCGCCTTGGGAGCGCTTGGCTTTTATTTTTGAAGAGCGCTTTGCTCTCTGCAGCGTAGGAGCAGCGCTTCTAATTTTAGTTGCAGCACGGAGCTGCGATCATTTTAGAAGGGAATCCCCGGCGTGGAGATTCCCCGTATTTGTGCTGTTTCGCGGGTGCCCACCCCGCGTAGTTATACTTTTAAAACCGGATCGGGAGCCCACCCCGCCGATCTGTGCCCCCTGCGTGAGGCCGCCGCCACCGAGAACATAGAGGGCCGCCGCGCTGCCCGCGGCGACCCGGAAGCCAGGCAGGGCGGCCTGGTTGTGGGCAGGGCGCTCCGCAAGAAGCCGGAAGCAGACGGGAGCCTACCCCGCGCTCCGGTGCCCAAAGGAAGAAGCAGGAAGCAGACGGGAGCCTACCCCGCGCTCCTGTGGCCAAAGGAAGTCTGACCAAGGAAGGCAAGGCCCCCGTGTACCGGAGGGAGCCCCGCGTGTGGTCCGACCCCGCGTCTGTCAGGAAGACCGGGGGAGCCTTGCCTGCAGAGCCGGGAAGAGGTGACGTGAGGAGGACCCTCGGCGCCTGTGCCCAAGTAGAGGCGGGGCTCTCATGAGCAGAGAGGCCCCGCGTGTTGTGGAGCCGGCGCGGGAAGAGGAGCGGCACCAGAGAGCCCGGTGAGTGGGGCTGAGGCCGTTTTTCGTTTTGTTGGTGCTCGCGAGGCACCAGGGGGAGTGGTATTTGTTTTCTCCAGCTGCCCCGTCTGTCAGTGGGCAGCTGCAACGTGGGGCAACATTGGTTTCTAAGAGTCCCCCGAGTGGGGCTCCCCGAGGCACATTGTCGGTGCCTGGAGCCGCGTGGATGCTCCCTGGGGCCCTGAGGTGCCCGTGCTGATTTCCTTTTTGGGGGCATTATTGTAGAAGTCCCGGAGTGGGGCTGAGAGGCACGTTAGTGCCAGTTTCCTTGCCACAGCTGCCCCGCCTGACAGTGGGCATATTCTTTGTGGTGGAGTCCCAGTGGGGCTCACAAGGCACAGTGGTGCCCGTGCCATTCCCAGCTGCCCTGCGAGAGCGCAGGCCGCTGCAACCTTGGGGGACAGGTTCCTTTTAAATTGCGAGTCCCAGAGAGGGGCTCAGGGGGCACGCTGGTGCCCGTGTTCATTTTCACAGCTGCCCAGCAAGTAGTGGGCAGCTGCCACGTTTAGCTTGCGCAATTGCGCACTCTGACTTCGCTGCATGTGCAGCCAGCCCTGACTTTTGCGGGACATAGGGCTTTTGAGCCCAGAGAAGAGGCCAGTTGGCCTGGGGTCAGTTGGGAAGGTGCGGTGTGCACTTGATCTGGGCTAGTGAGGCCTATTGCGTAATGGGATTTATGCTGATGAGGTGGGCCTAATATGTTTTATGTCTAATGTGATATAATGCTTAGGTACCAGTGATTACTGGTTGTGGTTTACATTTTACTTACCTGTTCGGATGGTTCTGACCGTGGCCCGATTGGCCCGGTCCTGTATATAGTCCCCTGTAAATACTGCCTAGTGCCAGTTGGCACAGTGTACCTTGTGTGATTATATTCTAATGTGTTTTTATAATACAAAGGCTATTTTTATATAACCTTGTGTGGAGTCTCCTTTTGTGGTGTGCCTAGTGTGTTGCTGCTGAGAGGGTATTGCGCAAGCGCTTTACACATTGCCTCCGGGATAAGCCTGACTGCTCGTGCCAAGCTACCAAGGGGGTGAGCAGGGGTTATCGTCGGCGTGTAACTCCCTTGCCCTGACTAGAGTGGTGGTCTCTGCCTGGCTTTGGCGCAAGCCTTAGCCAACCAGAGATCCCATTTCTAACATTGGTTGTCAGCGGTGAGGATAGGACTTGCGTTTGCGCAGTACCACAGCGACGACTGGTTGCACTACAAACTCTACATTTAGATAATCACTTGTGTGGGGATTATTGTTCTGAGTTTTGTTTTAATTCTTCTCCTAAAAGTGTCATTTGTAAATTGTATACTCTTGCTTCAGCTCAGAAACCTAGGTCTCCTGTGTTGCACGTGTCCCTGAGCGTCCTGCCAAAATGGAGTCTGCTTTTAATTTTTGTGGTCTGTTTAGATACAGCATGTGGGAGTTGGTGGACTTCTGTAAGGAGAGAGACATAGCAGTGAGTGGGTCAGACACCCAGTCAAAACTGAGGGACAACCTGATCCAATGGCAAAAGGATGAATGGGACTGTGAGCGCAATGAGGAGAAGAGGGCCCTGGCCGCACGCCAAGAGGGTGGTGGGTCTGAGGGGAGCCCTGAGGAGTCTGAAGAGGAGGAAGAAAGTGACAGGACAGGGACGCCAGTAGATAGTGAGGACCCCATAGATAGGGAGTCCCTTGCTGGGTCCAGTGTCGGGGGCAGTGCCCCATCCCTTTTCCTGTCCCCAGAGGAGTGGGTGGATAGGAGGGAAGAAAGGGAGAATCAGCTGGCTTTGGAGAAGCTCAGGTTAGAGCATACCAGGGAGATAGCGCAGCTGAGTATGGAGGAGAAAAAGCTAGAGACCGAGAGGGTCTTAGCGCAGGAGAGGATGGCGGAGGCTGAGAGGGCCTTCGCCAGGGAGAAATTAGCTCGGGAGGGTAGATTATCCCCTGAGTGCAGTTGTAGTTTTCTGGATTCCCCAGTGAGGGTGGGGTCCAGTGGTGGCAGCAATATACAGTCCAGTGCAGGAAGTCCCAGTTCCCAAAATATGGTACCTTGTTTCAGAGAAGAGGAGTACAGGTTGAAGTTCAGGGGCAGTAGGAAACTGTCTCACCAGTCTTGGGCGGATTTTTCGGATGAATGTAATGATGCACTGGCTGATTGGGTAACGGTTAACACGGAACAGGATTTTGAAGGACTGTTCGATCTGGTTCTCAGAGAGCACCTGCTCAGTTGTTGTTTGCCGGGGTTGCGCCAACACCTGTTGGAGGGTGGGTTTTCTGAACTATGGGAGTTTACACGAGAGGCAGACCTCTGGGTGGAGGCCCAAGGTTCTGAAGAGGCATTGGGGAGTGATCCCAAAAGTAGTGGCTCAGGTATCTTCCCGTCCTGTATGGGGGAAGAGGTTCAGTGTAGCCCAGCTAGGTCCCAGTGTAGTGGGAGGGGTGTAGGGGCTCACGTCCTGTCTCAGTGGAGTAGGAGTGAGTGTGGGACTGAGTGTCCCCAGGTGCCCGAAACCCCGTCTCAGAGCCTGGATGGTTTCTTCAGGGAACACCAGGTTGGGAGCCTAGGCTGTCCTGTTAGTCCATTTGAGGAGGATCTCCTAGTGTCTGGAGAACCTGGAGCATCTGTAAATAGAGCTCCAGTGGTTCTGGTGTCTGGCAGTGCCGCTCCAGTTGGGAGGGTACAGAAGTCCGGATTGAGGGGTGAGAGGGGATGTGTTCCCCAGTGGAAGAACCAGTGGGTCAGGGGCCAGCCAGAAGGGCTGAGTCTCCTAGAAGTGACCATGGTGACACCACTTCTGTCGTGGGGATCTCTGCGCACTGTCAGATGGACAGGGGTCGGGAGGTCTGCGCCACGCAGACTGTCACGCAACACATGAGTCATGTGTTACCCTCGGGGGCTGCTGAGTGCGCCCCGGAAGTCCTGGTGTGCCAGGCAAATGCTCAGCCGTGGGGTTCAGCCCCAAGGTTGGGAGGCCAGGTTAAGGATCCGCCTGACCTGGAGGAAAGGACATCTGTAACCAGTGTCCTGACCGGTTCATCTTCCAGGGGTACCGCTCCAGTTGGGAGGGTGCAGAACTCTGGAAGGGGGTGCAGAGGAGGGAGTCCTCGCCTCTGACCCCGGTGCAACCTGAAGGGTTAGACCCTAGGTTGGGAGACCAGTTGTGGGAGAGACGTCCTGAACTGGTGGGAGAGTTGTGTTCTGAGGGTGCTTCTCCAAGGAGGAGAGGGCGGAACACTAGAAGGAGAGGTAGGGGGAGGAGAGCCTCACCCGTGACTTCTGGTCCGCCTGAGGGTGCAGACCCTAGGCTGGAGGATCAGTGGCAGTCTAGACCTGCCCTGATGAGGGGAAGAGTGGAGAATGGCTACTATGTGCCAGGGGTTACTACCCCCACTCTGTGAATGGGCAAGGACCAGTGGCATCTGGATGGCCTAGGGCCTGGTCCTGGCCGCGGACAGCTAGGGAGTACCAGTGGGGTAGCCCAGTTGCTCCGGACAGCTTTTTTAGAAGGAACCACATGGGTTCACCGTGGCGTAGAACAGGAGGGTGTCCCTGCAGTTGCGGGCCCGCGTCCGTGTTCTATCGCCCCAAGCAGGGAAGCCCATCACGGTGGTGATTGGTCTGCCCTGCGTTTTGGCTGGAAGGGGTTGTGTTGGACTTGGCCCTTTTGGCAGGTTCACCCCTAAACTTTTTGCTCGTCTCCTAGCCTTTTCCCTGTGTAGTGTTGGTGGTTTTAGGCCTCTGCGCACTTTAGCCCTGTGTCCCAGTGTAAAGTGCGTGCGCACTCTGAGTGCGTGTGGTGAGATTGGCCTGCCCTCCCATAGGAATGCATGGGGGATATGTGTGTCCATGGTAATTCCTGGTGTGAGAGTAGGGCAGGGGCGAGTTTAGTATGTGCGAACTCGTGAGAATAAATGCTGCGCAGTGGTGTGCGCAGATTTATTGTGACTAGTGGAGAAGTGCCACTTTTAGAAGTTGGCATTTATGTGTGCTCTGTGTCTGCCTGCCGGATGTGAATTGCATGTCTGGCTTTGTGAGTGACAGGGGCTGGGAGGTGTGTGTGGCTCCAGGAGGGGCAGGGTGAGTCAGCGCAGGGCTGAATAGGGAGATCTGCATCTAGATGGGAGGGAGGAGTTGCACCTGGGACCTGAATAGGGCTGTGCCTTCCCTCCACAATGCTGGCTCCACCCCCTGTGGTGCGTCTGATGTCCCTAGCCTGTCCTGTGAAAGGAGAGAGGAGCTGAGCAAAACAAAGTGCTCCAAAGCTCCCCCAAAACCAGTTGCACCTGGTTTTCCCCAGCCCTGTGCTATGTGACAAAGGAAAGGGTGTATAAAAGAGGGGGCTGTGACCCCATGAAGTTGTTCTTGTTCTGCTGTTCTTGTGACTGGGGGCTTGTTGCTGTTGCTGGGTTCCAGGAGGAACCGCCACGAGGGACTGCCTCCCTGCTGGAGGGCCCTGTGTGCTGGCCTGCCTGGGCCCAGCCTTTGCCCCCTTTCTCCTGAAGAGCTTTCCCCGGACTTTGATTCTAGCGCCTTGGGAGCGCTTGGCTTTTATTTTTGAAGAGCGCTTTGCTCTCTGCAGCGTAGGAGCAGCGCTTCTAATTTTAGTTGCAGCACGGAGCTGCGATCATTTTAGAAGGGAATCCCCGGCGTGGAGATTCCCCCGTATTTGTGCTGTTTCGCGGGTGCCCACCCCGCGTAGTTATACTTTTAAAACCGGATCGGGAGCCCACCCCGCCGATCTGTGCCCCCTGCGTGAGGCCGCCGCCACCGAGAACATAGAGGGCCGCCGCGCTGCCCGCGGCGACCCGGAAGCCAGGCAGGGCGGCCTGGTTGTGGGCAGGGCGCTCCGCAAGAAGCCGGAAGCAGACGGGAGCCTACCCCGCGCTCCGGTGCCCAAAGGAAGAAGCAGGAAGCAGACGGGAGCCTACCCCGCGCTCCTGTGGCCAAAGGAAGTCTGACCAAGGAAGGCAAGGCCCCCGTGTACCGGAGGAGCCCCGCGTGTGGTCCGACCCCGCGTCTGTCAGGAAGACCGGGGGAGCCTTGCCTGCAGAGCCGGGAAGAGGTGACGTGAGGAGGACCCTCGGCGCCTGTGCCCAAGTAGAGGCGGGGCTCTCATGAGCAGAGAGAGCCCCGCGTGTTGTGGAGCCGGCGCGGGAAGAGGAGCGGCACCAGAGAGCCCGGTGAGTGGGGCTGAGGCCGTTTTTCGTTTTGTTGGTGCTCGCGAGGCACCAGGGGAGTGGTATTTGTTTTCTCCAGCTGCCCCGTCTGTCAGTGGGCAGCTGCAACGTGGGGCAACATTGGTTTCTAAGAGTCCCCGAGTGGGGCTCCCCGAGGCACATTGTCGGTGCCTGGAGCCGCGTGGATGCTCCCTGGGGCCCTGAGGTGCCCGTGCTGATTTCCTTTTTGGGGGCATTATTGTAGAAGTCCCGGAGTGGGGCTGAGAGGCACGTTAGTGCCAGTTTCCTTGCCACAGCTGCCCCGCCTGACAGTGGGCATATTCTTTGTGGTGGAGTCCCAGTGGGGCTCACAAGGCACAGTGGTGCCCGTGCCATTCCCAGCTGCCCTGCGAGAGCGCAGGCCGCTGCAACCTTGGGGGACAGGTTCCTTTTAAATTGCGAGTCCCAGAGAGGGGCTCAGGGGGCACGCTGGTGCCCGTGTTCATTTTCACAGCTGCCCAGCAAGTAGTGGGCAGCTGCCACGTTTAGCTTGCGCAATTGCGCACTCTGACTTCGCTGCATGTGCAGCCAGCCCTGACTTTTGCGGGACATAGGGCTTTTGAGCCCAGAGAAGAGGCCAGTTGGCCTGGGGTCAGTTGGGAAGGTGCGGTGTGCACTTGATCTGGGCTAGTGAGGCCTATTGCGTAATGGGATTTATGCTGATGAGGTGGGCCTAATATGTTTTATGTCTAATGTGATATAATGCTTAGGTACCAGTGATTACTGGTTGTGGTTTACATTTTACTTACCTGTTCGGATGGTTCTGACCGTGGCCCGATTGGCCCGGTCCTGTATATAGTCCCCTGTAAATACTGCCTAGTGCCAGTTGGCACAGTGTACCTTGTGTGATTATATTCTAATGTGTTTTTATAATACAAAGGCTATTTTTATATAACCTTGTGTGGAGTCTCCTTTTGTGGTGTGCCTAGTGTGTTGCTGCTGAGAGGGTATTGCGCAAGCGCTTTACACATTGCCTCCGGGATAAGCCTGACTGCTCGTGCCAAGCTACCAAGGGGGTGAGCAGGGGTTATCGTCGGCGTGTAACTCCCTTGCCCTGACTAGAGTGGTGGTCTCTGCCTGGCTTTGGCGCAAGCCTTAGCCAACCAGAGATCCCATTTCTAACAGGAACCATGCACTCTGCCTTTAGGATTGATAAGGCCTGCCTTAGGAGTGACTTATAGGTTTATATGTGTGTATGTATTTAGTGATATAGGTAACCTATATCACAGTAAGGGGTGCATGCACCACCTTACCCAGGCTGCAGTAGCAGACCTGTGGTGTCAGTTTGGATGGCCTTCCAGGGGTGGCATAATACATGCTGCAGCCCCTGGTAGGCCTCTGAGGTACCTATGCCCTTGGTACATAGTATACCATATACTAGGGACTTATAAGGGCACTCCAGATTCCAATCAGTGATGTGCCTAAGGCACATGGAAACCATTTTAGAGAGGAAGCAGCTAGGCTGGGGTTCTGATTAGCAGGGCCCCAGCCAGACTAATGTCGAAAAACAGTGAAGCATCAGCAAAAAGTGGGGGTACCCATGTGAAGCAGATCCTACTCTCCTACACCTCCCTTCTGCCAGGAGCTATAATACTATAGCCAGCACAAAGAATTTCCTGTTTTGTTTCCTGTCGGTGGACATGACGGGGTATGCTGAGGTAATTGCCTGGCTCTAACCTCCATCGGGTTGTCTCTTGGCTTCCCCTTCTGCTGGGCTTTGAGAGTGCCTTTGAAGCGTCATGGGAGCTGCTGGAGTCAGGATGCGGTTTGAGGCCTTCTGGACTCTGTAAGTTGCTGTGGGGTGCATGTCTTGCTTGGCTTGGTCGGGTCCCAGTCACCTTCTCTTTGTCTCTTTCAGCTGCTTTTCTGCAGCATTGCCATCACAGACCTTCTCAGCATTATTCCAGGGTCCTCTGTTGGGTTGCAATGTTCTTGTGAGATCTGCCAACACTGTGACTGTGGCTTACATGAATCATCGGGCAGTACTCACAGTCAGTCTTTGAAACTTGTGGCCTGTGCTGTTGCAAGTTAGGTGGAGCTTCATCTCCAGGCCATTTCGGCTCAGCACGAGGCTTGGACAATGTGGTGGTGGATGTCCTGAGTTGCAGGTTTACATCCTCTCTGACTTTGTGCCTGCTTCCCAGAGTGTTCAGTTTGATTTGCTGGAAGTTCGGCACTCCCAAGATGGACTTGTTTGCTTCCAGGACAAATGCTCTCCTGCCCCTCTTTGGTTCCCGGATTCTGGAATGGGGGGCGTGGGGTGTGGAGGTCTGGTCCCTCACATGGCCCCCTTGGTTGCTGAATGCGTTCCCTCCCTTTCCCCTCATCCCTGCATTTCTGTTGAAGGTCCAGAGGGTGGGGGCTCAGGTGGCGGCTGTGTTCCCTCACTGGCTCTGGAGGTCTTGGTTCCCATTGTTGTTGAGTCTGGCGGTGGGTCCTACTTGGATCTTGCTGAGATGCCCTTCTCGTCTGAGGTCTTCCACTCCTCTCCTGCTGCTCCCTCTCACCTTAGCAGTCTGGAGGTTGAACAGCAGTCTCTAGGTGGCAGTGGTTTGCCTGACCACATTATTTCTGTTATGCAGGCCTCGCATAGGAGGTCCACTTTGTCTTCTAATTCCAAGCATTGGTCTTCTTTCGACACCTGGTTTTCTGGTCATGGGCTGTCTTCTACTGCGGGTTCAATAAGGGTTATGTTTTGTCTACCCTGAAGGCTCAGTGGGCGGCTGTCCGGGCTCTCTACAATCCAGTTTCCTTGTCCTCTTCAGACGGGCTGTTGCTGTCCCGGTTGTTCCGGAGCTTTTCTCTCTCCTCTCCTGTTGTTCGTTCTTCAGTGCCTGCCTGGGATCTTTCTCCGGTCCTGCGTGCTCTGCAGTCCTCTCATTTTGAGCCTTTGTTGTCTGTTGATGCCAAGTTCTTGTCTTTTAAGGTGGCATTCCTGGTGGCCATCACCTCGGCTCGGGTGTTGAGGGTATTTTCTGCTTTGTGCTGTTCTCCCCCTTTTTGGAGGTTTGTGGAGGATGCTGTGATTTTGCGTTTGGATCCTGGTTTAATGCCGAAAGTACGTTCTACGTTTCATGCATCTCAGGAGTTGGTCTTGCCTTCTTTCTGCTCCTTCCCCTTCTTCTCCTTTACATAAATTGTTGCACACTCTTGATGTGAAGCATGCTTTGACCATCTATTTGGATCGGTCAACGTCTTTTCGCTCGCCTGACAGTCTGTTTGTGACTTTTGGGCTGTCTGGCTGTGGGAAGGCTGCCTCTCAGCTTACCCTGGGTCGTTGGATCAAGTCCGTTATTTCCTTGGCTTTTAAGGGCTCTTGTTTGCCATGTCATTCGGGTGTGAAAGCCCGATCCACGAGGGGTGTCTTGGCTTCCTTGGCTGCCTTTCATAGCGTGTCTTTGGATGAGATCTGTTGTGCGGGGACTTGGGCTTCTGAGTCTTCCTTTATTAAGCATTACAGGTTGAATTGCGCTCTGACTGACCGTTTGAATTTTGGGTGTGGTGTTTTGCGTGCTGTGGAGCCTGGTGCTCCTTGTTCATTCTTTCATGCCGTTAAACTTTCACTGTGGTGCGCTTCTCTCCTGTGTGCTGTCTGGTTTGTTTTACACCAGTGTTCCAAAGGCCTTCGCTTTGTGGTGATTGCTTTGGTATGCCTCATGAGTAATGACTCGGTCGAGTACGAGGGACGTAGAGGTAATGTCTTGATTACTTACTGATAATCCTCATTACTCTTATTCCTACTCGTCCTCGACCCAGTGATATGTCCCACCCACCCTCCCTGTGTCAGGCCTTTGTTGCACTTGGTATGTCAGTGTTAGACCTGGCCACTTTTAGCGTGTTTCCCATGTCTTTTTGCTTTCTGACCTCCTAGTTTTGACTCTGTTTTTGCTGGTTTAGTGTCTCTGTGCACTTTCTCACAGTGTTCAGTGTTAAAGTGCAAGTGCTCCTATTGTAAATTATATGATGGATTGGTGTTTCCATGATTGGCATATTTGATTTACTGGTAAGTCCCTAGTAAAGGACACCAGATTGCCAGGGCCTGTAAATCAAATGCTGCTAGTGGGCCTGCAGCACTAATTGTGCCACACACACAAGCAGCCTTTCAAATGGTTCTCAAACCTGCCACTGCAGTGTCTGCACGCAGTTTTTACTGCCATGTCGACTTGGCAAGTGCACCCACTTGCCAAGCCGTAACCTTCCCTTTTATTGCATGTAAGTCACTCCTAAAGTAGGCCCAAAGTACCCCTATGGGAAGGTGCAGAGTATTTGAATGGTAGGACATGTCCTGGTGTGTGTGAGATGTCCTGATAGTGAAATACAGTGTATTTCATTTGTCACTATTGAAAGGCTATCTGTCCCATAGGATAGAACTGGAGTTTACTTATAACATCCTATAAGCAAAAATTCCCATTGGGACAAGATAGGTAAATAAGTAAGTTTATTATGCATGATTAATTAAAACCGTTCCATACACATGATGATAAATTCCATAGTAATTAAGTGAATAAAAACAGTGTTAAAAGGTCATTAAAGTGCATTGTTTTAAAACTTGCATTTAGACATTGGCTCTTTGATAGTTCTAAAGTGCATTTTGCATCAAAGAGAGCTGGGCTAACGGGCACTTTACCAATTTAAGCGGCCATCGTTATTTGTCCTATTTAAATTTACGTTGTTTGCGCTTACAGACTTTGTAAAGTGGTTGTATTTATGTGTCCATAAATTGCTGTTTGGTAAAAAGGGGACCCCTAATGAAGACAATGAATCTTGCTAGCTGTAGGGAAAAATACCATAAAGGGAAAGAAAAAAAGGGCTATACACAAGATCTATGATAATTAATTAATACAGAACATCCGGCCTAAATCTATGTGAAAACAATGCATATCAAATAAGCATGTACATATGACTGGAAACAATTCCTTTTGATACAAAATTATATTTCTTTATTTTTATTTATTAATATTTTTCAATTATATCTTTTTTTGTTTTCTTTTTTATGTGTTTTGCTATTTGTGTTAATTCTTTTTACACACAAATGATACCATATTTATATTTCATAAACACAAGCACATATGTACACAATACACAAAAAATATTTTTTACAGACAATACATTACAGTGCTATACCTGAAAAATTACAATATTTTTAAAAACCACGAGAAGGAGTTGTTATGTTGACAAACAATTCAAAGGCTGGCGGTCGATGAAAGACACGACGCGCATTTCGGCGTTTAAGCCTTCGTCAGGAGAACCGTCTCAACTTTCTCTATAATAAAGTGCAGAATAAACATCATAAAAAACATGAAAGCACTCTAGGCCTGGGACTCTGATACTGATACAAGTATGAGCACTAAGTGCTTCTTTCACTTTAATGTCTGTGCCTTTGTTAGCAGGAGAACATATATAATTATGTCTAAGAACACACATTCTTTATTTCGTGAAGCTAACACCCAAAATATTTTCTAGGCAAAATAGAAGAAACAGGAGAAGGGGACATAACCTTATGGCTCCTTGAAAAGAAAAGATGAAGATTAGATTAGATCACCCGTGCGAGAAAATAATACTAAAGACAATTGTGCTATAAGAGACCGTTATTGGATAAAGAGAAAGAAATAAGAAGCAGATCTTTTATTTAGTAGGTTAAAAGATAACTTCATATGTTATATACCTATAATCCTGGGTCAGGACACTGGTCTACGGTTTAGACCAGCAAAGGTTGTTACCCCTTTGTCAAAGAAGGCGTCACACAGAATCTGTGATTTCTGTAATAACACACGGCAAAAAGAAAGAATAATAATTATGTCTGCCCATTATTTGATTGCAGTAGCGGTATATTCAGAAGATGTGTAAGGGTCGTTTCCTATTATCTACCTTGATTATAGTGGACCGCTGAATGTCACAAATAGGTATGGGTGTAATTTATGCCTCCCAAAGGCTACTCAATTCTCATAGATCTTGTGTATAGCCCTTTTTTTCTTACTCCATAAATTGCTGTTGCAGAAGCTTGGCAGGACAAGCAACAGTGACAGAACAGACCAGATATTTTTATTTAATTAGCCGATGTCCACTTACGATGCACGTTTAAGTCTTCCAATTAATATATGAAAGAATTTTGTGAACTGGCAGTTTAACTGTGTCTCAGCTGGATTAAAGCACAGTTTTACTGCCTGCCTGCAGGTCCTGATGCCGTTCTGCTTGAAATAAGGTCAAAGTAGGGTTCTTCTTATGTCCTTAAGGTTGGGGCATATGCAGATGATGTGCACTAGATCCTCGTTTCCTCTTTCGCATAGACCGCAGAACTGCGGTCCTGATCTCCTTTCCCATGGCGGGAGATGTGGGAAAATTGGTAAGAAGCCCAGTCACAATTTTAGGATTTTTTCCTTTGTCCTTGTTTTGAATCCCACTTTCATGTAGGATTGTGGTTTAAGAATTTCATCGTCACTAAGCACTGTCCAACCATGGGCCCTTTTGGCTATTGATGGCTTGTCTTCCTGAACTGATACCATTTTTGTTACCTTTGTCACAATCTTTTTATAATTCTGATGATTTGTGGGTGTTTCCCAAAGGTCAGACAGTCTCAGTAGCTTTAGGGAGTCAAACAAGTACTTCCTGGTAAGTGATTTTTCATGGCGAGAAAGCTCGCTCCAAAGGTGCGAATTTAGCGAACCTGCCTCTAAGCTCCGTTTCTTGTGCCAACCTTTTATATGTGCGTCTCTCCTTTCCACTGATTGTTTTTGAATCCCAAACTCTAGGCGTATTTGGGCAGGTGAGACGTATTTTGGGAGGTGAAAAATTGATCTATATGTGTTGGCTATTACATTGCCCAATGCCACTGCATCGCTCCCTTTTAGCGATTTGCTCCCGTATGTTAGTGCTAGTTGTAGTTTTGCACATAACACCTGCAGCAAGGGGTCAAAAGTCGGGCAGTAATTCTTTCAGGGGTTTCATTGCTAGATAGGTCATGGTGCCCTTCCTACGTAGGGACTCCAGCTGAGGTTTAACTGAGCCTTTGTGATTCAGCAAGATTCCTAGATATTTATAGCTGGTTGTCTGTTCAAGACATTGCCTGTCTAAGTGCCAGCATATTTTTTTTCTTTTGTGGTAGTTTATTGCCATAATTTTTGTTTTCTTAAGGTTTATCTTTAGGGCACTGCGTTGGGAGAAGCTGTTGGTTATGTTGAGGAGGTGTTGTAAGCCGATGGGGGTCCGACTTATCAGTACTAAGTTATCCGGTATAACAGATTAGACAGCGAGGTATTACCTAGTTTCGTCGCATGAGAAATGCACTTGTCCAAGTCCCCTGGGAGGTCGGCTAAGAAGAGGTTAAAAAGTAGGGGCGCTAAGACACACCCTTGCTTTAGCCCTTTAAAGATGGAGATTCGCCTTGAGAGGTGCGTCCCTGCTCCAAGTTTAACCCTAATCCAGGTGTCAGTATGCAGCAGTATCAGCTGGTCTAGAAGAGGTTTCGGTATCCCCCAGCTGCCCAGTTTTTGCCATAGTTTGGCGCGTTCTACATGGTCGAAGGCTGCTGAGTAAACAATAAAGCAAAGAAAAGGGAATACTTTGCCACTTTGGCCGCGTCCATCAACAGCGCAAGTGCCATGATATTAGTAGTTGTACCTTGTCCAAGGCAAAACTCGGTTTGATTTATTGAGATGATGGAGTTTTCTGAAGCCCAGGATGTTAATTCTTCCAGATTCCAGGATTTTGCCTCAATATCAATTAGGGCAATCAATTGGTATTTGTTTGGGGCTTTCCTGTCGCTCTGTTTGAAGATAGGGCTAATTATCGATCCTGTCCAGGACTCCAGGATTGTGAGCATGCCTTTTATGTTGTTTAAAACTGGTACTAGTGCATTGCTCCAGTATTCTGCATTGTACTTGTAGAGTATCGGAGAAATTCCATTAGGGCCTGGGGCTCCTGCAGGTCTGCCCCTAGCTATTTGTCTCTTGATCTGCTTTATGGTTGTTTCATGTCAGTCTTAGTTTTTGAGTGATGGTGAGTCGGGGGCTGCTACCGATTCTGCTCCCAGGTGATTTTGTCTACTCCTGATCGTTGTGCGTTGCTTGTCCGAGGTTTTGCATCGCATCGCCCTCGTCGGCAGTGCCCCTGCTTACTTTAATCCAGGGTTTTTTATCAACCTCGTCCCCTTTATGCGAATTGTTATGGAAGTGACAAAAAAGGTATTCTACCCAGGCTGCCTCTGTTATGTTGGAGTTTATCCCTGGGTGGTTCGGTCGCTGAATTCTGTTGATCGTTTCCCAAAACTTGGCACTGTTCTTTTGTTTAGCATCATGAAGAATCTTAGCCCATAATTTGTCGTTCTCCATCATTTTTTTTATCCCATTTCTTTCTTTTTATTTGTGCTTCTGTTTCCACAGGTCGCTTTGCAGATCTGGGTTATGGGGGGTTTTGCGAAGCCGTCTTAGTGTTTGGTTGAGCGTTCGTTTTACATTTTTTAATTCTGGGCTGGTTGCCGCCCTGCGCGAGGTGGCCACGGATTTTCCCGGTTTCCTTCCTGTCCCGGTGGCAAATTTCTCCCCAAGAGTTGTTATGAAATTCTCCCATGGTTTCCTGGGTTGTGCCGGGGTGTCTTTTCCTTGACAGTGAAGTGTTTTTGCTGTGGCTGACATTTCCTCGATATTGCTAGGTTTGCACCTTATTGGTTTGAGGTCTGAGGTCGCTTCTAAGCCAATTGTTTTACATGCCTCTAATGAGTGGGCTGTATTTGCTTTTAGTGTTACTTCCTTGGGTAGGTGGTCACTATGTTCATTGTCACCTATTCTATAGGAATCGATTATGTTGAACACGGGTAGTGTTGCGAAGGTAAAAATCTAAATGGGAGGAGGCTTTTGTTGAATAAAATGTGGCAGCTGGCGGATTGTCCTCCTTGAAGTGGCCGTTCAGAGCTCTCATATTTAGATGTTCAAGTTCTTGGAGCAGGTGTTTCAAGCATCTTGTTGATTTCCCAGCGTTTGCTGGGCTCTGATTCGGTATTCCCCATGTGGTGGATAGGTCTTGGACAAGATCGTCCTCAGGCCCGTGTTGTAATTTGGCAGCACTTAAGTTAAGCATTAGCCGAAGACATCCTGTATTCAGAGGCTAAATTGTTCGCTTTGTGGAATCCATTTTGTATTTCTGGCAGCCATTTTGGTTGCCATGTGCTGCCATGTGCTCGCCATGTGCTCTGTCCTACCTTCCTGTTAACTGCTCTTGAAATCTGCCTAGAGATGAGTTATATTTAGCCTTTTTGCTTTGTACATGCTCAGTTGAGCTCGCAGCTGTCCATGCAGCTGTTCCGAGTTTATAAATGTCAGGATGTGTCTACTAGAAGTAGAAACTGTTAGCTCCACCCACTTGTCGACTGTGCATTTCTTGTATGACCTTATATGTACCTAAAACCAGCATTTGTGTTTGTACCGCCTTCATTTGAGCCCCTGTGTGGGTATAAAAGGACCAAGGTCCTTCCATTCAGTGTGCTACTTCATGCATTACCGAAGGGTGCTGTGTGAATGTAGCTCCACCTCATGAGGTTTAATAAACTCTGTCTTTTCTATTCCAGTTTCTGTGCCAACTTCTTACTATTGGTCTGAGGACTCTGTGCAAGGAAGGGAGAACCCCTAAGCACTGGTAGGCCTTGTTGAGGCTCACCACTACAAATTGGCGCTTCCAACGTGGGGCTCATCGGCGACTCGGACGCCCGAAGGACTGGTCGAGATGAAGGATTGGAATCTCGCTTTTGGACGCAATCGCTGCCTGAGGAGACTCGAGTCTTGGCACCCATGGCGTTTTTCCTTTCTTTCTGATCTGACCATCCCGGCGGCGCCGGTCCTCGACTGAGATCTCTTCTGTTGATTCACCGTGCAGTGACCATTTGGTCGATTTGAGAACTTGGCAGTTGGAACCTGGACACCATTTGATTGGTAAGAGCCGTTTTGCGGCACTTGCTGTTGGTTTGATGCCTTTGATTGGTAAGGTAGTTTAGTAACACTTACTGTGGCTTTGTTTGTATGATTGGCCAATTTTGGAATCTGTTTTGTAATTATATATGTATTGCAATACATATAGGCAGGTAATGAGGAGATTTTTCTCTAACTTTGAAAACTTGAATGGCACACATTGTGTTAAGTGTCACTTGGAGTATAATATTATATATGCTATAATATTTTTGGCATGCCTGCTTCTAGCACACTTCGTAGAAAGTGTTGCTGTTTTGGAGGTACCAATATGGATTTAGTAAGTACTCAGCTGACTCCCCTCAGAGGGGATACCTAAATAGGTTTAGGTCTAGTAAAAAGATATTTCTTTCTTGGTGACTAAGTACCCCATGGAACTAAATATGTACATAAAATGGATCCTGATCTGTGCACTTAGTAACATTCATAAGTGGTGATATGCAGAGCGCTTTTTGAGTGTTCTACCAGCCAAAACTGGCGAATTTGGTGTATTTTGGCTTCTTGAACATGGAGCAGTCTTTTGGGCTGTTTTGGTGCAGACTTTTGGACTACGTTTGAGAGCTCTTCTTGTAAATATGACTTACAATTAGTATTTACAAATAGTTTGGTTTTGCATACAGTCTGTAGGCTGTCTCTTGTTTTTGCCCTAAGTGTTGATTTGTGGGTTAATTGTTTTTTTTGTTGTATGTGGTTCTGGACTGACATGCTTGAAAGTACTTGTTTCAGTAAAGTAGACTCTGTTTTTTGTGTAAGAATGGCTAGCCTTAAGCACGCTGTGTTGTGTGTTATGAGTGTATGACCCCCTTCTGAAAATGTCTGGAATGAGCTAAATTTGGTTTTTGTTGTCATTCTGTTATGCAAATGTCATTTAAAAAACTACATTTTTTTAAATTCAGGGAATGAATAATGTAATATATGCTAAATAGCTGCACGCTACCATTAAAATTGATAAAGTAAGAAACTATAGATATGTGCAAATTGCCACACTGGTACAGATAAATCAGAATTTACATTCAATAGGAATAAAATAGGCCTCATAGAAGGGTAGGAAAAACGAATTTGTGTGCTTTCACACAATTAGGACTAAAATGAAAAATGTTACAGTATTATCCTTATATATTAATATTGAAAAGCATTCACATCATCTGAGTGAATTGGTTGTTGCTGAAATAAACACCACATTACAGAACGATAGATTTGTGCTGGCTTGAAAGGCGTGAGATGTTGACGCCTGCTGGTCAGAACACAGCTGTGTCAACAACACATGGCTATTCTTGGTCCCAAGCCATAAGGAAACTGCCGAGTCAACTAGATTTTAAGTTAGTGCAAACATGGTTTGAAAACGTGCATTAAAAACTGCTGATTTTATAAGTCAGAAAAGACAGTTTCATTATTTTGGATAACAGAGAAAAGATTAAAAGGGATTTCCTTTCTTAATGCCTTTTTAACAAGCACATCCGTGGTTCTGATGTTAAATGATTACTGTCCTTTAAAAGTGACGCTGACTTTTCATGTTTCAGTAAGGCTTTTGTGCTTCGTATTATAAATAAATACATTTAAAGGTGATAGGACAGGAATGAGGCTTGCTTTTCATATGTGGAACCATCAAAAGGGTTTGTGATCATTATTTTTAAAAAAAAAAAGGAGAATTTTGATTATATGAAGAAAAAAAAATGTTTATTAAAAATAATTGCCCTAAAATTGTTTTTGATCTTTTGTAATGTCTGATAATCATACTGTGAATAATATATAGCTCCTAGCATCAAAGTTGGATTTAAGTAGCACTTTACCATGATGTGGGGAGTGCAATGTGAAATTTCACTTTATCCAGGCATATAAAAACGTTTTTTTAAGGGTGTACCTTATACATTTCTGATCCCCCAACTCTGGGATATCTAGAGGACACCCTGGGGATCCCTAATATGCCAAAATATTATAGGTTATTCATTTTTAAGTGCCCCTACCACCAAAGTCGAAATTGGGACAAATTCACTATTTAAAAGTAGTTCTGCCAAGCAGAGCAGCTTTCACACTGCTCTTAGGCTTCAGTAAATGCACACATTTAAGTATAACACAAATAGCTGACCTCTAACCTGCTAGAATGCACACCATACACTGCACACAGATAGAGATAAATATTGAAAAAAAAAAAAAAACACAGCAGAAGTTAGATCCTACCTTTAAAATTATTAGACGGACAGGACTGCCTTTCAGCTGTGATTCTCCAGAGTTGCTTTGAATTGCAAAGACCGCATGGAAAGCCTTGCACAAAAATGGACAGCTGGTGAAAGGGTTAAAGGTCGGAGTTCTGCATTTAGCTACCTAGCAGGGCTAAGGGGAAGGTTTGCTTGGACATTTCGACCTCCGAACAGTTTTTGAAAGAAGAGATGACAGCGCAGAGAGAGGAAGAAAAGTTTTACTTCCTATTTTTGGCAAACGCAAGTTTTGCGCAGTCATATGAAAAGAAGGAAAAGCAGTGACGTATGTGGGCCCTGAGTAGAGCATAGCTCTGCCATGTATATAAAATAATGGTTTTAGTTTAAAGATTACTGTGCAAGGGCTGAGATAAGGAGGCAATGGATTTTAGTTTGCATTCATGCGCCCTCATGTTAATTTAGCACAATTGCTGAAGGAATTGGTAATTGGTTATTAACGCTTTCTAAAGTTAACTTAATGTGCTTGTGTTAGGCTGAATCAGAGAATAGCCACTTTCCAAGATATCTCCTACAAGTTTGTTTGTGCCCAGTTGCCACAAATAGGGGTAGATAGTGTTGCCAGAAGGTAAACCTGTTTTCAGGTTTTCCTACTGTCAAAATGGGGGAAGGAGGTTAGCTCCTGGGCAAATTAAGGGTAGGCAAATTTATGTTTTCTCTCTTCTTTTTCTCACTCTCTCATGAGTCTGTCTAAGCTGTCTAGGAAATGGCCATGAGACATTTAATTGGCTATTCAGTAATACTGTTTTAAAATTGTTAGAATTAATAAAATGATGAAAAATATACTATGTTACTGCCCATCCTGTATGAAAGAATGAGTAGAACAGATTGATGTTCCCTTATTTGATCTTTAAAGGGAACTGTATAGTGGGGGTTTCTGTTCAAAAATCTCAGGTGGCAATACCATTATTGTTTATGTTATTCTCATGTTCTATACAGTTTTGCAAGGGCATTGCAAGTCTTTTATTAGCTAGTCTGTGTAATTGAGCTGACAGCCCTTATTAGAACTGGAGATAGGGTTTTTTCCTTTTGAAAATGAAGTTGCATAGTCCGGATCGTGAAAAGTAGAATGCAGGAAAGACGGCCATGTGATCCTTAGCAAACATTTTGAAGGAAAATATTGTTTTATAGGAGTTTGTTTGTCACAACATGTTCTGCTGGAGAAATTTATGTACCCACTATGTTGAGTTTTTTTTTAGTTATTTATGAAATAAGAATCCCTGTTAAATTAGCAGTTTTAGATTTTTCCGCTGCGCCTATAACATGAAAGCATGGTCCTAGGCATAAAATGTAGGTGTCTTTAAGTGTCTGCAGTCCTGTACAAGTAATGCAAGGTTCATAAGTAGAAGTGTAGGAAAAGTTCCTTTTTCTTGAGGTTCTTCAGATGAATAATATAGGAATGCACAAATGTAAGGATTTGGAGTATGTCTGTATTGTTTTTCTTTTTTCCTCAGAATTTAGTAAATGAACACAGACTTCCTTGGTTGCTTGGGATTGGGTGACATATTACTCTTGTCAGTTCACCAAAAAGTTCCTTTTATACTTGCCAATAGGTCTAGGGTGTTTTTTTTTTATTCTCAGATAGATTAAGTGGTTCTTGGGTGCCTTGCTAATGAATGGGGCATCCCAAGACTAAGGAAGTATTCTGAGACTATCCTCTCTGTTGATAGATCATTTTTGTGCCTTGTCTAAAGACCTTTTGTTCTGCCCACCAATAGATATTTGCTGCCCTACAACCATTGCCAGAGGGGCCCGGACATCAGATCCAGCCTGGGAGTCAGCACCAGTCCAGCTTGGAGTCAAGATAAAGGGAACCAGCACAGGCGTTGCTGGCAACTAGGACCTCAGTGAAGGCCGGAAGCACTGGGACGTGAAGTGTGTACCCCTGCCACTGTCTTGGGCGAAAGACGGGGTCACAAATCAGGATGAAGAAATCTTTCTGTGGATCCAGTTTCTGATGCCCAGCTGAGAGAGTCACAGACCGATAAGGACGGCAAGGAGGCTTTTGCTTGAGGTGACCCCCTTTGAAACAAGGGTTGCTTCAGGCCTTGAGTCCTGGTCCCAAAGTGAATGCAAGTCTGTGCCTCTGTTTGTTGATCAAGGGATGCCTGAGCATACTGGCTACACTCTGAGGCCCCAATAAAAGAGCAGTGCGCCAGCGGAGCAATACAGGAGTTAAGGAAGGACTTGAGTTTAGGGTACAGGTGCTGTGCCCTTGGTGCCTGTTAGATTAAAGTGAAGAAAACTGATGCACTGCCTGAGACACTGGACAGGATCGTTGAAAGACTTTTTCTTCTCAAACTGGGCCGTGATTCTTGAAGTTGCGAGTTGTGCAGCTCCACCGTGGGAACAACAAGAGCCTGCCTGTGAGGCTCAAACGGACACAGGGAGAAGACTCCCCTCTGGCTGGTTGTACAGCGGCTACAATTTCCCAAGGACTCTTTTTTTTGTTAGTAATGTACCCCTTTTGATCGTCCCATTTTTGAGGGGGATCAGCCCTGCATTAGTGTAGTGACACCCGCCTTGGCCCATGGTGAAGAAATCAACGGCTGCCCAGGGAGAAGAGCTCCAACGATTGTTTTCAACAAGTTTTTAGAAAGATAACAAAAGAATCATTTGTGCTGTAGGGTTTGTTGTTGCTATGGTGGCTATGGCAGCAATTACGTGGTACATCGAGAAGGTGGCTCCTGTTCGACAGCTTTTTGTTGCCACTACGCCAGTACCAGTGGAACACCACTACTTTACTCTTCCCTACCATGAGCAGAAGCATCGACAATCCTATCTAAACAATACCTTTATCCAGATGTTGCACCATACTCACAATGCTACAAATACTACCAACTGTTGGGTGTGTGGGATGATACCTGCACATCAAAAGAAAGGAGGAACACCTTTTATACCTCTTCCATTTTCTCACAATGGTTCTTGTCAAGCTTGGTATGCGCTTCTGTTTACATTTGGAAAGCCTTCAGTAGGTGGGATTATTTTTCAACTTAATAAAGTGTGTTATCAAAATAAAGAAGGTTATCCACAAGCCAAAGGGACTAAATGGGAATGGGAAGAGTATCAACCGGACAATATTTCAACACCATATGTCTTCACAAATGTGAGAATAAAGAAGAACATTGGACCTTTTGTGATTTCTGTGACAAAAGCTAAAGCAGATTTGTGTATTTGTAGTGTTGGAAGAATTCCAGTGGGGAGGAGCGAGTGTACTGTAATCCTGACCATTGAAGGTGCCAATAACAGCACTTTCACAGCCTCGCATAATACGTATTTTGTGTGTGGAAATAACGGATATTATCAATTACCTGTTGGGTGGTCAGGAATCTGCTATGTATCTTTTCTGTTGCCCCCTGTGTTTCTGGCACCTGCATTGTATCACCGTGATTTTAAACTGTACAATGATATTTCCAAAAACAGAAATAAGAGGACAATAAGTATGGATGAAGTTGACCAAACCGACACTACCTTACAACAATATATTGATTTCAATTTGGGCTTATTTTTCTTTGTGGGTGCTGCATTGAACAGTAGAAAGATCAGGCGCTTAACTCGTGTTGTGGAAGCTGTTACCAATCAGACAGCTATGGCACTTGGGAACATTACAGAGGAACTACAGATTGCAAGGATTGTAGCACTCCAGAATAGGATGGTGCTAGACGTGATTTTGGCTGATCGAGGTGGTGCATGTCGCATCATCGGTAGCAGCTGTTGCGTATTCATACCGGATCACTCACCTTCAGTATATGGCGCAATATCAGAACTGCATAAGATTGCTGCAGAAATTCATCCAGAGACTGGTACTTGGACTTTTACTGGATGGTTTTGGACTCTTGTTTCTGCTTGGGGCTGGAAGCTACTGACTATCCTGTGTGTAATAATTATGATACTTTTTACATGCTGTGTATGTATCCAATGTGGTCCAATGCTTTGCTCCATTTGCATCTCTGCTTGTATACCTGCCAAAGGGAACGTTGCTGAAACAAAGGCCCAACAAATGTTGAATAAAGAGGTGGCCGAAATAATGTTAATAGATGTACGGGATGAATATTTAGATTACCCCAGATAAACGAATGTCTTCAGCTAATGCTGAAAGGGTCGTCTGTTGTAATTTGGCAGCACTTAAATTAAGCATTAGCCGAAGACATCCTGTATTCAGAGGCTAAATTGTCCGCTTTGTGGAATCCATTTTGTATTTCTGGCAGCCATTTTGGTTGCCATGTGCTGCCATGTGCTCGCCATGTGCTCTGTCCTACCTTCCTGTTAACTGCTCTTGAAATCTGCCTAGAGACGAGTTATATTTAGCCTTTTTGCTTTGTACATGCTCAGTTGAGCTCGCAGCTGTCCATGCAGCTGTTCCGAGTTTATAAATGTCAGGATGTGTCTACTAGAAGTAGAAACTGTTAGCTCCACCCACTTGTCGACTGTGCATTTCTTGTATGACCTTATATGTACCTAAAACCAGCATTTGTGTTTGTACCGCCTTCATTTGAGCCCCTGTGTGGGTATAAAAGGACCAAGGTCCTTCCATTCAGTGTGCTACTTCATGCATTACCGAAGGGTGCTGTGTGAATGTAGCTCCACCTCATGAGGTTTAATAAACTCTGTCTTTTCTATTCCAGTTTCTGTGCCAACTTCTTCCTATTGGTCTGAGGACTCTGTGCAAGGAAGGGAGAACCCCTAAGCACTGGTAGGCCTTGTTGAGGCTCACCACTACACGAAGACCCAATAAGATGTAAGTTAAAATCTCCTGCCAGGATGATGTGGTCTGCGTCCTGCTCTTCCATGACCCTTTTCAGCTTGTTGACCAACTCTTTTGCAGCCTTTGATTATTTTTGTTTAGGGTGCACGTAGGTATTGATTTGCTGACATTCCGTGTTGTGCTTGAGTATTATTATTGCTGCCTGAATTTCACTCGGGACTTCGATGTGTGCCTCTATTGGTAGGATGTCTCCTATTGTAGTTATTGAGGCAAGTATCATCAAATGGGACAAGATAGAGAAATGGAGTTTAGTATTCCTGAACTCGGAATGTAAAAATGCATCTTTTAGTAAAGATGATTTTTATGATGTGTGTTTGAAAATGCCACTATTAGAAAGTGGGTATTTTCTTGCTTAGCCATCCTGTGTGCCTCTGCTGTTTTTTGGATTGACTGTCTGGCTTTGGAGTGACAGGGGTGGGGATGTGCATTCTCTCATACAGCCACTGGGGGAGGTTGATGTGTGTCCTGCCTTTCCTTAATGAGTCAGGGCTGGGCGGAATAGACCTGGGCAGCATTGAGAGTAGTGGGAGGAGATTTCCTTGCACCTGAATGGGCCTGGTCTGCCTTAAACAATGCTGTCTCCACCTCCTGCTGGGAAGCTGGGCCAGAGAGGACCAAACTGGTTTGGACTAAGCACAGACACTCTCTGCCTGAGGGAACATAGTGAAATGCAGTATAAATATTGGGGCCCAGACCCCAGAACTTTAGAACTCTTTCGGGACCAAGAAGACTGCCAAGAAGAAGAGGTGGAGAAGCTGTGAGGAGGAACTACCACTTCGCGCTGTGCTTTGCTGTGTTGGCCTGCAGTGGCTGCTTCTGTCTTGGGCAGTGAAAGGACTGCTCTGAGCTTTCTGCAACTTCTTTGTGTGAGTTTTTCCAAGGGCTTGAGGTAGAGCTTGCCCCCTGTTTAAGAAGTCTCAGGAACAGCAAACACTTCAAGTTCATCTGCTACCAACACTGAGAACTGTGTGTTTTGTGCTGCAACAGAAGAAAAAGCAAACCGATGCCGTCAACGATGCCGCTGCCAACTCCGTGTCCTGAAGGCATGGCAGAGGGCAGCACCGCACTTCGCACCCCAACCCTGGTCCCACCAACGATGCCATCCAACGATGCCAGTGAGCCGCTGCTTGCACAGCAACCTGTGGGCACCGCACTCCGCACCACCTCGCATCATGCCGCCGCCCTGGTATCACTGACAACATCTCTCCACGCTGACATTGATGCCGCTGCTTGCACCGAGGTTCGGGAGCACCGCTCAAAAGTTACGCGATGCACCGCCCTCATCCCGCACTGCAGCCTTGGCCTACCAACACCGGCGCCATCGACTCCAGTTCATCAGCCAATGACAGTGCTTCTCTAACGACGACAACGCTGCTTGCACCGTGACCTGCCAGCACTACAACAGGCAACGCATCATTTCGCACCACAGCCCTGGTCTCACTGACGCCGCTGGACGACCGTCACCGAGCAGCTGCTTGCACTGCAACCTGAGGACACCGCATGCTGCACAGCTCTACTACGCACCACAGCCCCGATGTCTGTTGACGTTGGCGCTCCCGACTTCAACCGCGAGGAGTTCGACCGACAACGTTTGGGACTTCAAAGGCCCGACGACTCCTGCACCAATTTCCGGATCAGACTCCTGTCGACGCTGGCTCTTCTGAGCTCAACAAGAGGTCGCCGGTGCCCTGCATTTCTAAATGTATTGTTTTGCGGGTCCTCCCGACACCGTAGCTGGCCCTCGACACTGCGGTCAGCCAGAACTGTTTGGATTTGTTGTTCAGGACGCCGTGATAGCTCTGGACAGAGCTATTGCCTTCAAGGAACTGTAATTTAAGTCTATTTTTGTTTATTGATGTTTCTAAGAACTATATGGTGGATTTTTATCATTTTTGGTCTTGTTTGCACAGATAAAATATTGGTTATTTTTCTAAAACTGGTGTGGTGTCCTTTTGTAGTGTTGAAGGAAGTGACCCAATTAGGACCAACCGGGTCACTCTCAACCTCCTCTAGCCTTCCAATCAATGAAGAGTCGATGACGCAGTAGAGAACACAAGCAGACTAGTTTATTCACAAAATACACTGCAGTGGAGTCCAGTCTGACCAGCCTCCTATGATGGCTGACGAGGGACTGACTCTAGCAAACATACGGTTACATTATGTAGGTTGCGGAGCCCACAAAGACCCGCCTACTATGGAAAAATACTGGTAGCTGTCGAAATACAATGGGGGTACAGAGCACAAGTTTTGATTCCTCAGCCTGGCACAAACTATCTACTGCCCAAGGTCATCTGGCTTATCCTCCCTCCTAGACAGGTGGGAGAAGGCCTTCATGTAATTGAAAAGGCATGCGTTAATGAGCAAGATTCAACATTGAAGAAACGAAACTTAGCAAGAGCCATTTCTCGTAAATGATCAAGTAACAGTTTCGATTATAATACAAAATGGCGTCTTCGAAAACTAAAATGGTGGCACAGATGTCAACATAACTAACATAACGTCTGCACTTTCTGATTACGTATGCACACAGAGAGAATATATAATGAATTAGCTACATAAATGATAACATAGCATCGAATAAAATGCGAGTAATATGGTACTAATGCATTTCAATTCTAACAGACCCTCTTTTTAGCATTTATAAGCTAATACGGACATCTTTATTCGTGCTATCAGGTAAGGGTCTTTACAATTCTAAAAGTAGGGAAAATATATAAAAACAGGTAATAATATGTCAGATGCGGATGTATACTCGTATATATGCATAGGCAAACATATGGAAGGAAATAACACTATTCATTATCAGCACAAGGAACATCAGGAACAGAGCCTGCAAGAGAAGTGGTTGAACCAAAAACACCTTTGTCCAATTGCATGATAGTATCAAGCTCCTGTTGGAGCATTATTTTCGCATTAGTGTCATGAATCGAAATTCTTTTGGGAGACAGATAAGGAGCACAGTATGAGCAGCATAAGGGAAGACACTGGATCAAGACACAGCAACATATTAAAAGGACAATGAACTATATCACCTTTTCTAGAATCCAACCCCAACCCCCAAATAATGACCAGCTCCAGTTGCCCCTCTCCATTCCTCGAACATTTTCCAGAATGTCTCAAATATGTTGAGTGATATTTCTCTCCATATTCATGATACCGACTACACACTGCTCCCCTATTACTGCGCATGCACCACCATTCTTAGCTAAAATAAAGTCAACGGCATATCTCGTTTGTTCGGAGTATATGCGCATACTTGTGTGGTGATGTCCCGTAAAGCTGCCACTGTAGAATTAGATAACATTTGCAACTTACACCCAAAGTACTCTCTAGCTCGTTCACCCCTGGCCATGGCGGTGCCACCAAATGTGATAATAGAAGAAAGGATATATCCAAAAGTAATACCATTACTATAATTATTAACTTCCAAATCGGTAATTCCCTCACAAAATTCCTTGGTCAATGTTCTTTTTACCCATCTTATATTTGGTTTACTGTACTTGCAAGGAACCCCAAGAGGTAATACCATCCCCAAGGCCACATCCTCTGTACCATTGTACATATTAGAATACGTACCATTTGATAAAAAATAAAAACCTGGATGTGCTTAGAGTGGACCTTGATAATCTAATGGAGCATATCTGGTATTCATACCCTTCATACTGGGATCAACCTTCCTTCCTAGACGCATTATGTTTTTGTACACTACTTCTCCAGAACAATTGAGATACAAATAAGCATCAGTACTATTTATTACAGGGCAACACGCAGAGTAAATACCTGCCTCTTGAGTGACAGTCAGATCTTGGTAGTGCCAACCTGTCAGAGTGATATTTCTTTTACCCAGGTGTAGGAGAGTAGGATCTGCTTCACATGGGTACCCCCACTTTTTGCTGATGCTTCACTGTTTTTCGACCTTAGTCTGGCTGGGGCCCTGCTAATCAGAACCCCAGCCTAGCTGCTTCTTCTTTAAAATGGTTTCCATGTGCCTTAGGCACATCTCTGATTGGAATCTGGAGTGCCCTTATAAGTCCCTAGTATATGGTATACTATGTACCCAGGGCATAGGTACCTCAGAGGCCTACCAGGGGCTGCAGCATGTATTGTGCCACCCCTGGAAGGCCATCCAAACTGACACCACAGGTCTGCTACTGCAGCCTGGGTAAGGTGGTGCATGCACCTCTTACTGTGATATAGGCTACCTATATCACTAAATACATACACACATATAAACCTATAAGTCACTCCTATGGCAGGCTTTATCAATCCTGAAGGCAGAGTGCATGCTTCCTATGTGAGAGAGTGCCCCTGCATGAGCATGGCCCCTCTGCAGCGTTCGGAGACCCTTCTCTGATGCTGTTTGTAGTGCAGCCTGACCATATACTCAAGCGCATTATAACCTCGCGTTAAATGCTAACTTTGGGATGGCTGCACGGAAACATGTCGTGTTTGGTGTCAAACATCTTGGAATACTACCCCCCTGCCAGTTCTGGTGGCGGGGGTAGCATTCCACCCTTCTAGAGGGAAACACATGTACACACCGGTATACCCGGTACTGAATTTCCAGAGCCCTGGCATCACAAAATGGATGCCGCTGCCACAGACACGAGTCTGGCCTCCTGCTGCTAACCGAAACTCCAGCAGGTAGGTTTCCTGTCCCAGGGAGGTGTGACCACCTCCCCAGACAGGATAGTGTGTATTGGGGCTGGGCGGGAGCACTCTCGGTTGCTTTGAAATCCTGCACTGGGGGCACACTTGGTGTCCCTGTGCATACCCCAGTTCAAACCGGCTCAGGGGCTTCCAGCCCCTGCTCTGGCACGAAACTGGACAAAGGGAAAGGGGTGTAACCACCCCTCTGCCCTGGCCCTCCCATAGGTGGGGCCACAGAGTATGTCCAACCCCCTACCTTAGTATAAGTAGGGGAACCCAGTCCTTAGGACTTTAGATTTACCTGGACAAAACTCTGACACAGAATCCTGGACCTTCGACGCTCTACTTCAAGATTAGAGGACTGAAGAATCTCCCTTGGGGTCAAGGAGTGACTCCCCTGCTTGGCAGGCACCAAAGAAGCAATTGTCTGGTCTGCATCGCTGAAGCTCCCATCGGACGCCGAAGTCTTTGCATCACCAGAGGTGGATTTTCAGACTTCCCCGAGGCTGCCCTGAGTCCCCAGCAAAGCTGAGGCCCGTAGCTATCGTGGGTAACGTGGAACCGTGACCCCTGGACACCGAACGCATTTGCAAGTGCATCCTCTTCTGGGTCTCCCACGAAGTCGTACTTTGGGCTCCGAGTAGCCCCAGCCTCCAGTACCAACTGCACCGAAGATCACTGGCCTCCACTCCAGGAGTGTCTTGTGAGCCAGCTCCACGTGCATTGTCTTGAGGCTCCTTCGCAGTCGCTAGTTTGTTGGCTAGTAGGCCCTCCCGAAGGCCAATCTTTTTCTGCTTGGGCTTCCTGGTTGCTCCAGATATGCCCTGACTTATCCTTGCTGGGTGAGTCCCCCAGACCTTGCTGGTCTGCAACATCGTCCTTCTTCTATTTCCACAAGATTTGCCGTTGCCAAGGCTTGTTGGGTCCAATCCGGTCGCCGACACCCCTGCAATCGACAGACGTTGTGGGACAGCTCGAATCCAGCTCCTGGTTGTCGTCGACACCTCCTGGACCTCGTGGCTGAAGAGTCAAGATGACCGTCAACCTACCTGAAGCACTCGACATCGGTGGGCATCTGCTCATCGCCTTCCTGGTCACTGGCTAGTGACCCAGACTCTGTATCCTCTGCTTTCAGGTTCTTCAGATCTTCGATCCACCTTTGGATCCACCCGAACACTTTCGACTTGGCCGCCAGCAGCACTTTGCAGCAGATCGCCATTGAAAGCGACGACGAAACCCGACCCCGAAAGGCACCTATGCACCCGGCTCCCCTGGGTGAGGTAACTCGAGTACTCCGGTGCTCCCGTGGGTATTGACACTAGAGCAGCCTAGTTCTCAAAGGGTTTGCTCCAAGTCCTCCTCTAAGTGTCCCTTTTCTTTTAAATTCAAATCGCGACTTTCCCCATAGAAGTTAACGGTGGTTCGCGGTTGTGTTCATACACTGCACGCGTCCCCCGTGGGTCCCCTGTGTCACTGCCTTGGGTGGTTCCTTGTGGTCCAAGCACTTCTACAGGCTCTAGGCCTTGTGTCTAGCTCAGTCGTGGTTCTTATACCACTTTCTTGGTATATGGTTTGGTACGCCCCTGGGGCTCAAACGTGTATTTGTGCTATTACTGTAGATAACTAACTCGTAACGTATGTACTTCGAACTCTAGCCTCATAAAGAGACTAGAGGGGTGTGTTTAGTAATAAATACATATATTTTGAATATATACCTGGTGTGGTCCTCTTTCATTTGGTCACTCAAGAGATTATAGACTGGTAAAACAAGCTGCTTTACATTCCTTCAAGACTTAGCGTGAAGGCTGCTCTCCATAGCTACCACTAGGATAGCTTTCAATAAAGGTTGTCTTTAACCTATCTCCAATAAGGGGTTGTTTGGACTGGTGCAAGGTGCCCACTATAATTAGTGGACAGCATATGCCAGGCCAACTTCTCACATTGGTGTGCAGCGTGTGGGATTCCAGCTTGCTATTGTTTTACCAGATAATCTCAATTGAATTGATCAACTGAAAACCACTAAGGGTACCTAAGGTACATATAAATCAAGCTTAGTAATACAGTAAGTTCTACTGAACTTAGAGTTGTGTGTTAAGGGACAGCACACCCTTTCTACAACTCAAGAGAGTTTAGTAGGCCACACTAGAGTAGGTAGTGCATACACCACACCTCACTAGTGATGTCTTCAAAGCCAGGACCCAGTGAGTCTTTGCCAGAAGCCAGTGGGCGTCTTCCCTCCAAGTATGATAAACTCCCATTCTTGGAATTGAGAGCATTATGCACTACTAGGAAGTTGAAGACAGGCAAAAGTGCCAGCACCCAACACCTCAGGGAGGTGTTACTAGCTGATGATCTCAGCAGGCGCCTAGGGTCTGAAGGGGTAGCCAAAGAGGGTGGGGCAGAAGATGAGGAAGGGGCCAGGGGTGACGAAACCCAGGCCCCCCCCTCTGAAACTGGCCAGGAAGGTGAAAATGACCTTGTCCTGGAAAACCCAATTCCTCCTGTGGAGGAGGAGGATCAGACTGACCTCCCCTTTGTCCCCCCAGGAAGAGTTCTGAGTGTGCCCAGAAGGTCTAGGTCTCCTTCTCAGGAGTCTAACCACTCTGACACCTCAATAGGGACCTCTGTCTCCTCTCATAGGAGGGTATCCTCTCATGAGAGGAGAAAGAGACTGATTCAATATGAGCAAGCTCAGCTTGAACTCAGGAAACAGCAACTGGCTATAGACAGGGAGTCCCTAGATCTCTATAGAGAGAGACAAAAGTTGGGACTAGAGTCCCATGGTAGCAGCAGTTTCCCCAAAGATAGGGAAAGGTCTTATGACCATAGAAACCTGAGCAAGATTGTCCCTCCCTACCAGAGTGGGGATGACATCCACAAGTGGATAACTGCTCTAGAGAGGGCCTGTAAAGTACAGAGGGTCCCTCAGGAGCAGTGGGCAGCAATCTTGTGGCTCTCCTTTGCAGACAAAGGTAGAGATAAGCTCCTCACTGTTAGAGAGGAGGATGCTGATAATTACAAAGTCTTGAAGAGTGCTCTAATTGATGGGTTTGGCCTAACCACTGAACAATACAGGTTAAAGTTCAGGGATACCCAAAAAGCACAGACTCAAGACTGGGTGGACTTTGTTGATTGTTCTGCCAAGGCTCTGGAAGGTTGGTTATTGGGCAGTAAGGTATGTGACTTCACAGGATTGTACAATCTGATAATGAGGGAGCAGATTCTTAATAACTGTCAAAATCAGCTGTTGCATCAACACCTGGTAGACTCTGATCTGACCTCTCCCCAAGAATTGGGAAAGAAGGCAGACAAATGGGTCAGAACCAGGGTGAAGCAGAAGGTACAGAACCAAGGTGGTGACCCTAAGAAGCAAGATTCGAATAGCTCTGATAAGGGTGGGGAGAAGGGTAAAGATCAAAAGTCTTCACAAGGCCCCCAAAAATCTTCTTCAGGTGGGGATTCACAGTCTACCAAAGGGAAAGGCCAAAGAAAACCATGGTGCAAGGTCTGTAAGCAAAAGACCCACTGGACCAGTGATTGCACCAAGTCCAAAGACTCTACTCCAGCCCCCACCAATGCCCCTAAGGCACCTGCTCCCCCTAGTGCAGTTACAGTTGGTGGTGGGACTACACAAGCCAAGGGTTTAGTAGGGTTGACCCTGGGTAAAGAGATGAGCTCTGACCTAGTCAGAGAACTCACTCAGGCTGTCCTAGTCTGTGATGGAGGCATGGATATGACCTCCTCTGTGAGTCCCAGTAATCTGGGCAAGTACAGACAACAGCCTTTAATCAATGGAAGAGAGGCTTTGGCATTTAGGGACACAGGGGCAAGTGTCACCATGGTGACACAAGACCTTGTGAATCCTGGGCAAATAATAGTTGGTGAAATGTACCAAGTGACCAATGCTAGCAACGTCAGAACAGACCATACTCTGGCAGTTGTTAACTTCTGCTGGGGAGGGGTAACTGGCCTTAAGAAGGTTGTGGTAAGTGCAGACCTACCCGTTGAATGCTTGCTTGGCAATGACTTAGAAACTTCAGCTTGGGGAGAAGTGGAGCTCAGGACCCATGCAGAAATGCTGGGGATCCCTGCAGATGTGTTTGCTGTGACCAGGTCACAAGCCAAAATGTCTAGCACTGAACAGGCCTTGGATTCTGGAATAATGGACCAAGTGCCCTCCAAGAAGAGGAGTAGTAGGGTAAAGACAGTGCCTTCCCCCTTGGCTCAGAAGGAAGATCAGTCCCTTGAGGGGGATGATCTCAGTCCTGAGGAAGGAACTGTCCCAGAGGAGCTTGAACCTGACCAGGTTGAGTTCTTGGGGACAGGGGGACATTCCAGGGCAGATCTGAGCCAGGAGCAGCAGAGCTGCCCCTCTCTTGAACCCCTCAGAGAGCAAGCTGCTGCTGAGGCTGCTGGGAAAGCTAGTGGTCCCCATACTGTGTATTGGGATGATGGACTCTTGTACTCAGAGTGTAGAGACCCCAAGCCTGGTGCTACCAGGAGGTTGGTTATACCTCTGAAGTTCAGGGGCTTCCTATTGACCCTAGCCCATGATATTCCCTTAGCAGGTCACCTGGGCCAGAACAAGACTTGGGACAGAATTGTCCCTCACTTTCACTGGCCCCACATGTCTGAAGACACCAAGGAGTTTTGTCGCTCCTGTGTAACCTGCCAGGCCAGTGGCAAGGCAGGTGGCACTACAAAGGCCCCCTGATACCACTACCTGTGGTGGGGGTTCCCTTTGAAAGGGTGGGGATTGACATTGTTGGTCCCATGGATCCCCAAACAGCATCTGGGCACGGGTTTATCCTGGTGGTAGTGGATCATGCCACCAGGTACCCAGAGGCTATTCCCCTTAGGACCACTACAGCACCTGTGGTGGCAAGGGCCCTCGTGGGAATTTTCTCAAGAGTGGGCTTCCCTAAGGAGGTTGTATCAGACAGGGGTGCAAACTTTATATCTGGATACTTAAAAGCAATGTGGAAGGAGTGTGGAGTGACTTACAAGTTCACCACACCCTATCACCCACAATGCAATGGTTTAGTTCAGAGATTCAACAAAACCTTGAAGGGCATGATTAAAGGGCTCCCAGAAAAGCTTAGGCGAAGATGGGACATACTCTTGCCCTGTCTTTTATTTGCATACAGGGAGGTGCCTCAAAAGGGGGTTGGCTACAGCCCTTTTGAACTTTTGTTTGGTCACCCTGTCAGGGGTCCACTGTGCTTGGTGAAGGAAGGATGGGAGTTACCTCTCAAGCCCCCAAAGCAAGACATAGTGGACTATGTACTTGGTCTCCGCTCCCGGATGGCTGAGTATATGAAAAAGGCAACTAAAAACCTTGAGGCTAGCCAGGAACTTCAAAAAGCCTGGCATGACCAAAGGCTGTACTGACTGTTTACCAGCCAGGACAGAAGGTGTGGGTGTTGGAGCCAGTGGCCCCAGCAGCTCTCCAAGACAAATGGAGTGGACCCCATACCATTGTTGAACAGAAGGGTGAGGTTACCTACTTAGTAGACCTAGGAACACCCAAGAGTCCCCACAGGGTTCTCCATGTCAACATGTTAAAACCATATGTGGACAGGGCAGACATGGGCTTGCTCATGGCTACTGATGAGGGACAGGAGGAAGAGAGTGAACCACTCCCTGACCTGCTCTCACAGAACCCTGGTGATGGGTCAGTGGATGGTGTAGCCTTGGCAAGCAGCCTCACTACCCAGCAGCAGACTGATTGCAGACAGGTGCTCAATCAGTTCAGACACATATTCTCACTGACACCCAGTCAGACTACCTGGTGCACTCATGAAGTGGACACTGGGGACAGTCTGCCTATTAAAAATAAGATTTATAGGCAACCTGACCATGTCAGGGACTGTATCAGGACAGAAGTCCAGAAGATGTTGGATTTGGGAGTTATTGAACCCTCAGATAGCCCTTGGGCTAGTCCAGTGGTCCTTGTGCCAAAACCTCACACCAATGGTGGGAAAAGAGAGATGAGGTTTTGTGTGGACTACAGGGGTCTCAATGCAATCACTAGGACTGATGCCCATCCAATACCAAGGGCAGATGAGCTAATAGACACTTTGGCCTCAGCCAAGTATCTAAGCACATTTGACCTGACAGCTGGCTACTGGCAGATCAGACTAGCTGATGATGCAAAGCCAAAGACAGCATTCTCAACCCCTAGTGGGCATTATCAATTTGTGGTGATGCCCTTTGGTCTGAAGAATGCACCTGCCACTTTTCAGAGGTTGGTGAATACAGTCCTTACAGGTCTGGAAGCCTATAGTGCAGCATATCTAGATGATATTGCTGTCTTTAGCTCCACCTGGGAGGATCACCTGGTCCACCTCAGAAATGTTTTACAGGCCCTGCAGAAAGCAGGCCTGACTATCAAGGCCACCAAGTGCCAGATAGGGCAGAGTCAGGTTGTGTACCTGGGCCACCTTGTGGGTGGAGGCCAGGTTCAACCACTGCAGAGCAAGATCCAGACCATCATGGACTGGACTGCTCCAACTACCCAGACTCAGGTGAGAGCCTTCTTAGGCCTGACTGGGTACTATAGGAGATTTGTCAAGGGGTATGGATCAATAGTGACACCCCTGAATGACTTAACTTCCAAGAAAATGCCCAAAAAGGTTCAGTGGACAGTTAGCTGTCAAAAGGCATTTGACGACCTGAAGCAGGCCATGTGCACTGCTCCCATTCTACAGAGTCCTGATTACTCCAAGAAGTTCATTGTTCAAACTGATGCATCTGAATTGGGGGTAGGGGCTGTACTGTGACAATTGAATGATGAAGGTCAGGATCAGCCAGTAGCTTTCATTAGCAGAAGGCTGACCCCTAGAGAGAAACATTGGTCAGCCATTGAGAGGGAGGCCTTTGCTGTGGTCTGGGTTCTGAAGAAGTTGAGGCCATACTTGTTTGGTACTCACTTCCTTGTTCAAACAGACCATAAGCCCCTCTTATGGCTAAAACAAATGAAGGGTGAAAACCCCAAACTGCTTAGGTGGTCCATTTCCCTACAGGGGATGGACTTCACAGTGGAACATAGACCTGGGAGTAACCATGCCAATGCAGATGGACTCTCTAGGTACTTCCACTTAAAACATGAAGACTTAACTGGGCAAGGTTAGTTTAATGTCCCTAAGTTTGGGGGGGGTTGTGTAGGAGAGTAGGATCTGCTTCACATGGGTACCCCCACTTTTTGCTGACGCTTCACTGTTTTTCGACCTTAGTCTGGCTGAGGCCCTGCTAATCAGAACCCCAGCCTAGCTGCTTCCTCTTTAAAATGGTTTCCATGTGCCTTAGGCACATCTCTGATTGGAATCTGGAGTGCCCTTACAAGTCCCTAGTATATGGTATACTATGTACCCAGGGCATAGGTACCTCAGAGGCCTACCAGGGGCTGCAGCATGTATTGTGCCACCCCTGCAAGGCCATCCAAACTGACACCACAGGTCTACTACTGCAGCCTGGGTAAGGTGGTGCATGCACCTCTTACTGTGATATAGGCTACCTATATCACTAAATACATTCACACATATAAACCTATAAGTCACTCCTATGGCAGGCCTTATCAATCCTGAAGGCAGAGTGTGTGGTTCCTATGTGAGAGGGTGCCCCTGCATGAGCAGGGCCCCTCTGCAGCATTCGGAGACCCTTCTCTGATGCTGTTTGTAGTGCAGCCTGACCATATACTCTTAAGCGCATTATAACCTCGCGTTAAATGCTAACTTTGGGATGGCTGCACTGAAACATGTCGTGTTTGGTGTCAAACATCTTGGAATACTACCCCCCACCAGTTCTGGCGGCGGGGGTAGCATTCCACCCTTCTAGAGGGAAAGACATGTACACACCGGTATACCCGGTACTGAATTTCCAGAGCCCTGGCATCACAAAATGGATGCCGCTGCCACAGACACGAGTCTGGCCTCCTGCTGCTGACCGAAACTCCAGCAGGGGAGGCCTGGACAATAGGTTTCCTGTCCCAGGGAGGTGTGACCACCTCCCCAGACAGGATAGTGTGTATTGGGGCTGGGCGGGAGCACTCTCGGGTGCTTTGAAATCCTGCACTGGGGGCACACTTGGTGTCCCTGTGCATACCCCAGTTCAAACCGGCTCAGGGGCTTCCAGCCCCTGCTCTGGCACGAAACTGGACAAAGGGAAAGGGGTGTAACCACCCCTCTGCCCTGGCCCTCCCATAGGTGGGGCCACAGAGTATGTCCAACCCCCTACCTTAGTATAAGTAGGGGAACCCAGTCCTTAGGACTTTAGATTTACCTGGACGAAACTCTGACACAGAATCCTGGACCTTCGACGCTCTACTTCAAGATTAGAGGACTGAAGAATCTCCCTTGGGGTCAAGGAGTGACTCCCCTGCTTGGCAGGCACCAAAGAAGCAATTGTCCGGTCTGCATCGCTGAAGCTCCCTTCGGACGCTGAAGTCTTTGCATCACCAGAGGTAGATTTCCAGACTTCCCCAAGGCTGCCCTGAGTCCCCAGCAAAGCTGAGGCCCGTAGCTGTTGTGGGTAATGTGGAACCGTGACCCCTGGACACCGAACGCATTTGCAAGTGCATCCTCTTGTGGGTCTCCCACGAAGTCGTGCTTTGGGCTCCGAGTAGCCCCAGCCTCCAGCACCAACTGCACCGAAGATCACTGGCCTCCACTCCACGAGTGTCCTGTGAGAGAGCTCCACATGCATCATCTTGAGGCTCCTTTACGGTCGCTAGTCCGTTGGCTAGTAGGCCCTCCCGAAGGCCAATCTTTTTGTGCTTGGGCTCCCTGGTTGCTCCAGGTGTGCCCTGACTTATCCTTGCTGGGTGAGTCCCCCAGACCTTGCTGATCTGCAACATCGTCCTTCTTCTATTTCCACAAGACTTGCCGTTGCCAAGGCTTGTTGGGTCCAATCCGGTCGCCGACACCCCTGCAATCGACAGACTTTGTGGGACAGCTCGAATCCAGCTCCTGGTTGTCGTCGACGCCTCCTGGACCTCGTGGCTGAAGAGTCAAGACGACCGTCAACCTACCTGAAGCACTCAACATCGGTGGGCATCTGCTCATCGCCTTCCTGGTCACTGGCTAGTGACCCAGACTCTGTCCCCTCTGCTTTCAGGTTCTTCAGATCTTTGATCCACCTTTGGATCCACCCGAACACTTTCGACTTGGCCGCCAGCAGCACTTTGCAGCAGATCGCCATTGAAAGCGACGACGAAACCCGACCCCGAAAGACACCTATGCACCCGGCTCCCCTGGGTGAGGTAACTCGAGTACTCCGGTGCTCCCGTGGGTATTGACACTAGAACAGCCTAGTTCTCAAAGGGTTTGCTCCAAGTCCTCCTCTAAGTGTCCCTTTTCTTTTAAATTCAAATCGCGACTTTCCCCATAGAAGTTAACGGTGGTTCGCGGTTGTGTTCATACACTGCACGCGTCCCCCGTGTGTCCCCTGTGTCACTGCCTTGGGTGGTTCCTTGTGGTCCAAGCACTTCTACAGGCTCTAGACCTTGTGTCTAGCTCAGTCGTGGTTCTTATACCACTTTCTTGGTATATGGTTTGGTACGCCCCTGGGGCTCAAACGTGTATTTGTGCTATTACTGTAGATAACTAACTCGTAACGTATGTACTTCGAACTCTAGCCTCATAAAGTGACTAGAGGGGTGTGTTTAGTAATAAATACATATATTTTGAATATATACCTGGTGTGGTCCTCTTTCATTTGGTCACTCAAGAGATTATAGACTGGTAAAACAAGCTGCTTTACATTCCTTCAAGACTTAGCCTGAAGGCTGCTCTCCATAGCTACCACTAGGATAGCTTTCAATAAAGGTTGTCTTTAACCTATCTCCAATAAGGGGTTGTTTGGACTGGTGCAAGTTGCCCACTATAATTAGTGGACAGCATATGCCAGGCCAACTTCTCACACCAGGTACAAATCACCACAATACATTTCGGGCATGCACCCTGGGTACCCTGTCCCCCTCGACTTTCTATAGTATAAGCAAGGTCCAGGATATCCCAGGCCGAATTCACCTTTTGCTTCTACAAAATGGGGAGGACGAACATATGTATAATTTACCAATGATAATGGATAAGTGGTCCATAAACTTGTAATAGAATCAGTGGGGTAACAAGCTGTGTTATTCCCAAAGAATTTCTGGTGTGTCTTAGAAAACATTACTATGCATAGTTCTTTTACTACGATCTGAGGAAACTAGCTGATACAGAACACATGACGAGGGTACTCCAGAAGAACACTCCAATACCCAGAACAGCCCCCTCCCACTAGGAAAAACAACAATATAACTATAGCCCAAAACATTTTCTTTCTGAGAAGCCATTCAAAACTGATCTTCCCCGGTCACTGGGCAACAAAAAACTGCTCATCTTCTACACGGGGACGACCAAAAAAATACATCTTTACTATAGAGCTACAAATGAAAACACCAGAGAAAGAGACATCATATAATGGAACCAACGGTGGAAAGGACACAGAAAAAAAGGAAAAATAAAGAAATGGTGAGAAGATCAGGGTCCGTTACAAGCCTCCCTGGCAGGCTTCTATTGTTCAATCCTCCATGGTGCTATTGAGCACTGTACGGTGGAGCCACACTGTTGCAGCTCATCAGCAAATGTTAACGATCCGCAGAATAGGGCACTCTCCCTCCCGGGAAAATACCCTCAACTTATCCTGTCTTGCGCCACAGGCAGTGCACCAATTTTCTGATCCCTAGTCTAACAGGAAAAAGCAGAAACAAGGGGGCATTTTGCTAATATTGTCCACGAAATCCATCCCTGCTACACTCACTTCTCTTTTGGTGCACTATCCTTCCGTCGAGGACGCAAATGGTACCTTTCTACTCCAGGTACTGTCTCATCGCGGAGAAGGATCTGAAATTCAGGGGGTGTCGGAGAGCGAGACTCAGGCTCCTGTTATTCAAGTGAAGAAGAAGCCTGGGCAGCCTTAATTTCTGGGGAATTGCCTCGTTCAGTATCGGCTCACTCTCTTCTTCCGTCTGTGCCCAAGTCAGCCAGGTATCAGAAAAAGGAACAAAGCGTGGAACCTTCTCCGTCTCGTGGTCCCCTATCCCCTGTTGTACCCACCAGTCATAGGGGAGGGGGAGCGGCACTCGTCGGCAATGCGAGGTATGTATCCAATGCTTCCCGCTGTCCACTCTCACCGCCGTCCTTGTCGTGATGAGGACCAGATATGGTCCTTTCCACCTGGGTTCCAAACTGTCTCTTCTCTGGAAGTTTTTCACAAGAATGTAGTCTCCTGGCTGTATGGTATGCCCGGGCCCCTCTGGTGCTGGAGGCAAAGCTTCATGTATCTGTTGGTGAATAGAATGCAAACATTTAGTGAGATCATATAAATAATCGACTAACAGAGGATAATCAATTTCAGAAAATCTTTTCGGTCTAGGGACGCCCCACACATTTGCAGGACGGCCAAAGACCACTTCATATGGCGATAATCCAGTTCTAGAATGGGCTGTCATTCTGGTGGACAATAGAGCAAGGGGTAATGCATCTGGCCATTGTAGCCCAGTACTTTCCTTAATCTTAGCCAATTTTAGCTTGAGAGTACCCTTGTACTTCTCAACTAAGCCTGCTGACTGAGGATGGTTCGCTGCATGGAAGTTTTTCTTGATGTGCAGACCCTCGCACACCAATTGAATCAATTTGGCATTGAAGTGGCTGCCATTGTCACTCCGAATCAAACGGGGCAAACCGTAGCGCGGAAAGAACTCCTTTATAAGAGCTTTCGCTGTCGCCATGGCTGTGTTCTCTTTTGTTGGGTAAGCCTCAATCCATTTGCTAAATGCACAAACCACCACTAACACATATTTCAAATTATTAACTCGCTTCATAAGAAAGTGGTGCAAAATTATCAGAAGGTGTAGGGGTACCCTTTCCAGGATTGTGCTTCATACAAATCATGCAATGTTTCACTAAGTGCACAGCAACCTTTGAGATATTATCATTTTGCCACACAGGATCCAATAACCTACAAATTCCCTTAGCGCTAAAATGAGCTGTACCATGTGCCATTGTAACTACAGGGAAAACATATGCATCAGGTAACATCCATCTTTGCTTCTCACTTTCATCAGTCCAGCACCCTTCTTCATCTAAACGCCCTGTACTCTCCTTGCACACTGCCAACTCCTCAACTGTTGCCTCAGACTGTATTTCCCTGACACTGTCCAGTGTATTTTCAAACATGGTAACATCTGGTACCCTTCTAGCAGGTCCTGCCACAAACATTTTCGTCATTTTTGATCTGGCTGTTTCTTTTGCTGTTTGATCTGCAAAGACATTTCTTTTCCCTACATCATCAGTGATTGCTTTTTGGGCACTGCACTTCACTATTGCCAATCGTTTGGGAAGGGTCAAAGCTGTCAAAAGTCTTTTGATAAGCGGACCATTCTGGATCTTGGTTCCATGTGAAGTCAAGAATCCTCTCTCTGCCCAGAGGCGTCCAAAATTATGGGCCACCCCGAAGGCATACTGGCTGTCAGTGTAGATATTTACAGTCAGTCCTTCACCTAATTCACATGCTCGCAAAAGAGCTATCAACTCCGCAGCTTGAGCAGATTGGTAGGGAATGCGTAAGGTCTCAACTACAGTGTGCAGTGTGGTAATAGCATACGCCACTGTAGTGGTGCCATCTAACAATTTGAAACAAGAACCATCGACATAAAGTTCCCCTTGCAGGTCAGATAAGGGAACGTCAGTCAAGTCTACCCGTCCCTTCGTCTCTTACGCCATACGAAATAAACAATCATGGACATCTTGGTCCTTTTCTTCCGAAGGGAGGGGGAGTAACGTGGCTGGGTGCAGAATGGCTCATCTTTTGATAGTAATATGGGGTGCAAATAAAGTCAATTTATAACCAGTCAGGCGAGCACTGGTGAGGTGCTGCGTCTTTGTCTTGTTTAAAAGTACATCCATAGCATGAGGTACCACTACTGTGAGGTCATGATTGAGGACGAGCTCTGCCGACTGTCGTATAGAGACTGCCGCAGCCGCGGTGGCTCTTAAACAACTCGGCAGGGCTCTGGCGACAGGGTCAAGCATAGCAGAAAAATAAGCACACAGCCTCTGCTTACCTCCAAAGGCTTGTGTTAACACCGAAAGCGCACACCCAGCCGTTTCGTGTACGTGCAATACGAAAGGCTTCTTATAATCAGGCGTACCAAGCACAGGTGCAGAGCAAAGCGCAACTTTTAATTGCTCAAAAGCATGCTGACATTCATGCGTCCAAGGCAAAGGTTCATGCACATCTTTAGTTGTTAGGCGAAGCAGGGGCTGTATTAATAAAGAATAAGCGGGAATCCAGTGTCGACAATACGAGGTGATGCCTATGAAAGCACACACTTCCCTCTGTGTCAGAGGGACAGGCATCTTAATAATGGCATCAACTCGTTCAGGTGTTAGCCTCCGACCCTCCTTCGACAGCAGGTAACCTAAATAGGTGACCTGCTGTTGACAATATTGAAATTTAGAAAGGGACACTTTATGTCCTTTGTTCGCCAAATGCTTTAACAATCGTACCATGGCATCCCGACAACCCTCTTCGGTATCGGAGGCTATCAATATGTCATCCACGTACTGCAATAATACATTACCTGCGGGAAGAGAGAGAGAGTCCAATTGACTTTTCAAAGCTTGACTATAAATACTGGGACTTTCTGTATACCCCTGAGGAGCTCGACAGAATTGGAAACTCCTACCAGCCAAGGCGAAGCCAAACAGATACCTACTGTCTGGATGAATAGGGATACTAAAAAAAGCATTTTGTAAATCAATCACAGAAAAGAACTTGGCTGTGGAAGGAATCATTGTCAAGAGAACAGTAATATCTGGTACCACCGGGAACTGAGGAACTACAATCTTATTAATTTCCCGGAGGTCAATAACAAAACGATAAACATCAGGATGTGCATCAGGGGAATCCAAGGGTGCCTTCTTAAGAATAGGAAGAATGGGGCTAATACATACATTCGCTAATGTCCCCTCAACCACCCCTGATTTGATCAGGTCCTGTATAATCTGCATCAAAGCCTGTTCCTCAGCTTGTGATATTTTATACTGGGGAATACGAAGGAGCACAGCATTCTTCTTGACCTGTTATGTCCCGTATAGAGGCCCTAATGTAGACCCATTCATACATGCCCTAAAATGGACGTATTCGTATTTGCCCTAATACGGTCATATTCGTACTTGCCCTATTATGGTCAAAGCCGCATATGCCCTATTACGGTCATAATTGTACATGTCCTATTATAGTCATGATTCCTTACATAGGCATGATCTTTCACCTACATTGGTCCTCGCTAGTACACAACGAGCTCTGAGGGCTGAACGTTATCTAGTCTGTGGTTTTGAATACAGCAGGGTTTTTCCCAAACACAGGTCCACACTGTACTCATCAATTATGCATGGCTCTCTAGGAATACACCACCTGCATAATATGTATGTACAAAGTTCACCCCTGACGTCTTCCTCACGTCTAACAAGGGCCAATACAAACCATACGAAGCAACTAGAGTCTTCAGGGTATAAATACACCACATCTTACACCGGTAAGACAGAGGGAACCGAGTCTTCCATGCTGACACACTGACCAGAGACGCTGAGGCTCCTGCATGCAGTCGCTCCAGCTGACAGCGGTCTAACACAGCCCTTGCGGGGTGTCCAACTCGAGACCAGGACTGTGTCCCACACTCTCTCTATTCAGGTATGGGGGTTCGACTAAATCCTAGAAGGATTCTTGGCTCTTAGGCTTTTAGACCTACACACATATGCTAGGTACACTCAGGTATATCTAGTTAGGCATCGTAGGAGTACGCACACTTTTCATAATGCTTTTTATATTCATGTATGTATTCATGATTATTGCAATATGGTAGAACTGTTCTATCCCTTTGCTTTTATCGTACTGCTGATAATATATCTCTGCTATTGTCTGCTGGTTGCCGCAGCACATATATTTTACACTAGAATAACAACTGTTCAATAAATACTTATTGAAATGCCCAGACTGTTTATTCTGTGTAACTCTCTGAGACAAACCGAATAAGTAAGCATGAGTGACTGAGCGAAAGGTAGTACATTGTTTCCACGATTCTGAGGAATTTGGGTTGTCATGATCTAAGGTTGCCAGAAACTAATCTCTCCCCGATAAGAGGAGATTCTAGTGGCACTGTGAGCTAGCTAATGCAAACCAGGCTGACATATGCGGTGGTGGTGCACAGAGTCAGTCTAACACCAAGCCCACAGTATAGGTTATCCAAACGCGCAGGTCCTGCATGGGTACTATAGGAACTACACGACATGGCGCCGCCAACGTTGGTTGGGTACTTATTTAACAGTAAAATGTGAGTAGTTCAGTCGTGCTATTCTCAGAGAACCTACTAACAAAACCCCAGAGACGTCTGGAGTGGGTGGGCACAAAATCCGCCACAGCTGAGTAGTACGAGAATACTATTTATTGGCTGTTGGTTAATCAAGCTTGAAAGACATGTAGTTCCTAAATTGTGCATAACACCTCATCTTAGGTCCCTTTGAACACATCTTCCTCTAAACATGCCTGATACCGAGGCTGGGGACCAAAGAGTTGACCTGAATTTCTTAACAGGAGAAGACGATCCTGAGGATGCAATACAGATTGCACCAAAATTCAGAAGGACAGTCACCCTAAGACTATTAGAAAATGGTTTACAAGCGGGGGTGGCATGGTAGTTTTCGTGATTGAGGCACACGAATCAAACAAAACAGAGGTGTTCTATTCATGGGTTACATTCCCAGCAGCAAATTCCATAACAAAGACATTTCACTACTATTTGAGAGGAGATGCACCACGTGAATATGCCCCGTTTGAGGACATAGAGATTCCACTCACTTACCAGGAACATTATTACTGGTTTAATGGCACCCTACCCCACGTACGAGGAAGAGTAAGATTAGGCCTGCTCGGAGGAGACGGGGCCACATGGCTAATACCAGCGGCTTACACACCGCATCCTGACATTGGAACAATGCCACAGCCAGAATTACTCGTACAACACAGAGATTTAATTAAAATCTACAGAAACCTGACACAATTCGTCTACGGACTTTAACAATCCAACCTGCACCAGCTGCAGCAAAGAGTACTCCAGCTCAGGGTACAGGAAATAAAATTACTCCTCAAACATTACACGCGGTAATGGGCAAAATGCGAACAAATACCGTTCTGGATAGCTCAGAAAATGACTCAGCTTGAGGCAGTATTCCCGAATACTACCACCTATGAAAAACACAGAATTCTGACAATCTGCTTGCCCATTGGGATCACACCACAAGTAGAGGATTGCACCTCTTGGGGTTCAGTCTTTGCTGCCATATATACCAGAACACATGGTATCCCGTCCTTAGCAGTAGTGCCAGACGTATTGAGACAGATACAAAATGAGTACGGAGCAGAGGCTGCCCTTAACTTAGGGATGAAGTTACTAAATAACTTTGACCAGGTATCAGCCATAATACTAGCTAATATTAAGGGGGAAGCAGCTTCAGTGGCGATCCGCCAACGCATAAGGGAGTTCGGTCCAATAGATCAACAACACGAAATACCTAAATTAATTGAAACCGCATATGCAGAATTAGGCAGAGACAGTCTAGGGGGGAAAGCATTAAAACCACAACTGGTGGGCAGTCCTGAAAAGGACACTACAAAGCGGACACCTACTTATTCTAAAAAGAAGTGGGAAAATAAAAAACAACAAAAGTCTAAAGACAGCAGATCTCAATCCCGAGGCAGGTCTCCTCAACAGGAGCCCTCTGAGAGAGATAATATTAAAAAACCTGACAGGTATCAGGATACTGATACACGTTCCTCTCGTTCCTTTCAGGGTTCGTCAAGAAACTCCGAGAGGGAAGGACGGTCAGAACACAGACAAGAGGAGCGTACAAAGTCCAGAGACACGCAGCGCGCTGTGGACTACGCACCTAAAAAAGAAGATAAACAAAAACAGAAACCTCAGTTCAAAAAAGAAGAAGGTAGCAGGTCTCAAGATCAGACATGCCCAGAATTCTGAGGACACAGCTTCTGAATGGGGAATGGGCTCTGACGATGCTAGACAGCGCGGCAGAAGTAACGATAGCTCGCCAGAACCTGAAGGAATTTCTGGTGACAGCGGAGTTGAGTGAGTATATCACGGTGGAAATACCTGATACTCGGGTAAGTGTCCCACATAAGTTACATGAGATAACACTCCGGCTGGAAGGGGACAAGCCCAGAAAAATTAAAGGTCTCTTTTGGGAAAATTTGTCATCTGGTTATGACATTCTATTAGTAGAACAAGACTGGCCGCCAGCATTCGTCATGGAGTGCCCTAGGGGAGAAACAATATTTTTCCAGCATTTTCCAACCTTGTTCCCATACATTTAAAACATGCATATGCGCAGGAGTGGGCGGTTGCCCTAGCTCCAGCATTGTATAAAAATCATGTTGGTCGGGATGAGGATTCAACCCACCACGTGATCCCATTAAAAGTTTCCCCAAATGCTGAAAGGCAATACCCTATAAAGCAGGAAGCTAAAAAACAAGTCAATCAATCAATCAGGGGTTTGTTAAAGCGCAACTACTCACCCGTAAGGGTCTCAAGGCATTGGGGGGGTGCAGGTTCCATTCCTTCAAGGAAGGGGTCTGTCGAAGAGCCAGGATTTGAGGTTTCTTGCAAAGATGGGGAGCGATGTTGTCTGTCTGAGGTGGAGCGGAAGGACGTTCCATGCTTTGGCCACGAGGAAGGAGAAGGAGCGGCCTCCCGATCTGGTCTTTCTGGTGCGGGGGACCACGGCATAGGAGAGCTGGGCCGATCGTAGGGTCCTTTGGGGTGCGTGGAATTTGAGTCGGCTGTTCAGGTATGCTGGTCCGGTGCCGTGGAGGGCCTTGTGTGCGTGGGTGAGCATCTTGAAGGTGATTCTCACCTCGACGGGGAGCCAGTGGAGTGTGCGCAGGTGCAGGGATATGTGGCAGTGTTTTGGCAGGTTGAAGACCAGTCTTGCGGCGGCGTTCTGGATGTTCTGTAGCTTGCAGGTGAGGTTTTTGTTTATTCCGGCGTAGAGTGCGTTGCCGTAGTCGAGTCTGCTGTGACCAGGGCGTGAGTGACGGTCTTTCGGTGCTCGAGGGGGATCCATTTGAAGGTCTTACGAAGGAGGCGGAGGGTGTGGAAGCAGGAAGATGATACAGAGTTTATCTGGCGGTCCCAAGTCAGGGAGATCCTAGATCAACTTGAATACCAGGGGGTGATAGAAAATTGCACTTCACCTATGAACAATCCTTTGTTCCCCATAGCCAAACCTGACAACACATATTGTCTAGTCTTCGATTACAGACATTTAAACACTTGCACAAAGACATTTGCAGTTCAAAATGCACACAGTGCCGCATTAATAAATAACATTGTGCGCAAAAAATACAAAACAACACTTGATATCTCAAATGGATTTTTCTGCCAAAATATAGCGCCTGAAAGCAGGTATCTGACCGCATTCAGTGCGTTAGGGTCCCAGCGGCAATTTTGTCGACTAGCCCAAGGGTATAAAAACAGCCCCGGGGTATTTTCAGCAAGAGTAACAGAATTACTCCAAAATTTGGATGAAGAAGACTTGTCCTATGTGGATGATATTTATCTGACGGACGAGGACTTACCGAGGCACTTGACCAGGGTTAGCACCATTATTATGGGATTCGCCTCTGATGGCTATAAATTTAATTTAAAAAAATCAAAAATTGCCCACCTCAATGTCCTATTTTTAGGGTATGAGCTGTCAAGTGAAGGAAAAAGCCTAGCAGATAACTTTTTAGAAAAGTGTGCGATGCTCCAACCTCCAAAATCATTAAAGAATTTACAATCAATTCTGGGATTCCTAAATTTTGGTCGAACATACATTTTGGATTACGCAGAAAGAGTAAAACCTTTCTACGACTTAATAAAACCTGATTTTTCAGTCAGACAATGGACACAGGAACATACAAACTTCCTGCGTTCCCTACAGGAAGACATGATAGCTTCTAAACATTTACAGACACGCGTAAACGTACGCAACTTAGTGATCCGAGTAATAGCGGGTCAATGCGGGTACACTTATTTGACTTTCAATGAAGGTGAAACAGTACCAATCGCATACAAATCACACCTGTACACAACACAGAGATGCGTTTCACTTCAACAGAAAAAATCCTGACAACAGTGCAGACCGATGTAGCAAGAGAAAGAGCTCTGGCTCAGGGTAAACGCATAATAGTCGTGACCCCAGTACCAGCTTTAGAAGCTGTTACAAAAGCTAGCATTCCAAATGCGAAAGCCTTACATCCCAGATGGATACAATGGGCTAATTCTCTTACTGCAACGGATGTTGAATACAGATTTGATCCAAGTTTAAAAACCCAAGCATTTCTGCAATACGAACAAGAATATCCTCTTACAAATGAGATTTTGCCTCTAGATCAGTATGAATATATTATTTACACTGACTGATCTGCTCAACCAGCCATAGGGAGTAAGCAAGCTTACAGCGCAGCGTGTGCGATCGTTAAAGGTCGCTTGCGTGATGGCAAGTTCCATCCAAGCTGTACTAAAACGCAATCTCTAGGAGACTGCACGGCTCAGTTGGCAGAACTAAAAGCACTGATACTGGCACTTATAAATACGGATCACGAATTCCCCACACTAATTGTGTGTGATTCCTTTTACTGTGTACAGTTGTACAATGAATATCTACATCATTGGGAACAAATTGGGTTCAGAGATGCAAAAGGTGGCACAATTAAGCATAAAATGCTATGGGAACAGGTAGTGGAGTTGAGAAACGAACTACCAAGGGCTCACGTGATACATACATTGAGTCATCAGCGTGATGGCGTTCACGTTGAAGGGAATTCATTGGCTGATGAAGCCGCAAAGGTGGCTGTACGCACAGCGTCCGTAGCTGCAATCACTCGTTCAAAAACGAGAATAGACGGCGAGATTATGGTAGCTGTCAATGCTTCACGCAAAGGCAGCACAGCAGTACCACAAAAAATTCCACTCAAGTACTCCTACAAGTTAGATGCACAAAACATTCCATATGCTCAGATTCCTGGAGTGGGGGATAGAGTAATACCAAATATGGATCGTAGGCAAGGCTTAATTCTAGCAGCACACGAGGGTTTGGGTTCTGCGCATACAGGCGTTACAGCGACTATTTCTTTATTGAAACAGCGCTACTGGTGGCCAGGGTTAACAAAGCAGACTAAAGACTATGTCTTGAAATGCGACATCTGCCAGCAGATGAAAGGTTCCACCGTAACACGCCCAACGCAGACACCATTACTGAAATCAGACAAACCTCTCGCATGTGTGTATTTGGACCACTGCGGACCCCTACATCTGATGGGTCCAAGAAATATATCATGGTTGCAGTGGATTCCTGCTCTAGATTCCTATGGGTTTGGCCTCAGTGGTTGGCTGACGCTCGAACTGTTATAAAAGATTTGCAAGTATTTATCAGCACATACGCAGTTGGCACGTTACATTCTGACCGTGGTCCGGTGTTTAGCTCTCGGGCTTACAAAGAGGCCATGGAAGGAATGGGCGTAGCATTGCGGTACTCCTCTCTGTACCATCCCGAGGGAAATTCTGTTGTGGAGAGGAAAAACCAGGACTTAAAGCAATCTTTAACAGCTAGGGTATTAGGCAAGGGCAGTAGATGGGTCGATCACCTTTATGGAGTACAACGAGCAATTAACAATCAGCCAAGAAGCTCTCTAGGGGGTGTCACTCCTTACGAGGTCCTATTTGGGACAAGAATGTGGGTACCTGATCTTGATTGTGAAGGCACAGTGGCGGATAAAAACCATTTGATATCCATGATCGTTTGGCTGTTTTGCAGGATCTAAATGAATCCAGAACACAACAAAGTAACGTGCTCCAGAAACAGACCGCCACTGAGGAAGTCAAGGCAGTAACGGCAAGACCTGTCTGGATCCCAAAAGTCGGGGATCTGGTCAGAGAAAAGATTGCAGACAAGAAAGAATTTGGGCCATCCTACAGAAAGCCTGTACCGGTCCTAGCAATCCAAGGCACAAGAACTGTACTTCTGCCGCCTCTTGCCGAGAAAAAGGAGAAAAGATTTGTCTCAATCGACTTAATCAAACCACACTATGTGGCCAATACTAAACAGTAGGCCTCGTGGACTCCACAGTAGCAGATGCCCTCCTCTCGCTACAATCCAAGAAGTTCAGACAGAAAGACTCATCACATTTGAAGAGCCACCTGTACGGAATGATGGACTAAGCAACAATGCAATGGAACTCGTTCCACTTCAACAAGAAGAAACTCAACTTAACAACCAAGTTGCAATAAGACAGACTACAGACATCTACGTCAACATGCCTCGTCAAGAGCAAAATTCGATTTCAACAAATCCCGATGCAATTCCAACAATTGATCGAACTGCTTCTGGCTATTTCATGAACTTTGATACGTTTTCACTGGATCCAAGCGAGCCGGAAACGACGCCAGCCAAAAAATCACACAAACAGAAACTCACTGACTTTTTGAACTTTTTTAGAAAGAATTACCTGGTGTCACCTTGGATTGAACTATGGTATAACACTGGCATTTTATTTTTTATTTTCTGGCTAGGTTTAATAATAACTTTTAGTATGCTTATTAATGGACGATACCTCCAGCAGAGCTCTACAGCCCAAAGAGTCAATTTGATTTTGAAAACACACCAGTCTTCACATCGTGAACCAAGAGACTTGTCTTCAGTGAACATCACAGCAGTTCCTATACCGGACGGTATAGTATGGGACAAGATTGATTATGATATATTCGGTCCGACTCAACTTTTAAAGCTTAAACATGTATTTAAAATTTCTTTAAGTGATATCATTACCTCCAGTACATTTTCTGATGATTGGGACACTGAAACTGTAAATGCTATGATGTCTGATTTAGAAAAAACGGCCGCATTTCCGAACAATGAAATGTTAGAAGGTACTTCAGACTATGATACATTGTACTGTTACCAACATTATGGTCATCATTTCTTGCACAAATCTATAACACCTAGAAATGTATTTGAATACCACCAGTGGGAACACTGCCCAACTCCTCCAAAAGGAAGTTCGCAAACTTTTGCACAGAACTTCACGTACTTTTCAGGGCTCAACACATCTGACCCAAAGTCATTTTATTACAAAGTGGCAACAACATCAGCACAGAAAATTATGTTGACTAACACCAAACAGATTTACTCTGCTTCCTTTATGGCCCAGTTGTCTACACAGGGTTTCGACCTATGGAAGGACACTATAGATTCAAAATCAATCTGGGGTTCTAGGGACTGCCAAGTCCAGGGAACAGAAGCACTTTTTAGAGCATGCCTCATTCCACAGCAGATAATATTTCTGAATGAAACTGTGCAACAGACATCCTGTCTTGGACTAGCCAAGAACAAGGAAATGAACACAGCGGGGTTTCCAACACCATCACAGATGGGTGGGAGGCAGAATTCAACTACACAAGGGGTAGGATTAAATGACATTCTCCAGTACAACAGATCAGATCCTGATTGGACGAAATGGCTGATTTGGCCCATTGACACAAATACCTGTCAACAGAGATTTATGAATACAACCGAGGGATTTAGTATCCATAGGCCATATCCTCGCTATGTACAAAGACAACACCCAGGGGTAGTGACATCCTATAGTGTTGGGAAGTTGTGCCTTGATTTGCTAGAAACCTCAACACTCACAGAAGTAAAACATCATTTGACCTTACTCACACCTGATGTAGACCTTAGGGATTTTTTACTAGGCCCAAGGAAAACACGTCAGAAACGTTTAATATTTGCTGGCATTTATGCCTACTATAATGAAAACTGGAAAATATCCAAACAGGAGGCCGCAAAAAGAATACGGGAAATAGACCGTATTAACCTAGAGAAGGCTTTAGCTGTAGTGGATAATGGGTTAGCAACTTTGACCTCCAGGATTTACTCCTTAGGCAACATTGTGTCTTCGGCAATCAACATATTAGAACAAGATCTGGCCTTGTTACAACACGGGCAATCTCAGCTACGTTCTATTATGATGCTAAGTTGGACGATGCAATCTTTGCGTGCAGGCTATGTGCCCTGGCGTTTTATAAACACCACGTCTCTGTTTTCAGAATACAATGTAACTGTTAAACAGACAGAAATGGCACAAAGGGGAGCCAAATATACAATGCTGCGTATTGAGAAACTGGAAAGGTTACCATTCACTGTAGCCGAATCACCATCAACAGAATGGCTAATTCATGGCCAAATCACTCTGCCGGTCACTACTTTTCAGTTTCAATATTGCCTTGAGCAAAGGCAGGCAGGCAAATATGAAAAGATTGGTAAGGGTTACATTAAGGAAACTTGGGGGTTACCATATAGATACCGATGCCGGAATGGGGATCGAGAAGTGTATCTGAGAGGTACAAACTGGAAGAACGCTTTAAGCGGTTCTCTCATGTGTCAGGATATTTCACTACACGGAGCCTGTAACGGTTCAGTAGCAAACCTATCGTGTCACATGACAGGGACCCCAGCGGCCATGATCACACCGGTTTTTCAGCTGCTCTCGAGTGGGAGTTACTTGATGCTAAATGATCAAGGTTGCTGTGGGATGCTTCCGGGCGTCGCCTATCTGGTCACTGTTAACTCCAGGGTTACTTGCTGAATGCAAGTATTGTTTCCGCCACTGAACACAGTCAGGGAGGCGCCGCTATGGCCTTCACTGAACGTTTCTTTCATACAATTTGATACTCTTAGCAGACTGCAAGCCATGCTTTTACAGCAACCCGTGCCCTTAACCTCCGCTCGAGAAACCTATGAACTTCAAGTTGCAAGGACCTCGACTGAGATACAGGCGCTTATACATACAAACTGCCCCTTTCATTTCGTAGAAATGGTGGGACGTATCTTCAATATGTCTGATACGAGCGGTATTGTACACCGATTTAAGACCATAGGGTCAGGACTGTTAAGCACCTTTCAGACAGTCCTCGGAGTAATCCCAAATTTTATACACTCCGTATTGGGAAGCGTATTTGGAGGACTCCCGCTTATCCTATTGCTGGTTGCAGGGGTCCTATTCATAATACTACTGCTACGCAATGGACGGCCCAATTCCCGAGGGAATGGCGAACATGCTCCTGGAGCGGAAATACCGTGAATGCATGGTAAAACTTCTGGGCATTGCTTGCCTGCGAGAACTCAATGCCTCCTGGTTTCTATCCTTTCGACCAGTCTGGGTAGACTGCTTCTTACCTGTTCTTCAATGCCTGCTTTGCGGAGAAGAATGCACGTTGGATCTTTGTCTAACGTTTCCATCAGATGCGCCTCCGGACACGGATGCAATGCTGGACCCCTTAAAGGCCCATGCTCTGCGTTGTCCCCAGCGTCTTCCGATTCTGATGAACGCATTCCTTGAGAATCCACAGGTGCTGTTTGCTCCTGCTGGGTTAGGTGACTCCTCCTCAGGCACCCAGGTAATAACTGCCGCACAAGCTGCCGCAGCACCGACTGTTGGCAGTGCTACATACCATCTATGTGCGATTGACGTTCTCTGTGAGGCGTTGGATTTGTCGTCTGCAGTAGCTAACACCGATAATGTTGTGCTTCCCAGCCAGGACACCTAATCTCAAATTGGCTCATCGCGTCCTGGGAAAGAATTCGGCTTCTCCACTCGTTTTCATAATAAACGAGCAAATTTGGAACATTTCCTAAATTGACACTTTCGCTTGAGAAAAGCATGGCCTTCTTCAGCTTTGAGTGAAGCAACTTATATAGAGAAACAAAATAGACATTTCTTTTTTTAGTGGCAATTGGTAATAGCTGAATTGTAACATTTTTGATTTTTTTTTTAACAATTTTAAAACCAGGTTTTTACTTGCTTTTAAAATGTTTTTAAATTGTCCAGATTTTAAGTATGGTCATTGTCATCCTATTCGGAAGAGGAGTGGGTGTTATGTCCCGTACAGAGGCCCTAATGTAGACCCGTTCATACATGCCCTAAAATGGACTTATTCGTATTTGCCCTAATACGGTCATATTCGTACTTGCCCTATTATGGTCAAAGGCGCATATGCCCTATTACAGTCATAACTGTACATGTCCTATTATAGTCATGATTCCTTACATAGGCATGATCTTTCACCTACATTGGTCCTCGCTAGTACACAACGAGATCTGAGGGCTGATTTGTTATCTAGTCTGTGGTTTTGAATACAGCAGGGTTTTTCCCAAACACAGGCCCACACTGTACTCATCAATTATGCATGGCTCTCTAGGAATACACCACCTGCATAATATGTATGTACAAAGTTCACCCCTGACGTCTTCCTCACGTCTAACAAGGGCCAATACAAACCATACGAAGCAACTAGAGTCTTCAGGGTATAAATACACCACATCTTACCCTGGTAAGACAGAGGGAACCGAGACTTCCATGCTGACACACTGACCAGAGACGCTGAGGCTCCTGCATGCAGTCGCTCCAGCTGACAGCGGTCTAACACAGCCCTTGCGGGGTGTCCAACTCAAGACCAGGACGGTGTCCCACACTCTCTCTATTCAGGTATGGGGGTTCGACTAAATCCTAGAAGGATTCTTGGCTCTTAGGCTTTTAGACCTACACACATATGCTAGGTACACTCAGGTACATCTAGTTAGGCATCGTAGGAGTACGCACACTTTTCATAATGCTTTTTATATTCATGTATGTATTCATGATTATTGCAATATGGTAGAACTGTTCTATCCCTTTGCTTTTATCATACTGCTGATAATATATCTCTGCTACTGTCTGCTGGTTGCCGCAGCACATATATTTTACACTAGAATAACAACTGTTGAATAAATACTTATTGAAATGCCCAGACTGTTTATTCTGTGTAACTCTCTGAGACAAACCGAATAAGTAAGCACGAGTGACTGAGCGAAAGGTAGTACATTGTTTCCACGATTCTGAGGAATTTGGGTTGTCATGATCTAAGGTTGCCAGAAACTAATCTCTCCCCGATAAGAGGAGATTCTAGTGGCACTGTGAGCTAGCTAATGCAAACCAGGCTAACATATGCGGTGGGGGTACACAGAGTCAGTCTAACACCAAGCCCACAGTATAGGTTATCCAAACGCACAGGTCCTGCATGGGTACTATAGGAACTACACGACAGACCTTTATGGAAACTGGTGGGATCTGTAACAACCCTGCATCCGTATCCCCTGTGGCCCACAATGAGGACGGCACATCCTTGAATTCAACAGGAAGCGGGCATCCTTTGCCAGACACTGTTTTGCACTAAGCACATTATTTCCAATAGTCATGTAAACAACATTCGGGGAACAAGAAATTGTAGCATGTAACTTTTTCAATAAATCCAATCCTAATAATTTTTCCCCACAATTCGCCGTTAAAAAAAATGGAGAGTCCACAGTAAAAGGACCAACAGTCAAAGCAAGAGGTTTAGAAATGGGGCGCACAACCGGTACGCCTGAAAAACCTACCGAAACATTATTACGGCCAGACAGGGCTGCCCCGGGGACCAGCGAATGAGAAACAGAGCTATTCATTGCACCTGTATCCACCAAAAATTTCTGTGCCGAACCATGCAAATCTGCTGTGACATAAGGACCACGCTGATCTACAGGAATTTGGACTGGTCCCTTACCCTGTCCCCGGCTGTCCTAACCATAGGACATCCCTGCAGCGTAACCCATATCATAATCATCATGATAGTACTGCCTTCCCCGAGGGTCATCAAAATAGTTCTGCTCAGAATGACCTCCTGAGGATGCACCTGCTTGAACCTCATCCCGATCAACCTCATAACGGCCCCTTCCTCTGGAACCTGGCCCGCTAGGAACTGCAAGTTTTTGCAACAAATCTGGGCACTCACTTTGTCAATGTCCCTCCTTTTTACAATACGCACACTGATTCGGCCCTAGGGGTGCACCACCTCTACCAGGACCCTGTGACCTTTGAGCCGGACCAGTGCCCCGTCCCCTTCCGGACCCTCTTGCAACTTGCTTCAGCAACACCCTCGTTTTCAAATCCTTACTTTTCTTGTCCACCTTATCCTTTTCCTCATTTTCTCGATGCTCATAGTACTGAGCCATACTCAATATCACCGAAGGGGAGGAGGTAGTCCAAGTGCTATCTGAAGCCTTCAACTGAGCTGCAATCTCCGGAAGCAAATTTGTGACAAACCTATTAACAAACAAACAAACACCACCTTCAACTGACAAATCCTGTCCACTGAAATCCAAGAAAACCCCTTCAAACCTAGTAAAAAAAATCAGACACACTTTCCTCTTTCTTCTGACGACATGCCGTCAGCTTATCTCAATCTACTTTTCTGGGTGGGATAAGAGAATGCATATAAGTGATGATACGACTCAGCAAAGCCAGGATCCCAGCTCTAGGTTTCTCACCGGGCTTTCGCTCCTTATCCCATGCCTTAATCTCATCCCAAGAGCCACCCAATTCCACCCTGTGATACTGCGTATGCACCTGCCTACATATGTCCACCAGCACCAACAGCCCAAAAACATCTCAATGTCTGCTAGGGTCATAACTGACGAGGAGGCAACCTCTGTTAACTCTTTATAATACGCTGCAGGGTTTTTCCTTGGATCCGGTAACTGTCTTTTAAGAGCTAATTCCTCACTTCTCTTCCACTGGGTATAAACCCACTGTTCCTGAAAATGAGCCACCACCCACTGTTGGACAACCTCATTTCTTTGGTTCCGCTGCTCTGGGATCTCGGGATGAAAAATAGGGTGTACCTCCCTCATCGGAAATTGGGACACACTAGTCGGAGTACGATGATGTAATCTTTCTCGATAACTGAGTAGCGTCCCAACATTACCAAGAACTTCTACAGGGGCCATACCAGCTGAATATACACGATCTCGAATGTCATAAATAATTTGAGGGGCTGTACCTCCAATACACTGTTCCCACAAACCAATCAATGTAGCCGACATATGCTGGAGGGCATGCTGCTGTACAAACGGATCAAAATCTTTCATCACACTCCATATATCCTCCACATTACTCCGGGCCCACTGTGCTGCCTGATTTGCAACCATCCTTTTCTCCTCTTCACCTACATTAGATCGAGTCAATACCTGCTCCATTCGCTCCCGTACTGCCACCCAATTCCCTCCATCCGACCCTCGCACTGGTGTCTCAACACTACACAACACTGCAGATGGAAGGCTTGGGGAAGACACAAGAGATACAGATGTAGGGGACAATATCAACAATGACTGTGTGGTAGGAGTAAGAGAAGGAGGAGAAACAGAAACAGAAACAGCAGACACTTTAGGGGTGCCCGCAGTCACCACACTTGCATGTTGGGAAACTGGAGAGGAGACAGATAGGGCTGGATCCGAGGCTGCCGCATCCACAGGAAGACCAGAAGAAAGCGGAGAAGCAACGGAAGGATAAGACGACGGAACAACAGGATATATTCTCTGTGGGGCATAGGGAGGTGGGGGGCGAGTTTCCAATAGTTCCTCCACAAAAGGATCCTCATCCTCTCGAACTACATAAGACTTATTACATTGTAATCGAAACTTCCTATCGGCACACTCAATACCTTTCTCTGTTTGTTCTTTATCATAAGCTACAGCTTTCTGCACCACTGTCTGCATTGCCTTCTTCCTAGACTCCTTCTCGGCCCGTATACGCCTCTGCTTAGCTTCCTTCTGCCATACCTGCAAAGTATCAAACATCGACTGTCTACTTCTTCTAGAAAATAATTTGTCCTGTAAATAATTCAATTTTTGTTCATCAAAAGTACCATCCAGTGGCCACTGAAGCTCAGCATTGTCCCTCGTATATTTGTGCCACAATGTACGAAACATAATAGGGCCAATACCGTGCTTCACATACATCTCAAAACTTGGAGTGCCTTCTGGAGTCGCAGGCTGCCTTTCCTCCAATCGATGCTCAGCAGAGCAACAGCGACACCCCAGGCACTACATTTTACTCCAACAAGACATCTTAGCATCAGACACATTCACTACCCACTCAATCAACACATGCACACGCAATAAAAACACACACACACAAAAGAGCTCTCAAAAGCAGTCCGTCAACTGCACCAAGACAAGTCAGTCCTCAGACTGCACCAAGACAAGATAGGCTCTAGCCCCAGACCTTTTCAAAACTAAACCAAATTCAACTAGTGGCCCGGCAGAATGTTCACAAATGCTCCGTATCACAAGGGCCCACAGACCCACAAAGTTAATCAAGACGGCGCCGCTCTCACCAGAGATCACAATGAACTCACCTGGTGCACACAGGTCAAACAAGATTATTCTTCACTGCCGACTCTTCAGACCAAATGGTCAGATCCAAGGGTTTCGCCTTTTCAGGACCCGAGCCGAGATGACCACTAAACGAGGAGCCGCCCGATCAGACAGGGGGGGCAGCCGCGAGAACCAGGCTCTATCATATGCGGATCCCCGATCCGCCCATCCTACCGGACGCAACCCCGACCCCACAACCCCACTACGGGCGGGATGGGCCACCTGGTGGAGTCCCTGTTCGGGCACCAACTGAAGGAAGTGACCCAATTAGGGCCACCCGGGTCACTCTCGACCTCCTCTAGCCTTCCATTCAATGAAGAGTCGATGGCGCAGTAGAGAACACAAGCAGACTAGTTTATTCACAAAGTACACTGAAGTGGAGTCCAGTATGACCAGCCTCCTATGATGGCTGATGAGGGACTGACTCTATCAAACATACAGTTCCGTATGTAGGTTGCAGAGCCCACAAAGACCCGCCTACTATGGAAAAATACTGGTAGCTGTCGTAATACAATGGGGGTACAGAGCACAAGTTTCGATTCCGCAGCCTGGCACAAGCTATCTACTGCCCAAGGTGTAGGAGAGTAGGATCTGCTTCACATGGGTACCCCCACTTTTTGCTGATGCTTCACTGTTTTTCGACCTTAGTCTGGCTGGGGCCCTGCTAATCAGAGCCCCAGCCTAGCTGCTTCCTCTCTAAAATGGTTTCCATGTGCCTTAGGCACATCTCTGATTGGAATCTGGAGTGCCCTTATAAGTCCCTAGTATATGGTATACTATGTACCCAGGGCATAGGTACCTCAGAGGCCTGCCAGGGGCTGAAGCATGTATTGTGCCACCCCTGGAAGGCCAGCCAAAAGGACACCACAGGTCTGCTACTGCAGCCTGGGTAAGGTGGTGCATGCACCCCTTACTGTGATATAGGCTACCTATATCACTACATACATACACACATATAAACCTATAAGTCACTCCTATGGCAGGCCTTATCAATCCTGAAGGCAGAGTGTGTGGTTCCTATGTGAGAGGGTGCCCCTGCATGAGCTGGGCCCCTCTGCAGCGTTCGGAGACCCTTCTCTGATGCTGTTTGTAGTGCAGCCCGACCATAGACTCTTAAGCGCATTATAACCTCGCGTTAAATGCTAACTTTGGGATGGCTGCACGGAAACATGTCATGTTTGGTGTCAAACATCTTGGAATACTACCCCCCCACCAGTTCTGGCAGCGGGGGTAGCATTCCACCCTTCTAGAGGGAGAGACATGTACACACCGGCCTGCCCGGTAACTTCTTTCCAAGCCCTGGCATCACAAAATGGATGCCGCTGCCAGAGACACAAGTCTGGCCTCCTGCTGCTGACCGAAACTCCGGCAGGGGAGGCCTGGACAATAGGTTTCCTGTCCCAGGGAGGTGTAACCACCTCCCCAGACAGGATAGTGTGTATTGGGGCTGGGCGGGAGCACTCTCTGGTGCTTTGAAGTCCTGCACTGGGGGCACATTTGGTGTCCCTGTGCATACCCCAGTTCAAACCGGCTCAGGGGCTTCCAGCCCCTGCTCTGGTGCAAAACTGGACAAAGGGAAAGGGGTGTAACCACCCCTCTGCCCTGACCCTCCCATAGGTGGGTCCACAGAGTATGTCCAACCCCCTACCTTAGTATAAGTATGGGACCCCAGTCCTTAGGACTTTAGATTAACCTGGACGAAACTCTGACACCGAATCCTGGACCTTTGACGCTCTACTTCAAGATTAGAGGACTGAAGAATCTCCCTTGGGGTCAAGGAGTGACTCCCCTGCTTGGCAGGCACCAAAGAAGCAATTGTCCGGTCTGCATCGCTGAAGCTCCTGCCGGACGCCGAAGTCTTTGCATCACCAGAGGTGGATTTCCAGACTTCCCCAAGGATGCCCTGAGTCGCCAGCAAAGCTGAGGCCCATAGCTGTCATGGGTAACGTGGAACTGTGACCTGTGGACACCAATCTCATTTGCAAGTGTATCCTCTGCTGGGTCTCCCACGAAGTCGTGCTTTGGGCTCCGAGTAGCCCCAGCCTCCAGCACCGAATGCACCGAAGATCACTGGCCTCCACTCCACGAGTGTCCCGTGAGCCAGCTCCACGTGCGTTGACTTGAGGCTCCTTTGCGGTCACTAGTCCATTGGCTAGTAGGCCCTCCCGAAGGCCAATCTTCTTTTGCTTGGGCTCCCTGGTTGCTCCAGGTGTGCCCTGACTTACCCTCACTGGGTGAGTCCCACAGACCTTGCTGGTCTGCAACATCGTCCTTCTTCCATTTCCACAAGACTTGCTGTTGCCAAGGCTTGTTGAGTCCAATCTGGTCGCCGACACCCCTGCAATCGACAGACGTCGTGGGACAGCTCGAATCCAGCTCCTGGTCATCGTCGACGCCTCCTGGACCTCGTGGCTGAAGAGTCAAGACGACCATCAACCTACCTGAAGCACTCAACATCGGTGGGCATCTGCTCATCGCCTTCCTGGTCACTGGCTAGTGACCCAGACTCTGTCCCCTCTGCTTTCAGGTTCTTCAAATCTTCGATCCACCTTTGGATCCACCCGAACACTTTCGACTTGGCCGCCAGCAGCACTTTGCAGCAGATCGCCATTGAAAGCGATGACGAAACCCGACCCCGAAAGACACCTATGCACCCGGCTCCCCTGGGTGAGCTAACTCGAGTACTCTGGTGCTCCCGTGGGTATTGACACTAGAACAGCCTAGTTCTCAAAGGGTTTGTTCCAGGTCCTCCTCTAAGTGTCCCTTTTCTTTTAAATTCAAACCGCGACTTTCCCCATAGAAGTTAACGGCGATTCGCGGCTGTGTTCATACACTGCACGTGTCCCCCGTGGGTCCCCTGTGTCTCTACCTTGGGTGGTTCCTTGTGGTCCAAGCACTTCTACAGGCTCTAGGCCCTGTGTCTAGCTCAGTCGTGGTTCTTATACCACTTTATTGGTATATGGTTTGGTACGCCCCTAGGGCTCAAACGTGTATTTGTGCTATTACTGTAGATAACTAACTTATAACTTATGTACTTCGAACTCTAGCCTCATAAAGAGACTAGAGGGGTGTGTTTAGCAATAAATACATATATTTTGAATATATACCTGGTGTGGTCCTCTTTCATTTGGTCACTCAAGAGATTATAGACTGGTAAAACAAGCTGCTTTACATTCCTTCAAGACTTAGCCTGAAGGCTGCTCTCCATAGCTACCACTAGGATAGCTTTCAATAAAGGTTGTCTTTAACCTATCTCCAATAAGGGGTTGTTTGGACTGGTGCAAGGTGCCCACTATAAATAGTGGACAGCATATGCCAGGCCAACTTCTCACATTGGTGTGCAGCGTGTGGTATTCCAGCTTGCTATTGTTTTACCAGATAATCTCAATTGAATTGAACAACTGAAGACCACTAAGGGTACCTAAGGTACATATAAATCAAGCTTAGTAATACAGTAAGTTCTACTGAACTTAGAGTTGTGTGTTAAGGGATAGCACACCCTTTCTACAACTCAAGAGAGTTTAGTAGGCCACACTAGAGTAGGTAGTGCATACACCACACCTCACTAGTAATGTCTTCAAAGCCAGGACCCAGTGAGTCCTTGCCAGAAGCCAGTGGGCTTCTTCCCTCCAAGTATGATAAACTCCCATTCTTGGAATTGAGAGCATTATGCAATACTAGGAAGTTGAAGGCAGGCAAAAGTGTATCTGAGAGGTACCCAACACCTCAGGGAGGTGTTACTAGCTGATGATCTCAGCAGGCCCCTAGGGTCTGAAGGGGTAGGCAGAGAGGGTGGGGCAGAAGATGAGGAAGGGGTCAGGGGTGAAGAAACCCAGGCCCCCCCCTCTGAAACTGGCCAGGAAGGTGACAATGACCTTGTCCTGGAAAACCCAATTCCTCCTGTGGAGGAGGAGGAGGAGGATCAGAATGACCTCCCCTTTGTCCCCCCAGGAAGAATAATGAGTGTGCCCAGAAGGTCTAGATCTCCTTCTCAGGAGTCTAACCACTCTGACACCTCAATAGGGACCTCTGTCTCCTCTCATAGGAGGGAATCCTCTCATGAAAGGAGAAAGAGATTGCTTCAGTATGAACAAGCCCAGCTTGAGCTCAGAAAACAGCAATTGGCTATAGACAGAGAGTCCCTAGATCTCTATAGAGAGAGACAAAAGATGGGACTAGAGTCCCATGGTGGCAGCAATTTCCCCAAAGATAGGGAAAGGTCTTATGACCATAGAAACCTGAGCAAGATTGTCCATCCCTACCAGAGTGGGGATGACATCCACAAATGGATAACTGCTCTAGAGAGGGCCTGTAAAGTACAGAGGGTCCCTCAGGAGCAGTGGGCAGCAATCTTGTGGCTCTCCTTTGCAGACAAAGGTAGAGATAAGCTCCTCACTGTTAGAGAGGAGGATGCTGATAATTACAAAGTCTTGAAGAGTGCTCTAATTGATGGGTTTGGCCTAACCACTGAACAATACAGGTTAAAGTTCAGGGATACCCAGAAGGCACAGACTCAAGACTGGGTGGACTTTGTTGATTGTTCTGCCAAGGCTCTGGAAGGTTGGTTATTGGGCAGTAAGGTATGTGACTTCACAGGATTGTACAATCTTATCATGAGGGAGCAGATCCTTAACAATTGTCAAAATCAGCTGTTGCATCAGCACCTGGTGGACTCTGATCTGACCTCTCCCCAAGAATTGGGAAAGAAGGCAGACAAATGGGTCAGAACCAGGGTGAGGCAGAAGGTACAGAACCAAGGTGGTGACCCTAAGAAGCAAGATTCGAAAAACTCTGATAAGGGTGGGGAGAAGGGTAAAGACCAAAAGTCTTCACAAGGCCCCCAAAAATCTTCTTCAGGTGGGGATTCACAGTCTAACAAGGGAAGAGGCCAAAAGAAACCATGGTGCAAGGTCTGTAAGCAAAAGACCCACTGGACCAGTGATTGCACCAAGTCCAAAGACTCTACTCCAGCCCCCACCAATGCCCCTAAGGCACCTGCTCCCCCTAGTGCAGTTACAATTGGTGGTGGGACTACACAAGCCAAGGGTTTAGTAGGGTTGACCCTGGGTAAGGAGATGAGCTCTGACCTAGTCAGAGAACTCACTCAGGCTGTCCTAGTCTGTGATGGAGGCATGGATGTGACCTCCTCTGTGAGTCCCAGTAATCTGGGCAAGTACAGGCAACAGCCCTTAATCAATGGAAAAGAGGCTTTGGCATTTAGGGACACAGGGGCAAGTGTCACCATGGTGACACAAGACCTTGTGAATCCTGGGCAGATTATACTTGGTGAAATGTACCAAGTGACCAATGCTAGCAACGTCAGAACAGACCATACTCTGGCAGTTGTTAACTTCTCCTGGGGAGGGGTAACTGGCCTTAAGAAGGTTGTGGTAAGTGCAGACCTACCCGTTGAATGCTTGCTTGGCAATGACTTAGAAACTTCAGCTTGGGCAGAAGTGGAGCTCAGGACCCATGCAGAAATGCTGGGCATCCCTGCAGATGTGTTTGCTGTGACCAGGTCACAAGCCAAAATGTCTAACACTGAACAGGCCTTGGATTCTGGAATAATGGACCAAGTGCCCTCCAAGAAGAGGAGTAGTAGGGTAAAGGCAGTGCCTTTCCCCTTGGCTCAGAAGGAAGATCAGTCTCTTGAGGGGGATGATCTCAGTCCTGAGGAAGGAACTGTCCCAGAGGAGCTTGAACCTGACCAGGTTGAGTTCTTGGGGACAGGGGGCCCTTCCAGGGCAGATCTGAGCCAGGAGCAGCAGAGCTGCCCCTCTCTTGAACCCCTCAGACAGCAAGCTGCTGCTGAGGCTGCTGGGAAAGCTAGTGGTCCCCATACTGTGTATTGGGATGATGGACTCTTGTACTCAGAGTGTAGAGACCCCAAGCCTGGTGCCACCAGGAGGTTGGTTATACCTCTGAAGTTCAGGGGCTTCCTATTGACCCTAGCCCATGACATTCCCTTAGCAGGTCACCTGGGCCAGAACAAGACTTGGGACAGAATTGTCCCTCACTTTCACTGGCCCCACATGTCTGAAGACACCAAGGAGTTTTGTCGCTCCTGTGTAACCTGCCAGGCCAGTGGCAAGGCAGGTGGCACTACAAAGGCCCCCTGATACCACTACCTGTGGTGGGGGTTCCCTTTGAAAGGGTGGGGATTGACATTGTTGGTCCCATGGATCCCCAAACAGCATCTGGGCACAGGTTTATCCTGGTGGTAGTGGATCATGCCACCAGGTACCCAGAGGCTATTCCCCTTAGGACCACTACAGCACCTGTGGTGGCAAGAGCCCTCCTGGGAATTTTCTCAAGAGTGGGCTTCCCTAAGGAGGTTGTATCAGACAGGGGTGCTAACTTTATGTCTGGATACTTAAAAGCAATGTGGAAGGAGTGTGGAGTGACTTACAAGTTCACCACACCCTATCACCCACAATGCAATGGTTTAGTTGAGAGATTCAACAAAACCTTGAAGGGCATGATTAAAGGGCTCCCAGAAAAGCTTAGGCGAAGATGGGACATACTCTTGCCCTGCCTTTTATTTGCATACAGGGAGGTGCCTCAAAAGGGGGTTGGCTACAGCCCTTTTGAACTTTTGTTTGGTCACCCTGTCAGGGGTCCATTGTGCTTGGTGAAGGAAGGATGGGAGTTACCTCTCAAGCCCCCAAAGCAAGACATAGTGGACTATGTACTTGGTCTCCGCTCCCGGATGGCTGAGTACATGAAAAAGGCAACTAAAAACCTTGAGGCTAGCCAGGAACTGCAAAAAGCCTGGCATGACCAAAAGGCTGTACTGACTGTTTACCAGCCAGGACAGAAGGTGTGGGTGTTGGAGCCAGTGGCCCCAGCAGCTCTCCAAGACAAATGGAGTGGACCCCATACCATTGTTGAACAGAAGGGTGAGGTTACCTATTTAGTAGACCTAGGAACACCCAGGAGTCCCCACCGGGTTCTCCATGTCAACAGGTTAAAACCATATGTGGACAGGGCAGACATGGGCTTGCTCATGGCTACTGATGAGGGACAGGAGGAAGAGAGTGACCCACTCCCTGACCTGCTCTCACAGAACCCTGATGATGGGTCAGTGGATGGTGTAGCCTTGGCAGGCAGCCTCACTGCCCAGCAGCAAACTGATTGCAGACAGGTGCTCAATCAGTTCAGACACATATTCTCACTGACACCCAGTCAGACTACCTGGTGCACTCATGAAGTGGACACTGGGGACAGTCTGCCTATTAAAAATAAGATTTATAGGCAACCTGACCATGTCAGGGACTGTATCAGGACAGAAGTCCAGAAGATGTTGGATTTGGGAGTTATTGAACCCTCAGATAGCCCTTGGGCTAGTCCAGTGGTCCTTGTACCAAAACCTCACACCAATGGTGGGAAAAGAGAGATGAGGTTTTGTGTGGACTACAGGGGTCTCAATGCAGTCACTAGGACTGATGCCCATCCAATACCTAGGGCAGATGAGCTAATAGACACTTTGGCCTCAGCCAAGTATCTAAGCACATTTGACCTGACAGCTGGCTACTGGCAGATCAGACTAGCTGATGATGCAAAGCCAAAGACAGCATTCTCAACCCCTAGTGGGCATTATCAATTTGTGGTGATGCCCTTTGGTCTGAAGAATGCACCTGCCACTTTTCAGAGGTTGGTGAATACAGTCCTTACAGGTCTGGAAGCCTATAGTGCAGCATATCTAGATGATATTGCTGTCTTTAGCTCCACCTGGGAGGATCACCTGGTCCACCTCAGAAATGTTTTGCAGGCCCTGCAGAAAGCAGGCCTGACTATCAAGGCCACAAAGTGCCAGATAGGGCAGAGTCAGGTTGTGTACCTGGGCCACCTTGTGGGTGGAGGCCAGGTTCAACCACTGCAGAGCAAGATCCAGACCATCATGGACTGGACTGCTCCAACTACCCAGACTCAGGTGAGAGCCTTTTAGGCCTGACTGGGTACTATAGGAGATTTGTCAAGGGGTATGGATCAATAGTGACACCCCTGAATGACTTAACTTCCAAGAAAATGCCCAAAAAGGTTCAGTGGACAGTTAGCTGTCAAAAGGCATTTGATGACCTAAAGCAGGCCATGTGCACTGCTCCCATTCTACAGAGTCCTGATTACTCCAAGAAGTTCATTGTCCAAACAGATGCATCTGAATTGGGGGTAGGGGCTGTACTGTCACAATTGAATGATGAAGGTCAGGATCAGCCAGTAGCTTTTATTAGCAGAAGGCTGACCCCTAGAGAGAAACGTTGGTCAGCCATTGAGAGGGAGGCCTTTGCTGTGGTCTGGGCTCTGAAGAAGTTGAGGCCATACTTGTTTGGTACTCACTTCCTTGTTCAAACAGACCATAAGCCCCTCTTATGGCTAAAACAAATGAAGGGTGAAAACCCCAAACTGCTTAGGTGGTCCATTTCCCTACAGGGGATGGACTTCACAGTGGAACATAGACCTGGGAGTAACCATGCCAATGCAGATGGACTCTCTAGGTACTTCCACTTAGAACATGAAGACTTAACTGGGCAAGGTTAGTTTAATGTCCCTACGTTTGGGGAGGGTTGTGTAGGAGAGTAGGATCTGCTTCACATGGGTACCCCCACTTTTTGCTGATGCTTCACTGTTTTTCGACTTTAGTCTGGCTGGGGCCCTGCTAATCAGAACCCCAGCCTAGCTGCTTCCTCTCTAAAATGGTTTCCATGTGCCTTAGGCACATCTCTGATTGGAATCTGGAGTGCCCTTATAAGTCCCTAGTATATGGTATACTATGTACCCAGGGCATAGGTACCTCAGAGGCCTGCCAGGGGCTGAAGCATGTATTGTGCCACCCCTGGAAGGCCAGCCAAAAGGACACCACAGGTCTGCTACTGCAGCCTGGGTAAGGTGGTGCATGCACCCCTTACTGTGATATAGGCTACCTATATCACTACATACATACACACATATAAACCTATAAGTCACTCCTATGGCAGGCCTTATCAATCCTGAAGGCAGAGTGCGTGGTTCCTATGTGAGAGGGTGCCCCTGCATGAGCTGGGCCCCTCTGCAGCATTCGGAGACCCTTCTCTGATGCTGTTTGTAGTGCAGCCCGACCATATACTCTTAAGCGCATTATAACCTCGCGTTAAATGCTAACTTTGGGATGGCTGCACGGAAACATGTCGTGTTTGGTGTCAAACATCTTGGAATACTACCCCGCCGCCAGTTCTGGCGGCGGGGGTAGCATTCCACCCTTCTAGAGGGAGAGACATGTACACACCGGCCTGCCCGGTAACTTCTTTCCAAGCCCTGGCATCACAAAATGGATGCCGCTGCCACAGACACGAGTCTGGCCTCCTGCTGCTGACCGAAACTCCGGCAGGGGAGGCCTGGACAATAGGTTTCCTGTCCCAGGGAGGTGTAACCACCTCCCCAGACAGGATAGTGTGTATTTGGGCTGGGCGGGAGCACTCTCTGGTGCTTTGAAGTCCTGCACTGGGGGCACATTTGGTGTCCCTGTGCATACCCCAGTTCAAACCGGCTCAGGGGCTTCCAGCCCATGCTCTGCCGCGAACCTGGACAAAGGAAAAGGGGTGTAACCACCCCTCTGCCCTGACCCTCCCATAGGTGGGTCCACAGAGTATGTCCAACCCCCTACCTTAGTATAAGTATGGGACCCCAGTCCTTAGGACTTTAGATTAACCTGGACGAAACTCTGACACCGAATCCTGGACCTTCGACGCTCTACTTCAAGATTAGAGGACTGAAGAATCTCCCTTGGGGTCAAGGAGTGACTCCCCTGCTTGGCAGGCACCAAAGAAGCAATTGTCCGGTCTGCATCGCTGAAGCTCCCGCCGGACGCCGAAGTCTTTGCATCACCAGAGGTGGATTTCCAGACTTCCCCGAGACTGCCCTGAGTCCCCAGCAAAGCTGAGGCCCGTAGCTGTCGTGGGTAACGTGGAACCGTGACCCCTGGACACCGATCACATTTGCAAGTGCATCCTCTTCTGGGTCTCCCACGAAGTCGTGCTTTGGGCTTCGAGTAGCTCCAGCCTCCAGCACCGACTGCACCGAAGATCACTGGCCTCCACTCCACGAGTGTCCTGTGAGCCAGCTCCACGTGCGTCGACTCGAGGCTCCTTCGCGGTCACTAGTCCGTTGGCTAGTAGGCCCTCCCGAAGGCCAATCTTCTTCTGCTTGGGCTCCCTGGTTGCTCCAGGCGTGCCCTGACTTACCCTTGCTGGGTGAGTCCCACAGACCTTGCTGGTCTGCAACATCGTCCTTCTTCCATTTCCACGAGACTTGCCGTTGCCAAGGCTTGTTGGGTCCAATCCGGTCGCCGACACCCCTGCAATCGACAGACGTTGTGGGACAGCTCGAATCCAGCTCCTGGTCATCGTCGACGCCTCCTGGACCTCGTGGCTGAAGAGTCAAGACGACCGTCAACCTACCTGAAGCACTCGACATCGGTGGGCATCTGCTCATCGCCTTCCTGGTCACTGGCTAGTGACCCAGACTCTGTCCCCTCTGCTTTCAGGTTCTTCAAATCTTCGATCCACCTTTGGATCCACCCGAACACTTTCGACTTGGCCGCCAGCAGCACTTTGCAGCAGATCGCCATTGAAAGCGACGACGAAACCCGACCCCGAAAGACACCTATGCACCCGGCTCCCCTGGGTGAGGTAACTCGAGTACTCCGGTGCTCCCGTGGGTATTGACACTAGAACAGCCTAGTTCTCAAAGGGTTTGCTCCAAGTCCTCCTCTAAGTGTCCCTTTTCTTTTAAATTCAAACCGCGACTTTCCCCATAGAAGTTAACGGCGATTCGCGGCTGTGTTCATACACTGCACGTGTCCCCCGTGGGTCCCCTGTGTCACTACCTTGGGTGGTTCCTTGTGGTCCAAGCACTTCTACAGGCTCTAGGCCCTGTGTCTAGCTCAGTCGTGGTTCTTATACCACTTTATTGGTATATGGTTTGGTACGCCCCTAGGGCTCAAACGTGTATTTGTGCTATTACTGTAGATAACTAACTTATAACTTATGTACTTCGAACTCTAGCCTCATAAAGAGACTAGAGGGGTGTGTTTAGCAATAAATACATATATTTTGAATATATACCTGGTGTGGTCCTCTTTCATTTGGTCACTCAAGAGATTATAGACTGGTAAAACAAGCTGCTTTACATTCCTTCAAGACTTAGCCTGAAGGCTGCTCTCCATAGCTACCACTAGGATAGCTTTCAATAAAGGTTGTCTTTAACCTATCTCCAATAAGGGGTTGTTTGGACTGGTGCAAGGTGCCCACTATAAATAGTGGACAGCATATGCCAGGCCAACTTCTCACACAAGGTCGTCTGGCTTATCCTCCCAACCAGACAGGTGGGAGAAGGCTTTCATGTAATAGAAAAGGCATGCGTTAATGAGCAAGATTCAACATTCAAGAAACGAAACTTAGCAAGAGCCATTTCTCATAAATGATCAAGTAACAGTTTCGATTAAAATACAAAATGGCGTCTTCGAAAACTAAAATGGTGGCACAGATGTCAACATAACTAACATAACATCTGCACTTTCTGATTACGTATGCTCACAGAGAGAATATATAATGAATTAGTTACATAAATGCTAACATAGCATTGAATAAAATGCGAGTAATATGGTACTAATGCATTTCAATTCTAACAGTGTTTTCACTGTATTACTGTTTGTTATGTGCAAATGCTTTACACACTGCCTCTGCGATAAGCCTGACTGCTCGTGCCAAGCTACCAAAGGGGTGAGCAGGGGTTATTTCAGTAGTGTATCCCCCTTATCCTGACTAGAAGATAGGGTTCTATTTGGACAAAGGTGCAAACCATTGCCAACTAGAGACCCCCATTTCTAACAGTCAGGAAGTGCTTTGTGCTGGGTATAGTATTATAGCCCCTGGCAGGAGTGTGGATGGAACCATCAAGTGTTTCCTGTTTTGTTTCCTGTCAGTGGAATATACCTAATGAGTAATGACTGCGGCAAGGACGAGTAGGACAAAGAGTAATAAGCATTACCGGTAAGTATTCAGGACATTCCAAGGTGCACAAATTGGAATTTCCATCTATTTGCTAACAAGATCTTTGCCATGTTTTATTTGACGTAAGATTCTGAGAAAATAGTGCAGGGTGTGCAATTTTGAGCAATTGTGACAGAGGTGAATAGCACAATTGCGATTATTCCATGATCAAATGTCTCCTGAATTCTGTTTAATGAGAAAACGGGAATTTGCACCCATAATCCATAGCAAAAGGATCTAAAGAGAATTTGCACCCATAATGACACCATGAAATATAGAGCAAATTACTAGAGAGTGGACTCCAGTTGGTGTTGTACTTATACAAGTCTTTCCAATGTCCTAGATAACATTTCCTCGTTATTTTTTGCATTCATTATGTTCTTTACCTTCATTCCAAAATGGGTCACATTAATACATCAAACTAAAATGTGACACAGCAACCTGGTCATTTTGCATTTCCATGGTCCTTATCCGGCCCTTTAAGCACGACAGCTGATGCGCTGTTGATTATCCTACAATAGTCGAAAGTTTACTCGCAGGTAACCAGAGCAATAAAGATGACAAGTCATTTTCCCTTCATTCTGATTCCTTTCCTGAAATCAGTATTCATGAAAAAAAATCAGATTTCTGAAATGTTCAGATAAGGGGCATTTTAATTTCCCCATTGTAATGTATGTTTTTGTTTTGCAGTACACATTCAAACTTTTTTTATTATATACTCACTCCACTCCCATGCTTGATTTTCAGATTTTTCGTTGTCCTGTCCCCGAGCCAAGTCCCCTGGAAATGTTCAATTTTGTATCCGAGTTTGTTATTCAGGCGTCAAGGGTGATACCGTTCATATCTCTTGAGTCCATCTCCAGTGACAGCGCTGACTGCTGTCAGAGGAGCTTTGAGGCGGTGTGCTGCAATGCTGGCGGCCCGGAAATCCTACTCTTGCTGAAACCAAATCGAAAACAAATTGCAGACTGATGATGAACAACCCGCAGTTGGTGCCTAAGGAATGACTTTCGAAAGATGCCCTGGTCGCAGCCCGCTAATATACTTTCCGAATTCCTAATGTCTATGCACGTCAAACAAAGAGGAGAACATGTGATTAATGCTGGCAACAAGATGGGGCTGGAAGGAGGGGACCTAAGGCAATGGTTAAATCCCACAAATCAAGGTATCAGGACGCTGCGTCCATGTTTTGAGTCCTCAACCGCTTCTTTGCTTTGTGATCTAGGCGCACATGTCAGTATCACTGCATAACTTTGGTAAAGACGGGTGACATTCAGCGGGGGCTGTGCGCTAGTATTAATGTGAATGCACAGAATAAACAATACAGCCCTTCCACTAAAAATTACTCACCACCAAGGTTTTGGAGCTTAAGCAGTGATCCGTGTATACCAATATTTCAGGGAAAAAACTGGGAGTCAGAATATGACATTTACATTTCACCGAATTCCCAAATACAATTCCCTTCCCGCTTGTAGAAATAATCTTTTACATTGATCATATTCTCCCTTATTCGTTGAGAGACCACAGCATTTATGATGTAACGTGTACGTTATATATTTATTTTGTACTTTGCATTGTCACAGTAAATGTGAATAAATTATACCAGCTTTGGTTCCCTTGTAGGCTCCTAGTTCCTTAGGCACAGTCGCTTCCTACGCAGAAGCTCCAGTAGCACCGACTATAGCATGGGTACTCACAAACATTTCCCGGGGGCCACAAAGTACTGTCTGTGGCATGCCCGAGGGCCGCACTTATGCCAGCAGTGCGCGAGTCGGGGTAATGAAAGGTGGGAGTAGGGGGACGTGAAGCAGATGCATGGGGTGGACAACAAACCAAGTCACGTGACTTTTGTCTGCCACCAGCGCTCTATTCTCATGCACCAAGAATTAAAGTCAAAGCATTAACTTCTAATGTGAAACATGAGAGGGAAAGAGATACTCATCTGGTGGTGGCCTAATTGCAAAATGTGAAACCAGAAAATCTTCATTTATGCCCATTTCACATCTTTCTGAATGTTCCTTATCTGTCAAGTGAACAGCCAGCCAGAGCTGCTCGACGTCAAGGGGCCGCAATTAAAGGTCAGTTGGGGCGCATGTGGCCCCCGGGCCGTACTTTGAATATCCTTGGACTATAGCCTTATAGCTCACTGCCATTGGCTTTACCAGTTGTTAAAGGTACTGAACCCGAGGTTTAGGCCTGAGCCACAGGTTACATATATAGGTAATAATGACTTTCATTATTTTACGCACACTGCATGAACTAGGCATCTGAAACTAAGATCCTAAATTATCCACAGAACAACACTGCAAAGTGCTTAAGATGTTTTGTCTGTACGTCCATCTGTGGGGGGAAACTTATTGACAATGGAGATTGGACACATAAAGTAAAACACCAAACTTTCCAGAACTTTGAAGTGAAATGTGATGCTCGATCAGAAACAATTCTAACAAGTAGGAGATGTAACCAACAACAGGGCATAAAACGCAGCATCGTGATTAAGCTGTATACTATGACCATAACAGTACTTGATTCCAGATCAACAGGAAGGTTTATGATGAAATCTGTGGAAATGGTCTCCCATACATGAGAAAAAGTGGGAAAAGGTTGTAAATACCCTGTATGTCTGAATCGATCTGATTTGGCTCGAGCTCAAGGGCCACATGTTTTAATGAATTGGGCAACATCATTCTGTAAATTAAGCCAAAAGTGCTACCATATCCTGAGTTTATATCCTCCCAGGATGACCCATTAAAGGTGACTTAGGACACCAGCAGATTGCTTGTATTTGTAAATCATCTGTAGGCACACACAGCTGATTGTCTTTAAAGCAAAGTCACCCATGAATTATTGACCTTAATGACTCATCACAACACAACAGCCACTACCAATTTTTAAAAATAGAAACACTTATATTGAGCAAAATGTGACCACAATTAGAAAATATCTAAGAAAAAGTAAAGCACCAATCAGTAGTCACTTTTCATGGTGAACTGGGACCTAGGCACAATACCAAGCTGTAAGAAATTGGGTTGTTGGTTGACTGTGTTGTGAGCCCTGGTCAAGCAGCAACAGCAATCCTTGTAAGGGTAAGGCACAAGCAACCCCAAATTAACCTGTGCTCAACTCCCAGATAGATTGGCACAGAGAAGTCAGGCTTAACTTTGAGGCAACACTTCAAACAGCAAAACTGGATACCATGTTAAACAAATAGAGCAACATGTAATAAATAACCAAGAACAAAATGACACAAATCCAATCAGTAGAACTGGAGTTATCAATTTTTAAAGAATAAAGTGTAAAATAGCACCTAAAAGCAGAAAGCGCCAATCACCTCTATCTGGTTGTGCTGGAGGGTCAAAGTGAAAAGTTCAGGCTGACCGCGATGGAGTGGAGGTTGGATGCAGTCCCAGATTAGGCCTGTTGAAGGTTTACCTTCTCATGGTTTGTGCTAAAAGTCCCATTCACGTTGGAGAGGGTCGTGGGGAGCAAGGAGACCGTCGTGGGCGGTTGACAGTGTGCCACAAAGAGCAGGCTGAGTGTGGCAAACGGATGGGCTGGTGCTCCGCGTTGGTGGTCCCCCACTGGCTGTTGATGTTGCTGTGTGAAAAGACGGACTGGCAGTGGCTCACGCTAGGTTTCAGTGTCAGTGCGAACCGGCCCGTTCACAAAGAGCCCAAAAGCTTGATTTAAGAGCCCGTAAGCCACACCAAGGGTCCAGGACCTGAGAGGCACCACTTGGGGATCAGGAACCCACTGCAGCTGGGTTTAGGAGCTGATTGGGGAGCCTTTTATGCCCCTGAGGCTCAGATCAGGAGGCCAGCAGACAAGCCCTTGGAGTCGCTCTGAGCTCCTGGGTTCAAGATGAAGTTACAGGTCCAGTTCTTCTTCCCCAAGCAAGAGGGCAGCAGGCAGCAGTCCAGCACAGCAGGGCAGCAGTTCCTTTAGAGTAGCACTTTATCACTAATAAAGATCGTATTACCTCAAATTAGATTGTATGTGAATAGAAATATCCAGTGACAGTTTGCAAAACATTAAACTGCAGTAGAGATGACCAGAAGGTGCGAGTCCTTTCTCTCCGGTATTTTTCACGCATTATGGGGAAAACTTTGCAAATAGTAATTAACACAACAATATTCATAAACAGATGTTTGAAGAAAATGTAAATGGATTCACAATTAGCAAAATACTGCTTTTGCATTCCCAAGGGTACGTTGCCTTGAGAGACAAGTGCATTTGATCACGCTCTTACAGAAACATGGTAAATCAGAACTGCAAAGGACTTTGAATGTTTTTCTCTAGTTGCTAAATATATTTATTAAAAGTTAAATATATTAATTTGAGGTAAAATAAGTCTAGAAAAATAAATTGGAATTACATTTGGTTACTCTAATGAGGATTATAAGAAACCAAGAACTACTTGAGGTGATATGTGTTTGTGATATGGGTTTCATTTACAATTGCAATGCATTCAGTGGGCCTATAGAGTATTTGGCATGAAAAAATCAACCCCATTTAGGTGGTGACCTGTGATCCTTATGGCGTCGGCAATAATGTAGCCAGTACTGTAACCAGGAAAAATGTTTCAGAAATATGTTGTATATGATGAGACTAAAGGATTGAATCGTGGAAGCACAGCTGAGGGTATGCACAACTTTTATGGGACGCACAGACAGGTAGTGTAAGGTAGCATCTGCTTTCCCCAACACCACGCCACACCCATGAGTCTTGTCGTAGAAGCACTACATGGTGCATATTGTAGAGCTCTCTCCTTCTATGGATTCCTGAGAGTTGTGAAAATGTCCTCACTTTTTTATTATTTGATACCTGTGGGGTCACCTCTCAATTGTGTGAATATATTTGCCTGTTTCTGATTGCATTAAAGAATGATTTTGAACTGGGATGCTATTTTGTCTCTATACCTATGTCTTTGTTGACTGCCTTCAAAAATGTCTACTTACCCATGTCTAAATTTCAACAAAAATTAAACAAATTATATAATTATTATAATTTGTCATACTTATTATCAATTAAAACAAATAATATCAATTTTATTAAAATACCACACTATGGGGCCTATTACGATGGCGGTCGGAAAACCTCCCCGACTGCCATGGTAACGGGAAAAGACCGCCCGCAAGGCCCACGACGTAACCGCCGGTTGCATTAGGATGTTCCTTGCTCGAAATCCGACCGCGGCGGTCGGATCGCGGGCCTTAACATTGCGGCGGTTGCTGCAGCCCGCAGCACCGCAGCGATGTCCAAATGAGCATGTCCTGCATTTCCCTGCACTGCGTGGCAGGCACTGCACAGTGCCTTCCACCTGGTACAGGGACATGTAGGGGGGACCATGGGTTCTCCCCCAGTGCACCCAACCCCCCCACAAAACCTTGGGGGCCCGCAACGGGCCCCCGGAAGACAATCACTGCATGCCTTTCCATGGCGGTCTGACCGCTGAGGAAAGGCTGGCTACCGCAGGCATCATAATCGTGTCTGTAGAGCCTGCCCTGCACCGCCACCATTATCCCGGTCCTTCTCCGTCCGAAGGGCAGGAGTGAGGATGGCAACCGGCGGAAAAGCGGCGGTCGCAATTTCCCACCGCCGCGGTCACCACCGCCATCCTAATCTGACCGACGGTTTTCTGGCTTGCAATCGTGGCGGATGTCCGCCGCAGGTCCGGCGGTTGCCACCGCTGGCCGGGCGGCGGTCATCTGACCGCCATCATAATAGGCCCCTATATTCTCACAATCATAACAGCCAACAATTAAAATGTAATTGAAATTAAAATATGATGTAATAAATAACATTATTTCTAATAAATGAATACATAATGTTAAATGTATTATTACTTAAATAACTACCCAACCTATACCTTTGCAAACTAAACATCCCACATCTAAAGTGTAACTTTACAAGTATGATAATTTCACAATTTACATATTTATCAATTAAATAACTAATCACAAACTAATAATTCATTATCAATACATTATTTCTTACTTAACTTTCTCACCCTTTACCCCTAAAACCCAGCAACACACATCAGAAATATATCTTAAAAATTGTAATAATTAGAACAATTTACATAATGAATCATCAATTAAACAATTAATAATAAATAACTAATAATAAATTAATTATAATTAATTAACTTCCTACCTTTACCCCTACAAACACAACAACCAGCACCTGAAATATAACTTACAAATATCTTAATTACACACTTTACATAATTACTTAGCAATTAAATAATTATTATTATTTCCAATTAATTATTAAGTAATTATGATTAATTACCATCCCACCCTTTACACCTACCAGCCCCACAACCCGCACCTAAAATATAAATTAAAAAAAGAATATTTTACACAATTTACCTCATTAATTATCATTTAGATGATTCCTTATCAATTAAATAATTAAAATAAATTTTAAAAAATTATTAATTAATTATAATTAATTTACTTCCGCCCTTTTACCCCTAAAAACACCACAAATTGCACCTGAAATATAACTAATAAATTTGCCAATTACACACTTTACAGAATTAATTATCAATTAAACAATTAATATTACTTAAAATTAATTATTAATTAACTATAATCAATTACCTTCCCACCCTTTCCCCTTACAAGCCCCAAAACCTGCACCTAAAATATAAAATAAAATATACATTTATTACACAATTTACATCATTAATTATCATTTACATTATTCATTATCAATTAAAGAATTAAAATAAACTGAAAATAATTATTAGTTAATTATAACTAATTTACTTCCCACCCTGTACCCTGAAAAGAAAAACACAACCCACACCTAAAATATAACTTAAAAAATAAATTAGTTGAACAATTTACATAATTAATTATCAATTAAATAAATAATATTAATTTAGAATTCAGTAATAATTCATTATAATTCGTTTTCTTCCCACCCTGTAGCCCTGCAAACCCCACAATCACCTACAACACAAAATATTGCAATCAACAATTAAAATAAATTTAAAAACAACTGAATGTTTACAAAATAAGGCTCTCATTCCAATGCCGGTGGGCCCGCCTTCGACAAGCTATTAGTTGCGGGCCACCAACATTCACTGATGTGGTCCGACCACCAGATTATGATCCGGCGGTCAGAGGCATCGTGCGGTGGGACCGTAATCACTACAATAGGTAGGTGCCTGCTCAGGCACCGCCATAGGAATTACGATGCCAATTTCTCTCTGCCTTTTCATGGCAGTCCAACTGCCATGAAAAGGCAGATGGAAAGGGACTTTAGGGGTCCCAAGCAGGGCCCCCGTCCCTCCTTGGCCTTTTCTATTGGGCCTGGGGGGGCAAACATCCATGCACCGTGTACCAAGCACCACATGATGCCTGGCACACGGTGCATGAATGTTTAAAAATATACCTTTTTCAATTGCAGCTTGTGCTGCAACCCTTTTCTGGGCCATAGCACAAGCTGCAATTGGAAAAGGCATATTTTTGACCACCGTGCTGGCAGTCGCATTGGAATACTACTACTACTACTAATCGGGCAGTTCCAGTCCCACTGGGTTGTCGGTCACACGCGGTCCTTGCATGGATTTCGCACATCGGAGCCAGCGATGAGCCAACCAAACTTGTAATCAGGCCCATCTATATTTTTGACATTGATATTAATTACCTTAAAAAAATTATATTTTTGTCAACGATATTCCTGCATCACAATATTTGTGTATCACAATATTAAACACTCACTATTTCTGTGCTTCCATATTTTTTACTCAATATTTTGTCCAAATACCAACAGTGTTCTTATGAAGTGGAATTTGTAACAGAAACACATGATACCCACTCTGTGAACATAAGTCGACCAATAAGCCATCTATTAAAATCAAAGCAATGTCAATAAATGTTATAGTATATGCCTGGAAATTGATTATAAAATCTAATTTAAAAATCAATTAAAAAGCGATCATACAATTTGAATGCCAAAGCATGCAGAAAGCGATCATTAAAAAATAAACTTAATTAAAAACAATTTAAGATGTAAAAAACTGACCAAATTAAAAAGTTCTCACGAAACGGAATAGCCAAATATTTGTGTTCTGAGTGGTAAATGTAACATTGATGTTCACAGCAACCGCAAATAATGATAACAGAGGCACACCTTGGAGCAAGTTTACAGAGTAAATGTGTTTCCATCCAGCCCCTTCAGCAGCTGCTGAGGGAGTGACCACAGCCAGTGGAGGTTCCACCAAACCAGAGCCTAGATCCAACTCAAAAGGAGTAGAAGCATCACAGGAAGGCTTGTAGAATGTGGACAGGAGCAATGGAATATGCAGTAGACAGCGATACAAATGGGCCTTTAAGAGGTTCACAGGCGCATTTATGTCCAAAGGCTCAACCAATTACGTTTCCAGGCATAAGTCAAAGGCACACTTGAAAGTGCACAGCAGAGAGCAGAATATGGGCAGCATGCAGTGAAGCCAAACAGGTTAAAATGATAAGAACTAATGCTCATTCAGTTCTCTAAGCAAAGGTGCGCCAAAGCAATGTGCCATGCATTCACGACACAGTAGTACATGTGATATTGCTAGCTCCATTCATTCTTGAAATCGGACATCTATTTCTAGCAGAAAAATTTAAATCACAGTCCCAACAATCAGAAGTAGGACCAGTGGAAGACCTCCATAAATGCTTCAGAGCACGGTTTGTATGAAGGATGGAATGACTCCAAAAACTGTCTGGAATTTGCTAATCAACACAAAGCCTTTACTTTTAAAAAGTGCACCATTCCCACTGCATAAGACATGTTAAAAATGCAGTGCACCAACTCTACAAAATGTAGTGAGAAATTAGTGTGGAGTAGATACTGTATCTCTAAAGATGACCTTGCAACTTGAAGATCAAACGTCACCTTTGCAGATGTTAAGGCCTCATCTTTCTGAAACAGCAAGGCTTTCAGTTTGCTCAGGGCATCAAAATTGATGTTGGTTAAGATTTATGTAGTTATTTTTCTTGGCTGATGTTCTCACGATGACATGACTATGCTCATATTTGGTTCTATCCAAGGGGGTCTCTAAAAAGATAGGGTAATCTTTGAGGTGTGTCTTTGCGCTATAATACAGGGCCCACACACATTGCAGGGCATACTCTGGATCTGCTTTTTTCAAACTTTGACTCAATTTTCATACAGGAGATCAAACCCCTCTCCTGGACAGATCACTCACTTATATCGTTCATACTCACGCTCCCAGCAAATCCAACTAAGCCCTCGAGGTGCTTACAGGGGATAAGGAGAGCATGGAGGTTAGTCACCGAAGATTCCTTTCAGTCCCATTTTCACCCCAGGAACCCAGAGGCCTTAAGTATGCTCCAAGCCAATAGGGAAACAACGTATCTCGAAAAAGAAATCATAACACCTTAGATTTATTTGCACCTAAGCTGCCATTAAAGGAGTCGAACAAATCTCAACCAGGAAAGTGGTATACACATGAACTCAAGGCACTTAAAAGAAAGTGCCAAATCACAGAGCATCACTGGAGGCTATCTAAACTACAAACAGATAGACAGACATACAAGACAGAGCTGAGGAATTATAATAATGCCATTAAGAAAGCTAAGAAGTCCTATTTTGCTAGAAGAATTAATGAGAATTGCAACTCAAGTAAGGAGATGTATAAAATAGTAAGGGAGCTATGCAACCCAGTGAGCCTATCCCAAACTCTGCCACCCTCAGAGGAAGTTTTAGAAAACAAGGGTACCCCAGAGATACGACCGGGGGCAATATAAGCGGTTAGAAAAACAATGGTCAAGGTGAGGCCCAAATAGGTCCTCGGGTAGCCTAGGCTACTGTTGATCAAATAATGGCTTTCGTCTAGGCAAGAGAGAACAATATATGCAGGGACACAAAGTTGTGGAAAAGATAACACATTTATTAACATCATAAATGGTATATCATCCACATTATTATCAAAGGATCTAGTCCTGGTGCTCACATATCAAGTGGGGTTGCGTGAAAAGTGAAAAGTGCTGGTGACTTAAAAATTTACATCACATTGACAACGTTATACAAAACTCATGAGAAAGTTTATACACTTTGAGTTTTGGTTGTTAAAGGTCGACGGCGTTTCGATCTCTATTAATTGAGACCATCATCAGGACGTAAAACATGTGAGCATGTAGAATCTGAGTACTTCAAGGAGTGGTAACTGCAGCACGGGGCTAAAATCAAGGCAATCAAGCCAGTAAATGAGCAACCGTGGGGTCTGAAATCAAGAATGAGCCAAGTCGAAGGTAATTCCGTTTGGTTGCCAGTTGGCTCAGGGGAGGTGCTGCGAGTCCGGGTTCCCTCCGGTACCGTGATCGAGGCTGAATCAGGCTCGGAAGGGTAGACGCTGGCTAAGTCACCACGGTTGCTCATTTACTGGCTTGATTGCCCCTTGATTTTAGCCCGTGCTGCAGTTACCACTCCTTGAAGTACTCTGATTCTACATGCTCACATGTTTTACGTCCTGATGATGGTCTCAATTAATAGAGATCGAAACGCCTGTCGACCTTTAACAACCAAAACTCAAAGTGTATAAACTTTCTCATGAGTTTTGTATAACGTTGTCAATGTGATGTAAATTTTAAGTCACCAGCACTTTTCACTTTTCACGCAACCCCACTTGATATGTGAGCACCAGGACTAGATCCTTTGATAATAATGTGGATGATATACCATTTATGATGTTAATAAATGTGTTATCTTTTCCACAACTTTGTGTCCCTGCATATATTGTTCTCTCTTGCCTAGACGAAAGCCATTATTTGATCGACAGTAGCCTAGGCTACCCGAGGACCTATTTGGGCCTCACCTTGACCATTGTTTTTCTAACCACCCTCAGAGGAAGGCTGTGAAGAAATCAGCGAGTTTTTCTCAGACAAAATTAGTAAAATATACTCCACATTTAACACTAACACCCCACTGCCAGCAATCAATCGTGAAACTTCAACCCCCTCCGATGCATCTGCCTGCATGGGCAGTTTCTCCCCATTCACAGAGGTAGAAGTTGCAAAAACAATGGGGAAGTTAGTCGGGGTCTCCCCTTGACCCCTGTCCTCACTTTGTCTTCGCCCAGATCATACCTATAATCTGCCCATACGTTACCTAGCTATTTAATAACCTGCTGGATACCGCAGTATTCCCAGAAACATGGAAACAGGCTGTAGTGACCCCCCCTTCTGAAGAAAGCAGGAACAGACGTGCGCAATCCGGCAAATTACCGACCGATTTCCCAACTGCCGTACCTCTCCAAAGTCATGGAAAAATTGGTTAATAGACAGCTGTCGAACTATCTCGAGTCAAATGATCTACTAGACCCCTCCCAAACTGGCTTTAGAGCCACCAACAGCACGGAAGCAACTCTCTTAGCCGTGTCAGACAATATAAGATCCCTGGTCGACCAAGGGAAAGCCGCCGCCTTGATTTTATTAGATCTATCAGCGGCATTCGACACTGTCTCGCACAATCGCCTATTGGAGATTCTTCATGAAAAAGGAGTTTATGCTAAAGCCCTTCAATGGCTGAGCTCTTTCTTAAATAATAGAACACAGAGAGTACAAATGGGGGACTTTTCATCTAAACCAAAACCCATCAGCTATGGAGTTCCACAGGGGCATCCCTGAGGCCCCACACTTTTTAATGTCTATGTGTCATCTCTGGCAAAAATCAGTGAGAAGTGGGGCATTGGTATTTGCTCCTATGCAGATGATACTCAACTGCTGATAACCATTGAAGAACAGTATGAGAACACAAGACTAAAACTGAATAACTGTCTCTCGGAGATGGCAACCTGGATGGCAGAACACTATCTTAAATTAAATGCAGGAAATCTGAAATGTTACTCTTTGGAGGAGCTAAACTTGTCTGGAATACCACTTGGTGGCCCCAGACACTGGGGATGCCCCAGCTCCAAAGCAATGCGCAAAAAATCTGGGGGTCCTCATGGACAATACCCTATCCATGCAGGACCATGTGCGGGTTCTATGTGGAAGAAGCTTCGCAATACTGAAGCTTCTAAGAAGGTTATTTCCTTGGATCCCGCAAGATTGTAGGAGAACTGTCACGCAGGCATTACTTACCAGCAGACTGGATTATGGTAATGCATTGTTTGTGGGCATGGCAGACTACCTTTTCACACGACTACAAGTGGTGCAAAATGCTGCCGCCAAACTGGTATGTAACAAAGACAGACTCAGTTCATCGTCCGAGTGCCTGAAACTACTTCATTGGCTGCCAATGTGCCAAAGAGCGAAATTTAAGCTGCTCAGCTCACACACAAGGCCCTGCACCAATGGGGGCCTCTTATCCTACAGAGGAAAGTTGAATTTTATGTACCCACCAGGTGCTTAAGATCACGGTCCCTAGCTCAAGCCAGAACAAAACGCATTAAGAAAGCAAGGACAGGGGGTCGTAGCTTTTCATACTTGGCAGCAAAACACTGGAATGATCTACCACAAGAACTCCGTCTTACAGAGGACTATCTTGTCTTCAGGAAAAACTTAAGACTCACCTGTTCTCTAGAAAATAATACTGGCCAAACTAATGAGTCACTCAGCTGCACACCAGGAGTCCTAGCACAGCGCTGTGATATCCTCTGGATGAATGTCGCGCTTTATAAATAAAAAAATACAAAATTGTAACCTGCATCAACATTTTTGTTGTCAATTGCACTTGAAGGATTCTTTACAGTTTTTAGTGTTGGGCAATAAAGCTATGGAGAAATATTTCCTTTGGCAATAATTACACACATCACTCAAATGGGGCAAAGAACACAAATAGGAGGAACCTATATTGTAATTCTAAGAAACTGGGTTACCTCTTGAGAGGGGTGAAGCCCTAATCAAGCAGGAATAACAATCCTTCTCTGGGTGAAGTCACAAGCATACCCTAAATTAACCTGTGCTCAACGCTCGAGTACCTTTGCACAAAGCAATCAGGCCTTGCCTCCGTCTCTCCCAGCCAAGGAAGACTATTCAACATGCAGGTGAATGCAGATGCAACCTTGTTACATCCAGCCTTCCCTGTGTGATGGCTGTCTGGGAAGTATGCAATGGCCAGATGTCACTTTACCCTAGATGTGGATTGGAGTCAGGCTACAAAGGATAAAGTGTCATAAGTACAACAAAATGCCCACTTTCTAAAAGTGGCATTTCAAAAATAGTAATGAATCATCCAGCTAAACCAGTAAACATGATTTTTCACTACCATTCTAAACATACCAAACATGACAGCGCTACTCCTTTCAGATCCGGATTTGCCACCTTGTCATATATAAGGGAATTCCCAATGCAAGCCTATGGAATGAGCAGGCCTCACAGTAGTGAGAAACAAAATAGGCTGCCACACAATAAAGGCAAATGTGCTGCCCTTTATCTACACAGCACCTTGCCCAAATGGCTACCTGGGGCCTACCTTAGGGGTGACCTATATGTAGTAAAAGGGGAGTTTAAGGCTTGGTAAGTAGCTTTAAATGCCAAGTCAAGGTGGCAGTAAACTGTACACATAGGCCCTGCAGTGGCAGAGGCCTGAGACAGGTTTGAAAGGCAACTTCTGTGGGGGGCGCAAGCAGCACTGCAGGCCCACTAGTAGAATTTAATTTACAGGCCCTGGGTGTATGGGATACCACTTACATGTAAATTAAATATGCCAAACAGATGTAAACCAATCATACCATGGAGAGAGCACATGCACTTTAGCACTGATTAGCAGTGGTAGAGTGCCCCGAGTCCTAAAGCCAACCATAAGATGGTCAGAAAAAATAGAAGCAAGAAGGCAAAAAGTTTGGGAATAACCCTGCAAAAAGGGCCAGGTCCAACATTGTGCCACCCACAGAAGTAGCCTTTCAAACCAGTCTCAAGTCTGCCACTGCAGTGCCTTGTTGTGCAGTTTGCTGCAACATTGACTTGGAATTTAAAAGTACTTGCCAAGCCTTAAACTCTCCTTTTATTATATGTCAGTAACCCCTAAGGTAGGCCCCAAGTAACCCTAAGGGCAGGGTGCTATGTAAGTGAAGGTAGGACATGTACCTTTATGTTTTGTATGTTGTGGTAGTGACAAACAGCCTATTTCGTTTTTTACTACTGTGAGGCCTACCCATTGGGAATTCCTGATCAGAGAGGAGTAGCTTTTTCATGTTTGCTATGTTTGAAATTGTAATGATAAATCATCCTTACTGGTGAAGTTGGATTTAACATTACTATTTTAGAAATGCCACTTTTAAAAAGTGGACATGCTCTTTGTGCCTGGCTGCATGTCTCCAATACACGTCTGGGTTGGTTGACAGCTACACTTTGTGCCTTCCCTCTAGATAGCCACAAACACAGAAAGGTGAGGCTCAACTGCATTCTGAACACTCATCTGCGTTCTGATGGGTTTTCCTAGGCAGGGAAGAATGGGAGGGGCTGACACACTTCAATAGGTAGTGTCATGTCCACACATAAAGAGCTGATTTACCCCCCCCCCTGCCCCACAGGTAGCCTAGAAGAAATGACTTTTGTAGAAAGGGATCCTTGTGCACTTCAGAGAGTTATTTTGAAGTCACCCTCTACATCAAAGGCACTTTTGGGAATAAGTACTGGGTCACTGACCCCCTAAAATCAGACACTTCTGAACTTCTATCATGCCCATGGAATGCCACCCTGGGGCAGAGTAATGCAACACAGAAATTTGCGCTGCATTGCGATACTCCTGATTATCAAGTTACTTAGGGCCATTCTGGGTTTGCGTCATGCATGTATCACGTTGCGTGGTACAAATGTGATGCAAACTCTTAATAAATAGGAATCTTAGTACATAATGTATTATTTCAATTTAAATGTAGAGTCATCCTTTCGATAGGCAACCTGTTCCTCACTACAAAAGTACCTATCAACTGGGTCTCCTCCTTCTTATATTTAGCGTGCAGATGGAAAGGCAAGACACAGAGCATGCAGGTGAAGTGTGGGTGTGGAATAAACAGAGCCTTTGATGTGTTCTGTTTTTATGTGGTTTCTAGTGCAGGGGTTGAGGGTGGTATTAATTGTCTGCAGGTGTTTGAAATTACACCTACTCCGTCCCGAGTGTGGAGATTCTGCCCCAGGTGCAGAACCTACGCCCGAGTGCAGAACCTCCGCAGTCGTACAAATTCTACTTGTAAGTTCCTTTGTGAATACCAAAAAGTAATAGAGTTAGGCTTTTGGCCTAACTTTACCTTTGGGAATTGGGCCCCATGTGTGTCAGTGCAGGTCAGCAACTTTTGTAGCTGCTGCACAAAGGCTGTTGGGGAGAAGGACAGTGTGCATGAATATGTTTGTAAGGACATATATTTTTTCGATGTGAGTGAAGGAGAGCGGCTGATGGGGTTCATATAGTACTCACTTAATGGCCATGCCTCATACAAGAAATATACTCTCCAGCTGTGGGTTATAGTAATAAAATTGCCTGGTGTTGTACTCAAACATCATACAATAATTGGTTTAGTTCATGATGATAACAACATCTTTGATTGATAATGTAGCTTGATAACAATATTCCTATTCATGATATAAATGTGTGAAAAAATTTGCAGCCCACACACACTAACCCCAGCAATGTTGCTGAAGGTGGGAACCAGAGGCACGGGGTCAAAGGGCGAGCCAGCCTCCACTATCTCATGAATACACAAAAGTGGGCTGCCCCTTGAATCAATTCCTATGTTTATCTACAGAGTTCTATAGAGATGCACTACCAGTGGGGGCATCTCATAAAAAGTTACGGACTGGCCTCACACACCGCCCGGTGTCATGCTTCATCATCAGCTGTCCTCGCCCTCTAAAAACTTGGTTTGATAGAGTGCGGGCATACACCTGGAGACAGGGATGCACTTCTAAATCTAAGTGATACCCGTGGGGGAGTGATAAGTGATTTAAAAACCCTTACATTAGTCCATGTGCTATGCTTTATTCAAATGGTAAATGTATGGTGGTTAAAAACTAAGTGAACGGTGGTATGGGATATTATTCTCCCTTCACCGTATGAAATGCGGTCGACATGTTTCTGCTGAGGTGTCCCCAAAGTGTACGTAGCATTCTTCAGGACCTAAAAAAGGGGGGGAAAAAAGGGGTGGGTTATATACCCTATGTGTTCACTTCCTTTTAACTAGTGAAAAATGGAAGGAAAATCCTGTCGCTAGATCAGGGGAGGGGTTAAAAAAAACACTATGTAGGTGGATACTTCCCTCTTGGTATAGTACCACTGAGAGTAACTCTGTAGAGAAAGGAAAAACAAAAACAAAACATACAAACCAAACCATGTGAGTATGTAAACAAATAGTTTATAAACATCATCCATCCCGCGTCATACCTATAGCGCGCGTGGTGGTGTGAAGTGGTCTTTATGAGACACGTGGCAGGTGCAACGTGTACTCACACCGTTAAAAGTGGTTGGAAACCAACTCTTACCCTGTATTTCTACCCTAAACGCTCCATGGGAGGGCTGAGGTGGGAGGACCTACTTAGACTTTCTGTAGGAAAAAACACATAAAACCACTACTGGTAGTTAAGGGTTAGTCACCAGTATTCAGAAAGAACCAGGACCAAGGTTCCTAGTTAAAGCAAACATAACAAGGTGAAATCCAGAACTAATGGACCACCTATTCATTCAAGTTCACACCAGCATTCCTTCAGGCATACTCTTACTGTCTAGTTTCAGTGCTTCCAGCCGTTCTTCCCGGAGGCGTCCTCTCTGTCTCCCCGCTGATGGTAAATGGTGAGATTCAGAGGGTTTTTATACTAAAGAGCTGTGACTAATTAGTGAGCTAATCTGTGTTAATTGGGCATGTTAAGTGAGTTTCCTGTGTCCCTCTACGGGACTGCCTGACCGCCTGGTGGGAGGCGTAACTGTAAATCGCCCCACCCGATTGGTCAATACATGCCTCCAACACTACCAAGGCCATTAAGATAGTAAACAATGGGCTTGTGAGGTTTGTTTCCTGTGTCCCTCTTGCGTGAGCCTGACCGCCTGGTTGAGGGTGTGTATTCAATGAAGGTTTCGTTCAGCATTGGTCAAAACATGCCTCCAACACTATCAAGGCCATTTTAGATAGTTAAAAATGGGCTTGTGAGGTTTGTTTCCTGTGTCCCTCTTGCGTGAGCCTGACCGCCTGGTAGAGGGTGTGTATTCAAAAAAGGTTACGTTCGGCATTGGTCAAACGGCGCCGATACCGATGTTATGGTCCTTCCCCTTCCTACGGGAAAACAAATGCAGTTACGAGGTCATTAGCTCCAATGTTTGTGAGGACGCCCATGTTCATTACCGGGTCTGATCAGTCTCCCGGTATTTGAGCATGCGCTGAAGTAGTGGGAAACCAGCTACCGCGCATGCGCCTAGGTGTATTCCGTGAGACGCTTGCCCTGCTATGGCTCCTATGCTTGCGCACTGATAACTACCAGCGTGGATTACAGCAGGGGCCGCTCGAGATCCCCGTAAAGTGAGGGGATACCCCAAGAGTTCTAAACACTGTGAGAAAAATAAAGCAACATTACTCTGGTCATAATGGGATTACGGGCCAATGGTACCTCACTTGTTATATGTGTGAAGTACACACTAATGATAGTCAGTAGTGGTAATTGCTACAGCTGGTATCTATGTTTGATAACATGGGTTTACACAAACCAATGTGTTCCCCATGCCAGCTTGATCTGTTTGAATTTGCGAGCATAACAATGGGCCCACTCTTAGTGAACTACTTAAAATAAAGTAGAGGGGTAGCAGTAGAGAATAGTCCCTACTCTATTAGGCCAGCTTTCTTGGAGTTGGTTGTTGACTAAAGAAGGTGTGCATGGTCAATTCTATACATTTTCTATTTCGCAAGTTGCAGCCATGGTATCTCATCATTTAAGCCTTTATCATCGCTGCGAAGCCTGTATACCCAGCGCTGTTCTCGGATATGGAGTTGTCTAGAGATATCGGTCTTTTGTTTATTCATAACCTCAAGCACCACCCATCTGAGGTCCAGGTCGTTGTGGCCTTTCTCCATGAAATGTTTCGTCAGTTTGGTGTTGGGCTTCCTGCACCTAATCGTACTCCGGTGTTCGCTGATCCGCGTCTTCACCTTCCTGGTGGTCATCCCGACATACTTCAGGTTACATGGACAGGATAGGAGGTACACCACACCTTCTGTATTGCAGTTGCTGAAATGTTTTAGCTTCCAGGGTCTCTCTGTACCTATGCCGACTTCTTTTGTTGTGGTGGTCAGCCGGCAGCACACACAGTTGCCGCATGGGTAGTGGCCTGTTGGTCTCGGTTGGCTCCACAGAGTCATCTGATTCTCAATTTGATCATTGGGAGTTTTGGAGTGTACCAAGGTGTCCCTCAAGTTCCTACTCCATTTGTATGCGAATAGTGGGGGTTCCCACTTCTTGTTCCCGCTGTTTAAGATGGCCCATTTTTTCTTTATAATATTCTGGATTCTGTTCGACACGGGCGTGTATGTTGTAACGCAGACCAGGCGGTCTTTCTTTCTTTATGTGTTGTCTCCAAAAGGGCATCCCGGTTATTATTCCTCGCCCTTTTCCTTGCCCGTTTAACCATCTTCTTGGGGTAATGTCTCTCCAGGAGTTTTGTCTCTAGTTGTTCTGCCTGTATCTGGAATGTATCTATCTCAGAACAGTTCCTTCGAATCCTCAGGAATTGGCCTACAGGAAGGTTCTCACGGAGGGCCCTCGGGTGGTAGCTGTCATACATTAATAAACTGTTCTTGTCTGTTGGTTTAGTGTGGACTTTTGTGGATATTCCTTCTGATGTTAAGTTTATATCCAGATCCAAGAAAACAGCCTGATTTTTGTCGATGGTATGTGTGAACCTGAGGTGGGGTCAATGCCGTTGACCCACTCCACGAAGCGTGTTGCCTCATCCTTGGTACCTCGCCAGATGACAAAAATGTCATCTATGTACCGTTTCCATGTCTTCATTCGAGATGTGAAGGGGTTCGAGGGGTTAAAGATGTGGTCCTCCTCAAAGCGGTGTACGTACAGACACGCCATGCTCGGCGCGAAGGTGCTGCCCATGGATGTGCCGCCCACTTGATGGTACAGGGTGTCTTCAAACTCGAAGAAATTCTCCGTAAGTGCTAGTTCCGCACACTCCATGATGAAATGCGTGGGTGTCACATATGTCCAATCCTGGTCCAGTAGAATCTGTTCCACCACCTCCAGAGTACGCCTCTGGGGGATGCTCGTATAGAGCGCTTCAATGTCCATGGTTATGAACATGTCTTCGCTTGCATCTATGTCCAGGTCTCGAAGATGGCAAAGTAAATCTTTGGTGTCTCTAAGGTAAGATCGAGATTTCTGTACAATCGGCTTCAAGAACCAGTCGCAGAACTGGGAAAGTGGTTCCAGAGCTGACCCAATACCCGACACTATCGGTCTGCCCGGTGGGGGTGTTTTGTTTTTGTGAATTTTAGGAAGGGTATAGAACCTAGGAGTCCTTGGTTCCAAATTCACTAAAAACTCAGCCTCATGCTTGGTAATCCAGTCCTGGGTTTCTGCTTCGTTGACCATGTTCTTGATGCTGGTCATGATGCGGGGTGTTGGATCTTCCTGGTGTACCTCATAGCTCGAGGTGTCGGATAGCAGGCGTAAGCATTCCTCTTTGTACATAGTATAGTCCATCAGGACTATGGCACCCCCTTATCTGCCGGTTTGATGATTATGTCATGGTTGTTCTTCAATTGCTCCAGAGCCGTTCTCTCTCCTTTGGTCATATTCTGGAATCCCTCATATTGTTGAAGTCGATTCTTTCCACTTCTGTGAGGACCGCTTGTTCAAATGCCAGGACATTGCAGGATATGTTCTGGTTCGGGGGAGAGAAAGTGGACTTCTTCCGTAGTCCAGTGCTGGTCCGGTCACTGTCCAGTGTTTCGTTTTCGCCAAAATAATCTTTCAGCTTGATCTTTCTAAAGAACTGAGCTAATTCAGTGTTGAGGAAGAAAGGGTCGTTATTTGGGGTGGGGACAAAACCCAAGCCTTTCGCTAGAACCGCTTCTTCTTCTATGCTGAGGCTATACGTACTCAGCTTTACAACATTGGTTATTCCCTGGTCGTTGTTATTGTTGAGCCTCTGCCCCTGCTCCGTGTCACTGCGCCGCTGGTTGACGCTTCGTCTTCCCATTGGATCCTCGTTGTCCTCCTCGGTTTCTGTCTGCCTCTTCCTCTGCCTCGGCCTCGGAATAAAAAAGGCTGCTGTCCTTGGTGGGGCCCGAACCCTGGGGGGTAAAATTGCTGTGGCCAGAAGCAGAATGGCTGCATCGGTGGCGCAAACATTGGTAAGTTAGGGTTCCGGTATCTCCATATCTGCTGCCCTCCTGTACTCTCATCGCTGCTGCTGTCGCTTCTCTCTTCCCCTGAGCTGTAAGTCCAGTTTTGAGGTGTAGGTCTGAAGCGTGGCTGACGTCTAGGTGCAGGTGTTTGTTGGGGTTTGTCATAGTATTCATCCGTTGTGTAGAGGTACACCGTCTCCCGCTTGAACTTCTGGACATCCTTCTGTAGTTTGGTTATTTTAGATTGGGTAATATATTCCCTGTATGCTGACTGGTCACTGTTTATCTCTTCAAGCTTTTTTTTGAAGACGGTAATGTGAACTTACTCTCACTCTGCTGTATCTCAACTAGCAGAGCATCTGCTAGTTGTCTGGCTGTGCTGATGATCAACACCAGCCAGTCCTTGGTGCATTTCCATGCTATGCTCGACCAATTAATCCTAAATTCCTTGTTATTTAGGAACAGCCGGGGTTCATTTGTGACCACGAGTCCCTGTGGTGCCGTGTTCTTTCTCAAATATTCCGTCATAAATGCTCCATGTAGAGCCGTGCGGATTTGTTCTTTCTTCTTTGCTGATAAAGCCTCCCATTCATCTGAGTTCTTGATAGTTTGTGAGACTACCACCTCCGCCAGAATTGATGGGGTCCTCAGTATGTCTGCATATGTGCTTTCATCGAAAGCCAGTTCAGTCTCCATGGTCGAAATATCAGGGTGATTAGACCGGGTGAGATGTTGTCTTAGCCCACCTGTTTTTTAGCGTAATTTGCGAGGGTCGGTAAAGGCTTAACCTGACCCTCTGGTCCTTTGTGACCACGTGTAGAGCCCCAGTACGTTCCCACAGCTCGAAAGCTGCACAACAATCCACACACTCTAACCCCAGCAATGTTGCAGCCACACACATGTTGACACCTTCAAATGTTACAGAAGTACTTTGACTTAGTATAGTCATTGGGATCGGAGAATGTAGCAATTTCTGCTGGATCAATGGTTTATGTCCTACTAAAAAATAGGTTATGAGAGACTTGTTACATGTGTGATCAAAAATATCATTATAAACACAGTGGTCCCGGACAAGGACAATAAGAGAAGAAAAATTAATAAATATAGACTAAGAATCAGTACTATATTTCTGTTGTCCAACCGGACAAGATCAATGTAATATTTCAAAATTTGTAGCAACAAATAAAGTGGGGACACAATCCTGCATCCAACGAGGTATACATAAAACAAAACTCAAACAAAACAAAGGGCTCAGGCAGTACTAAATGTTTGTGTACAATGCATTAAATAAGATAAGCATCAATGTGAGGAGACACCGTTACACAAAAACATTGACAAATTAAATTGCGTTTACGGTGTACAAAAGGTCGACGACGTTTCAATCCCATGAAAGCAATTGTGGGATTATCATCAGGACATTCAATTACATGACTGAGGGATGCCTGTAAAACAGATAAAGACAAGGGGAGGGAGATAAAGGAAACATAAAAGGGTCAATGTCAAGACAAGTTTGAGAATGGTAAAGCCGCAAAAATCAGATAGTCGGGGGTAGAAGGACAAATTAATAGGTGTCTATGTAGACCTGCCGACGGGTAGGAGTGATGGCCTACAGTGAGGAACTAACAGTAAAATAAGTGAAAAAAGGGTTGGAAAAACCACGAATAAAAGTGGTGAAGGAATGTGGGGCAGCTGGAGTGAGTTGTCTGAACGGAGTGATTGAAAGGTCTGCTAGTCAGGTGGTAATTAGTTGATTGGAGTAAACGGGTAAAATGCTTACCGTGGAGGCAACCAAGGCCTTGAGATACAAGTGCCTGGAACCAGACCACATCAGCGTGTCAAGTAATTATTGTGTGTCCCTGAAGTCAACCTCTGATGAGTACAGCAGTACGATTTAGCCTAAGACAGAATTTGGGGCACGCGTTATTGCTTGTAGTGAAAAAGACAGTGGATATACTACAGCTTGCACAGCGTCAGGCTTACCAGTGATGAATTGAGGCGGAATTAAACCTCGCAAAAACAATTGCCAGTTGTTGGACCATGGCGGCATGTTCAAATGGGCAGCAGTAAGGTGAACCAGGAGTGGAATGCTCGCTGAATACAGCGAAGCGGCTAGCCTAAGGGAATTGAAGGCGCGCCTTCGTGCCAGGAGTGGTAAAAGGCAGTGGCATGCTTAATCACAGTTAGTGATGTATTGTATGTTTGATAGAGATAAAACATAAAAAATAAATACATAACACACTCCATGCCACACTACAAGTGTGCACATCATTAAATTGTAATGGTTACCACATAACGTTTGTGAAGTGACACATAAATAAATAGATTTTTACAACAATCATCTAGATTGTTTGGACATTAGGATATATTTGGATAATGTTTAGTTAAATGGATGTGGCCATATTAGAGAGAGGGCCATTACTCATCTATGTGAATCATAACGGTAAAATTGAGTAATTTATACATACCAACTTGTCCAGCAATATCAAATCCTAGGAGGTCCAGCAAATCAGCCTCCCTGGACACAACATCTGCCTGCTGATGCTGAAGCTGATAGACGCTTCTGTCCATCCTTATGACAGGGAGCAGGTATTTCCTGACCATCTCCCACCTAACATACCAGTCCTTGTAGGGATATCCCTGAGACACTCTCCTTCCTGCCCCAAGCATCCAAGCGAGATAGTGAACAATTAGCCATATTACAATCTCAACCTTCCTCTCCTCAAAGTTTTCTCTTTCCCCTTACCAGACATCACTGCATGGCACAGTATGTAAAAAAAGAAAAATGCAATAACCCAAACACACCCAATATCACCCCTATAACCCCAAAAACCTTAACTACCTCAAAGAGACAATTATATATATTCACAAAATACACTTATAGAAAAACAAATACCAAGCTATGTACACTAACAAACAGTACACTAGACTAACAAGACCAAATAAACAACCACCAATCACATAAAATACACCAGAAAAATCCAACTACAACCACCAAGCGCAAAAAAAAAGTGAAAGTAATTTTTACAGTCTTCCTTAGTTTTACAACCACACCCGTTTCCTAATTTCCTGGTTGTATCCACCCTATTTCCATTGTGTTGCAAGACAGGTTTGTGCTAGTCAGCATTGCATTTTACAATGCAGGGGTCATTGACTACATATTTGTCCTATGATACATTCTAATTGCATCCTAATTTTCTTAAATTTTCTTAAATTTTGGACACATAGAAGATATTAGAGATGTTGACAGTGACAGTTGTACCAATCAACCTGTACATCAAAGCAAACAATAATGCAATTTACTATACAAATATTTGATTGTGACACTATACAGAACAGCAATCTACTTTGCTTGACAATGTTGCATATCAAGGATACCTACAATTCTGGGTCCTCATAGTTCTGTGTCAATTTGTACTTGCTAGTAGCAAATAAGACAAGTTACGAACATACTCCTAGTATGTATGTTTTATAGGGAAATTTTGGAAATAACTATGCCACCTTATGTTTATGCATGATGCACATCTTGTACTTCATACTTGCAATGTATGTAGACTTATGCAGCACACTTGATATAGGTATGTCAAAATGTTATATGCAATATGTGTAAATACACATCACAGTGAACACTGTGCTGGTACCGATATTTTGCCCTATCACACAGTCATTAATATAAGCATAAATTGAGAAATGAGAAGAAATAGTCTGAACATGCATACAAATAACTATGAATGCATCATTAGACACTGTTAGAAATGAGGGGGTCACTCGTTGGCAATGGTTTGCACCTTTGTCCAAGTAGGGACCCTTGCTTCTAGTCAGGGTAAGGGAGTTACGCCCTTAGACAACCCCTGCTCACCCTCTTGGTAGCTTGGCAGGAACAGACAGGCTTATCTCGAAGGCAGTGTGTAAAGCATATGTGCACACATACAGTAATACAGTGAAAACACTACAAATGGACACCACACCAGTTTAGAATAATGAGTAATCTTCATCTAAACCAAACAAGACTAAAACAACAAAAATCCAACATACAGTTATCAAGATATGACTTTTAAAAGGTAAAAACAGTTCTGTCCATAGCAAACTATAGATGTGACACTTTCAACACAAAGTACCTTGGATGCACCAAAAGTACCTTGGATGCGTCCGAATCATAAGCAAAAACAGCCGCAGGGAAGGTGATGGGTCGGTTCCTTACGCACAGGGAAGGTGATGCGGCGGTTCCTTGCTCCAGGGGAGGTGATGCATCAGTTCCTTATTGCCATGCAGGGGAGGTGATGCGTCAATTCCTTACTGAAGAGGAGGTGATGCATCAGTTTCTTACTCTGCGGGGGGTGATGCGTTGGTTTCTTACTGTGGCCCTGGCATTGTTATAGACTTGGCGCCTCGGTGCTATGCGTGGGGACTTGGGGATGCGTCAGTTCTCGATGCGGCAGCGACGGCAACGGCGCTGCATTGATCTCTCCAGCCCTGGTCCCATGATGCGTCGGTTCTTGCTGTCGCACAGCAGGGCCTGCGTCGGAGTCGGCGCGGTGATCTCGGACTTTGGAGATCAGTGCATGAGACTCGGCATGCAGCGATTCATCCAGCCGCAGTCAGGCCCTGCGCGCATCTTCAGCGGCATGATGGCGATGTATGGGAATTCTTTCTGCATGGCGGTGTTGCATTGGAAACGGGTGTTTAGTTGCTTCTCTTTTCCCAGCTCCCAGTGGCAGGATCAACCTCCAGAGGCCCAACACAGGAACAAGCACCGCTTGGCAGGTCAGAACTCCCAGCAAAGAAGTTCAGAGGAGCTGGTAGTGAAGCCTTTGTGAGACTTCAGAACAGGAGGCAAACTCTACTTCAAGCCCTTAGAGATCTTCTTCAAGCAGGATACACAGTGCACATCAAAGTCTTTGTCCTCTCCTTGGCAGAAACAGCACACAGCAAAGGGGCAGTACTTCTCCTTCAGCTTTCCCAGCTCTTCTCCTTGGCAGAGGTTCCTCTTGAGTCCAGAAGTATTCTAAAGTTCTGGGGCCTAGGCCAAAATATTTATACTCAATTTCTCTTCGTTCTCTTGTGGCAGAGAAGCTCTGTGCTCAGTCAAAACCAGTTCTGTCCTCCCTGGTCCAGCTTTCATGCAGGAGGTGAAAACAGCATTGTGTAAGGCAGACCAGGCCCATTCAGGTGCAAGGAAAGCTCCTCCCACTACTCTAAATGCAGCCCAGGTCTATTCGGCCCAGCCGTGACTCATCCAGAAAAGGCAGGACACACCTCAACCCCCCGAGTGGCTGTCTGAAGAGAATGCACATCCTCAGCTCCTGTCACTCCAAAGCCAGACAGTCAATCCACAAATCAGCAGAGGCATACAGGATGGCTAAGCAATAAAAAAATACCCACTTTCTAAAAGTGGTATTTTCAAACTCACAATATAAAAATCATCTTTGCTGAAAGATGCATTTTTATATTCTGAGTTCAGGCATACTAAACTCCTTCTCCCTACCTTGTCCCAATGGGAAGTTATACTTATAAGATGTTATAAATAAATTACCCTTCTATCCTATGGGACAGATAGTCTTTCCATAGTGAAAAACGAATTACACTGTAGTTCACTATCAGGACATGTCACGCACACCAGGATATGTTCTACCTTTCACATACACTGCACCATTCCCACAGGGGTACCTTGGGCCTACCTTAGGGGTGACTCACATGTAATAAAAGGGAAGGTTGGGGCCTGGCAACTGGGTGAACACTGCAATAAAAACTGCACACAGACACTATGGTGGCAGGTCTGAGTCCCGTTTAAAAGGCTGCTTGTGTGGGTGTCACAATCAGTGCTGCAGGCCCAATAACAACATTTGATTTACAGGCCCTGTGCACTGTACTAGGGACTTGGTAGTAAATCAAATAAGCCAATCATGGAAACACCAATCCATAATAACAATTTACACAAAGAGCATATGCACTTTAGCACTGAATAGCAGTGGTGAAAGTGCCCAGAGTCCTAAAACCAACAAAATCAGGGTCATAAACAGGAGGCCAAAAAGTCTGGGGGTAAACCCGGTGGAAACGCCAGATCTAACAGACACCTTAACCTTTGTAGGTCTAAATCAATTACCACAAGCAGCTGCTTTATGTTACCATTCTGTAACATGCAGCACAAGTCAATACAGGCACGTATGTTTGAAGGTATTTATCCAACAAAGACTATTTGCATTGCTGAGCGTAGCATGGTAACTAGCCACGTTCACATGGAAGTGCAAATCACTGCCTTGCATTAACAATTGCTGTTAATAAGTGACATGTTTGACATGTGTATTCCAACATATCAACTCATCATATTTGTCATATTTACATTGTAACTTACACAGTTATACTTTGAAATGTTTGATAGGAGTTGCCTTTCAAGGTGAAACATGACCTAGACAGTTCGGTTTATAAGTGCAACTAACCTCACAAATGTGGGGATACTGCATTCAGCATCACACCTTGTCAGATGAATGTGTTATCATGTATTTTTTTATGACCATGAAGGTATCCATTCCTATACTGATTGGGTCAAGTTTATATTGTATTAGCTTTGTCCTTGCTTCACACTTGGTGTCACAATGACTACACACTCCTTATATCTGATCTACAAATAAACACAGGGCCAATTTACTCAGCCCTGCATTGCTTTGTAAATCTGTAGTAAAGCAAGCCAGTGCAAGGTGCAGCCATGTGTTAGTTAGCCCTGGAAATGCATCACATAGGTGGAGCTTGGTTGTTCACACACATTGAACCATCAATGTATGTCCATTCACAGATTTACCAAGAGTGGTACATCAGGAAATGTGTAACAGATGCTAAGTCTTCCAAGGGGAGGGGCAAAGTGGAATTTATTTGGGCGTTCATGTTTGTAATTGTGCAGCATTGTGTTACACACTTAGTAAGAGTTAAAACCCTTTTTTGTGTGGGGGTAGATGTCTCTTACTGCACAAAACACAATCATCTCAGGAACAGACCCACTCTTCTATCAAAGTAAAGGTGTCCCTATGCTGTCAATATCAGTGACTCATTGGCACAATGCAGTAAGTTGCCAACATTGAGTAATATATTGACTCATGTGGTGCATTCAAACATTATCCTAGTGATCCTAGCCATCACAGCATGTGGAAACAAACTTTTCGTACATGTCTTTGTTTGAGATGGACAACTATGAACCTCAGCAGAGTGTTTAGAACATTATTTACTCTATAGGGTGGACAGGCCATGACAGTGTCTGAATAATACAGTTTGTTGGATATGTTCTAGGATATGGGTATTTGTTATTAGGTTTTGTGCTGTTTCAGGAAAGCTACTTACTGTGAGACAAAGGGCCTGATTTAGATTTTGTCAGGGCTCCCATCGTCACTCTGTGGCAGAGTTTACAAGTACTCTGCCAAGCTGACTGAATCCTGCCCGCCGTATGCTGATTTGCGCTGGCTATCATGCACTCACTCAAAGACCCACGCACACCTTCATGCACCCACTCATAGACCCAGTAAGACACTCATGCACCCACTAACAGACCCACTAAGACACTGGCACGCCCACTCAAAGACCCTTGCAGACACTCATGCATCCACTCTCAAATGTTATAGGGATTTCATAGCTAGAAAATAAAAGTACAAAAAAACCTCAGAAAATTACAGTGACATTATAGTTAGGAAATAAGATTAAAAAAACTTAGAAATTCACTGAAAAAACTAAAAGTTAAAGGAACTTATAGTTAGAAAATAGAATTTTAAAAAACCTTAGAAATTCACCAAAAAAACAGAGGTTATAGGGAGGTTATAGTTATGCTCAGATTTCACTTGTATAAAACCATTAAAATTCAGCCGTTATAATTATCTGAGCTAACTATAACACACTCCCTCCACAATGCACTGCGTATGACCTCACATATTATATCACTTATGACATGACAATGACATCACTGATGACATCTCAAATGACATCACTGATGGCATAACTAATAACATCATCCTCAGAACCACTTGCACATCCACTGACACACCCACACAACCAGTCATACATCCACTCACATACCCATAAAACTGCTCACACATGCACTCACTCCTCCATTGAGTCACTCAGTCACCCACTCACTCACTCATACAGTCACTCACATAGCCACTCAGTCACTGTTACAGCCACTCACATATCCGCTCACCTATCCATACCACCACTCACACAGTCACTCACTCACCCATACAGCCATTCATACACCCACTCACCAAATACAGCCACTCACACAGCCACTCACTAACGCATACAGACACTCACACACCCACTTAGTCAGAAATGCTAAGGTTTTCAGCCTCAATTTGCACTGAATTATTGAGGGAAAAGTTTTTTTTTGTGATAAATTGTTCTTTTAAAAAGAAGAAAGTGTTTTACTGAATTAATATCTCCATGCTGAGTGTTTTTGCACAATTGAATCCATTTCCATTCCTGCTTTTGGCAGAACCTCTTGAAGGCTGCCAGTTTGGCCCTAAAGTGAGCGGTCTAGTTGTTTTGTGGGCTATTTAAGCAGCATCCTGGTGTGATTGCGTGGATGGTGGACCGAAGGCGCACCAAAGGCAAGCCCGTCTGCACCCTTCAGCATCCCGGAAGTGGCCAGACCCAGACATGCTGTTAGTTTTGAGCCAGAAAAGCAGCAAAAAGGGTCAAGAATAATGTATTCTAGTAAGGAACTCTGGGAATTAAAGCCAAATACTACCAAAGATGGGGTCACGCCACTATGTGAAGAGGTGAACAGAATAGGGGAGCAGACCTCCCCTAAGGAAAAAGGGTTGGAGGGATGCAAAGATACTAATGCCCTCAAATGTGTGTTTATTAATGCATGTTCGCTGGTGAAGCTGGGCCAGAACTAAATCTCCTGTTGAAATCCGAAGACTGGGATACGTTCTTTATAACTGAGACTTGGATTCCCCAGGATTTGGGGGTAGATCTTGGTTTCATATGCCCACTAGGTTATAAAGCCATACACCAACACAGAACTAATAAAAGAGGTGGTGGGGTAGTGATCATTTTCTAGGATAAGTGGGGGTTAGAGATACTTCAAGTGGAGGAGAACTGGTAGTTTTTTCCCTAAAAGAAAGGGGAGGTACTGCCTCATCAGGGATTCATGGCCACAGGCCCCCAGAAACACTTCAAAATTTCTCTCAACCATTCCTGAAATTGGCCTCAAATCGGACCTTGACCCATTCTAATTTTCTTGTCCAGGGTGATTTTAACATCTGTGTAAAGGATTGCTCGCAGAATCAAAGTTATGATTTTTTAAGGTCTTGTGAAACTATTGGTCTGCTGCAACAGGTCAAGCGTCTCACACATCAAGGAGGACACACGCTTGATCTAATACAAGCACCTCCAGGTACGGTGGTGGTTGGAGATCTGATCCCAATGAGTTGGTCGGATCATCTTTTAGTGACTTTCCAACTAATTAGACTAAATTTGACAGCAAAGGTAAATACTGCAAGGGCTAAAGTACAGGGAAGAGCCTGGGCTAAATTAAAAAAGTTGGATGGGAGAAAGAATTTAACACCACATGAGGCTGAAACAGTAGATGCAAACTAAGCACACTTACAGAAACATTTGCTGGTACTCTTGATGAACTAATTCCCTTGAAATCAATGTTACCGAAATCGGATCCTTTGGCGCTATGGTTCACAGAAACCTTGAAGGAGAAGAAACTGAACTATAGGACTCTGGAAAAGCAGTGGCACAGACTCTATTCAGCTAAAGATAAGCTAAAACTGAAGACACCACTAAGGGATTATAAAAAGCAAATTAGGAGAGCTAAAGGGACTTATTATATGAGAACCATTACAGAAGCAGTCAACAGATCCACGAAGGTATTTGACGTAGTAAAAGAGTTAGCACTCCAGATTGTCTAAAACAAATAGTTAAACCATCACAAGAACTATTGGGTGGAATCTTTAAAGAGCCGCCTCAGAGATACATTCAAAAATCTGGCTCGCCATCGAACACTCAACTCATGAAAGCCCTGGCTTCCACAGATACAAACCAATCAGCACTCGCCCTGCCTCATATCTCATACGCCGCATGGAAAAATCGAATAAACAAACAAGTCCAACTAGTTTCATTCCAGCAAGACCGGGCAACACTAAAAGCTTTAGCTTTCCTTATCCCGCTGAATGATTCATACATGGTAAACAAACCGCAGTCTTATCTTGCCACCCCACTGAACCCTAATGACAGAAGAGAGATCATGTACATGTGACTGCTGGCATTACCAATCACAGATTTCAGCCAAGCTTGAGCAAACCAAAACACAGGAGGGGCATGCCTTCTGTGTAATTATAAACGGGAGTCTTGGTTACACCTCTTGTGCTGCTGCCTGGCCCTAGTAACCGAAAGGAGGATCCTTCTTAGGCAATTATGTCTAAGTGAAAAAGCAAACACCTGCCTCGAGGCCTCTGCTGTATGTCTCACACAAAGAGAACCCAAAATGCTGGGCCGCTGTGGAAGATTTGTACAAACTATCAGGGCAGCCATCTATCCCCGCCCTACAACTGTACCCGGCCCTCGCACAGTTCAAACGCTGATACTGGATTACTTCAAACAAAGGACCCCGAAAGTGATCGGATCAAGCCTAGGAAACAGTAATCGAGCCTAAAGCTCCCTCCCACCTTACTGAAAACTGCAACACACTCAGTCGCACCACATACGTTTTGCGGTCTACAGTCAGTAAAGTATGGTGCCGGAGGTCCCGGGCCAACAGAAGAAAGAGACGGGCGCCCTCCTCCTGGTACTGGTCACAGCCATCGGACGAAAGAAACTACGAGACCATGGCTCTGTGTCTTCAGATGGCTCACAGCAGTTTCACATAATCTGACACAAATCTGGCACACCAGGTCATGAATTAGCAAAGCACTAGCACTTTACATGGGAAAAAGCCCAAAATGAGAGGAACGGCAACAAAAGCAGTCCTGGAGCCCCGAACACCCTGGGTGGCAATACTCTCCCACGGGATGGGCCACAGTGCAATGGTCAACTCAAACTTGAAAACAAGACCTGAGACAATTGCTGGCACTTAAGAACCGTATCTTATTAACTTTTTATCTTTATATATCGTACAAGAAAATGTTTTTTACTTTGTATTGCAATGGTTTTAGTTAACTTATGCAAATAAACGTATTCATTCATCATTCATTCACAAGAACTATGCGATAATCTATAGCACTTTTTTCATAATAAAATAGATCAGATTATAAGAGATAAAAAAGGACGGTTATTCTGAGCAGAAGAAGGACCCCAGAACAAAGATAGACCAACAAATTGTACCCTAATATCTAATGATAACCTCCATTGTGAGGGGACACATGGTGTTCTGGACAGTGAGGAACTGTTAAAAAATGAAGAGTTCAGAACTCTAGCCTCATCAATCTCCTCCGGCTCCCTGCTATATCCAATGCCCACTTGAATATGGAAGAATAGAGCAACTGAACTCTATCCAGACTTAAAAAACAATTGTAACCAATCCATAGCTACGGGAAGGGTACTGTCTGCCTGGAAGAAAGTGCTTGTTTCACCTCTATTGAAAAGACATCTGGCCAATGCCAAAGACCCCAGTAACTACCACCCAATCTCTTTGCTTTCATACCTGGTCAAGATTCTAAAAAGGTATGCCAGTAAAATTCTGGCAGGCTTTTTGGGACAAAAGGATTTGCTAGAACCAGAGTAAATGGGTCTTAGACCAGCCCATGGTATGGAAGCGCCAATAGTCATGGCAATGGATGAACTAAGGATGAGGGTTGACTTTGGTCAGGTAGCAGCCTTAATCTTGTTGGATCTATCAGCTGTTTTTGACATGCTCAACCATAAAGTCCTATTCAACAGATTAAAGAAGATAGGGGTAGGTGGTGCCCTCCTTATCTGCGAGATGTCAAGCAATATCCCTCCCCCATTTAAGTCAGATTTCAAAGAAATCTTACATGGGGTACCACAAGGGTCAGCTGTAAGCCCAACTCTGTTTAATGCTTATCTTCGGCCACTACTTACTTTGATTAAATCTTTTGGGATGTCATTTATAAACTATGTAGATTACACAGAACTAATACTTTCCTTAAATAACAATGATACCACCTAGATAGAAAAAAATAATTCCTGCCTAATTTAGATGGCTAACTGGCTCGACAGGAATACACTTAAATTTAATGGAAGTAAGACAGAATTTCTGTGCTGTACACCCGGCAAACTACAATATCAACTTCTGAGAAACTTTTGGCCTTTGACAAATGACACAGACCTAATAAAAGATCAGTTAGTCGGAAACCTAGGAGTCCGCATTGACCAGAAGCTTTGTATGGCAGCTCAAGTCAATAAAACTGTAGCTACCTGCCATAGAATTATGTGGAATCTGAGAAAAATTGTCCCCCTACTGCTGCAATTAGCCAGAAAACTGATAGTGCAGTGTACAGTATTAAGCAGAATAGATTATTGCAACTCCCTTCTGTTAAGAGCTCCAGAATACCTGTTTGAAAGATTCTACAGGATACGGGTGATGGCTGCTAAATTAGCATTGAATAAAACAAGATTTAATTCTGCATCAGGCACCTTAAAAGTACTCCATTGGCTTCCAGTTAAGGATATATATATCTTTAAGTACATGTGTATAATTCATAAAGCCTTAAATGGAAATGGACCTAGGCAATTACAAAAGAAAATATGCCACTATAGACCCTCAATGTCCTCAAGATCGTGTCTGTGTGCCTAGGTTTAGAAAGACAAGACAAGGTGAGAGATCCTTTCAAGTCAAGGTAGTACAATTATGAAACAAGCTGCTAAATGCCCTGAGAGCGACTGGAAACCTGCTGAGCTTTAGGAAGGATCTGAAGACTTGGCTTTTCCCTAAATAGATGAGGTTAGTATACAGCTCTTCTGTCTGCAGTATCAAGAGAGGACACCTGCTTAGCTTGATGACTTGATAACGCCAAGATACCCGTTGAGTGAATGCTGCGCTTTATAAATGTCCAAATATAATATATATATATTTACCCATACATCTACTCACGCGCCACTTATTCACCCATACAGCTACTCATACACCCACTTGCACACCCATACAGCCACTCACACACCGATACACACAGTCTCACAATCACTCACATAATTTATATTAGAAATACTATCACTCATTAGTAGTACACAATGTATACTAATGTAAGTTTTGTAGTACCTTAGTTTATATGTTCAACACTTATAAATATTTAGAAAACTCTAACAATCACTGGATGATGTCATCAGTGATGTCATGTGAGATGTCATCAGTGATGTCACTGCCCATGTCATGAGTGATGCAATATGTGAGGTCATAAGCAGAGCATTGCAGGGGCATAAGTTATAGTTATCTCAGGTAACTATAACTGCTGAATTTCAATGGTTTTGTATTAGTGAAATCTGAACCTATCTATAAAATTCCTGTAACCTTTGTTTTTTTCAGTGAATATATATTAATGCACAAACCTTGAGAGTGAAATCAAATCATGCAACATGGATGAAGAAATCCATCCCCTGGGGGCAGGTCTGAGTGGTAAAAAGCCAAAATTCATGAAATGATTATCCAGGACCTATACAAACTTAAAGAAAACAAATTATAAAGACAATCAACTACCATCAGAGAGGCAAGCCCTACTCTGATTATGACAGGATGAGACAATAAAAATAAAACCTGCAGATACAGGGGGAAATGTGATAATTCTGGATAAAAGTGACTACATAAAGGAAGCAAACAAACAGACAACTATCAGACCCCACATGTTATGAGAAACTGACAGAGATTTTGACCCAATTGTACAAAGAGAAATTACAGACTAAATTTCATTTCATGAAAATGTGTCTCACTGGATGCATGAGTGTCTGAGTGAGTGTCTGAGTGGGTCTGTGAGAGTGTCTGAGTGGGTTTGGGAGTGCTTACATGAGTGAGTGGATGAATGAGTGTCTAAATCGGTCTGTGAGTTGGTGCATGAGTCTGAGTGGGTGTCTGAGTGGCTCTCTAAGTGGGTGTGTGAGTGTCTGAATGGGTCTGTCAATGAGTATCAGAGTGTCTGAGTGGGTTTGCAACTGACTCCATGAGTGTGGGAATCAGTCTGTGAGTAAATGCATGAGTGTCTGAGTGGGTCTGTAAGTAGGTGCATGAGTCTCTAAGTGAGCTTGTGAGTGGGTGTGAATCTGTGAGTGGGTCTGTTAGTGAGTACATGGGTCTCTAAGTGGGTCTATGAGTAAGTGCATGAGTCTCTGAGTGGGTCTGTGAGTGAGTGCATGAGTCTCTGAGTGGGGCTGTGATTGAGTGCGTGAGCCTCTGAGTGGATCTGTGAGTGGGTGTGTGAGTCTCTGAGCAGGTCTGTGAGTGCGTACATAAGTGTCTAAGTGGGTCTGTGAGTGTGCATGTGAGTGTCTCAGTGGGTCTGTGAGTAGGTGCATGAGTCTCCAAGTGGATTTTTCAGTGTGTGCATGAGGTTCTCAGTTGGTCTGTGTGTGAGTGTATAAGTCTCTGAGGGAGTCTGTGAGTGGGTGTGTGAGTCTCTGAGTGAGTCTGTGTGTACATGCATGAGTGTCTAAGTGGGTCTCTGAGTGACTGAGTGAGCCTGTGAGTGGGTGCATGAGTCTCTGTGTGGGTTTGTGAGTTGGTTTATAAGTGTGTCATTTGGTCTGTGCGTGGGTGTGTGAGTCTCTGAATTGGTCTGTGAGTGGGTGCTCTCTCTTTCGCTCTGATTTGCCTTTTCTGCTTGTTTTTCTCCCTCCTGTTTTGCCCTCTTCTGCTCTGTTTTGCCTTTCCTGCTCATTTTTCTACCCTCTGTTTTGCCTTTTCTGCTCCCTTTCTGCTTGTTTTTCTGCCCTCTGTTTTGCCTTTTCTGCTATTTTTTCTGCCCATTGTTCTGCCTTTCTGGTCATTTCCCTGCCCTCTGTTTTGTCTTTCTTACTCATTTTTCTGCCCTCCGTTTTGCCTCTTATGAGACTGGGGGACCTGCCCCTCCCCGACGCTTTACTGATATTAAGGACCAAAGGCCAAGGGGATCCCTCCCTATTGAGCTCCAAGAGTCCCCAGGACTGCCATCTCTCCGGGTCTTTATTTAAACCAAAGACCCTCTAGGGGCTTTCATATGCTCCAGGAACCACCACCTCCCTGGGACTAACTCAAAAATGATGCATGGGCCACGTGGACCCTCTTGGGCCTACCATGCTCCCTGGGACAAAATAGATTCTTTAAAGTGGGAGGGGGCCACGTGGCCTCCTCCCTGGCTGCATATGGCTGAGGACCCCATCCCCGGGGCATGGCCTTAACTCAATGGGGGAGGGGAGCTGCACAGCCACCCGACCCTTGCTGATTTTGGCCATGGAGGTGCCATCCCTTTGGGCCTGGCCATTTTTACCTGGGTGCCCTGTTCCCAGCCAGGGTACCCAGTGTGCAGGAGGTGGACCACGAGGGGAGCCTCAAGGCCCCTGTGGTCTTAGCCAGCTCCTTGCCTCATGCGGGAGCCGGCATTACTATTGAACACAGAGAGCTGCTTGAAATGCAGCTCCCTGTGTGCAAGGATAGTTTCATCCCTTTCCCAGCCCATGTGTCTGTGGGCAGGGAAAGAGAGGACACCTCTGCTTCTAGCAGGCAGGAGAACTTTGACAGCTCCCACCCACTGGAACTAGAATGTTTGCTTTTGCTTGGCAAGAGCTGTCAGGTCCCGCCAAACAAAAACAAACAGCTATGTCTTGGGGTTGGGGACCCCGGGACAAAGCAGGAGCCAGCCCTGGAGGGTGGCGGCCCCAAGGGTCATGGCCCCCTTCCTTTGTTGTGCACGGGTCGGCCCCGGAGAGGTGGTGGTCCCTGGGGCCGTATATGGCCCAGGAGTGCAGCTGTCTGGCCCCCTTCCCTCTTTTTTAGAAAGGGATTGGCCACAGGAAGATGGTGGTCACCGGGACCGAGCAGCCACCACAACATTTTACAAATAGCCCCAGGGAGGTGGTGGTTCCCGGAGCCCGGGGGGTTTGCGCGACTCCCACCCCCCCCCCCCCAGCCCCGGGAACCACCATTTTTTGACTTGCCTATATCTGTGGCACAGTTTGATGAATCTCCATGATTTTTTTTTTATGTACCCCAGTGAATCTTGTTGTGCACGGAAAGTTTCGGGGCAATCCGTCAAGCCACGGCTGAAAAAAGGGGTGTCAAAAAAAGTGTTTTTCCATGTTAATTCCCATGGGAATTTTGAACACGACCACAGCCCGAACCGAAGGGCGGAATTATCCAAATTTGGCAGAAAGCTAGCTCTTAGTTCAGAAAGAGTGCTTTTTGTTATTTGGTGTAAATCCATTTAGTAGTTTTTGATATATTAAAAAAACATATTTGTATATATAAGGATGAGGATCCTCCAAGGATCTGACAGTCCTGTGCTGAAATCTGATTGGCTGCCAACACTTCAACCTGGAAGTGTTGGCAGCCATCTTGAGCTAAGTCTCCCGAATAAATTAATAAAAAGAAAAGGGAAAAGGGTAGGAATGTGGTCTTGGGGTCCTCCTGTGACCCCAACAGGGCCAAAATGCACTTTAAAAAAAACTTGTTTATACTAAAGCCCCCTGGTGGGCCAGGTCTCGGGGGCATGCAGAGTTTATTTTTAAATAATTGAGTGGGGAGAATGGGCCCCTAATCCAATGACTTCATGATGCACCAGGGACACTGTCTCCCAGGGCCTAATGCCATTTTTAATCGGGAAGTCGTGTGCACCCCCGGACCCCATGGCCCAACCCCTACCTGGGGATTTAATTATAAAAATGGTGCATGGGGGCTGGGCGGATCTCCCAGGCCCTAGGGACCACCACCTCCCAAGGGGTTTCTTGCTTTACAAGAGGGAGGGGGGCCGTGCGGCCACCCTCCTGGGCCATGTACAGGCCAGGGAACCACCACCTCCCTGGTGTGAATGAATGAATGAGGTCATTTATAAAGCGCAGCTATCACTCCGAGGAGCATCTTGGCGCTGAGAGGTGGGTGGAATGAAGTATTGAGGAGAGTGGTCTCAGACAACGCACTGTCAGATGAGAGATAGAACCAGACTATCTGAGGCTGTGAAAATCCAGGTTTCCAATATTTTCTAAAACATGGATTCCAACTGCCAATGCAAATAGAAGAAGGGGGCGACATGGCCCCCCTCCTGGAGCCATACATGGCCCTGGGGACTGCCACCCCCCAGGGCCAGCTCCTGCTAATTCCTGGGGTGTCCATCCCCAGGACATAGCTGTTTGGCTCCCTTCATGGTCCTGGTGAAAAGAGCAGAAAGAGTCAAAATAAAGGTGAGAAACAAGCAGAAAGAGGAAGAATAAATGTCAGCAAAGGCGAAGCAAGAGGCAGAATAAAGTTGAGAAACAAGCAGAAAGAGGCAAAATAGAGGCCAGCAATGAGCAAAAAGACGCAAAATAGAGGTAAAAAATTAGCAGAAAGAGGAAAAATAATGGTCAGATATGAGGTGAAAGAGGCATAATAAAGGTCAGCAACTAACAGAAAGAGGAAAGATAATGGTCAGAAAAGAGCTTAAAGAGGCAGAATAGCGGTCAGCAATGAGCAGAAAGAGACACAATAAAGGTCAGAAATTAGCAGAAAGAGGCACAATAAACGCCAGCAATGAGCAGAAAGAGGCAAAATAAAGGTCAGAATTGAGTAGAAAAGTCAGAAAATGAACAGAGAATAAGCAGAACCTACTTACGCATTCATGCACCCACTCACAGAACAACTCATACACTCTCACATCCACTCACAGACCCAGTAAGACACTCATGTACCCACTTACAGAATCATTCATACTCTCTCTTACTTACACCCAGTGAAATTCGACAGTTATAGTTACCTGAGCTAACTATAACTTACATACCCACTCACACCCCATAGAACCTCTCATCCATTCACTCCCACACAACACCTCACATACCCATTCACAGACCAATATCAGTACTCACAACCAATCACTCATCCATAGAGCCACTCATATATCCACTCACTCATACTGCCACTCACACACCCACTAATTCACCCATACAGCCATTCATGCACACACTCACCCACCAATACAGCCACTCACTCATCCAGTTATACAGACATACAGATGCTCACATATCCACTCATACACCTTACAGCCACTCACACACCCACTTAATCACTAATGCAGAAACTCACACAGCCACCCACTCATCCATACAGGCACTCATCCACCCACACACTCACCCTGCCACTCACTCACCAGTACAGCTATTCACACATTGACTCATTTACCATACAGCCAATGACACAGTCACTCCCTATGCCCACAGAACTACTTAAATATTCATTCACACATCCATACATCCACTCACACACTGACACACCCCTACAGCCACTCACACTGACATTCACTCTCCAATACAGCCACTCACACAGCCACTCAGTCACTCACACAACCACTCTCACACCTACTCACACACCTATGCAGCCACTCACAGAGCAACCAACTCACCCATAGAGTCACTCAGATACCCACTCACTCTCCAAAACAGCCACTCACACAGCCACTCACTGACCCATCCAAACATCCACTCACACACCCACACACACACACCCATGCAGCCACTCAGACATCCACTCACACAGTGATATAATCACACAGCCACTCAGATGAGATATGTTAGAAATAATATGACTAATTACTAGTACAGAAAGAATAGTAATTTAACGTATGCTTAGTATATATCTTTAAGTCTTAGAAACATTTATGAAACACACTCATGGGATGATGTCATCAGTGATGTGACTGAGCATGTCATGACTGATGTAACATGTGAGGTCATAAGCAGTGCATTGCAGAGGCATAAGTTATAGTTAGCTCAGGTAAGTATAACTGCTGAATTTTACTGGTTTTGCATGAGTTAAATTCTGAGCCTAACTATAACATACCTGAAACCTTTGTTTTTTTCTATGGTTTTTTCTATGTTTTTAATTATATTTCCTAACGATATTGTTCATGTAACCTTTGGCTTTTGTAACTTTTGGCTTTTTCAGTATATATATATATATACATATATATATATATGAGTCCCAGGGGAGTTAATTGAACTACTAGATAGGTTACACGAAAATAACTATGCACAGGTAAGGTGGGGCAGCATAGGTGGGTTGACAAAGCACATCCGAGTCACAAGAGGGGTTCGACAGCAGTGCGTTCTGGTCCCTACCTTGTTCACCCTATATATAAATAATGTGGTCAAGGAACTGACAAAGTGTGTTAATGATTCTCCTACTCTCAACAGGGTTAAAACACCAATACTCCTGTCTGCAGACAAGTCATTATTAATCTCCAAATCCCTGATGGGGCTATAAAATCTGCTAAATAACATTTTGGAGTTCTGCCATTACGGGGTTTGGAATTTAACGCTGCAAAAACCAAATTTAATGGTTCTTTGTAAATGTGTCAAGAAGAGCTGTTTAGTAATGGCTAGGAAGGACCATTTGGAAAGGGTATTTAGTTTTGACTATCTGGGGGGGACCCTGTCTGATACGTATAGGTGGGTAACCAGGTAAATAAAGGAGCTCTTATGATATCTCATAGGTTTAAGACCATTCTACGCTTTCAGAAAAACATATACACGCATTCCATCACCCCGGCCTTGGAAACCTATCGATCAAAGGTTCAAAGCGCTGCATTATATGGCACAGAAGTCTGGGGCTACAGTGATTTCATGAGGCTCACAGTGATGGAAAAGACATTTGTTAGATCACTGCTGTCGGTCCCAGTAAGTATCCTTCTGGTTCCACTTTATTTTGACACAGGTATCTGATCTAGTGCATTTAAAGCCACTATTATTTTGGATCTGTATCAGGACTACTCTGGAATTAGATGAATATAGAGATTGCTTGAGGGATGTAAAGAATATGGACCATGCTTTGGAGATACCTTGGTTGATGTTTGTTTGCGACTGGTTTAACAAATTGGGTCTGAGCAGAGTGTGGGAGTCATTTACTGTGTAAGGCGGACAAGCAGGTCGTAAAATCATCCTACTTGTCACAAGTGTGGCAAGAAATAACATCTAGGGGCAATGCAGGCCTTCTTACTGAACAGTTCCTGGCATTTAAACCTGTTCCTGTTTTTGAAAGTTATATGGACAATATAACGCCACCTCTGGTCAAGAGTTTGTTTATTAGATTCAGAGCAGGCTCTTTGCCACTTCAATTGTTTAGCAAAACTGGAATAGCACTTCCTTGCCTGATTCATGTCCAGCTTGTGGCATGAATTTTGAGACTCTTGACCATATTATGTTTGTCTGTCCGGAATATCGTGGCGGGCATAAGAAATGGTTACGCCCGATCTGCCTGGCCTTGGAGGTACCTCGCTTCAGAGAGGCTATACGAATTTTTGATGACTGATACATCGGGCCATATTGTCTTTCACGTGAGTCAATTTTTTTCAATTTCTGAATTAAGCGGGAGAAGCTTCTCAAATTATTGTAAATACAGTAGTTTACTACTTAGGTAGTCCCGTGGGAACCAATTTAATTATAATTATATTTGTCTAGGTAAATTGTGTTTTATACAGCTATTATAGGTTGGCCAACCCAATTTTAAAGCACTCTTTATAATTTTATATGTTATTAATTATCATGAATTTGATTTATTTTTGGAAATCAGGATTAGTTTTAGTTAATAAAATGGACATGAAGAGATAGGAAAATTAATCTGAGGGACTCTCCTGATATTTTAAAAAAAACAGTTGTATTGGAATGGCACTGCATATGGGCTGCTGGGGTGTTTTATAATTATGTTTTTATTGTATATTTATGTATTATGAATGTTGAATGAAGCAAAACTGTTGCATATCTTACAGGGATATTTTGCACCTTTGATGGTTTGTAACCGAATAAAGGATTTTTGAGACTATATATATATATATATATATATATATATACACACACACACACACCTGAAGCTGTTAAGTATGGCAGAAAAAGCTATGAGCAGGAAAATTCTAATTTCGCAGGAGCCAAAGTTCTCTCATTGGGATGATTCTTTTCACCCTTCACCCAGTCAAGATTTCTTCTTTTGTACTTAGTTTCTTTTCGGAAGTCAAAGTCCTCCAGCGGAGGAAGCCTGGAAACTGTATATTTATCTCTCGAACTTGGACACCTTTACTGTGAGGTCCTGCTAAAGTCCTGGAGGGTTTGGAAATGTATCTAAGTCTCAACTTGTCAGACTTTCTGAAGAATCTCCTCTTGGCAACTTCTAAGGCTCCCATGCCCTCAGGGACAGCTCAGCGAGCCAACATAATACCCGGCCGAGGCCACCAGTGAGATCCAGTCCAGCTGTTGCTGCAAGCTGCAAGAGTAAAATGTTGTTTTGTAGTGTGTTGTGTCACTCTAGCCACACAGGAGAACAGCCAACTTCTCCTTGGTATCCTCTTCTTAGTCCTTGGTAAAAAGATCCAGCTTGTAAGGTCTCCATACAGGTCTCAAACATCTAGTGTAGTCTTTTTCTGTTTAATCACAAGTCCAGTAAGTGTTCTGATGAACTGTGGTCAAGGTGCGACTTTTTTAGGATCCACGAGCCAGTGGACAGTGGGGACTTCTGGACACTCTTTAACCAATGAGAAAAAAGTTACCAGATACAACTTTTCCCACTTTTTGCAGCACTTCCTGTTTGCCTTATTGCAGACTACCCTCCGTACACTATTCTGTGGCAAAGCCAAGATTTTAGTACTTTCTTGCCTTGAAGGCTGCTGTTGTGCCACCTAGGGGTGTGTTGAGGGAAATGACGTATTTTGTTCCCACTCCCTTTCACCTGGTGCCAAGCTGGCTACTGGTGTCCCAGGGTACAATGGCTTATTTTTCCCAAGTCCCCCTTAATACTGAACTATGAATGGAAAGGACTCACCCTGTCTCTTTAAAAGATAATGAAGTTCCTGAACCCTCCCCAATTGCCCTTTGTAAGCTTATAGAAGTCACATACCAAATACTTAAAACTTCCTACCAAAAACCCTATACCATTGTTTCTGCTCTGGAAGAAGTTTGCACGCCTCATTAAGGAGAAGCATTGATCGGTCATCTGCTGGCAAGCTAATGCTAATTTGTCTATTAGAGGTCCAGGCAAACCCTAACGTTTTAAAAGTAACTTTTCCTAAATATGTATTCTGCATCAACCCCCTTTGCGGCTGGGGTGAACCGTGGTCCGGGCTTCCCGCCAGGCGGCCCTACATCTCACACGAGCCGATCTGAGCTGAGCCCGCTGGTTCTGCTGCCTGGTCTTCCGCTCCCTTCTGCTGCCTGCTCTCTCGCTCCCCTACAAACCGCGGCGATCCGGCTGCCAAGGATCACCGGCTGAATTTCCGGTTCTTGCCACCCTGTATGCTCGGGCTGCGGGGTGCCCTCCTCGTTCTGCGTGGCTTCTCCGATTGAGGGCCCATTGCCTCCTCACCCGGCAAAGTGGCGGATGAAGAGAGACCTCAACCAGCCTACACACAAGGTACAGCGCCCGTTCTGTAAGACTCGCACCAGCTTTTTCCTCCTGTTAATGCAAGACAATATATGCTGCCATTATCAATGCTCGTAGCCTGGTGACGATTGGTCGCCTTTAAGTGCCTGAACCTAAGATGGTGGCTGAAATGAGGGATAGGCATGTTTACACCAACTCAGCTGCAAACCCTGTGATCAGCTGCCCACTATGATTTTGCCAGCAGATACGGTCTGTATGGTCTCACTAATTTATCCAGTCGAACGCAGCTGCTACATTCAACCTGCAGGATCTTGCCTGACCCTAAGATGGCGACTCCTGAGCCAAGTAGTGCTTTTCTGTTTTTACCATTTTAAAGCTACTCTGTTGTGATTGTTCGGAAAGGGGAAGTTGCCCTCACTTTCCCCTCCTCATAGAAATGGAAAGAGGACTGTTTCCAAAGAGCATCATAGCTATGGAAAGAGGACTGATCGAACTTCTGTAGCGGCCATCTTGGCGTGGGTCCTCACTTGCCCTCATAGAAAGTGAAAGTAGACTATTCGAAGAGCTCATAATAATGGAAAGAGGACTGCTTGAACTTCGGTACCGGCCATCCTGGCTTGGGAATACGATTAGCAGCCCTCCCATGGCGCCTTAGCACACTCACTCAAGACAGCTCACCATACTCGTTTCTCCTCAACTCTGCTGTGATCCACCCTAGCCAGCATGGCAGGTCCTGGCCTGACCTCGACTGGGGAAAACTCATATACTCTGGTTTACCTCCCCAACCTCTCCAAATCTGCTGCAAAATCTTTCAAGCACTCCACCCTAAAAAGTCACCCTGAGACATTGATCTCTGACCTGCGTTACAGTGCGACTAACGACCTCATTTTCTACTCCAGAAAAACCTCCTCTTGGCGCAAAACCTTTGCGCACCTCCTCAATGTACGCACAACCAGGAACATTCCATACGGCACTAAGCTTACAATAGCGCCCTCCTCAACCCTGCGAGCTGACCTCACTATCACCCTCTACAAAAACGGCATTGTTTTGATCCAAGCCTCAACCAAAAACCTTAATAAATTTGCGGACCTGTTTACCCTCTTCAGAAACCATGTGCACGACACTGGCAGGGTTACTAACACCTGCCCCGTCGACCCTCCGTCCAGCCTGTCTAGCGCGCCTAGCCACCCACTAGCCACCCCCCAAGGGTTTCCAACACAGATCTTCCTAACCCATCTAGCTCGTCCCCTGGCCTTGCCTACAGAAACGACCCTAGACCACTGGTCTCCTCCCCGCTTGCTCCCCACTCTAACTGTGAGACTGGTACGCCTCCAAAGACCTCCGCTACTGGTCGAACTAGCCCTTCCAGCCCACAAACCACCCCTCTCAGGGTCTCCAGCAGAGATCATCCTAACCTCTCTAACCTCTCCAACACAGATCATCCTAACCTCTCTAGCACGTCTCCCGGCCCTGCCAACAGAATCGTCCGTAGACCCTTGGTCTCCTCCCCGCTAGCTCCCCATTCTGACTGCGAGACTGGTACGCCTCCAAAGACCCACGATACAGATCAAGCCAGCCCTTCTACCCTTCCCCCTATGCATGCCGATAGTACTGCTCCTGAACCAGTGCCCCCCTGCCCTCCAGCGCCTCCCTCCTTCATGGATATCGAAACTCTGCACTCCAGAGCTGCCAAATTAACTCAGAGCATCCATATCTCCATTCTGGAACTTATGAACCTCCTTCACCTCGCAGAAGTCTCCCTTGCTAACCTCAAGCCCCTGCTGAACCCCACCCCCCCTCATATCACAGAGCTCCCAAAGCACCCACTACCGCTATCCCTGAGACACCTTTGCCCTCGCAAGCAACCATGCCACCTTTCAGAGGAGGAAACCCTAGCTCTCGTCCTCTCTTACAACTCTACCCTTGCCACCCCTAATCCGCTAGACCTCTCTAAAAAGGAAATCCTTGCCATCCTCCGGGACGACAACTCTGCCCCAGTTACCCCTCGTCTACTAGATGTGACTGCCGAACAGGCCATCTGCACGGTCACTAGCAACCCCAACAGACCAGCTACCCTCCGTAATAGAAGTGTGATTAAAAACAACTTAGCGCCTGTACACCTGTCCGCCCCGATCCCCGACACTCCTTCCGAACCCCTCTGTCTGGTCTCTTAATCAACTGCCGATCTGCAGTTGAGCACGCCGCCGATATTGCAGATCTCATCCTGAACAACAATTCCGACTTAGCTATTCTAACAGAATCATGGCTCAATGAATGCTCATCTCCATGCCTGGATCTTTTAGTCCCTCCCAATTATAATATTGCAAGGCTGGACAGACAATCTAGCAAAAAAGGAGGAGGCATCGCCTGCATCTACCGCTCTAACCTCCTTGTCACTGAACTTATGGCGGATACTACTGACTACTGCGAATACCTCTCCCTCTCCATTTGCAGCAACTCCACCCAACTGTGCAATCTGCACATCTTTTACCACCCCCCAGGCAGGAATGACTCCTTCACCGACCACCTCATGGAAATCATCACTGCTAAGACTTCCCCCATCGCTACAGATATTTTTCTAGGTGACTTCAATCTGCACTGGAACGACCCCAAGGACCCCCATGTCAACGCCATTAAGGACCTCTTGGCCGATCAAGCCCTGACTCAAGCCTATTTACTCCCAACTCACTCGAAAGGGGCCACCCTTGACTGGATCATCTCTAAGGAATCAACAGTCAAATTTATTTCTATTGACCCATGTGACTGGTCTGACCACCACGCCATTGCCTTCCTATTACTTGGCACCCACAAGACAAGAGCACCGCAACCTGTGATTCCCAAACGCTGGATCAGAGACACCAAGAACCTGGACTACAGGGAACTGGAGGCTCGCTGCAAATCCTGACCTCCCCCCCCCTCGTATATCACTACGGTCAATGACCTCAATGATCACTACTCTGCGACTATATCGAACGTTCTGGATGACCTAGCCCCACTAAAACTAAAAATAAACCAAATCAAAGACAGAAACCCCTGGTTCACTGGATCCCTCAACAATGAGAGGAGATCCCTCCGGCAATCTGAAAGACTTTGGAGACAGCACCCCTCTGCCACACATCTAAAACTTCTCCGCCAGGCCAGAAATGCCTACAACAAGAACATCCTCAAGTCAAAAAAGAATTCTTCAGATCTGAACTGGCGAACGCCAAGAACAGACCCGCAAGCTCTTCGAACTGGTCAAACACCAATCCAATAAACTGGCCAAAACATCGAAAGAAAACCCCAAGTCTCTAATATCATCCGAGGAATTCTCCTCTTTTTTCGCTGACAAAATCACAGCCTTAGGAAACGAACTCAGTTCCGCCACATACTCTCAACCCCTTCCTGACCTGCCCCCTCCTTCCACGCTGCCCCCACTGGCTTCACCTAAAAATCAAGCACACTGGACCGACTTCAAACTCTATGATGAAGACTCTGTCTCTAAAATCCTATCTATGTTAAACCCTAATAACCATTTTAATGACCCGCTCCCCTCCAACTGCCTAGCTGCCGCTGCCCAATCCATTATTCCTAGTTGGACTGCAATAATTAACGCCTCTCACCAGCAGGGATCGATTCCCAATTCTCTGAAAGCCGGCCAAGTCTTCCCCATTTTGAAAAAGCCGTCACTGGATCCTGCTTCCCCTGACAACTTCAGACCTATCTCCAACATCCCTCTCTTAGCTAAAGTGCTGGATAAGTGTGTGCAACAGCAGCTAAGCCAACACATCAATAACTTCCACCTACTCGATTACTTTCAATCCGGATTCAGACCTGGGCACAGCACCGAAACCACCATGCTCCACATCGTGGATGATGCCCTCCAAGCCCTTGACCAAGGCAAATCCTGTCTCCTTATCCTCCTAGACCTATCCTCGGCCTTCGACACGGTCAACCATGAAAAACTACTCAAACGCCTCAAACTCAGGATGGGTTTGGATGGTTCTGTTCTTGAATGGTTTAGATCCTTCCTCCAAAACCGATCACAGAGATTCCTAATTAACGGCATCCTGTCTACTCCCTCCCGGTCACGGTTGGAGTCCCTCAAGGATCAACCCTGTCCCCCACCCTCTTCAACCTTTACCTAGAACCGCTTACCGAAGTACTACGCACCGCTAATATTTCCTACCATATGTACGCTGACGACACTCAGATCTACATCAAAACCTCCTCTCTCGAGGAGATTCTCTCCCTGAATGAGGCCCTGAAATCGACTGTCCAATGGCTCGCCTCTAATCAACTAAAACTAAACGCAAAGAAAACAGAATTTCTCCTAATATCCCCTACAAAAACCAATACTGAGATTCAGGCATGGATTAAGGCTATCACAGCCTTAAATTGCCCACCGACCATCGTGGACTCGGCCAAATCTCTGGGAATAACCATTGACTCCAACCTGAACATGCGGTACCACATCAACTCGATGGCCAAATCAGCCAGATTCCACCTGAGCTACCTAAGGAAACTGAAACCCTTCCTCGACGCTTCCAACCTAAAAATGGCAGTCCAAGCACTGGTCATCTCAAGATTGGAATACGGCTGTTCTACCCTCTCGGGTCTACCCAAGATCTCCTTGGCACCTTTAAAAGCCTGCCTCAACGCGGACGCCAGACTACTTACCGGCACAAGGAAATTCGACCACATTTCTCCTCACCTAAAAGCGCTGAACTGGCTTCCTCTTGAGGCCAGAATACAGTTTAAACTGGTATGCATCACACACAAGGCCTTATACTCAAACTCCCCCACATATCTTGCTCAGAAACTTGTGGTTTCAGGAGGAATCAGAAACTCCTGGTCTTCCAGAGACCTCTTGCTCCAACCTGCACGTTTTCGGGAAAAAAAAAATGTACAATCGGGCTTTCTCTGGGGCCGCACCAAGAATATGGAACTCTCTCTCACCCGCCATCAGAAGAATTCCTTCTCTGGCACGCTTCAAAAAGGATGCCAAAACCTTCCTTATGGGTAAATTCCTCGCTTAGAATTCGCCTTCAACCACCACAGAGACCCTGAACAACTCCCGACTATTGCCTCCCCCGGATTACCAGCATAACCAGCCAAGAAACCTGGGGCCTGCCTTGAGCAATTGCAAATGTAAACTGTACATACGTGTCCTTCTATCCCTTATATACCCACCTTCCCGCCCCCTCCTAATCGTTGTGTACTCTTTGATTCTAAGCCTGTTGTACATTGCTATGTCTCCTGTAAAGCGCTCTGATACCCTAACGGGTCACGTTCGCGCTCTATAAAACACAAAAATAAAAATAAATAAATAAATAAGTATTACAAATCTGACTTCACCACTGATTCAGTTTTAATAAACATTAAAATAGTGTTTGAATTATTCTAGTAGCATGTCCTAAACCAAAGATAGCAGAGTTATGATTTTATTCTGAGCATTCTCATTTTTCTCTTGGACAGCTAAGGATGGCTACTGTCTTTATACATTGAAAATAGTTGCTTAGGGTCTAGTCACTGTAGGTACATCACAACTCTAAATTCTTGCATGTACCACTCTTAAATACTGGGCACCCTACATTGTGGGCTACAAGGCCAACTAAATTAGGGGGCGACGTATTTAATATTTAAAAGTAGGGTTCTTTCGCATAGTCTCCATATATTAGGCATAATTATCTGAGAGAAGTGATGTATTGATGGTTGAAAGATGTGGGGGAGGGGAAGCCAATTCTGTGCCCAGTCTAGCCAAGGTTAATTGTTTATCTTCTCTTCCTATTATTTTCTATACTTCTTCCATTGGTACAAGACAACATTTACATGGGCAACTACCAATGTGTTGGCCTCTGGCCACTGCTGTACCGTTATAAGACCAAATAAAATGTGTTTAAAAAAAAAATATATATATAGGGTTATTTCCTCTCAAAAATGGTTATTTGGCAAGTTCCCCTGCGGGTTCGGAGGCTACTGCTGTCAGGCTACACAGGCAATCCTGAAGCCATGTTTTCTTTATCAGCCTATTGGATGGCACAACATGTGGTATAGTTCACACGTGCCAGGTAATTTTTCTTCCCATTTGTGTATTTCCTGCACCATATACTATGGCCTTACTGGAAGTAAAAAATTAGGAGTTAACAAATTCACTTTGTGGTTCTGTTAGATAGCAAGACCTCTGAAGTTGTAGTTTCTAATGTTCTAACATGTTTGAATGGAAGCAATGGTTATGCATGTTTGATTTAGCCCATTACACCTATCAATTGGATTCTGCTCTCAAGTGGCCTTCTGTGCTCCATGTGTTTGTAAACCTCACAAATGCTTCAGTTTGCAGTTCAAACAGAGCTATATCTTATTGATTGTATCATCTACTCAGTACTGCCCGCCATTTGAGGTCCATTCAGAAATGCAACATGATGAACATGAATAATGTATGTGAGCAAACAAATTCCCTTGAAGATTTCTCACCTGGAGAGGGTACGAATTGCTAATCATCAAAAATGCATGAAATATGACTGCTAAATCACAATCACTATATAAAAAAAATAGGGGAAAACCAAATAAAGGTGGCAAAAGAAACACAAAAGGAAAAGCAGAACTTTGCATGTCAGGCGACAAGAACTTAGAATACAGGAATTAAAAAGAGAAAATTAAATAAGGGGATATGAGGAGATGAAGACAGAAAACATGAAAATGGGGTGGGGAATTTATCGGCTAGCTATCTAATAGAGAAAGAGCACAGTTTATGGCAAAAATTAATTTTGTTTTGCAGTGCTTTATGATATTGTTGCAATTAAAATAGTTTTATACATTTGTCTGTAAATTATGATGACCTGAACTTTTAAAATACCCACTTTCTTGGGTGCTATTCATGGTTTGGGTGTAAAATTCAACCTGAATTTCGCACTCTTTGTCTGCAGAAATATCAAAAGGATTTACGTTTTGTAAGACTATGGACATATAATGTGGAGTTTATATTGTGTACATCACTAATTATAACATGTGCAATTTGTGCATCCAGCGGCAGCCGGCTCAGTAAAGCGTGGTGGGTGGGGCAGGGCGCGGCAGGGGGGAAGCTGACAGACGAAGGAATAGGTATTATTTATTTATTTAATTATTCCCATTCCGTCGTCTGTTGACTTCTCTCCCTCACACACCGCCCTGCCCCACTCCACCGCTCCACCGCCCCACCGCTTTTACCTGTGGCGGCCTCCGCTGAGTGCATCAGGATACACCACCCAACTAGGATCACTGTTTCATGTGCAAACGGGGTTTGTACTTAAAAAAAAATAAGGTCCAACAAAGCGGATTCTGTTAGCATTAACATTTCCTTGGAGAGATAATCAATGCAAACTGGGAGTACAATATTGAACATCAAAGTAAATTGGTCTCCTTATGGCCATAATTCTAAGAATTATACCACCATGGAACCATGGATTTGCTATGTAAAGATAGCATCCTTTCTCGACTGAGGATCTTAGATCAAACAATAAAACACAACAGCAAGGCAGCAAGCAGTGCTCAAGGCTTTAATATGGATACTCACAATTTATGGATCAAAGTAATTCTAAAGTAGAAGCTGACATGTTTTCAAACCTCATCAGAGGCAGCATCCTGCTTACTGATCTCCCTGAGTGTACACTCACCCTTACTGCCTTTTATTCGGTCACACTTCTAATCACTGATCAATATTGGAAAAAACAGTCACATAACCCAACCCTCCAGTATGTCAACCCCTCCACCACTTCCCACTTTAAGCATCATTTTTAATGGCCAGTAGCAATAAAAGAGAGTACCTGTCTCCTAATACACACTCTTTTATGCTACTCCTGCGCAAATCACAGCTGTAACATATTTAGATTTGAGGACCTCTAAGCAAGAAAAAAGAAGTCAAAAAGCCAGGCTAGTCCCTTCAGCTCATAACACCCCTGTATCAGCCCACCTTCTTGTCAATGGATGTGGTGTAAATAATCTTTACAATTCTTTCTCAGTTAACCACACTGTTCTAATCTCCAAATAAGTTTTTTTCAATGCCAACATGAAGTAACTTGCACATGAAATATTGCCGATCAAGGCTAGGTAGGTGCCATAAATACAACAATTCAATCAATCAGGAATTATTGGAGTACGCTACTCACCCGTGAGGGTCTCAAGGAGCTGGGGGAGAGGGGTTCGAGCAGCTCCGTGGTCATCCGAAGAGCTAGGTCTTGAGATCCTTTCTGTATAGGTGCAGTGTTGGGCTTCGTCTGATGCGGAGGGGGAGTTCGTGCCAGGTCTTGGCCGCAATGTAGGAGAAGGATCTGCCACCCGCTCTGTCCCAGTGGATGCTGGGGACAGGGTAGGTCGGCAGAGCGGAGGTTTCACTTGGGGGCGTAGAAGGAGATTCTTTCGTTGAGGTATTGGGGTCTGGTGTTTCTGGTGGGCCTTGTAGGCGTGTGTGAGCAGTTTGAAGGTTATTCTTTTTTCAACGGGGAGCCAGTGGAGGTCGTGGAGGTGTTGGGTGATGTCATGGGATGTTGAGGACAAGTCTGGCTGCAGCGTTCTGGACGGTGTGGAGTTTGCGGAGGAGTGTTTTGTTGATCTATTTGAAGCTCTTACGGAGTATGCAGAGGGTTTTGAAGCATGTGGAGGACACGGCGTTGATCTAGTGGTTCATGGTGAGTGAAGAGTCGAGTATGATGCCGAGATTGCGAGCGTTGTCAGTAGGGGTGGGTGGGCTTCCAAGGGTGGGGGGCCACCAGGTGTTGTCCCATGCAGAGGGGGTTGATCTGAGGATGAGGACTTCTGTTTTCTCCGAGTTGAGCTTCAGGCAGCTGCTGCTCATCCAGGATGCAACGTCCTTCATCCCTTCTTGGAAACTGTGCCTGGTGATGTCAGGTTCCTTGGTGAGGGAGAGGATGAGCTGGGTGTCATCAGCGTATGAGACTATGTTGAGTCTGTGTTTTCTGTCTATGGTTGCGAGGGGGGCCATGTAGATGTTGAAGAGTGTGGGGCTGAGGGAGGATCCTTAGGGTACTCTGCATCTGATCTCTGTAGGTTCGGAGACAAAGGGGGGAGTCTTATTCTTTGTGTTCTGCCTGAGAGGAAAGATCGAATCCAGTCTAAGGCAGTTCCCTGGATGCCGGCCTCGTGAAGTCTGGTGACCAGTGTGCGGTGGGAGAGGGTGTTGAAGGCTGCTGAGAGGTCTAGGAGGATGAGGGCTGCAGTGAGGCCTTGGTGGAGGAGGGTGCGGATGTCATCAGTGGCGGCTATGAGGGTGGTCTTGGTGCTGTGGTTGCAGCGGAATCCGGATTGAGAGGAGTCGAGGATGTTGTTGGCTTCTATGAAGTGAGCTAGCTGGGTGTTGATGACTTTCTCGATGACTTTGGCAGTGAAGGGGAGAAGAGAGATGGGCCTGAAGTTCTTGAGGTCTGTCGGGTCTGCAGAGTACTTCTTGAGGAGGGGTTTGACTTCGGCACATTTCCAGTTGTTGGGGAATGAGGCTGTATTGAGGGAGCAGTTGATCTTTCATTGTAGTTCGGGTACGATGGTGGCCCTGTGAAAGATGTGCGGCGGGCAGGGGTCAGTGGGTGCTCCGGAGTGGATGTTTTTCATAGTCTTTGCGGTGTCTTCGGTGGTGAGAAGGGTCCAGGTGAGGAGGGTTGGCTGGATGGCATATCTGGTGGGGGGTGTTCGGTCGGTGCCACGGTCATGGTCGTCGAAGTTGTCATAGAGCATCTTGATAATGTGGTGGAAGAAGGAGCTGAGTTTGTTGGAGAGGTCTTGGGAGGGAGGGACTTTGGTAGTTTCGCTGTTGGGTCTGGTGAATTCTTGGGTGATGGCAAAGAGTTCCTTGGAATTGTGAGCGTTGGAGAGGATTCTGCCTTGGATGAATTCTCTCTTAGTTGATTTGATGAGTTGGTGGTGTGCCGTGGTTGTGGCCTTGTAGTCGGAGCGTGCTTCTAGGGTTTTACTATTTGTCCATGTTTTCTCCAGTCATTGCCAAAAGCGATTGGATTCTCAGAGGTCTGTGGTGAACCAGGTGGCTTTGGCGTTGTGACGTCTGGCGGCGTTCTGGAGGGGGGCGAAAGTGTTGGCGCAGTTGGTGATCCATTGCTGAAGGTTGTTTGCTGCTGTGTTGGCGTCTGTCGTAGTAGGGGGAGGAGTGCAGCTGAGGGCAGAGGTGAGGTGTTCTTCAGTGATTTTGTTATAGTTTCTGCATGGGAGGCGTGGTGTGCGTTTGTGTGCAGTGGGTTTCAAGAAGGAGAAATGAACACTGTGGTGGTCCCTCCACAGCAGTTCCATGGTGTGACTGAAGCGAATGTTGTTTCCTCTGGAGAAGATGGGGTCGAGAGTGTGTCCTGCCGTGTGAGTGGGGGTGGAGACGAGTTGCTTCAGTCCAATGTTGGGGAGGTTCTCTAGGAAGGCAGTGGTGTTGGGGTCGCTGAGGTTGTCTAGCTGTAAGTTCAGGTCTCCGAGCAGTATGTAGTCCATGGAGGCGAGGGCGTGGGGAGCGATGTAGTCTGTGATGGCGTTGGTGAATGGGGAGTGGGGTCCAGGTGGTCTGTAGGCGAGTGTTCCCCGGAACGTCGTTCTGGGGTTGGGCTGGATCTGGAAGTGGATATGTTCCATGGGGGTTTAGGCTTCATCCAAGTCGGTTGTTGTTATTCAGAAGGAGCTTTTGTAAGTGATGGCGAGGCCTCCTCCTGGGTGGTTGGGGCGGTCTCTCCTCAGGATCCTGTATCTGTCGGGGATGGTGGTTGCGATGTCGGGTGCGGAGCTGGCGTTGGTCAAGGCCTCTGTGAGGAAGGCAACGTCAGGCGAGTGAGTGTTGAGGAGGTCCCAAACTTCTACTGTGTGTCTATGCAGGGAGCGCATGTTGAGGAGGATGCAGCTCAGGGGCTTGTGTACATTGACGTCCGGTGGGTTGCGGGTGGCTGTTTGGGTCCGGAGGTGGGTAAAGGTGCAGCGGCAGAGTCGAGAGGAGAACGGGCCTTGAGAGTTGCTCGGTGTCAATAGCTGGCAGTTGTTGCGTCCAGGGATGAGTGCGTGGAGAGTCCTGGGGTTGTAGTGGCAGGAGGTCGGGGGACCAGGGTCCCTGGCGCTGGTTGCAGTTGGGTCCGGGATGGGCAGAGACGGCCTTGCCTTTAGCGCGACCTCACAGCAGTCACCATTAAGTAGGGGTCGGGGGAGGGTGAGCAGCTGGGAGGTGGGAGCGGGAACATGCGGGGGAGGGGCCGCGGGGGCAGCAGCACAGGGACAGGCAACGCAAAACAGGAAAAACAAACAGTAAAAGACCGAAAAAAAGGCAAAAAGGCGCAACAGGCAAAACAGGAGAGAGAGTCAAAACAGAAAGAGGAAGACACACACAGGGTGGGCTAGCAGAAGATCAGGCTCTTCCACTAGACCACCAGGAATGAGGCGCAGGCAGGAGCCTGACCATGGAGGAGGGCCTCGAACACCTTACCTGGATCACAGAAGGCACATGGTGCAGTGCCTTAACGGTGGAGCTACTCGAGGGGGGAGCAGTTACCCTGACCAGGAGGCCAGAGGTCTTTCTCATACTAAGTTTTTTAATTGCACTTATAAAATATATATATATATATACATATATATATACGGTTTCTTTTGTCTTCGAAAAGAAGATGATGGCACTCTGAAGCTAGGTTAATATCACCATTCTGTTTATCCCTTAACGCGGAAGAGACATGGAAGCTTTTCAGTGATCATGCACCTTGGTCACGACGATGATTGTACACTATGAATGGCAATTTGATCTATTTAAATTGGCAATAAAATAGTATGCTAGGAGTTGTGACCATGGTGCATGAGCACCAAAACGAGTCGATGCATTGAGGAATAAACAGAACTGTGATATAAACCCAGCATTGGAGTGCCATGGTTTTCTTTTCGAGCACAAAAGAGACCAGACCTGTGAAGTGAAATTGCAGCACGCACCAGATCGCTGCATATGAGCACTGTTGCTGTTCAGGCACCTTGGAGGTAGCAAGGCGAGCCCAGGAGACATATATATGTCCCCCAATAGCTATAACATGATCAAGGAGGAGTTTCACAATGAACTGTCGAGGTGGCGTGGTATGGGGCTCCTTACCAATGATGAATTCAAATACATAAAAGTGGATCATCCGGTCATCCCTGTGTTATATCTCATCCCTAAGATCCACAAACATGCTACTAACCTCCCTGGAAGACCCATCATATCTGCCATAGGGGGGCTGTTCAAAACCACCTCTAAATATATTGACCATTTCCTTCAGGATTATGTCAGGATTCTACCATCCCTTATACTTGACACATGTGATTTCCTTAAGAAGATCTATGACATCGCTTGGGATGAATCTTATGTCTTCATGACTTTATCAATTAATCTGTTTGTTATAGCGCGACTACTCACCATTGAGGGTCTCAAGGCGCTGGGGGTGTGGGGGGGTGCAGGTTGCAGTCCATCAAGGAGGGGGTCTGTGGAAGAGCCAGGCCTTGAGGTTTCTCGCGAAGACGGGGAGCGAAGTTGTCTGTCTGAGGTGGAGCGGAAGGGTGTTCCAGGTTCTGGCCATGAGGAAGGAGAAGGAGCGGCCTCCCGATCTGGTCTTTCTGGTGTGGGGGACCACGGCATAGGAGAGCTGGGCAGATTGTAGGGTCCTTTGGGGTGCGTGGAATTTGAGTCGGCTGTTTAGGTATGCTGGTGCGGTGTCGTGGAGTGCCTTGTGTGCGTGGGTGAGAATCTTGAAGGTGACTCTAGCCCAGATGGGGAGCCAGTGGAGTGCTCGCAGGTGCTGGGAGATGTGGCAGTGTCTTGGCAGGTTGAGGACTTTAGACGTTTCATCCCTGTACACCAGTATAAGACACGAACAAGGACTAAGGGCCACTAAATACTTTTTAGGTGCTAGACCCATCAGTGCATATCAACACACCATGATGTTACTTCAAATGATGGAGTGGTGCTTATATAACAACTTATTTTTGTTTGACAAGCATCTATACAAACAGATACATGGAACTGCGATGGGCACCTGCTTCGCCCCCAGTTATGCGAATTTGCATGTGGGCTGGTGGGAGGAGTGGGTGCTCACCTCAGAATTTGCCAAGGACTGGACTGACAACATTGTCCTTTGGTCACGTTATATCGACGACCTCTTCGTGCTTTGGAGAGGTTCCCTTGATTCAGCCAGGGACTTTGTTTTACCTTCAACAACTTACATTTATATTTTACTAGTAACATCAGTAAAAGTGAAGTTGAATTCCTAGACTTGAAGGTCTATGTGCACAACAATCGTATTCACTCCAGGACCTTCCGCAAGGCAACTGCAGGTAATTCCATCCTTCATGTGCAGAGCTTTCACCCGCAGAAATTGAGGCAAAGCATTCCTTATGCCGAAAACCTCCGCATGAAAAGGAACTGCAGTGAAATCCACTCCTTGAGGGAACTTCAGGCTGAGTTAGACCTTAGATTCCAAGCGAGGGGCTACAGCCCAGCATTGTTCAAAAGCACACAGACCAAAGTAGAGTCCATTCCCAGGAAGGCGCTGTTGTTCAAAGAGAAAAAGAGCAAATCTGAGACACAGGGCACTGTGAGAATTATTACGGGGTACAACACATACCATCAGAGAGTGAGGAATATCCTCCAGTCACATTGGAATTTGATACGCAGTGACCCGATTATTGGACTGGCCATACCAAAACACCCACTCCTCTCTTTCAGGCGGGCTAAATCCATGAGGGGATAATTGTGCATTAGCAGTCCGGAGATGGTCAAATCGGAGACATGGCTGTCATCATCCCCTGGTTTTCACAAATGTCACAAATGCAAGGCGTGCACCATTGGCCAAAACACAAGCGAGATTCACAGCCCACTCAGTCAGTCTTATAATTGCAGAAGTGACTTCGTGGTGTATGTGCTTCAGTGTTCTTGTCCAAAGGTATACGTAGGCAGCACCAAGCACATGGTACACATGAGGATTCTTTAACACCAACGTGCAATCACCAAGGATGATAAAACATATCCAGTTGCACAACACATTAATGAAATCCATGGTGGCAACAGTGACGACCTGGTGTACTTTGTCATTGATTCTGTCCCTAGTCACATCAGGGGTGGCAATAGGGACCTTAAGTTGCGCAGACTCGAGTCCCGGTACATTATTTTGCTTAACAGCAAGATCCCTAACGGTCTGAACTCAGACGAAGAACTGTACATTCCTTTGTAACATTTATTTTCCCAAGGATTCATTGAGATTGCTTCCAGCATCCTTTCAGCCCAGTTCAAGCGCTTTCAGTCGTAAGTAGTCATTTTCTTTTATATTTTCACACTTGGGTAGGCTTTGAGTTTTACTATACATGTCCCGCACTCATCTTCACTGTTCTTAATTCGTTTAATTGGAGAACACCTAGAGGCTTGGCTGGCATGTCCTTTTGGTCTTCCTTTGTGGCCTAGTCTGTTGCTGAATGAATAGGACACTTGTCCAACACACCATGCTAAACAGCTAGTTAGTACGCATACGATTAGTCATGTAGTCTGTAAATGCCCAATTGGGATTGATCCACATATATTCACATAGGCTTTACAGGGCTATTTAGCCCTGCTGTATAACATACTACATTGCTTCATATCTGTCAGATGTCAATCCATTTAGCTGTGACGCTCACTTTTGACATCGGCGTCTTGCCCAATAACACAAATTCCTCTAGTGACCCATGTCGGGGATGTGCCGCATTGTGTGTTCTCTTCTTATGTTTGTTTCAGGCAGAGTGTGATCTAGACTGTATTCATTTGAAATTTTTCCATATCAATCGTAACACTCTGCACTGTTTTATGTCTTATAATTTTTTTCACAATTACTTTACAATTTGAGTGCTTGATTATGAAGTCAAAATGCTGCACAACAATGAGTTACATTTTTTCATGTTATGTATCACATACATTGAAATTTAAGACTTCTTCACTATCTATTGCTATTTTCAGCTCAGTATGTTTTCTGTGGCCACTCTCAGCCTTGCAGTAACAAGTGGTATTTAAAGTCCTGTTAGTGGCGGCCGCGCTATGTGATCAAGGTGGCTGTGCCCACCGAAACGCATCGTCCAGCGTTCATTCCTGCCTAAATATATACCTTCTCAGATTCCTGGTCGCCGGTGCCTGCTTTCATCTTTTGGAAGAGCGGGATTTACTTTGATAAATATATATATATGTATAGACACTCATCAGGACAAGCACGCTGGGCCATTAGTGCACTCCTTACTGGCTTATCATGGCCCCTCAGCTATAAGTTGTTTTCTGGCAATGCGTCAAGCTATCTAGCGTGTCGGTGCCTGTCTGGTGAATAAGTGTGGAGCAGGATTGGAGTGGAGATATATATATATATATATATATATATATATATATATATATATATATATATATATATATATATATATATATATATATATATATACATTACCTACTGGCGGTCGCCAGTAGGTAGTTATAGTTAGGACCTTGTTTCTATTCAAAAAGCGTTTTTTCTTTTGCCAATATCGAATCTTCGCGAAATTTCAAAACTAATGGGGCGCTCCGGTCAGCTCCTGTCTTGAAAGTTTCGGGGTGATCCGTCAAGCAAGGGCCGAGAAAAAAGAGGGGTCCCAAAACGCGTTTTCTCCATGTTAATTTCCATAGGAAATTTTTGAAGCACCAAATTTGGCAGAGAGGTAGCACTTGGTCCAGAGTGCACTCTTTGCTTTAAATGGTGTAAATCCGTTCAGTAGTTCCTGAGAAAATTATATATAAAAAAATATTAGTATCTGGTGACCGCGGTGGATCTGCGAATCCTTCCGATCACGAGCTTGACTCTTACTGGCTGCCAACACTTCAAACCAAGAAGTGTTGGCAGCCATCTTGTGACTCGGTTGAACCGAGTCACAAGAAAAAAGATTAAAAATGAAGAAAAGGGGGCAGGGTAGAAACACCCTTACCCCCTAGGTCTGCTCAAGTAGTCCCACAGGGACACTGAAGGCCCAAAAAAGCATATATATTTTTTTTAAATGGCGGGATTCGCATAGGGTCTGCAAATCCCACCAATTTTTTTTACAAAAGACGAAGTGCGGTCTCCCGTGCTTCGTTTCTTTTAAGCCCCTGGGTGGGCCAGGTCCTGGAGGCAATGATTAATTATTATGCGAGGGCCCCCGCAGCCCTGGGGACTGCCACCTCCCTGGGGCTTTGTTAATAATGTACGCAGGCATGTGCCCCCCGCTGCCCCAGGGACCGCCACTTCCCTGGGGCTTTTTTAGTAAAAAATAGTGTGTGGGGGCTCCTGCCCTCCCACGCAGCCCCGGGGACTGCCACCTCCCCGGGGCTTTTTAAATTATGGGCGGGGGGCCTCGTGGGCCCCCCTAAACCCCGGGGTCCGCTACCTCCCCAGGGCTTTTTTTTATAAAAAATAGCATGGGGGGACTCCTGCACCCCCACGCTGCCCCAGGGACCGCCACCTCTCTGGGGCTTTATCAATGGGCGGGGGGGCCTCGTGGGCTCACCGAGCCCCAGGGACCGACCCCTCCCCGGGGCTACTAATACAAAATGAAGTGTGAGGGGGCTCAAGCCCCCCCACACTTCCCCAGGGACCACTACTTCCCCGGGGCAGCACACAGATGGGAGGAGCCCTCCTTGGCCCTGAGGACCGCCACCCCCCAGGGCCAGCTCCGGCAACGTCCCGGGGTGCCCACCCAAGGGACATTGCAGTTTGCTCCCGCCCTGCCATAGCAAACATCCGCTTCGCTTCATGGAAGCAAGAGCAGGAAAACTGCTCTCGTTTCCATGAAGCAAAGCAGAATTGCCTGTGGGCAAAGGGAGCTGCATGTTAGCAGCTCCCTTTGCCCAAAAGCAATGCCGGCTCCTGCAGGAGGCGGGAAGCCAGAAGGGACCGCGGAGGGTTTGGGGCCCCCGCGGCCCCTGAAATGAGGGCATGCCCCGGGGGATGGGGTCCCTGGGGTGGACATTGAGTAATGGGTCCGGGGAGCATTTTTTTTCTCTCATGTTTGGAGTCGCGACCCCATTGCGGCTCTCAGCGAGCCCCCCGTGTAACATCGCGGTGGATTCGTGGATCCACCTGAAATAAATAATTTAATAGTATATAATGTAGAAGGCAGTGTTGCATTTGTGAACTTGTTTTATAGAGTTAGTGAGATTGAAGTTAATAATCACATTCAATTTGATAGTTTTAGTAATAATATAAAAAAATAAAAATGAAAAGTTAAACTTGAAAAGTGTATTGTGTTGTAGTACATTGAAATCCTGCTTTTGTTTTGTGAATTCGCAACCGGTTCGCAAATCCCACAAAAATATAAAAGAGTATGTATGTTTTTAAAAAAGAAAAAATGCATTGTTCGGTTATAGGGTGGCTCTAAAAAGAGCCCTTGTTTTCATTATGACTTTGTTGGAGCTACATGTAAGTGCAGACACACAGCTTAAGGTTGTTGAGAAATACTTCATCTGTGAAGTGAACTCCATCACTTCTGTAGATGTCATCCATATCAAAACGTAGATTGTTGTTATAGATGGATGAGGTAAGCAGAAACAGCTTTATTGACATTCTTCCTAGCTTTCTCAAACTTTAAACAAAATTGATTTGACCACTTCCATTTCTGTCTTTGGCATATATTAGAGAATGCAAAGACAGTTTGCGGCAAAAGCAACATCAATTGTGCAACAGTATCCTTCATTAGCATTTCCAGACCTACCCCAGTCAATGGGGCCGATTCACAGAACTAATCTGAGACAAAATCCTAAACTACTACTTCTGGTATTCATAGAAGGCACTTACAACTTTTGATATTCACAGAAATCACTTACGACTCCTAACTTTACGTCCGCACTCGGGCTGGAATTTACGCACCCGGAGTGGAATTTCCGCACCAGGAACGGAAATCCTGCACTTGTGCCGGAATTTCCGCACCCGGGCCGGAATCTCCGCTTCTGGGCTGGAATACCCACATTCTGGCCTACCATCCCCCACCATGCATCAGCTGACACACTCCAGCCCAACAGCCAATCCCAGCCCTGCAGCACGTATGAAAGCAGAGCAGACACACACAAACACTTTCAACATGTTGTGAATGTGTTTGTTGCTCTGCCCCTTGCCATGCAGCAATAGACTTGAGGAGGAGGAGGAGGAGGAGGAAGAGGAGGAGGAGGCGGAGGAGGAGGAGGAGAGTAGAGAGGATCTTCAGACAAAGGATCAACCTATTTGGGATGTCCAGCCAAGATGTCAGGGCCAGATACTGTTTACCTCCAGAAGTCATCTTGGAGATGATATGTGAGTGGGAGCAGGAACTTGACTCTGTGACCTGCTGCTCCCATGCCATTCCAGCCTATCTCAAGAACCTTTCTGCTCTCCATTTCTTTGCGACGGGGTCATTCCAAAGGGTCTCCAGTGACCTTATGGGCATCTCTCAGGCAAGCCAGTCGTGGTGCTTGCGTCGGGTACTGAGCTGCATCAATTTTAGAGCCCACCTCTACATTCGAATGCCCCATACGTTGGCCAGCAGACAAAGGGCAGCTAGGGATTTCTATCTCATCTCTCACTTCCCACATGTGCTGGGTGCAATTGATTGTACCCATGTGGCCCTTCAGCCACCCCGCCGCATTGCACAGATATTCTGGAACAGACATCGATGGTATTCCATCAATGTGCAGGCTGTCTGTGATGCCAGTGGGAGATTCATAGATGTGCATGCAGAGTTTCGAGGCAGTACCCATGACAGCTTCGTATTCCACATGTCACCTCTTGCCCAGCGGATGGCTGCTGGAGAATTTGGCAACATGTGGCTACTGGGTAAGTACCAAGCACTAAAAATGAGGGATATGTGCAAATGAAGGGGCTTATTTACAAGCCCCTTGCGCTGCCGGTATGTCACTTTTTCACATATGAAAAGTTCGCAACGGCAGTGCAAGGGGATTGTAAATAAGCCCCGAAATGTATGAATGCCACCTTACATTAACAACCATTGTACAATGAGAATCACCAAGCCACATACACGGTCTCAACAGACACTGCATGTAGCAAAGAATAGATCATGTTCTGTTTAAATTTAAGATGGAAATGTAACATATTGCCCTATCTTCCCTCCTCAGGTGCTGCTGGGTATGCACTTTCCCCTCAACTCCTCACACCTTACAGACGTCCAACCACTGTACATCAGCGAAGGTACAATCAGGCACACATATGAACTCGAGCCATCATAGAGGCACTTTTCGTCTGTTGAAGTCGCGATTCAGATGTCTTGACCGTACATGGGGTGTGCTCATGTACTCCCCTGAAGTCATCTGCAAGATCATATTAGCCTGTTGTGATTTGCACAATATAGCTTTAACGCATGGCATACACATACCTCTTGTACCTCAGCTAGCTCTGAATCCCGGCAACCGGGCCATTGCACATAACCGAGGTCAGGGTATGCAAGTCCTTGATCAGCTGGTTGCCACGTTTTTCACATGAGCAACCTGTTGTGTCATGGACTAATTGTGGTTTGCAGTCTGTTGTCAATGTTGAAAGTTGGATAATAACAACTCTGTCCGAAAATTACATCCTGAGACTACTTTGCAAGCCACACTAACTTTATGTAAACCACAGCTGTTGAAAGGAGTCAAAAGATTGACCATCAGGACCGGACTGGCTACTGGGCTTTCCGTAATAAACAATGCAAAACAAATGTTTAAAAAAGTACGCTTTAAAGCTATTTGTTTTGCATTGTTCATTTAGAAGAGTCGGCAGCTGCCCAGCAACAAAATCAGCCCCTCTGCAGTGAACCTGGACCCCACCCTGCCACCCCAGCAAAAAACGCCTGGTAGCCAATCTGGCCCTGTTGACCATGCATAAGGTCATGTGCCGATGTCAGCAATCAGTGTAATGTATGTCCCTAAGGAATCTATTGACTCAGAGGATAAGATGTATATGTTCTGAGAGACCCTCCCATACCTTTTGAGAATGGGTGTCTGAATCAAATAACTATTGCATTGTTGAGTTTTTGCCCCCAACTGATTTGACTCCCCCACAAAGGATGGGCCTACAACGTGAGTGTTGATGTTCTGGCTGAATCTGCCACTATGTGTCTGGGATACACAGCACTGCTTCCCCCAAATGTACTGTAACACAACAGACAACTCTTGTGTTGAGCTCTAAATATGGACTACATGTACCATAATGCAAAGGAGGAGAAAACTAAACTGGGGTGTGATGTTGTGCCAGCCCCCCTCCCCCTTGTCCCTGCCCAAATCTCATTAAATGGTCTGTTCTCCCTTTTGTTTCATGTCTATGATTTTCTCTTACACTGTCATTTCAGGTTTCTCTGCTACAACAGGATGGCAGTTGATTTGATCTGTGATGGTGGATGAATCAGAATGTACACAAAATGGCTTTCAACTACTTCCTGTGATGTATTTCCTGTCTACCACTTCCTGTATGTCATTTCCTGTATGAAGGTATGGGTTCCGGTCCGTTTTCACAACTTCCGGCAGAAGTGCACACTTTCCGTATGCGGAGCATGCACCTCATATGCGGACCCGACTCTCTGCAACCGGAAATTACGTATTTGGGCCGTAATCTCCGAAATCGAACCTGAACAAATTATTTCATACAGGAAGTGGGAGACAGGAAATACATCACAGGAAGTTGTTGACAGCCATTTTGAGTTCACAGATCAGATCCTCTGCCATCCTGCTGCTCTTTTCAAACTTATTTCACCCAAAATGGCTGAGGGTTATGAGAATTTGGCATTTTAGCTGAGGGGGTGCTACTGAAATATCCTCAGCTATATGGGGGGGCAGAGGACCAGCTGAGTAATGCAGCGTGGGCCATACTATGGGCCAACATTGGTGAGTGCTGCAGTGCAGTGGACGTTTACACCAGGAAGGCGAGGGCATGCCGCAAGTGCTGGGAGGACCTAAAACGCTGGGCCCGGCACGAGGAGCTACTGGGCCAGTCTTCCCATCACCATGTGCATCGTCCCCGCCTCTTGCCACTGTACAGGAGGGTCCTGCGTGCAGGTTGGTCGACCCTCCATGCTCAGCTGGAGGAGCATGAGCAGCAGAGACCTGGTAAGTGCATTATATGCAATATGTGTCTGGAAGTATGATGTGAGTGAAGACAGAGCTGTACCATCATGTGTCCCATGCCTCGATTCACCTATTCTGTGTCTATGCAGCAATCATCATGAAGCAAAAGGCTCACTGTAGCGCATTGACTGTACAGGGCAGAGTGCATTCTGGGAGTTGTAGTTTCATTATGACAACTGGGGAATTGAGCCACACACTTGCATTTGTACGGAAATTTGCACTGCCAGCACCACTAACAGTGAACCAAGGGAATAATAACTGATGTGTGCATTGGATGAGGAATGGTACAGACACTATCCAGTGTGTGTATGAGGGGCCAATGGGTATTGGATGCTGTGACTTGCATTGCATTCGGTGAGTTTGGATTCTGATTAAGACAGATCATCATGTGTAATGGAGTCAAGACAGACTTTGAGATCCTTGCCTCACTCTTAAGTGTTTCCAATCTTGCCAAGTGTGTCCACAGACACACGTCTTACCCTCAGTGGCTTGTATGCCATTTTTCATGCACACTTTACTTTGTTACTGGCACTTATACTTGAGGCCATCTCTCCCCGGTCCACCGCGAGATTAGCTCGTTGAGTGGAGGGAGATTTGACTCACTTCCGGTTGCGAGGGAGGTTGGCGTTCTAGTGGCCTAACCCCCTCTACATAACCAGATGCTTCACCTGACGTGCAGCAGACGTGCGCAGCAAGCCCGTCTGCACCCGTCCACACCCTGACGTCACCAGGAACCAGGGACCCTGGCCGATTCACCCCCGACCAGGGTCTGACTCCTTTTTTGTCTTATTCTGGCAAGGAGCTGCTAGATCTGAGAACAGATTCCTTGCCTTTATGCCGGCCTGGGACTTGGCCAATTTTAGAGGGCCCTTTTTCCTGTCGAGCCTGCCGGTACCAAGGTATTTCTATTGTGATGGCTCCTATCTATGAGGAACCTCGCTGCTTCTCCCTCAATAAACATTCCCCCGTTTTTAAACCTGCCACCTCTAATATTAATGGCACAGGGAAATCTTCCCATAATCCCAAGCCGGGGTGGAAAAGCATGTTATGCAACATTAGATCCCTGCCTAAGCACCCTATTGAGACATGGGATCTCCTCTCCTCTGTGCAGCCTGATTTTGGGTTCTTGACTGAAACATGGCTTAAGCCCCATTCTACTCCTGCCATCACGCTGTTGATCATAAGAATGGACAGACAGCCTAAGGTGTTAGACACGGTTTCGCATCAGCTATTGCTCAGGAGACTGGAGGAGATTGGACTCAGAGATTCTGCCTTCCAGTGGATGACGAGTTTTTTATCTTCTCGCTCCCAGACCGTCAATCTTGGCCCTTATCGTTCGGCGTCTATGGAACTGACCAAGGGAGTGCCTCAGGGCTCCTGCCTGAGCCCCACCTTGTTTAATATCTATGTTGCTCCCTTGGCCAACCTCCTTAGGACCTGTGGTTTCATTCCTATTTCTTACGCCGACGATACGCAGCTGCTATTTCCTTTTGACAAATTTACTCCATCTGTACAGTCGGCCTTCTCTTCTGGTATGAAGGCTATCTCAAATTGGATGAGATGTAATTTCCTCCAATTTAATGTTGGGAAGACTGAGATCTTGCACTTTGGAGATGCCCCTCTATTGTGGACTCCCGAATGGTGGCCGGTGGACCTTGGCGCTCCCCCTGCCCCCAAGTCCCTTGTTAAGAAACTAGGCATTCGCCTGGACCAGGCTCTCACTTTGAAGGAGCACGCTGCTCAGACAGCTGGCTCCTGCTTTCACACGCTGGGCCTACTATGCCGAGTCTTTCCCTTGCTTCCTGACTCAACTCGGAAGACCTTGACGCAGGCACTCATACTGAGCCGTCTGGACTACTGCAATGGCCTCCTGGTCTCAGCCAATGAGTCCTCGCTCTGTAGATTGCAGGTGGTCCAGAACACCGCGGCGCGACTGGTCCTCAATTCCCCTTCCAGGACTGCTTCCCGTCCTCTTCTTCGTCAGCTTCACTGGCTCCCAGTACGTGAGCGGGTTAAGTTTAAAGTTTGCTGTACTATTCACAAAGCTATATACAATCTCGGCCCCGCCTATCTTACAGAGAAATTTACGCCATACATGCGCTCTAGGTCCCTCCGCTCTGGATCTAAATCCCTTCTTGTGGTCCCCCGAGTTAGGAAAGCTAGGCTGGGTGGGAAGGCACTCTCCCACCTTGGTACTCTTTACTGGAATCAGCTCCCCATGCACCTGAGACAATGCCCCGACCACCTACAATTCAGAAAGCATCTTAAGACTATTCTTTTCTGTTTCTGATTTTTTTCTAGCATCTTAGCTTTTCTTGTTGCCTGTCTGAAGCGCAGAGATACCCTCCGGGGGTTGATTCAGGTGCTATATAAATAAATAAATAAATAAATAGGTAGCTGTAACAATGAGCCACTACTGTTCACCAGTGCACAGCACTACCTGATCAGTCTCCGAAGCCAAAGTGTGGCACTGGATTGTCAGCTTTTGTGAGGGAATATCAAAAGGTTAGACTCACAACTTAGCAAACCTAATAGCCCAGACCCTATATGGATGTGTGACCCCCAATCCGAATTTGTGTTGTCTCATACAATGCTACACAGCAGATAACATTTGTCCAGGCATAAACGTGCAGAGACTCCATATCACAGGCCCATTTTAATACCATCTGGACTCTCTCTGATCTCCTTTTGTAGACTGAGTTTGGAACATGCCTATTTAGCATTGACAGGACACACAGATCACAAGAATGCCAAAGTTGAGGGTTGGCTAGTACAAATATGTAAGCCACCAAAAATCTTGTGAGATGTCCTGCCAGAGTCAAATCAGGAGATGACAGTGAACATACATGTAACTTAAGCTCATAAACACTGACAACTGTATAGTGTGATCAGAGGAGAACAAAGTCTGACCTTGGCTCATATAGGTATGTGTCTTGTCCTGACATGTACAACCACTACATTATGATTTGTCTTACATTGCAGTGGTCTCCGCTGGCCAAAAGGACCAACAGCAGGACACGGTTCGGAGCAGGACATCTTTGGTGCGCCGGCAGCTACGATCTCTTTCCACTAGTGAGGAAGAAGAGGATGAGGCGGGACCTTCGACATCAGGAGGCAGGGGGATTGCGCCGACCTGTACTGAGCAGGAAGACACCTCTGGTGCTATGGACCGGGTGGATGCTGAGTACATTAAAGGGGGGGCGTAAGAACTGGACACTCCTGGCCGGGGGGAGATCTACTCTCCCCTAACCATTCACCAGTTACTTTTGGTGAGGTGTCCCTGGGGCAGGCCACTACACAACCTGGGCCTGCCATCAGCCCCTCCCTAACTCTAGAGGCCCCCATTCCATCGGAGCCTCCAGCTGACCCCCCTGCAACCAGTCCCCCTCATCGAAGCTGCTAGGTCGATACCAACATTGGCTCAGAACCTGAGGCACCACACCCCTCATGTTCAACCCAAACCCCTCCCTGTGTTGTTCCTCCTGTGGCAGTACCAGAGGACTTGATGTGGGCATGTGAGGATCAGCCAGACATGTCCTCTCGCATCATGCTGCAGATGTGTACAGAGCTGTGCATGATGCGTGAGGAAACTGCCCAAGCTTTGGCCACCCTCACTGCCAGTGTCAATTCCCTGACTGCAGCCATGTTGTCTTTCATATCCCAACATCCCTCCCACACCACCGTCAATGTCTCCCCCTGTCCGTTGCACCACACTGTTCCCCCCGTACCTCGTGTGTCCCAACCCCGAGTGGTGCCTGGTCCTGCAATGGCCAGCCAGGAGCCTGGTTAGGACTCAGAGGATCTGGACATTGTGGTAGTAGAGGATGACCAGAAGGACACTTGACCTGTTGGACAGAATTTTCTTTGTGGACAATTATTTACTTTGGCCCTTGTAAACAGACTTATTCCCCTGACGCTCCCTGACGTGTTATATTTATGTTGTCCCACCCCAATCCAAGTTTCTTTTTCCTTCTGTAGTAAGAACATCATTTGTTTTCCTTCCTCCCTTCCAAATGGACTGTTGTTGTTTTTCTAATCCCACACTTTTTTTTACATAAAATCTTATTTTGAATCATACTTTCTCTATAATGTTTAACTTTATTGTGAATGTCTTGTACAAAATATGGACATATGTTTTGGGAGTCATCTGCTCTGCACATGAGGGCTTGTTGCAATGATGGGGTTACACTTGTACATGTGTCATACACACAGATTCATCCTCACATCTCTAGGCCACCAAAATTGGTATACATTTGCTTATCAGGACATGATACGCAACAGAGTCTTGACTTGTGAAGAGAATTTCTTTTTATTTACACATATTCACACTGGTCAAGATGTTTTTGGGATGTGATCAATGGGGATCGTGCCTGCTACTTCGCAATTTCGGAGGTGAGGATCGCTGTGAGGGATCATGTCTGGGTTGTCACCGAGGTGCAGGTTGGTGTGGTGCATGTGCCTGTACAGGGTGAATTTCATGTGCAGGGGCAGATGGTGTCTGTACAGTTGGTGTTTGTGCGTGGACAGGGGGCTGTTGTGCTGGTGGTGGTAGTGCCTGTTCAGGGGGTGGTGGTGGATGTGCAGGTGGGGGGAGTGCCTGGATAGGGGGCGGTGGTGGGTGTGTACCCTTGCTGTGGTCCTGTGCAGTTTGTGGTACAGGTGTGTGGGTGTGATGTGCTGCATGCAGATGTGATGGCCCCCCTCCGTGCATTGACCCTGAAGGGAGACTTTGGATCACTTTCAGCATGCCCTCCATCATCTTCATGGCCAAGGCATGGTGTCTTGCACTCCCTTCCCTTTTCGATGGATATCATGTCTCTGATATTCTTGGACATGTCTTGTCAAGATCTATCCATCCTGTCCAAAACATGGGTCAGTCTGTCCATCACCTGAGAGAATTGGTGCATGTCCTGCAGGGCGTCAGACATGTCTGACAGGGTAGCCACTATGGCACGAATGTCCTGCCTCACATCTGCCTTCTGTTGGAAGAAGTCCTGCTCCCACTGGGCACCATGGCCAGGTGTAGGCCCTCTCTGCAGGGGTCGGCCATGGATGAGACCGCTAGGTCCAACAGCAGGGGGGGTGGGAACTGGAAGCCTGTGGACAGGAAAATGGTGCCCAGGGGATATCTGTACCACCATGGGGTGGTAACTTCATGCAGATTGTGGAGAGAATGCCTGGGATACACTGTATAGGGAGGAGTTTGTAGGCGAACCACCACATCTGTACTGGATGTGAGGGCTGTGAGGGAGTGATGTATGTGTTGGGGTGCGTGTGAGCTGTGGCTGGTTAGCTCTATGCTGAGGACAGGCAATCTTTCTTATTGGAGGCTGAGGCACTTTGCTATGCGGAGGGTGTGAGGCCTTGCCAAATTTGTCCGATCTGGGAATTTTTCGGGCCATGGCATCTGATTCATTATCTTCTGTGAGGATGGACAGATGGTCTTCATCATGGTCAATTTCTTTAGCCTCCTCAGGTACGTCATCCTCCTCCTCTTGCACAGTACTTGCAGCCAACATTACTGCCTGCAGGAGCAGTGGATTTTTCCGTTTGATTGCCCGTCGCCCAACACTGGTGGAAGGTCCATCCTCCTCATCAGCATCATCACCTGGAAGACAGAGGTTGCAACAGGATAAGTAATTGACCTGGTATAAGATGTGGTGCAACACAAGAGTTGGTTCGACTGTACTTTGCATCATCTGCTGAAGCAAATGTGACCTGGTTTGGGTACCCCTACACGTGACAGCTCACACCATAGCACTGAGGTGTTGAATGGAGATGTACAATGCACAAGAAAACTCACCAGCTCTGGCCACAGCTTTGTGTCCCTTTGCGATCCCCCCCTGATGTCAACTGCTGAACCTGGCTCCTCATAGGTGTAGTTGATGAAGCGGTCCCCGATACAGCAGCTGGAGAGGGAAGTGACAACATACTCAATGATCTGCTTTACTAATTTACAAACAGGCGCATGTGACACTTATGGAAATGAAATGCTATGTATGTAATTTTGTAAACACCGACTGCAGATTCTATGCAGAAGGGGATTTGGATCTTTGTCAGTGTTTTTTAATCTATGATAGGGAAACACTTTATGCCACAGTTACCTGATGGACAGGTGCAAGATGGTTTCACTGCTTCAGCCAGGATGTCTTGCATTCCCTGGGATGGTGTTGTAGGCTGCACTGGTGTCATCCTGTCAGCAGCTGTAATAAGACATACATATCCATATTTCTGTACACCAGATGGTAGCTATGAGCTAACATGTATGTGTCATTCTCAATGACCATTGATATGATATTCCTGGCCAATGTCCATGTTTACCTCATGGACTTTACATGTGGGCCCCTGCTCACATGCAGCAGTTGTCAGCTGTAACCTCCACACAGCACTGACAGCAAAGAGAAAACACATTAACAGACAAACATTTATGAGAAGGCCACTGATATTTGAAGGAAGGGGATAAATAATCAGGACGCCTCCGCATTACATTGTTTACATCTTCACCATTAAGACCATCATGCCTCATGGGTATAGTGTTGTCTGTTGACATGTGAAAAGGAGTGTACATCACCAGGCTGACCAGTTTCACATTTGCACATCAGATCAAACATTGCAGGCATGCTAAGATGGCCGCCGGTGAGGAGCTCCCTTAGGATGCTCCAGGCTGGGGATACTCATCGCTTTTAAATCCCTGTTTTAGCCTGGCCATCCATCGCCTTGCTCCCTTCTACACCACTGCTCTCGCTTCTTACCTGAGGCTGGGACAACCTGACCGAAATAAGAAAATTTTACAACTTCGAAAACTACAGGATTCATCAACTCTTACCTGTCTGATGGTTGTAAAAGGACGGACTCCGCCACGACGGCTGCTCTTCTGGACCAGATCACCCTCACTGCGCTGACCCTCATGACCTCGCTAGCGGTGCTGCTTGTTTTTGGCTGGTGCTGTGATATTCATGGTACGTACTCCTATCGACAACCCCATGGGCTTCGCTTGCCGTGGCGGATGCTGCAGGAGTGGGCTGCTGGGTTCCGCCACAGCTCCGACACCGATTTTCTCGGGGTGACCGGGACTACTGGTTGCTGCCTGTCGCTGGTCTGGGACTGCGACGCTCATGGGACGAGACGCCACTCCTGTCGACAATCCCCCTGGGCCGTGCTTGCCGTGGCTGATGCTGTAGGGGTAGGCTGCTAGGCTCTGCCACAGCCCTGACATCTTCGCGGAGTGGCCGTGATTACCAACGCTGCTGAGGGTCTGTGTGGTCTGCTACGACAGCCCCCTGGACCGTGCATTCTGCGACGAATACTTGAATGGATTGTTGGCTTTCCTCCGCAGCTCCTTAGGGTTCTTGGTTGCCGTGATTGCTGGCACAGCAGTGGGCCTGCGATGGCCTAGTGTACCCCACAAGCTTGTGTTCGCCTGATTGCCTTTCGGCCGTCGAAGGCTACGCTGCCTCTGATATCCTGTGGGTTAACTGCAGGGATGGTCCGACTGCGACATTGCTTGACCCACGCTGGTGTCATGGACATGTGCGATTGAGGTGGATGTCGATATCTCTTCCCTCTTTTTCCAGTGGTCACGACGAGACATCCCCTAGGCCTTGCGCCTCCCATGGGCTATCAGCGGAGTCCAATTATTGGGTGAGTGCTGGTGGACTGCATGCTTGCCGGTGGAATGCGTCAACCTTGCCTCCTCTGCTGCGGCTGCCCTTGGGTCTCTCGCAGTTGCTAGAGCCCACCCTCCCAAAGGCGGACTCTGCGCCTCCTTCTGTGCGGAGTCCCGGCCCACCTGCGGGCTGGCAGTGCGGCTCCCCCCCTGCGGGTGCCCTCATATCGTTACCACTCCCGTTTAATAAGAGTTGGGCCTGGTGTTTTTTCTTTCACTTGCCTGCCCTGTGCTCTGGCCTGCATCCGTGCCCTATTCCTGGGTCCTTGCCTGTGACGACTTTAAATGGACCACTCTGTCTTTGCGCCCCCCTCTTTGCTATCTTCGTCCTTTGCCAGTTATCCTGCATAGGGAGGGTGTCCCGCTCTTTGTGCAGTCGCCTCGACCCCCTGTGTGCAGCTGCTCCGTTTCTGCTGGCCTCACCCTGCTCCTACACGTGGGGGGGCGACGCCCCTATCGTTTTCGCTTCATTTTGTTTGTTCTTGCGGCTTATTTTGTTGTTGGGCTGTGGGCTCCCCTCCATCTTGAGTTTCCCCTCTCTCTCCACTTTTCACCGGTGATTTTGCACAAGCAGGCCGTTTTAATCCCATAGCAGTCATGTTCACAAGTTACTCATTTGACTAATTCTCCTTGGAAACGGAGGTTGGACTGCCTCTATCACTTTCTGTTTTGGACTGTGGGCTCCCCTCCATTTTGTGTGCAACTCTCTGGCCACGTTTTCACCGGTGGTTTCACAAGATGGCCTCTGCACTCCCCCAGTAGTCATGAACACAAGACACTACTCATAATTACCTCTAAGGAAACGAAAGTTGGACTGCCTTTTTGCTACTTAGACCAAGGACTACCATTTAAAAAGAAAAAAGAAAAGGAAGAGAGAGGAAAAAAAAGAAAAAAAAGTCATTCCTTCGCATACTGGTCTTGATATTGTGTACTTGTTGTGGATTGATGTTCTTTTTTTCCTATGTCAATTGTTTTTCTTTTTTAGGCACTCTCCCATTGGTGTACTCGATGTTGAATTGATGTTTTTTACCTATGTTAACTGGGTTTTTTTTTAGCACTATCCCATTACCGCTAATGCACAATCAACCTCTCCTCCCACACACTTATATAGAGGCTGAACTCTCAGCCATCCTTCACTCAAATCCTGCTGCGCCAAAAACGCTCCTCCCTGGATCTCCATCATTCTCTCTTTTTTGTATCTGGGTTCCCCTCCGCAACAGCTATCTCAATACCAGCGCAGACTAGACTCCCATGTGAGCCACAGACAAATCTTCAATCCTTAGCAACCGCCTGCAATCCTATGACGGACAACAACTCAATATATACCAAACGTCTAAATATTGTTGTATTTTCTTTTTTATAATGCTGATTTAATTGTCGTGCTGCTCTTTCTTATTTATTCCTTACCCCTCCCCTCTTGCACTAACCCCCCCATCCTATTTCAACCTCCTACCCCTAACTCCTCGTTGTACACTTAATAGCTTTATATCACTCCACCCCCCTCTCCTCCAACATATTGACCATCATGTTCCACCTAAGTCCCTCACCCGCGTCCCACTCCAACCCCGCTCTCTCCTCCCTTAACCCCTCCCTCACCAGACATGGCCTCAACTCTTGGTCCATTCCCTACCCTCCCAATCTTACAAAAAACGCCAAGAAAAATTTGAAACATAAATTACTATACGACATCCTGAAACCCTGATTGTGGATAACTACCACAGCCTCACGTCACCTATAAAAACCAACTACATTTTCTATTCTAAACGCCCCTCCAAATGGAAGAGCACCTTCCTACGCCACCTCCCAGTCACTAAATTTAACAATATTCCTTACGGTTTCAAACTATCTACTACTCCCTCCCCTATCTTTCCCGGTGAAATTGACATCTCCATCTTTAAAACTGGAAATATTCTCATACAAGCCTCTGAACACAACCTCAACATCTTCGAGCATCATTTCAGCACTCTGTCCCACCAGCTGTCCTTACCTACTCCCCTCCCCTCTACTCCCCAACCCCTAGACACATCCTTGTGCTCTCCCGCCTCTCCGACGAATACCCTTCCTCCCCTAAACATCTCTAACCTTAAGGATATATCACATTCTGTGACTTCCTATCCAGCACCCAACCCTGACCCCCCAAAACACCTCAAATTCAATCACCATCTCCCAAACTCCCATGCTCTCCAATGACCGTTACCTTCTGACCCCTAGCTCCACTTCTAACCCCTCTCCTTCCCCCCAATCTCCCCTCCTAGCCCACACCACTACACCCCCTCCTGCCCCTACTCCCCCTCTCCGAAATTCCCCCCACCCCCAACTCTGATGTTGCCTCTCCACTCACCCCTTACTCCCTCTCTTCTCCTCTTATCCCGTCCCCTACCCATATAACTATCCCATCCCTCTCCATGCCTGTCCCTCCCACACACTGCCAGTTCACCCCTCTTTCCCCCCCAGGCCTCCCACACTCCCACAGCTTCTGCACTCCGCCGACCATCCCCCAGGCCTCTCACCCTGTCCGAACACCAGACATCCACCCCGAACAACTCAGAACATGCCCCTCCAGCCCCAACCACCACTTTAACTATCACGTCCTTCCCTACGCCCCCCTCACCGGCAGCCGGAACCCCCTCTCCCCCCACAGACCTCCCATAGTCCTCCAGCTTCAGCACCTTTCTCCCCTCTCTCCCCCCCACAGACCTCCCCCACTCCCCCAGCCTCAACACCTTTCTCGCCCCCCCAGACCTCTCACCCTCTCCGAACGCCAGACCTCCTCCCCTGACCTACTCAGAACATACCTCCCCCCCTCCTGCCGCAACTACGTCCCACCTCACTCTTCTAACTCAAACACTTTGCAACATTGACCGCAATATTTCTTCCTTGAAATCTGAACTCGCCCGACTTAGAGAGGAATTCAAGGACTTCAAATCCCCTAACCCCAAAACCCACCCCTCTTGGTCCACTCCACCATGCACTGGTCCTCAAAAACTCTCTAATCCCAAACCTTGGAAAACCATATCACTATACAACCGTACACATAGACCTCTTCGCACCTTGAACGACCACTCCGCCACTGACCTCTCCGACATCTGCAACTCCTACACACCAAAGACCTCACTTAAGGATACGGCCTTTACTCAATCCAACATCCCTGTTATTATAGGGACAAGCAGAACCCTCTCCTCCCCTTGCTCCCCCAGACCCCACCCTCAACTTACCGCCATCCACTCGTGCCCCCCCAAAAACAACCCTAAGCCCCTGGCCTGCATGCTTGTGAACTGCCGCTCGGCGGTTCGACATACGACCGAAATTTCCAAAACTATCCTTAGTGAAGATATAGACATCGCCTTCCTCATGGAAACCTGGCTCAATGATCAATCAACTCCCATCCTTGATTTACTCTCCCCCCCAGGTTACTCTATCATCAGAAAAGACCGACCGAAGAAAATAGGAGGTGGATTAGCAATAATCTCTAAAAGTGAACTCCAGCTCTCCCTAGTCAAAAACACAGACTTCGCTACCTTTGAATACCTTGGAGCTGAACTTAAGATTCAAGGCGCTCCCCAAATACGACTACACAACATCTATCACCCTCCGGGTGAACCTCTTCCCTTTGCTGATGAACTATCTGAACTTCTTACTCAATCGTCACTTTCTAGCTCTAAAAATCTCTTCCTTGGAGACTTAAACCTTCACTGGAACGTGCCTGAGGACCCCACTATCAAACTTCTCAATAACCTTCTTGAGATTAACGACCTCAAACAACTCTGCCATTCCCCAACCCACTCAAAAGGGGCTACTCTTGACGCCATCATTACAAACAATGATTTGGCATCCCTATCTAACATCATCCCTATCGATTGGTCTGACCACCACCTCATACTGTTCTCGATCTCCCCCTCAGAACCGACCGCCCCATCTAAAAACAACAAAACCAAAATTTCAACCAGAAACCTTAATCTTATCCCCCCTGGTGTACTGGAAGCCAAACTCCAAGCTCAACTTAACTGCACCCATCCCTCTCTTAATGCAAATGAGCTCACTGAGCACTATAATAAAACTGTCTCCGAGGTCTTAGATCAACTTGCACCACCCAAACTAAAAACTCAAAAAAATATCCTGTCCAAATCATAGTTTAACTCAGACCTCAACAATGAAAGACGAGCACTTAGACTGGCAGAAAGAACTTGGAGACAACACCCTTCCCCCTCCAATCTTGTCCTCCTTCGAACTGCTAGATCTACCTACAAGAAACACATTTTCTCTGAAAAGGCATCCTTCTTTCGTTCACAAATCGCCCGTGCCAAAAACAGACCCAGAGAACTGTTCAACATTGTTAGAAACCTAACTTCCCCTGCCCCCCTCAATTTGACGGCCACCTCTAGCAAATGTGAAGAAATTGCTAACTTTTTCTCCGAAAAAATCTCCAAAATTGACCAATCCTTCACGTTAACTCAGATCCCTCCCAACCCCCAATATACCCTTGCTACTACTCCAACACCCTCCCCTCTGATCCTACCCCCTACCTTCTCCCTGCACCAACGTTCCACAACCCCTCCTGAAACCTTCCCCGACATAACACAGCCCAAAAATAATGCCTCCTGGCAGAATTTCCACCCAGTTTCTGAACTAGAAGTCTTTAACATCCTGTCCAAATTAAAACCGTCCTCTCACACAAAAGACCCTCTCCTGTCTACCCTCGTCCAAGATCTTAAACACGTCATTGTCCCTTATTGGACCAATATCATCAACTCTTCCCTTTCCTCGGGGTGCGTCCCTGTCTCCCTCCAACTCGGACAAGTCACGCCCATTCCTAAAAACCCTAAGGCCGACCCTAACGACCCTAATAACCTCCGCCCCATCTCAAACCTCCCCATTCTTTCAAAAGCCCTTGAAAAATGTGCCCTTCTTCAATTGGATAAACACATTGACACTTACAACCTACTCGACCCCCTACAATCCGGCTTCCGTAAAGGCTGCAGTACTGAAACTGCATTGCTAAATATAGTTGATGACATCCACCATGCACTGGATAATGGCGAGTCCTGCCTACTCATTCTGCTAGATCTCTCTGCGGCATTCGATACAGTTAACCATTCAACCTTACTCAATACACTTAAACTTCGTTTTGGCCTAAAAGGAACTGTCCTCAACTGGTTCACCTCCTATTTCCAACACAGAACCTAACAAATAAAAATCCAAAGCTGCCTCTCTAGCCCCACTCCTGTCTCCCTCGGTGTCCACCAAGGATCTATCCTCTCTCCTGCTCTCTTTAACCTATTCATAGAACCCCTTACCCTCATACTTAAACAAGCCGGTATTAACTATCACCTGTATGCCGATGATACCCAACTGTACTATAAAATCAAATCCCACTCAGATGTCCTACACCTTAACACCGCCCTTGCTAACATACAAACCTGGTTCTACTCCAACCATCTCAAACTCAATCCAAACAAAACTGAGATCATTCTTTTCTCTCCTAAAAACAACCCACTCCCCATCCAAACATGGATCACCGACCTTAGTGCCCTAAACTGTTCACTCTCCTTATCCGAATCAGTAAAATCCCTTGGCATCACCATTGACAGTAAGTTAACGCTCAATTCCCATATAAAAAACTCGGCAAAAGGAGCACTTTTCACGCTCCAACATCTCAAAAAAATCAAACCTTTCATTCCAGCGGAAGATTTCAAATCTGTTGTCCAATCATTAGTCCTCTCGAAAATTGACTATGGCAACGCCCTACTCTCTGGATCTCCCAAAGTTCACCTTGCCCCCATCAAATCTGTTCTCAACCTAGCGGCCAGGCTTACAACTGACTGCAAGCGCTCTGACCACATCTCGCCTGCGCTTAAAACCCTTAAATGGCTTCCTATCGAAGGCAGATCCTCCTTTAAAATAGCCTGCATTACGTACAAAGCCCTTCATCAAAAGACCCCGCTTTACCTCTCAAACAAACTCAATAAAGCGGGCAGTTCCCGACCGATGAGAAGCACCAACTCTCGCCTCCTCGTCCCCCCTCTGTTAAAAAAGAAAGCCGCACAATCTCGCTCCTTCTCTTGTAAAGCTCCCAGCATCTGGAATGCCCTCCCTAAAGATCTACGACTCAACCCTTCATGCGCCAGTTTTAAAAAAGACCTTAAAATGCACCTACTCAACAAATACTAGGGCCCTTAATCCTTCTATTACCATACTTGCTACACTCTCCCTTCCTTTTGAAACCCTTGCCTTCCCCCTCTCTTCACCCCGCTTGTGTCGACCTCACCTATTCACCCCCTTCCCTGCCCTTCTTCACCTTTTTCTTCCACCCCTTTTCGAACACTTCCCCTCCCCCCCTTTTCTCTCTCCCCCAACCCTTACTTCTTCACAAAATAATGAGTCTACCTCCTTTATACCGTTTAATAATTTGTAATTACTCTATTCACGTGTTGTTTCGTAAATAGCCACTTCTTTGCACTTTTTATTGATTCAAGCTAAATTACTCAATGTGTTCTCCTAGTCCACCATGTCTGAATGCTTCATTTGGATACCACTGTTTTGTATTCCATGTACTATTTTCATTCCAATGTAAAGCGCTCTGATACCCCCGGGTGGAGCCAGCGCTATATAAAACCTTTTAAATAAATAAATTGCGGAGTTCATATGTTCAAAAGGCATTTAGGAGTAGTAAAGTTAGGAATCTTTACTTTACTACTCCTAAAAGCCTTTTAAGAATACCAAAAGTCGTAAAGTTAGGATTTTGTCTCAGATTACTTTTGTGAATCGGGACCGATGTCTTCAAAAGACAATTACAATATAGTGGGGACTCCTTTTTGACTTGTTGTGGCACTCAAATCCAGGATTGAGTTCACAGTTCTGGAACTGTTGGTGGAATACATGTAGGGTTCACTCATCACAAGGTATGATGAGCCTAGATATATTAATTTTCATCTTTCGCTATTCACAAATGTCATTTGCTAAAGGTAAATGTCCTTTAAGTATTCCAATAGTTGTAAAGTTAGATTTTCATCTCCGGTTACCTTTGAGATTTGGGCCCTATATGTCCCTCTGTTGTCTGCTGACAATGTTTGCATATTGACCATCTCCTGCCCAGTTTGACTTACCAGTTAGTGAGGGTGGTATGCCTTGCTCTGGATGATGTTGTTTCCTCCCAGAGGATGCAGGGACCTCTGCTACTGTGGTTGTCTGTACTCTGGCTGAATGTGTCAATAGGTGAGAAGGGAGAAAAGTAACCAAATTGAAAATTTACATGTGTTACTTGTCAGACATTTCCTCATATCTTCTGCATGCTAACAGTATTATGAAGTACTGCCACGGCCGGTGCAGGTAGGAGCAGTGGGGTGTTGGGGATGTAATGGCGGGGCAGGGTGGGAAATCGACAACAGAATAAGGGAATGAAATGTTTTAAAATAAGGATTCTCTCACCTTCTGCTTTGTGATGCGGCAGGCACAAGGTGAGTTATTTTCTGGATATTTTGTTTTTATTTTCCCTATTCTGTTGATTTTCCTCTACCCCACCCCACCCCACTGATGTTCATGACTGACCCAGCTGCGTCTGGATGAGTGGAAGGGGCACTTTGTCAACTGCTACTTAACAGTGTTAGGTTAGGGAAAGGGATTTGCCATTTCTGATACAAAGAATTCTGGGACTTGTGCTGCAACATACAGAGGGACACGCATGAGCCTCTGACTGACTATACCTTTATATAAACTTTGGACAACTTCCTTAATCACAATGGGGGTCCAACACAGACAGTCATTTTATATGGTGCACAGACATAATATCGAGTTTTTAATATCGACCTACATTAATATCGAGTTTTAAATATCGTAGGGACAGAATATCGACATCAAGAATATCGACGACCAGAATATCGACCAGAAGGTAAGAAATATCGTTTTTGTTAATATCGAAGTTAGTAATATCGATAGCAAAAATATCGATGTTAATAATATCGATGTTTATATTAGTGTTATGTATTTTAGTATGTATATTATATGTATGTGTTCTATATTTTTTGTTAAGTATTGTACTGTTTTTTTAAATGTATGTATACATTTTTAGAAGTTAGTAATTTTTTTTAAAAGTAAATTTTGCGTTTTAGTTCTGTAGCGGGTTGTGGGTTTATAGGGGAATAGGGTGGTAAGTAATTTAATTGTAATTAAGTAATTATTAATTTTTATTTAGTGGTATTGATAATTAATGTATTGTTAATTAATTATTAATTGGTAATTACTTTTTATTAATTGATAATTATATTAATTGTATTAATTTATTATTGGAGCGGGTTGTGGGTTTATAGGGGAATAGGGTGGGAAGTAATTTAATTGTAATTAAGTAATTATTAATTTTTATGTATTGGTATTGATAATTAATTTATTGTTAATTAATTATTAATTGGTAATGCATTTTTATTAATTGATTAATTGATAATTATATTAATTGTATTAATTTATTATTGGAGCGGGTTGTGGGTTTATAGGGGAATAGGGTGGGAAGTAATTTAATTGTAATTAAGTAATTATTAATTTTTATTTTTGGGTATTGATAATTTATTGTTAACTAATTATTAATTGGTAATTCATTTTTATTAATTATTGTTTATTGGTATTGATAATTAATTTATTGTTAATTAATTATTATTTGGTAATTAATGTATATTAATTGATTAATTGATAGTTGTATTAATTATGTGACATTTTAGGTGGAGTGGGTTGTGTGTTAATTGAGGAATAGGGTGGGAAGTAATTTAATGTTATTAAAGTAATTATTAATTTTTATTTATTAGTATTTTTAAATAATGTATTGTTAATTTATTAATAAATCATTATTTAATTACAAAAATTATTTAATTTATAAGTATGTTATTTTTAACCCCTACGCTATGCAACGCTTTCCCTACTGTTGTACTCTTTGGAGTGGGAATAGTAAATGTTATCCCTACGCTATCCAACACTTTCCCTACTGTTGCACTCACTGGAGTGGGAATAGTAATTTTTACCCCTACGCTATCCAACACTTTCCCTACTGTTGCACTCTCTGGAGTGGGAATAGTAATTTTTACCCCTACGCTATCCAACACTTTCCCTACTGTTGCACTCTTTGGAGTGGGAATAGTAATTTTTACCCCTACGCTATCCAACACTTTCCCTACTGTTGCACTCACTGGAGAGGGAATAGTAAATGTTACCCCTACGCTATCCAACACTTTCCCTACTGTTGCACTCACTAGAGTGGGAATAGTAATTTTTACCCTTACGCTATCCAACACTTTCCCTACTGTTGCACTCTCTGGAGTGGGAATAGTAATTTTTACCCCTACGCTATCCAACACTTTCCCTACTGTTGCACTCTCTGGAGTGGGAATAGTAATTTTAACCTCTACGCTATCCAACACTTTCTCTACTGTTGCACTCACTGGAGTGGGAATAGTAATTTTACCCCTACGCTATCCAACACTTTCCCTACTGTTGCACTCACTGGGGTGGGAATAGTAATTTTTACCCCTACGCTATCCAACACTTTCCCTACTGTTGCACTCTCTGGAGTAAGTATATATATTATTTTTTATATGTATCTGTTTAATTTATTTTAACATTATATGTATTAGTTATTATTTTTAAACATGTTTTAATATTTTTAACTATGTTTCTTTTAATTATATGTATTATTTACTTTATTTTACATTATTTTTTTAACATTTAAAAAAACGATATTTTTTACATCGATATTTTTTTTCCGATATTTTTGTACTTACCATGATGTAGATAGGATGTCGATATTCTTGACTTCGATATATTTGTGTCAATATTTTTGTACCTCGATATTCTGTCCGTCGGTATTTTGTTAGTGATTCATTTTATATACTTGTTCTTCTCATCACATTTACCTGGTACCACGTTGCGGACATCACTCACAGGCAGCCCCTGGAACATGTGGGGGTGGATTGTAGTGAGGACATCCTCCTCTAGTGTGGTGAGACGGAGGCGAGTTCCGGATTGTGGGGCAGGGAGAACTCTATTCAACTCAATCCTGGCGTACTTCTCCTTCACCCTCGCCTTTTCGTCCTGCCACTTCTTCTTGATGTCCTGGACTGTGCGCACATCCTCCCCCAATGCTGTGACAGCAGTAGCTAAATGCTGCCATAGAGCTGCCTTCTGCGTTCCACTGGTGCAGTAAGGGGGGAGACCATGTAGCTGTTTGTGGTGCCTCACAATGAACTCCACAATCAGGGTGGTCTCCTCAGCTGTGAAGTTTTTCTTCCTCCTCACTTGGTACATTTTCCAGTAGCGATGCACAGCAAATGAAAACAGGAACTCTCTGTGGCCAAACCTGTTCCTTGAATGTGTGCAGCTTGTATGTGGTTTGTAGTGCTGGTCTTGCAGTTGGTGTTAATTGACTTCATCTGATGCATGGTGGGGGGTGGTAGGCACTTGGACAGGTGATTAGCATTGAGGAAAATGCTCAACCGGCCAGAATGCGGGTATTCCAGCCCGGAAACGGAGATTCCGGCCAGGGTGTGGAAATTCCGGCACAAGTGCGGTATTTCCACTCCTGGTGTGGAAATTCCGCTCCGGGTACGGAATTCCATCCCGAGTGTCGACGTAAAGTTAGGAGTCGTAAGTGATTTCTGTGAATGCCAAAAATCGTAAGTGCCTTCTGTGAATACCAGAAGTAGTAAGTTTAAGATTTTGTCTCAGATTAGTTCTGTGAATCGGCCCCAATGTGCGTAGGTCATGGCCACCACAGTGCACAATCATGAGGTCAGGGGGTTGGAGATTCAAAAAGATTTTAAACAAAGGCAACAATTGGTGCCACTTTAATCCTCTCTTTGCAATCCATTGAATAGAAACATTTAGCAAACCTAAGTCTTTGTCAATAACTCTGTGTTCAGCATACTTTTTGCACCAGCAAACATAGCTGTGCCCTACAATCCACACTGTAAGCATATTGAAGGGATGTCTGGAAGGAATGAAAAGATGTTTGTAGCTGAGGTAGTCAGTTGGTAGAATGACAAGTATCTAAAATGTTGGAGAAGATGCTGTTTTTGAAAAATCCGATAAGTGATTGGCTGTTCATCAACATTGTGCACTCAAAAATAGGATGCATGTTACTTTGCTGAGGAATCATGTTTCTGATTGGTTATTAAAAAATGTTTGAAAGGTACAGTAGATTGGATAACGTAATATTTTGCTAAAGTCAACCACACCTGCTATTTGCATTTCTTAGCTAGTATGCTGAACTTGTGACCTGCCAGTACAGTTGAATGTTGCAGTAACTGTTACTATGGAAACTGGGATTAAGGAGAATGGGGGAAGGGTTGAAACTTATCTGTGGATTTAAAATGTGAAATGGCAACTTAAATATAAGTGATATGTTACTAAATTAAGTTTTTCAATAGTATGTGTAGAAGTAGTGTGTTGTTAAAAATACTAGAATTATTAGAAATTTATTTTATTAGAAATAGGTTTATGAACTCCCGTAAGGGTTCACGGTTCCATCTCGACGCTTTACTGAGGCACTTTGGTGGAGTGGCGACTCCAGAAAATTACAGAACCAGTTTGGAGACTATTTCAAGACAGTCAGAAAGAGTTAATATGTCTTACCAATATAAATGTGTTTCACAATTTGAAATAATGTAGGAAGCAATGTGATTTGTTACTTACATTTATTTGTGTGCAGAAAGAGAGGGAAAGTTTGCCATTACTGGTTTTACCTTGTTGAGGTTTCTGCATTATATTTATTGTGTGCAAAACAAAATCTTTAATGAGTTTCTGATAGTTGATATTCTGCAATACTATTTGAAAGGTGAGCTACGAATTTGTAAGGTGTGTTATGTATTATGCAGTAGTGCTTTACTCTTTGTAGTGATATTTTTAGATTTGAAAATAATTATTTTCAAAGTTTGAAAATTATTAGAGTAGTGTGATGTTTGAAATATGTTATGAAATGTAGAGATGTGTATTGTAGTTTGTTTTATTGTAATGACATGACGATTGAAATAGTTTGTGCATAGTAACATGTGTACATTGGTAGATGGATTAGTGATTATGGTAGTTTGTATGTGTCTGTGGAAAGGTGCAGATGAAGTACGCTGCATAATTTTAGGTGTCTCTTTGAAATGGGAAGTGCAGTCTGTCAAGTTTCAAGGTCTGCATGGTCTTGTGACTGAGGTATGTCTCTACTTGCACATGTATTTGTCATGTATGTTATGCATCTGAACATGTTTGATGTATAAAAAGAGGTATACATTTATTTGTATGTTTCTTTTATATATAATAATAGTAGCAAAAGGTACAGACACAAGCATGCATACTTTCGATAATATGGTGAGACTTATAAAATAGAGATATGAAGGGTTGGTTGTTTATATTTGCCTAGGACCAAGACTCTGACTAATCGGAGAGTAGTGAAGCTGCAAGAAAAAACTGAGGTTTTAGACATGTTGGCACAGGGATTACTGATTAGGGAATTTTGTATGAGTCTGGTGAATGGCACAGTTGAAGTGCGCCACATAATTGTAGGTTTCTTCTTGAAATGAGAATTGCAGTATGTCAAGTTTTAAGATCTGCATGGTTTTCTGACTGAGGTATGTTTCTACTTACACATGTATGCTCACGTGTTATGGATCTGAAAATGACACTAGTAAAAGGTACAGACACATGCATGCATGCTTTTAGGAGTATGGCTAGTTGTTGAATAGTGAAGCTACAGCACAAAAGTGAGGTTTAAGATATGTTGGTAGAGGGATTAGTAATTAGCTTAACTCATATCAGTGTATAGAAATGTACACTTCAAATACGCCACATAAATTTAGGTGACTCCTTGAAATGGGAAGTGCAGACTGTCAAGTTTAAGGGTCTTTATAGTCTTATGAGTGAAGTATATCTCTACTTGCACATGCACTCTCACACGTGTTATGCCTAAGAAGATGGTAGAGGTATAAAACACAGGTATACATCTATTTGTATGTCTCTTTTATATATGATGCCATGAGGAAAAGGTACAGGCACATGCATGTATGCTTTCTGGAATATAGTGAGAGTTACAATACACACATGCAAAGGGTTGCTGCTTTATATTTGGCTAGGCCCAACACTCTCAGTAGTCGCTGAATAGTGATGCTGTAGCACAAAAGTGAGGTTTTAGATATGTAGGCAAGTGATTAGTGATTAGGCTACCTCGTATGAGTCTGAGAATTGAAGTACACCGCATAAATTTAGGTGTGTCTTTGAAATGGGAAGTACAGTCTGACATGTTGAAAGGACTTCATGGTCTTGTGAGTGAGGTATGTCTGTACTTGCACATGTATCTCAGATGTGTTATGCATGTGAAGATGGTACATGTGTGTGACATATATATATATATATACATATATATATATATATATATATTCACTGAAAAAACCATAAGGTTTTAGGGACAGTTATAGTTAGTTGGACATTGCACTCGTACAAAACCCGTGAAATTCCCCCGTTATAGTTAGTTCAGGTAACTATAACTCGCGCCCCGCAATGCACTGCTGATGACGTCACATATTACATCACTCATGACATGGTCAGTGACATCACTGATGACATCACTGATGACATCTCAAATGACATCACTGATGACATCATCCAGTGACTGTGTGTTTGTGTAAAGTTTAAATATGTTTAATATATATAGGGAAAGGCGTATTGAAGAATGAGTGGGTGTATAAGTGTCTGAATGGATGATTTAGTAGGTGCGTGACTGAGTCTATAAGTGAGTTATTAAACGTATCTTACTGGATGCATGGGTGAGTGACTAAACTGTGTGAATGTCTGTATCCGTCTGTCTGTTTGTTGTGTAAGCAGCTGCATGGGTTTCTGACTAGCTAAATGAGTGTCTATATGGGTTATGGATTGGTTCTCTGAGTATCTGTATGGGTGCCTCAGTGTTTGTGTGGGTGGGGTGAGTGTGACTCTGTGCATAGATGTGTGAGTGGGTGATTCACTGGGTGCATGGTTTCAAGAGTGCGTCTGTGATGGACTGTATGGGTGGGTGAGTGTGTGTATGGGTGTGTTAGTGATTGAATGTATATCTCAGTGGTACATGTGTGAGTAACTACATATGTGAAAGGCAGTATATATGTGTGTTGGAGTATATAAATGTCTATAAGTGAGAGTGTGTGATTGTGAGAGTGGCTATATGGATGAGTGTGTGCTTGCATCAGTGATTGCATAGGAGCATAAGAATGTGCTAGTATTTTTATGAATAAGTGAGCTGGTGTGTATAACTGTATAGGTGAGTAAATTGGAGTGTGATTAATTATTTGTATGACTGACTAGGTGTGTGAGTACCTCTATGGATGAGTTGCGTTGTGTGAGTGTTTATATAGGTGTATGAGTGCATATGATAGTCCTGTACTGAGTGACTGTAAGTATGAGTGACTGTACGGGTGAGTGAGTAGATGTGTGTGTGTAGGCCTAAGAATCAGTTAGTGGGTATGTACTTATTGGTATTGGAGTGTGTATGGTTTTGAGAATGGCAGTCTGTAATTTAGAGTGGGTGTTTCAAAACTTATATTAGGGTGTGAGAAGATGCATTAAATTCTCACATGGATGATGTCATCAGTGATGTCCTCAGTGATGTCATTTGAGATGTCATCAGTGATGTCATCAGTGATGTCACTGACCATGTCATGAGTGATGTAATATGTGATGTCATCAGCAGTGCATTGCGGGGCGCGAGTTATAGTTACCTGAACTAACTATAACGGGGAATTTCACGGGTTTTGTACGAGTGCAATGTCCAACTAACTATAACTGTCCCTAAAACCTTATGGTTTTTTCAGTGAATTTCTAAGGTTTTTTAAATGCAAATTTCTAACTATAACGTGCCTGAAACCTATGGTTTTTTCAGTGAATTTCAAAGGTTTTTTAACTGCTAATTTCTAACTATAACGTGTCTGAAACCTATGGTTTTTTCAGTGAATTTCAAAGGTTTTTTAAATGCTAATTCCTAACTATAACATGTCTGAAACCTACGGTTTTTTCAGTGAATTTCAAAGGTTTTGTAAATGACAATTTTTAAATGTATTAATTGTTATATTTATTTTTTTCATACTGATTTACTACATTTTTAGAAACATTTTTCTTTTACTTATTTTATTTTTTAAATTACATTGTAATTACATTATACATTACAAAAAATACTTTCTCAGAATGAATTACTTTAGTTTAAATACTTTGCACATAGTCAATAGACTTTTAAGTACAGTAGTTACAGTTGTTGCAATGGGCAACACATTTTCAAACACAATGCAACATTCAGCTCAATGTGAATTTCTAGTTAAATGCAATTAGTTACTTTATGGATTACTTTTCTAACCACAGGACTGGATCCTAGATTCAGTCCTGGGACATCTCCTGTAAACAGTTGAGTAAAAGCGTTTTGGTTACAGTAGTGATTTTTAAGGAATATTATTGTATTTTAAAAGTTGACACTTAGAAACTTTTTCTCATAGAATCACCAATGTTATCCTATGGAAGGAAATTCACTTAGCAGGTAAAAACTGTTATCGTTACTTTTTCTTACTCAGTGTTGGATCCTGGATCCAGCACTGGTGCATCTCCTGTAAACAGTTGAAAGAATGCGTTTAAGTCATACAGGCGATTTTTAAGGAATATTTGTAGTTTGTGAAAATCGACACTTTGAAACTTTTCAGCTGAAAACCAGACAATGGATTCCTATGGAAGAAAATATAAGTTACTGGTAAGTACGGTTAAAATTACTTTTCAGTGTCAGTGCTGGGCAAAAAGCAGACAATGATATCCTATGGAAGGAAATTCAAGTTACTGGTAAGTACGGTTAAAATTACTTTTGAGGATCAGTACTGGGCTGAAAGATGCAGCACTGAGGTCTCTCCTGATAACAGGTGAGTAAATCGGAATTCGTATTTCGGCTGATTTTAGAGGAATATTTTAAAGTTCCAAAACTCCACACTTAGAAGAATTTCCAAGTGAAACCAGTCAATGTTAGCCTATGGAAGGAAATTCAAGTTACTGGTAAGTACGGTTAAAATTACTTTTCAGGACCAGTACTGGGCTGAAAGATACAGCACTGAGGTCTCTCCTGATAACAGGTGAGTAAATCGGAATTCGTATTTCAGCTGATTTTAGAGGAATATTTGTATGTTTCAAAAATCAACACTTAGAAACTTTTTCAGCAAAAGCAGGCAATGATATCCTATGGAAGGAAATTCAAGTTACTGGTAAGTACGGTTAAAATTACTTTTCAGGATTAGTACTGGGCTGAAAGATGCAGCACTGAGGTCTCTCCTGATAACAGGTGAGTAAATCCGAATTCGTAGTTCGGCAGATTTTAGAGGAATATTTGCACTATGGTGAAGGTAGGGGGCGGGGCCTGAGGTGACATCTGTGCAAACGCGCCCCGTGGCGCGTTTTAAGTTGGGGGATTAAGTCCCCTTCAATCATGAGGGTCCCTAGGGGCCAACTAGCCCACCAGGAACCTCCAGTATGCGCCAGGGGCTGCGTTGCAGAGACGTGTAGAGAGGCCACACCCCTTTACACCTCTCTGCAACGCAGCTCTGTGGCGCTTTCTGGATGTACCTGTTGGGCTAGTTGGCCCCAGGGACCCTCAGGATTGAAGGGGATTTAATTCCCCATCTTAAAACGTGCCGCGGGGCCTGTTTGCACACATGTCACCTGAAGCCCCGCCCTCCCTTCACCACTGTGCAAACGCGCCCGTGGTGCGTTTTAAGTTGGGGGATTAAGTCCCCTTGAATCCTGAGGGTTCCTGGCGGCCAACTAGCCCACCATGTACCTCCAAAGCGCCACAGAGCTGCGTTGCAGAGAGGTGTATAAAGGGCGTGGCCTCTGTACACCTCTCTGCAACGCAGCCCCCTGGTGCATACTGGAGGTTCCTGGTGGGCTAGTTGGCCCCCAGGGACCCCCAGTATTCAAGGGGAATTACTTCCCATCTGCAAACGCGCCAGGGGCGCGTTTGCAGAGTGGTGAAGGAAGGGCGGGGCCTGCGGGCCGATCATTTTATTTTTTTTTTTTCCTGAAGGGGGCTGTGTGGCCCCCCTTCCTTTTCTTATTTTTGGGCCCTGGGGACCCCATCCCCCAGGGCCTTACCCCCTTTTTTTTTTTTTTTTTAAATTATTTCTGGGGAGGGGGGCCGCGTGGCCCCCCTCCCGGGCCACTACTTGCCCCGGGGACCCCATCCCCCGGGGCCTGGCCTCTGGTTGGGGACTGTGGGGGTCCCCAAACCCCCACAGTCCCGCCGGCTCCCCGTGTCCTACGGGAGCCGGCATTGCTTTACACATGGGGAGCAGCTAACATGCTGCTCCCCATGTGGAAAGCACTTGTCTTTGGATATTGGAAGCGAGAGCAGGTTTCCCTGCTCTCTCTTCCAATATCCAAAGCAGTGTGCAATGACAGGACGGGAGCCGCGAGGCTCCCGTCCTGTCATTGCAAACAGCAGTGTCCCGGGGTAGGCACCCCGGGACACTGCAGGAGCCGGCCCTGGGGGTGGCGGTCCCCAGGGCCATCAAGGGCTCCAGGAGGGGGCCGCGCGGCCCCCTCCCTACATTTTGAAAGCCCCGGGGAGGTGGTGGTCCCCGGGGCTTGGGGGTCCAAAACAGACCCCCATTTTCAATTTTCTTAGTGCCCCGGGAGGTGGTGGTCTCCGGGCGTGTGGGGGCTGGAGCCCCCACACAGGTTTTAAAAAATTAAAAAGCCCCGGGAGGTGGCGGTCCCGGGGCTGCGGGAGGGCTCAGAGCCCTCCCGCACCATTTATGATAAAGCCCCGGGGGTGGTGGTCCCCGGGCTTGGGGGCCCTAGAGGCCCCCATACATAAAATAAACACCCCTCAGCATGCCCCCGGGACTTGGCCCACCCGGGGCAATTAACATCGAAGCGCGGGAGACCGCGCTTCGATTTTTTTATCGGCAGGATCCGCGCACCCTGAGTGCATCCTGCCGATTAAAAAAAAAAATGCTTTTTGCCCAGGGGGTCCTTGTGGGACCCCCTGAGCAGACCTAGGGGGTCAGGGTGGTTCTACCCTGCCCCCTTTGTGCGTTTGCACACTTTTTTACTGCTTTCTTGTTCCTCGGTTCTACCGAGGAACAAGATGGCTGCCAACACTTCCTGGTTTGGAGTGTTGACAGCCAATTAGCAGACAGCTCGTGATCGGGAGGGTGCGCGAATCCGACGCGGCCATAGATATATATGTACTTTTACTTTTGATTTTCTCAGCAACTACTGAACGGATTTACACCATTTAACAAAAGGGTTCTTTCTGAACCAAGAACTACCTCTTTGCCAAATTTGGTGTAATTCCGTTCAGCAGTTCGGGCTGTAGCCGTGTCTAAAGTTTCCTATGGGAAAATGAATGGGAAAAACACGTTTTGGGACCCCCTTTTTCTCGGCCCCGCTTGTCGAATCACCCTGAGACTTTCAGGGTAGGAGCGGACCGGAGCTGGCCATAAAGTTTGAAAATTTCGTGAAGATTCGTCAACCGACGCAAGAGTTATTTCAAATAGAATGTCACGGATTTCCTATGGAAAATAGGTCTCTAACTATAACTATCTACTGGCGACCGCCAGTAGATATATATATATATATATATATATATATCTCTCCTATAGATGCCATCCATATTAAAATGCAGATTGTTGTTGTAAATGGACCCCATCCTATAATCTCTGAGATAAGCAGAAACAGCTTTATTGACATGTTTCCTAGCTTTCTCAATCTGTGGACAAAATTGATTGGACTAGTTCCATTTCTGTCTTTGGCATATGTTACAATAGACAAAGGCAGTTTGGGGGAAAAGTGACATCAATTCTCCAAAGGTGTCCTTCATAAGCATTTCCAGGCCTACCCCAGTCAAAGTGCCTAGGTCATTGCCACCACAGTGCACAATTATGAGGTCAGGGTGTTGGAGATGCAAAAAGGATTTAACCAATGGCAGCAATTGGTGCCACTTTAATCCTCTCTGTCCAATCCATTTAATGTCTACATTTGGCAAAGCTAAATCTTTGTCAATACCTCTGCTTTCACCATACCTTTTGCTCCAGAAAATATAGCTGTGTCCCACAATCCACACTCTAAGCATCTTGAAGGGAGGTCTGGATGCACTCAGAAGATGTCTGTATGTGAAATGGGCAGTTTGAAAACTAAGATTTTTCTAAAATGGTGGATAAGATGCAGTTTTAAAAAAAGAACAGAAATGATTGGCTGTTTGAGAACATTATAGACTGAAAAATAGGGTGCATGTTTCTGTGTTTTAAAAGCATGTTTCTTATTGGTTAGTAAAAACTGTTTGAAAGGAACATTAGATAGGATAAGCTGATATTTTGAGAAGCCAAGCACACTTGCTGTTTGATTTTGCAAGATTGTGTGCTGAACTTGTGACCTGTGTGTTCAGTTGAGTGTTCCATAAACTGTTACTATGGTAACAGGCATTAAGCAGAATGGGGGTAGGGTTCAAAGTTATGTCAATTGGAAAGGGTTGAAATGTGTAACCAATAGAAATGTGTGTTAGCTTTTGAATTAATGTGGGAAGCAATGTGATTTGATATTTACGTGTATATGTTTGCAGAATGAGAGGGAAAGTTTGCCATTTTTTGGTTTTGCTAAGAGAAGTACACTACAGACATTGTGTGCATAAGAAAATCTGGTGTGTGATTCAGTTACTTCTTAATCTACAAATCAATTTGAAAGGTGAGTTATTAGTTTGTGAGGTATTGTATGTGGTGCCTTTGTTTTTAATTAGACTACTGTGTTTCTGCTGCTAAAGTCCAGGGAATAGTCTTGCTTGTCTAGAATCACACTGTGAGTCTGTGTGCATTTGTGCAACCATTGTGATAGAAGCATGTGGTTAATTCATGTCTTTGCTGACACATAACTGCTTAAAAACCTATTCTGTTGTCAAGTTACAGTAGTATTACAACCCAGTCACTGCTTATGGATTCGCAGAATGATTCAGGCATTGACACTAGCAGTGCTGTTGTGAAATGTGTAGAATGTATGCAGTCACCTAACCCCTTCCAGACTAGTGCGTCTCTTCTGCTAAAGTCCAGGGAATAGTCTTGCTTGTCTAGAATCACACTGTGAGTCTGTGTACACTTGTACAACCTTTGTGACAGAAGCATGTGGTTAATTCATGTCTTTGCTGACACATAACTGCTTAAAAATCTATCCTGTTGTCAAGTTTCAGTAGTGTTAGAACTCAGTCACTGCTTATGGATTCGCAGAATGATTCAAGCATTGACACTAGCAGTGCTGTTGTGAAATGTGTAGAATGTATGCAGTCACCTAACCCCTTCCAGACTAGTGCGTCTCTTCTGCTAAAGTCCAGGGAATAGTCTTGCTTGTCTAGAATCACACTGTGAGTCTGTGTGCATTTGTGCAACCATTGTGACAGAAGCATGTGGTTACTTCATGTCTTTGCTGACACATAAGTGCTTAAAAATCTATCCTGTTGTCAAGTTTCAGTAGTATTAGAACTCAGTCACTGCTTATGGATTCGCAGAATGATTCAAGCATTGACACTAGCAGTGCTGTTGTGAAATGTGTAGAATGTATGCAGTCACCTAACCCCTTCCAGACTAGTGCGTCTCTTCTGCTAAAGTCCAGGGAATAGTCTTGCTTGTCTAGAATCACACTGTGAGTCTGTGTGCATTTGTGCAACCATTGTGACAGAAGCATGTGGTTACTTCATGTCTTTGCTGACACATAAGTGCTTAAAAACCTATCCTGTTGTTAAGTTTCAGTAGTATTAGAACCCAGTCAATGCTTATGGTTTCGCAGAATGATTCAGGCATTGACACTAGCAGTGCTGTTGTGAAATGTGTAGAATGTATGCAGTCACCTAACCCCTTCCAGACTAGTGCGTCTCTTCTGCTAAAGTCCAGGGAATAGTCTTGCTTGTCTAGAATCACACTGTGAGTCTGTGTGCATTTGTGCAACCATTGTGACAGAAGCATGTGGTTACTTCATGTCTTTGCTGACACATAACTGCTTAAAAATCTATCCTGTTGTCAAGTTTCAGTAGTATTGGAAATCAGTCACTGCTTATGGATTCGCAGAATGATTCAGGCATTGACACTAGCAGTGCTGTTGTGAAATGTGTAGAATGTATGCAGTCACCTAACCCCTTCCAGACTAGTGCGTCTCTTCTGCTAAAGTCCAGGGAATAGTCTTGCTTGTCTAGAATCACACTGTGAGTCTGTGTGCATTTGTGCAACCATTGTGACAGAAGCATGTGGTTACTTCATGTCTTTGCTGACGCATAAGTGCTTAAAAACCTATCCTGTTGTTAAGTTTCAGTAGTATTAGTACCCAGTCACTGCTTATGGTTTCGCAGAATGATTCAGGCATTGACACTAGCAGTGCTGTTGTGAAATGTGTAGAATGTATGCAGTCACCTAACCCCTTCCAGACTAGTGTGTCTCTTCTGCTAAAGTCCAGGGAATAGTCTTGCTTCTCTAGAATCACACTGTGAGTCTGTGTGCACTTGTGCAACCATTGTGACAGAAGCATGTGGTTAATTCATGTGTTTGCTGACACATAACTGCTTAAAAACCTATCCTGTTGTCAAGTTTTAGTAGTATTAGAACCCAGTCACTGCTTATGCATTCGCAGAATGATTCAGGCATTGACACTAGCATTGCTGTTGTGAAATGTGTAGAATGTATGCAGTCACCTAACCCCTTCCAGACTAGTGCATCTCTTCTGCTAAAGTCCAGGGAATAGTCTTGCTTGTCTAGAATCACACTGTGAGTCTGTGTGCACTTGTGCAACCATTGTGACAGAAGCATGTGGTTACTTCATGTCTTTGCTGACACATAATTGCTTAAAAACCTATCCTGTTGTCAAGTTTTAGTAGTATTAGAACCCAGTCACTGCTTATGCATTCACAGAATGATTCAGGCATTGACACTAGCATTTCTGTTGTGAAATGTGTAGAATGTATGCAGTCACCTAACCCCTTCCAGACTAGTGCGTCTCTTCTGCTAAAGTCCAGGGAATAGTCTTGCTTGTCTAGAATCACACTGTGAGTCTCTGTGCACTTGTGCAACCATTGTGACAGAAGCATGTGGTTAATTCATGTCTTTGCTGACACATAACTGCTTAAAAACCTATCCTGTTGTCAAGTTTTAGTAGTATTAGAAACAAGTCACTGCTTATGCATTCGCAGAATGATTAAGGCATTGACACTAGCAGTGCTGTTGTGAAATGTGTAGAATGTATGCAGTCACCTAACCCCTTCCAGACTAGTGCGTCTCTTCTGCTAAAGTCCAGGGAATAGTCTTGCTTGTCTAGAATCACACTGTGAGTCTGTGTACACTTGCGCAATCATTGTGACAGAAGCATGTGGTTAATTCATGTCTTTGCTGACACATAACTGCTTAAAAACCTATCCTGTTGTCAAGTTACAGTAGTATTACAACTCAGTCACTGCTTATGGATTCGCAGTATGATTCAGGCATTGACACTAGCAGTGCTGTTGTGAAATGTGTAGAATGTATGCAGTCACCTAACCCCTTCCAGACTAGTGCGTCTCTTCTGCTAAAGTCCAGGGAATAGTCTTGCTTGTCTAGAATCACACTGTGAGTCTGTGTGCACTTGTGCAACCATTGTGACATAAGCATGTGGTTTCTTCATGTCTTTGCTGACACATAACTGCTTAAAAACCTATCCTGTTGTCAAGATTCAGTAGTATTAGAACCCAGTCATTGCTTATGCATTCGCAGAATGAGTCAGGCATTCACACTAGCAGTGCTGTAGTGAAATGTGTAGAATGTATGCAGTCACCTAACCGCTTCCAGACTAGTGAGTCTCTTCTGCTAAAGTCCAGGGAATAGTCTTGCTTGTCTAGAATCACACTGTGAGTCTGTGTGCACTTGTGCAACCATTGTGACAGAAGCATGTGGTTACTTCATGTCTTTGCTGACACATAACTGCTTAAAAACCTATAATGTTGTCAAGTTTTAGTAGTATTAAAACCCAGTCACTGCTTATGCATTCGCAGAACGAGGTCAGGCATTCATACTAGCAGTGCTGTAGTGAAATGTGTAGAATGTATGCAGTCACCTAACCCCTTCCAGACTAGTGCGTCTCTTCTGCTAAAGTCCAGGGAATAGTCTTGCTTGTCTAGAATCACACTGTGAGTCTGTGTGCACTTGTGCAACCATTGTGACAGAAACATGTGGTTACTTCATGTCTTTGCTGACACATAACTGCTTAAAAACCTATCCTGTTGTCAAGATTCAGTAGTATTAGAACCCAGTCATTGCTTATGCATTCGCAGAATGAGTCAGGCATTCACACTAGCAGTGCTGTAGTGAAATGTGTAGAATGTATGCAGTCACCTAACCGCTTCCAGACTAGTGAGTCTCTTCTGCTAAAGTCCAGGGAATAGTCTTGCTTGTCTAGAATCACACTGTGAGTCTGTGTGCACTTGTGCAACCATTGTGACAGAAGCATGTGGTTTCTTCATGTCTTTGCTGACACATAACTGCTTAAAAACCTATCCTGTTGTCAAGTTTTAGTAGTATTAAAACCCAGTCACTGCTTATGCATTCGCAGAATGATTCAGGCATTGACAGTAGCAGTGCTGTTGTGAAATGTGTAGAATGTATGCAGTCACCTAACCCCTTCCAGACTAGTGCGTCTCTTCTGCTAAAGTCCAGGGAATAGTCTTGCTTGTCTAGAATCACACTGTGAGTCTGTGTGCATTTGTGCAACCATTGTGACAGAAGCATGTGGTTACTTTATCTTTTCCCTGACAAATAAGTGCTTAAAAACCTATCCTGTTGTCAACTTTTAGTAGTATTAGAACCCTGTCACTGCTTATGCATTCACAGAATGATTCAGGCATTCAGACTAGCAGTGCTGTAGTGAAATGTGTAGAATATATGGAGTCACCTAACCCCTTCCAGACTAGTGAGTCTCTTCTGCTAAAGTACAGGGAATAGTCTTGCTTGTCTAAAATCACACTGTGAGTCTGTGTCCACTTGTGGAAGAATTCTGACAGAAGCATGTGGTTACTTCATCTCTTTCCTGACACATAACTGCTTAAAAACCTATCCTGTTGTCAAGTTTTAGTAGTATTAGAACTCAGTCACTGCTTATGGATTCGTAAAATGAGTCAGGCATTCATACTAGCAGTGCTGTAGTGAAATGTGTAGAATGTATGCAGTCACCTAACCCCTTCCAGACTAGTGAGTCTTTGTAATTGCACTTCTCCAATCAGCCATCCAGCACCATTTACTAATCCATTCACTGCGTCAAAACCCAAACACTTATAAATTCACCCAGGCACTCTCCTTGCAGTACTGTAATCATTGAGTCAGTACCCAAGTAGTCGTGCAGTGACCCAGGCCTTTACACATGCAGTGCTACAAACCCCTGTCCACTATGCATGCAGTCCTCTAACCACCTACACACTTGTCTTTCACACTTTCAATTACTCAGGTAGTACCCATACACTCCAGCAAACACCCTGTCACTCCCCATGCTTTCCTACAGTCAACGATCCAGCACCATGTACTAATCCATTCACTGCGTCAAAACCCAACCATGTATAAATTTATCCAGGCACTCTCTCTGCAGTACTCTAATCATTCAGTCAGTACCCAAGTAGTCATGCAGTGACCCAGGCCTTTACACATGCAGTGCTACAAACCCCTGTCCACTATGCATGCAGTCCTCTAACCACCTACACACTTGTCTTTCACAGTTTCAATTACTCAGGTAGTACCCATACACTGACTGACTGACTGACTAAGATATTAATAGAGCGCACTAATGCCGAGGCGTCTTGGCGCTGAGGTAATAGCAGTCCAACCTGAATAACAGCCTAGATATTAGAAAATAGCCATGTTTTGATCATCTTTCTAAAAAGAGTCCTGCTACTCTGCAGTCTCAAATGTGTTGGAAGTGAGTTCCACAGTTTGGCCGCTAGGTAGGAGAACCCCCTACCACCCCATCTGGCTCTACTTATCCTGGGAATAAGAACCAGTCCAGTGTTTGCTGACCTGAGGCATCGAGCAGGCAGATATCACGGGAACAGGCGTTGAATGTCTGCCGCCCCTCCTCCGTAGAGGGCTTTATGGACTAAGCAGAGCGCTTTGAAGTCTATTCTTCGGCGGACTGGTAGCCAGTGGAGGAGTCTTAGGCTCGCGGATGTGGGGTGGTGTTTTGGTAAATCTAACAGTACTCGTGCGGCCGCGTTTTGTATGGACTGTTATTTGGAGAGCTGTCTGACTCCCGCGCCTAGGTATAGAGCGTTGCAGTAGTCGATTCTGGACAACACCAGTGCGCCGACCACTGTTTTCCTTAACGAGAGTGGAATAAATGGGAGAATCTTCCGTAGTACTTTCAGTGTGAAGAAACAAGCCGAAGACACTTGATTTATCTGGAGGGCCAGCGTTAGGTCTTTGTCGACCAGGAACCGCAGGTTTCTGGCCTTCGGTACAGGGACAGGGAATGTTCCGGCTTCAGGTGGCCACCAGCGTTCGCTCCAGACCGATGGTTTCTGGCCGAACTCTATGACCTCGGTTTTGCCCGTGTTTAGCTTCAGGAAGTTCGAGTTCATCCAACCCATCAGTGCCAGTAAGCAATTCCGGAACCTTTCCGCCGTCAGGTCCACATCTTGTGTGACTGACACCACTAGTTGGGTGTCATCAGCATATGACACTAGCGAGAAACCATGACTTTTTATCAATCTGGCCAGTGGGGCTACATATACATTGAACATAGTGGGGGACAGGGCAGACCCCTGGGGCACTCCGCAATGGAGAGTGAACTTTCCTGACTGAAGTCCGTTCCAGTGAATTGCCAGTTCCCTGTTTGCCAAATATGAGACTAGAAGGGCTAGAGCCTTTTCCCCAATACCAACCGCTTTCAGCCGCTGTACCAACACCTGATGGTTTACGGTGTCGAATGCTGCGGTTAGATCGAGTAGTATCAGGGTGGCCCTGCCCCCTCCATCCATCACCTTTCTTATCTCCTCCGTCGCCATAATCAAGGCAGATTCTGTTGAGTGCTGAGCTCGAAATCCATGTTGCGTTGAATCCAGGAAGTTGTTCTTATCTAGGTAATCCGTCAGCTCCCCATTTAGGGCTTTCTCAAGTAGCTTGGAAGGAAACGGGAGGCAGGAGATTGGTCGATAGTTCTTGACCTCCAAAGGGTCAAGTGAGGGTTTTTTTAAGATGGGTCTGATGCAGACCTTTTTCCAGCACTGTGGAAAGACCCCTGAGGTGATGATTCTATTCAGTAAGGGGGTCAAGCAGGCACTAGTCTCCTCTGGGGCAAGGTGTATGATAAAAGGAGGGCAAGGGTCCAGAGGGGACCCCCGACTTGGTTTTTAGCAAGAGATCTGTCACTTCATTCTGGTCTAACGTCTGGAACTGTGTTAGGTTTTTACCTGGGGCAGGGCCCTCTTGTTCTTCTGTACCACTCCCTCCTGGATATGGTACGGTGTTAAGGAGCTCATTGTATACTGACTGTACTTTAAGTTGAAAGAAGCCAGCCAGTTTATCTACTAGTGATTGGTTGGGTGCAAAAACCGTATCCCGTGGATATTTGGATAGGATGGTGATGGTTTTAAACAGTTCTTTAGAGGAATTCGACGCCTCCTGAATTTTAGCAGCAAAATATTTTGCTTTGGCTAGTTTTATAGCGGACTTATATTCCTCCAGAACTGAGTTATATTTGCTCCTCTGTTCCGCACTATAGTCTAATCTCCAGATTTGTTTGTGGCGTCTGCACTTAATTTTTAGCTGTTTGAGCTCAGTCGAGTACCAAGGCGATGAAACTAGTTTCCTCCTTTGGAGTTTGAACTCTTCCGGCGCCAACTTATTTGCTGCCTGAGTTAGCCAGTTTTCATAATTGTCGGCTGCCTGGTTAGAGTCCAGAACATCTGGTAGGTTCCTAGATAAGGCAGAGATCAGATCCTGTTCTTGGATTGATTTCCAGGGGCGCGATTTCACCAGCGAGGAGATCCTACGGCCTCTGCAGGTCGCTGCTGTCCGAACATTAAAATGGACTGCGGCGTGGTCTGACCATAGTACTTGTTTTACTCTCGTCACTTCTGTGGCGGGGTTGTTAGTAAAGAGTCCATCTAGCATGTGGCTCATGCCGTAACTCCAGCAATCACCCTGTCACTCCACATGCACTCCTCCAATCAGCCATCCAGAACCATGTACTAATCCATTCACTGCGTCAAAACCCATACACTTATAAATTCACCCAGGCACTCTGCTTGCAGTACTCTAATCATCCAGTCACTACCCATGTACTCTTGCAATGACCCAGACCTTAACACATGGACTGTTACAAACCCCTCTTCAATATGCATGTAGCCCTCTAACCACCTACACACTTGTTTTTCACACCTTCAATTACTCAGGTAGTACCCATACACTCCAGCAAACACCCTGTCACTCCCTATGCACTCCTCCAGTCAGCCATCCAGCACCATGTACTAATCCAAACACTGCGCCAAAACCCAAACACTTATAAATTCACCCAGGCACTCTCCTTGCAGTACTCTAATCATTCAGTCAGTACCTAAGTACTCATTCAATGTCCCAGGCCTTAACACATGCATTGGTACAAACCCTTGTCCATTACAGATGCAGTCCTCTAACCACCTACACACTTGTCTTTCACACCTTCAATTACAATTTCAATTAGTGATTACAAAAGAAAGTGCTTAAATAGTTTTTATATACAATGTGTTTGTTTAGTAATAGAAAAGTATAATTTATTGATTTATTAAAATAAATGTATATATATTTATTTCTTACAGATATTGTTTATCATCATTAAAATAAACTTATCATGCCTAAAAAACAGAAAAGAGAAAAGGACAGAGAAAGGACTATTATTTGAAGAAAAATCAACAACAAGTATTGGATGACCAACAACATGTGGGGAAAAACAATAAGTCTTCCGGTAAGAGAACGAAACAATTTATTAAAAAACTTTCAAAGCCTAGAAACAGTGTGCAGATTGTGGAAAATACAAAAAATGCTTCGACCAGAAAAAAGAATATGAATAAAAACAATAGAAGAAATGGAAATTTACATTCAAAAGACACAATGTATGGTAAAAGAAGGCAGAGTCAGTATAAAGAAATCAGAAAAAGATTTTTTATAATAGAGTTGTTCTTAATTTGTTGAAAGATGTGAGGAAATATAAAAAAAGAGCACTATTTTATAAAAAGAAGAAGCATATTGAAATTCTAGTTGAAAAGGCTTTTGAATTAAAAAGGAAATTATTCATTTTAGTTTTAAACAGAATTTGATCACTAGATAAACCAATCCATTTTATGAAAACCAAAAGTAAGAAGAAAAGAGTAATTAACAGAACTCATTTTTGTGATCATTTTTTGGGTGAATGAAAACACAGTTCAAGTTCAGAGCCTTTCTTTAATGAAGAGAGTTATTTTCAGACCAATAATTTATTGCATGCAGTTGATACCAGTGGTCGAGCTTATGAGGTTAGAAATGGTTGTCCAATTGACAAAGAGAAGATGGTTCCCAGAAATGTAGAAGAAGTGATAGCTGATGAAGTTCTAGGGAGACGTCCTAAAGCCCCAGTGTATACTTGGGATTGCAGTAGTATTTGTAGTATACAACAGGAATCTATTGATATTTTACGCAATTTCTTACGAGAATATAGTAAAAAAAAGTGTTAAACAAAAGATTAAGATGTTGCAAGGACTAGATCCTTGCAGAGTGAGAAAAAATACTGGTTTGTAAGGTCATTCTCTGGCTTGTCTTTCTAGAAAAGTATGTCAAAGTGTTTTTCATCATTTTAGGATGTTAGCAGTACATCATTCTCAAATGCGGAAGTTAGTCAGAAGATTGTATTACGCAAAAAGTCCAGCATTAATGTTAAATGAGTTGAACAGTGCTCTTTTGCATGGGTCAGTATCAGATGTGAAGAAGGTTTGTGATGAAATTGAGCTTTGTTACTTTGCTCCTGGACAAGAGAGTGCAGAAACTGACACATTAATAGAGGAAAATGTTGAGGAGAATGTGCAACATACTACTACAAAAAAATTTGAAGAACAAATTACAAAGTTTAAGGTGATTTCAGGTGAAAGGCCAAATTATTCTTGTATTTGTTGCCGGCGAACTCACTATAAAAATCAGACTAGGACTGTTGATCTGTATTTAAAAAGTGAAAGAGAAAATAATGATAAGTGGAAGGAATTTGCAACTTATTTGTTCGTAGAGAATTGTTTTGATTTGGGTTCTGATCAGCGTATTTGTAAATATTGTTATAACAAATTAAACGAGAATAAAATGCCCGGTAGAGCTGTCCATAATAATCTAGAGTTGGTAACTATTCCTCCAGAACTGATAGATTTAAATACGTATGAGTCTATTCTGATTCAATGTGTGCACCCATTTCAAGCTATTGTTCGTATGGAGCCTAAAACAGGTAAATTGCCTCCTACAGATTTACAGAGAGGATTAAAAGGAAGAGTTGTATATTTACCTCTAGATTTAAAGAAAAATATTGAAACTAATGGTGTAGAGAATGTAGAAAGTGAGCCACTACTTATTCTAGTTAATGGTGTTCCTACTAAGGGGCCGATTCCGATTCGGGTCGGACAGCTCAAAAAGAGCCGTCCGGACGCTTACCTCCCGACCGACTCGTCCTGGGAGCCGGTCAGTCCTGCCGATCAAGTACGATGCGTGCATGTGCCGAAAACTCGACCGACATGAACTCGCCAAATAAATACTCAATTCTCCCTACGACCGGGTCCCGTAAACGCAGAATCGACTCGCACGGGGGCTATGTCAGAGCTGTTTCCGGCCGGACAAGTACGATGCGCACTTTCTATGCGCCGAGCGAGTCGACACGTACGGCACGTCACAGCATCCGGAGAAGCTGCATGAAAGGAACGATTCGCGCCACAACACGATCCCCGGACACGAGACGTACAAGCCTGCAACTGGGACGAAACAAACCAACGACCAGTGCAGACGAGACGGTGTCGACATGAATCCCATCGCACAGGTCATACCGATCCTGTACATCCATGGACTGATCCGGAACAGACGCCAACGACGGAGACGGTAAGAGACACCCCCCCCAAACAAACAGCCGAAACGTACCAGTAAACCTGTGACAAACACCCAGGCCCCCCCTTGCCCATCACCCCCACCCATAGGGGGCCTCTTGGCTGGGACTACTCTCACCCCCACCCATAGGGGGCCTCTTGGCTGGGACTACTCTCACCCCCACCCATAGGGGGCCTCTTGCCTGTCACCACTCACACCCCCACCCATAGTGGGCCTCTTGGCTGGGACTACTCACACCCCCACCCATAGGGGGCCTCTTGCCTGTCACCACTCACACCCCCACCCATAGGGGGCCTCTTGCCTGTCACCACTTCCACCCCCACCCATAGGGGGCCTCTTGCCTGGGACTACTCACACCCCCACCCATAGGGGGCCTCTTGCCTGGCACCACTCACACCCCCACCCATAGGGGGCCTCTTAGCTGGGACTACTCTCACCCCCACCCATAGGGGGCCTCTTGCCTGTCACCACTTCCACCCCCACCCATAGGGGGCCTCTTGCCTGGGACTACTCACACCCCCACCCATAGTGGGCCTCTTGGCTGGGACTACTCACACCCCCACCCATAAGGGGCCTCTTGCCTGTCACCACTCACACCCCCACCCATAGTGGGCCTCTTGGCTGGGACTACTCACACCCCCACCCATAGGGGGCCTCTTGCCTGTCACCACTCACACCCCCACCCATAGGGGGCCTCTTGGCTGGGACTACTCTCACCCCCACCCATAGGGGGCCTCTTGCCTGTCACCACTCACACCCCCACCCATAGGGGGCCTCTTGGCTGGGACTACTCTCACCCCCACCCATAGGGGGCCTCTTGCCTGTCACCACCACCAATAGTGAACTGTGTGAGTACCACTACCAATGCCCACACACATAGGATGGGTGATGTGTAACACATACCCCATACCCCAACATAAAGACTACAAACCAAAGGATATCCACAACAACCTCATGACCACAACATGTAGTCTGTGTACAATACCCACCACAGTGAACATGACCATGTACACACAATGTAACTCACAACACGTGTCTGCAATACCATAGTGTGGCTAGCACAAGCCAAGCCTCACATGAGCACTGCAGTAATGGCCTCAACACCCATCACTTGAGTGTACAAAAGGTAACTGTGTGGTACTAAACAGCACCATATGTAGAGCACTGTGCAAATGGGGCCTCAACCCCCATCAGCACAGTGACATGAAGGTAAGTGTGGGGATCACACATGCAGCATATGTAGAGCACTGTGCAAATGGGGTCTCAACCCCCATCAGCACAGTGACATGAAGGTAAGTGTGGGGATCACACATGCAGCATATGTAGAGCACTGTGTAAATGGGGTCTCAACCCCCATCAGCACAGTGACATGAAGGTAAGTGTGGGGATCACACATGCAGCATATGTAGAGCACTGTGCTAATGGGGTCTCAACCCCCATCAGCACAGTGACATGAAGGTAAGTGTGGGGATCACACATGCAGCATATGTAGAGCACTGTGCAAATGGGGTCTCAACCCCCATCAGCACAGTGACATGAGGGGACTCCACTCCTGTGGAAGGAAAGCTGTGCCATATGTTGTCCATGCAGGCCACCAGCATGTCAGCAGTATACTTTGTCACACAGCTAACATATACCACACATTGGTGGCCCTGGTAACAGCAGCCTGGGCACGGGAGGGTCCCCTGAGTCAACTGCACAGAGTCAACACACATGTAGATGAAGTAGCACTGAGGACACAGATGAGTCCATCCACATAGATGCATACACTTGCATGTCCATTGGAGATGGCCACAGAGTCAGTGAAATGGCCCAATTGAACCATGCCAAGGCCAACAGGTGTGCATGTGTGTAAGACACTGATGAGAAATTGCTAACAAAAGATAGATAACACATTTCCAAAGACCATAATCATGACCCCGTCAGATTGCTGCAAAGGATGACATGGATACACACCCCAACAGGACATACCGCCATGGCCCACATGGTCTCCAGCACAGTGACACTACATTTCCTAGCCATGGAATACACCATCACTGGAGCAAGGGCATGTCAAGTATCAACAACATCATGTACATCTGAAGCAAAACCACTAGTGAACAAAAAGGAGCTTTTATTCAGCCGAGTTATTTGTGAAATGGAAAATCAAGAAGAAAAACATGAAGGCCTATGGCCAGTCCATAAACAGACCCAACAGGGTCAAGTGTCCAAATGCCACATTTGGCTTGCCTGCACTGCCAACGGAAGGGGACATACCCCTGGGAGGGGCATACATAGAGGCCAGCCAGGCACCGCAGGTACAGGATCATGGGTCTACAGAAACAGGCAGGGAAGGGCTGGTGGGTGCAGGAGCGGCAGCTGCAGCGGAGGAGTCTGACAGGGTGGGTGCCGGCACGACTGGGGGGCACAAGTCAGGAGCAGTGGGTGCCGGCACAACTGGGGGCACAAGTCAGGATCAGTGGGTGCCGGCACAACTGGGGGGCACAAGTCAGGAGCAGTGGGTGCCGGCACAACTGCAGTGGGCAGGTCAGAGGGAGTGGACACGGAACCCACTGCAGTGCCCAAGTCAGACCGGGAGGGCAGAGACTCCACTGCAGTGCCCATCCCCAGAGGAGCAGGAAGTGGATCCGGTGATGTGGGCAGGACGGAGGGGAGGGCACGCCCTCCACAGCAGTGCCACACACAGGCTGAGTGGGGTGTGGGGTGCTGGAAGAGCAAGAGGCAGGTGGGGAAGGCCTGAGCATCTTGGGGATGCGGTAGCGGTGGGTGGGTGAACCTGGGGCAGGGTGTGGTGGTGGGACCTGTGGAGTGGGAGCCTGGGGGATGGCGGGTGGAGACTGTCTGGTGGAGTGTTGGGCCGGTGGTGGGGTCTTGCTCTTCCGTGTGCGGGGGACCTGCGGCGTGGTGTCTCAGCCTGCCTGCGCCTGGGGGAGGGTGTCTGGGGGCGAGGGACACCCCCTCTGTGTGGCCGGACCCCCTCTTCCCCTTGTGTGCTGGTGTGGATGGATCAGTGGGGAAGAGTCCGAGGTCGACCAGGAAGAGCCTCTTTGCAGCTGGGGATGCAGTTGAGGCAGTGGAAGGGGCCGTGGAAGGGGCTGTGGAGGGTGAGGCATCGGAGGACTGCGGAGTGCCTGTGGATGCATGTGTGTGTGTGTCTGACCCATCCCCGGTGAGTGTATTTTCAGTCCCCTGAGTATGCGTGCGTGCATGTTTAGACTTTGGCTTGGGTGTGTGTGTAGCACCTGGGTCTGTTGTGTGCAATGATGGTGCAGGTGTGTGTGTGAGTTGGACAGGTAGGGTGCTGGGAGTAGGGGATGGGGCAGGGGCAGGAGGGGGGAGGGACTGCTGGAGGAGGGACACTGCTGCCGTCAGTGAGGAGGCCATGCCCTGACTGGTCCTCTGTAGGGCAGACATGGATGATGACATGCCCTCCATGTACGACACCAGCTGGTTCAACAGACCCGTGTGCACATGGAAGACACGCAGCATGGATGACTGCCCCACATGGATCTGCCGCAGCAGGTCGACAGACTCCTCACTCAGGGCTGCAGGGGACACAGGGGTAGGGGGTGCGGTGCCTGACTGGAAGGAGACATGCCCATGAACACGGGCGCCTCCACGGACCTTAGATGTGGGAGCCATGGGGAGGGCAGTGATGGTGGGGGCGGGGACAACCTCAACAGGTGTTGGATGGTGGCTGCTGCCACCCGCCTCCACAAGGAAGTCCCCGTCACTGCTGCTGTGGTCCTCAGCTGCGGTGGTGTTTGCTGAGGAGCCCACAGACTCACTCCCTCGCCCTCCGTGCCACTGGGTCCCTCCGACTCCTCAAATTCCGACCCAGTCTGGCTCTCTGGCTCCCCCTGGTCCGTGGAGCGGTCTCCCTCTGTGTCCGTGTCTGTATCTGCACAGGGAAAATAGAATGAAAACACATTAGTCATCTGCACTGACCACACACACCACAGAAAGTACAGCACAACAGTGGCCAAGTGCGGGCATCAATCAGTTGAACTTTGCTAGGAGTGCTCACACAGATTTGCATAGGCCAATGGTTAGTCTGAGAGTCGAGCATGGCATTCACATCCCTCCTGCCCTTGCACCCATCTGTCTTGCGCATGTAGGATCCCTACACCCCACTGCAGACACATGCACCACCTACCCATCACTTGACAAGACCTGAAAATACGTAGTGGTCTGTCAACATGCACACATCACATCTGCTGACAATGGACCTGTACATTTGCCTGGACGTAGGGATGGCCAGTGTTGCATCTGAGAGGCTGGGGCTGAGTACATGCACCAGACATCCTGATCCCCGCAAGTCCTGCATACCTTGGCACAATGGAGTGCATGTTGCACATGACACACTCCTGCTGGATCACCCCTAGGTAGTGTAGTCCCATGGCTCAGCCATGCCTGTGAGATCATACATCACAGTCTCCAGTCACAGGGGGCAGGGCAGTCCTACAACAACTGTCACCACTGTGTCACATTCCCAAGACATGGGGCCTGCAAACTCTGTAGCTGACAACTACACATGACCATCCACAGTAACAACAGCGTCTGGATTCTGATGTGCCCACCCCAGATCCATTGGACGCATGAGAGACATGGGACAGGGCACTCTGAAGCTGAGCAACTCGCACTCTGCTGTGAATGACACCCAGCTGCTGGAACTACCCGGTTGCAGGCACCATTGTGCACGGTCAAGTCATCACATCCATACATGTCACAGAGGTATTGTCTCACATGGGCACATCTCAGATTGCATGCTGACCCCAAACCCATGTACACACCAGTGGGCCTGACAACGGTGCCACAGCACAATGACACAGGGGCAGACACCTGAGGGAACTGTTCACCTGGCACAAAGTGCCAACCGAGACACGGGAGTGGGAGTACAGACTGTAGCATGCCCTGGACTAGCCATGACTGTCCTGCTCCACGTGGAACAGGTGATAGCCATGGACAGTAGGCAGGTGGCTGTGCATATGTGACACACTTGAGGTACATGCTCCAGAGGCCCCAACAGTTTACCCAACCAGCAGCATGGGTGTGTGCCGAATGCCCCAGGCACATGTGGTGAGCCCGAGCTGTCAATTGGCCACATGACAGGAGTACATGCAGATAAATACCAGGACCCTGGCATGTACTGTACAATGGTCCCACCCTTGAAGCACAACACTGAGTCCCCTGAAGCAATGCTGGCCCACATCCCATGCACCTTCACATGTAAGGGCACAGTTCCCATGTGACACTATGCCCAGACAGAAACAGCAACACCTGGCAAACAGATGAGAAGGGGCAAGTCACCAGAGAGGGACATGGGTCCTGGACTAACTGAACAATGTACTGTTGAGGTGTTACCAGGCCAGAGGGGGCACATAGCATGTCAGACACAGCACACAGTGCAGTCATGTACTCACCCCCTCCTTGCTGCTGTCTGGCCTTCAGCTGCCCATCCAGGTCCGGGAAGACCACTGCCAGGATCCGGAGCATGTGGGGGGTCAGGGTCCGGTGTCCGCCCCTCCTGCGTGGAGGCGACAGCTTCAGCTGGACCCATGCGATCCTCCGGGTCCAGCCCCGAAGGTCCTGCCACCTCTTCTGGCAGTTGCGGATCCTGCGCCTGTAGACTCCCACGGATCTCACCGCCCGGACGATGCTCATCCAGATCTCATGCTTCTTCTGGGCAGCAACCTGTGAGGATGACAAAGTGCAGAGGACATTACTACACTGGCAACATATTAGTGCAACACACAGGCAGTCACACATGTGGGCATCAGCAAGGCTAATGAGGTACACAGGTGGTGCAACTATGGTTGAGGGACCGGTGTCCAGCACTCACAACTTTGAGACATGGCCTGGGAAGGGAACCTAGTGACAATCCACCTTGCACTGCACTGCAACTGTGCAGTACATTTGGGTGCCCCATTTGTGGCAAGAGCAGTAGTCAGTGGGCAACCAAGCCACTGGTGTACACACTAATGCTGCTGCTGGTCAGACCAGTAGCACAATTAGCAAAGCAGTGGACAGCACACTCACCTGCTCCCCTGGTTTCCCATAGAGCTTGGTGTACTGCGGCAGGAGCCCGTCCAGCAGGGCCTGGTTCTCCTCCTCACTGAAGGCTGGGGCCCTCTCCACAGTACGTGCCATCATTGAAGCCAGAGGAAGCAGAGACAGCAGCAGTGATGATCTTGATGTGCTCCAGTAGCATGTGGTGCAGGCAAGTGGGTTCTCTGGGGGCCAGGCAGCCTTATATCTGTGCTGTGGATGCATGTCTGCCCTGGGGTACAAAGGGATAGGTCCAAAAAGCTTGCATCCTATGAATTTGGCCAATCCATGGGATAGCACGACTCGTACACGCCTTCAGCATCATTTAAAACATCACCTCCATGACACACTGGCAATTGCAACAATGTTGTACGACTCCAACTGAATTTCCGCCACATGCCTCGTTCAATTTTCAAATCCGCGTCCATCACCATGACAGCTCATGGCCAATGAGGGTGCAGGGCCCGGGAAATGACTGTACTACGCGGATTTTGAATGGCAACACACACCCGTCTCCATCAGATTCAATGGGCAAGACGTGCGCGCGGCTCGGTCCATACACGACCGACGCGTCACACGCGTCCGTCGCCATTGCAATGTATGGCCCAGACATGCGCGCGGCTCGGTCCATACACGACCGACGCGTCACACGCGTCCGTCGCCATTGTATTGTATGGCCCAGACATACGCGCGGCTCGGTCCATACACGACCGACGCGTCACACGCATCCGTCGCCATTGCAATGTATGGCCCAGACATGCGCGCGGCTCGGTCCATACACGACCGACGCATCACACGCGTCCGTTGCCATTGTATTGTATGGCCCAGACATGCGCGCGGCTCGGTCCATACACGACCGACGCGTCACACACGTCCGTCGCCATTGCAATGTATGGCCCAGACATGCGCGCGGCTCGGTCCATACACGACCGACGCGTCACACGCGTCCGTCGCCATTGTAATGTATGGCCCAGACGTGCGCACGGCTCGGTCCAAACAAGTTATTTGGGTTTTGGGGACATTGAACGTGTCGGTCAGCCTTGCTGTCAATTCCTCACAGATGCCATCCTCTGTCACTAGCTAGGGACTATGGGGCACACCAATGGCACCACTGCCTGTGCCACAGTGTGTCCCCAGTCATGTATGGCTGCCTCTTATGTGTGTGTCTGGGGGCACAGGATGTGTTTGGTCGTGTACCACTTGTTGACAAGCACTCCCAGGCTGGACCCGGATGTGGGTGGACACATACATGTGTGGTGTGCCCATTGCCACAGGGGGTGCAGCAATGCAGTACAGGACATTGGCAATGGACACAGTCCCAGCCAGGATGTGCGTGTGTGTCGTGTCACATGTACCCTGTCTCATCAGTGTTAGTAGCTTCAAAGCAGGGTGAACCAGTGTCGACATTGTGATGTCCATACACTATCTGTGTGCATGTGGTGTGATCTGTCAGTGATCCAATGTGAGCTGATCCACACATCACATTGGTTTGTACATGCACAGTGTTGTTGTGTGGGGGTGGCACAGACACCTACATATGTCCTCTTGTGGCGACAGGGCACATGGACTGTGGCTAACATGCTTGTTGTGTGTAATGTCAACGATACGTCACATCATGCCTGTGTAACTGTCAGTCAGGGAGCTGTGATGTGGAGAAAATATCTGTCCTCACTAGTCACTGTGGGCTTTGTGTGGTAGGTGGCAACAGGGCAGATGTACTGTGCTAGGGCCCATTGCTTTGTCATGGCACAACAGGGGCCCTGTCATGTGCACATCTTGGGCTTCAATGTGCGTTGATGCCATGTATGGGACATTAGTGTCTGCAACCTGTGGCAACCACCTCAGCTCATTGTGTTATGTGTTTGTTTATGATGGGCTGTGTTGCTGTTGCTTTGTGACATTGCTGGAGGGTGTGCCTTCATCCTTTGTTTCTGTCTGTACTGCAGGGCCCCAAATGTACCTAGGCCATTCCCGGACCTGGCAACGATGGTGGAACGTGACTCCATTAGAAAGTACCGTTTCACCAGGGCAGTGATTGAGGAGTTGGCAGGGCAGTTGGGCCCACACCTGCAACCTGGCCGGCCATACCCGACGGCACTGACCCCCAAGGTGAAGGTGATGGCAGCCCTTCATTTCTTTGCGACGGGTACCTTCCAGTACACTGTGTCTTCTGGTGGAGGGATGTCACAGACAATGTTCAGTCGGGTGCTTCGGGATGTGTTGGAGGCCATGTTACATTTCCTGGACCTGTACATCTATTTCCCCACACCCCAACGACTTGCAGACATAAAGGGTGACTTCTATGCCCTGGGGAGGATGCCAAATGTCATTGGCTCCATTGACGGGACACATGTGGCTTTGGTGCCACCACAGGCACATGAGCTGCCATACAGGAACCGCAAGCATTTCCACTCCATCAATGCTCTGGTGGTTTGTTTGGCGGACATGACAATCTCCCATGTGTGTGCCCGTTTCCCTGGGTCTGCGCATGATGCCTATGTGATGAGGAGTAGTCGTGTCCCTAGACTGATGTCACGGATGCAGAATCTACGTGCCTGGCTTGTTGGTGTGTGCTGACTTTTCCTCACTGTGTGTGCCTGCCAATTGTTTGCTACCTGTTTTTCTCCAACTCCTCTAATGTGCATGTGTCTGTATGTAGGTGACTCTGGATATCCCAACATGCCATGGTTGCTGACACCCCTGAGGAACCCTGTGACACCAGCCGAGATGCGCTACAACCAGGCACATGGTCGTACCAGGAGGGTGATAGAGCGGACATTTGGACTCCTGAAGAGCCGCTTCAGGTGTTTAGACAAGACAGGAGGTGCCCTCCCGTATGCCCCTGCTAAGGTGTGCCGGATCATCATCGTAGCATGCATGCTGCACAATCTGGCAGTGCGAAGGGAGTTGGCCCTCATCCAGGATGACAATGACCAACACCCGCCACCTGTGGAGGATCCTGGCCTGGGCCAGGATGCCAGTAGCGATGATGAGGCTGCGGATGATGTCCGCACACAGCTCATCAACAAATTCTTCTCCTGAATGTGAGTATACAGTGATGTGTTGTAAATGTGTTGTGTGTGCATGTTTTGTGTGTGTGGTGCACCTTGCGTGTGGCTGTGTGCTACTTGTGTGGATGCCTGCAGTGATGTGTCCATCCAGTTTACCTGTACTCCCCGCCAGTTGTGTAATGATTAGTATTTTGGGGTGGTGTAGTCTGTGATTTGTGTTTGCCATGTGTGTTGCAGTTGTATGGTGTCATGCAGTGTTAACAATTGTGTTTCTGTCTGTCCTTCACAGGGTACTGTGGCTGTTGTTTGGTGTACAGAGACCCCTGATGCCCATGCTCCACTGCCAGGATGGAGTCGTTAATGTCCCGACGAGTGATGTGCCAGGCACCCCAGGACTTCCGTAGTTATCCACTTGGTGACCGTGTGCCCACTGTCAGGTGTTGCTAGCTTGCACGTGTGTAATAAGGGACATGTGGCAATTGCCTGACAATAAACTGTGCTGCACCTTCTGATGTGTGTTGCTTGTGCCTACACATCAGACTGACATTGACGTACTGCACTTGTGGGCCTGTCACCACTGACTCAGGTTGGGTGTGTAGTTTGTGCATACCACAGGCTTGCTTGTCAACATTGATGTTGGCAATGAATTGGTTGGACGTGGTGAGCATGTGTAAAGTAGACCTGGTGGTGTGTCTCCCACATATGTGGCACATTGGCCTGACTGACATGACAGTGTACTCATCACAGTACAGGTTTGCATGCACAGTGTTCTTCAGCACATCCAGATGTACATGCCACTGGCAACCTCTCAATCACCACAGAGTCACGTCTTGTGTTTAGGTGAATTTATTAGCACATAAGTGGGGATGGTGCTCAGGATTGGGAGTGTTGTCAGTTGGCTTTAGAATCCAAAGTTCACAGATAACAAGTTAGGAGTGTTGGTAGATGAAATGTCTAGAGTACAGTCCACAGTCGTTAAGCACATTGTTCCAACTCAGACCCTCCATGTCATGTGGGGAGTATGATGTCGTACAACAAGGTGAACGGTTTGCACACAAAGGTCACTGTCCAGAACAGGTGTTGGTTTCCTGGGGGATGTGCATGGGCATCTTCGTCTCACTTGTTCCTCACCGGACGACCCCTCTTCTTCTTCTCAGGGGGAGCCTCACCTGCAGGCTGCTGCCGTGCACGGGGGCCTCCAACAGACCCCCTCACTCCCTGTGGCAGTGGCAGATGTTGTTGCCCGAGATGTAGTCGTCGCACAGGGAGGTGGGCTCAAGTTGGTGCTGATCTGGCGGAGGCAGGTCAACATTTCCCGGTGCACCACTGCTATATCTTCCATGGTATCCCACTTGGACTCCATATTTGACAGGTGTGTTTCAACACGGGACATGTGGGAGTCCAAATGGGCATGGTGGGCAGCCTGCTGTTCTTTGATGTCCGTGAGGATCCCCACTACCTGGCTGAACCCTCCGGTGCTCTCCTGGTACGCATCCATGATGCGTTCCAGGTGGGTGTCATCCTGCAGCCCCGCACCCTCAGTGGAGCCTCTGCTCGGCCTCCCACCCCTCCCACCACCCCTCGCCACACGGCCAGCACCTGTGGTGTCCCGCACAGGTGTCACAGGGGATCTTGGATGTTGTTGCTGTTGTCAGGTGCCCTGGTGCCCTGTGACCCTGTGCCGTCTGATGGTTCGGTAGGTCTGTCCGTGTTGGCAGGGGTGGCTTGCGGTGTATCAGCAGTTGCAGGGGTGGTTGCAAGGGGGGCAGGTGAATGTTGCCGAGGGGCTGCATGAGGGCCGAGACCGGAGGGGCCAGCTTGGGTGTCGTCCGACGAGCAGTGAGACTGTGCGCCACCGGAGCCAGGTGGGTCCACCGGAGCCTGGGACTGGGACTCTTCCTCGTCTGTGGTTGAGTCCACATCTGCCCCTGTGTTTGGAAGGAAGACACAATGTTAGTGATGTATTCATGGACATCAATGGTTCATACACATGACATTGGCCACTGTGGTTGGTGTTGCATGCCTGTCCATTGCATCATCCTACTTTGTCACTGACAGGAGATTTCCATTAGTGTGGTGCATTCACCTGACACCCTGAGGCACTTTGGTTGTCATGTCTAGCTGTCTGCCTGCCTGGCATCTTAATTGCACGCTGGACTGTACTGTGCCATTCCTACACTGGTGCTGACACATGCCTGACACAGGTGTTTCATCCCTGTCAACATTTGTGCTTTGACGCTGGCATCCTTGCAAAGGCACCTAGTTTGGGATCTCTGTTTGGGGCATGTGTAATGCCAGTTTGTGTCAGTCAATGTGCATCACATTAGTGTGTCTGCACAACCTGGTCACAGTCCAGCATGCCCGGGTTGTCCTGATGTTCTCTTCTGTGTTGTCTGTGTCCCCAGTCCACATCCCATTTCACACAGGTGATGGTGTCACTGTTGCTAATGGAGTTGTGTCTGAGTTTTGTGGTTGCACACATGCTTTGTGATGTCAATGTCCTCCATGGTGGTATGGACTGTTCGCTGCGGCTGTCTTTCTTTACTAGAGTCGTGACCAGAGGTGTGTGTTCGGTTGCTTCAGCTGTGAGTTGCATGCCTGCTCCAGTGCAGCCCATGTTAGTCCTTGTGTCCACAGTGTCCATGTCAGTGAGTGCTGTGTGGTGTGGATGATGCCTACAATACTGGACAATGTCTGCGTATCATGTGGCTGACAACGGGTGTTTGAGTGTATGTCAGCATGCTACAGTGTGAGGGATGTTGGTGGGTCCATTGTAGTCAGTCAGGTGTCCCCTGTCACTGCTGTGTATGTGAGTTGCTGTGTGTTTGGATCTCTGTGGTATGTCTGCATTTCTGCACTTGTCAACTACAATCCGCGCCTACCCGTCCAGGCCAGAGGGGGTCCCTGGGACACTGCATCCCCGGAAGTTGAGTGCAAAGGTACATTTGCAATAGCTGGCAGTGTGACTGTGATTGGGTTGGTCGATGCGTGTGTGTGACTAGCAGCCTACTCATACATTGTATCCATGTGTCAGCCATCTTGCCCTGCTCTTTGGTTTGGCAGTGAGTGTTCCCAGGGCTGCTGTTAGTTTTTGCTGGAAAGATGTGATTTGCAGCTGCCTCAATGGTTTTCAGTGTCATTGCAGTACCTCCTCCTCCCCCAGGGGCCAGGCAATTCACACAGAGACATGCTTCAATGTCGGTGAGTGTGGGTTGATGTTGAGGTTGTGAGTCAGTGGTGTAGTGGTGGTTGTACACAAGTAGCAACAGTCCCTGTACGTCACACAGCAGTAGCCAGTATGGTGGGTCTTGGGTGTTGTTTGCATGAAGTGTGGGTAAATGCCTTCTCCCAGGTGAGTTGTGTGGAGTTTGTGTTGAGGGGTGTGTGACAGCACATGGTGGTGGGCATGGTCAGAGCTGGCAGTGCTTCTCCCTCCATGGCCAGATGGGCCACTATTGTGTATGCTTCCCTTGCAGGGAGTGGCAGTTGACTTTCAGGATGTCAGGCATCAGGGTCCTGCATTTGGTATGTGCACATAGCCCATCAGGGCCTTGTGCTCCCCACAGCAGGACCCAGTGTCAGCCATCTTGAGGGTACATTTCCACTGCCTGTGAGGTGCGCATGGTTAGAAGTGGTGTTGTTGGTCCATTTGTGAGGGGGACTATTGGCTGTGACTACAACTCCCATCATGCTTTTGGCTACACTGACTTCCCCAACATCCCCGAGCTTCCTTCCTGTGGGTCAGGTTCCCTGTGAGGTGGTGTGACAGTGGTGGCAGACTGTGTGGCAGTGTCTGTTGGGGTTTTGTGGCACTGAGTTGCTCTGATTTTTGCTAGGTTTGTACACGTGATGACATAGTTCAATGTTGGTATGAGATAGCAGGTGTTGTGTTGCTGTGCCAGGCATATGGCTGTAGGGATGACTTTGTTTGTGTTACTGTGGCTTTGTTGACGGAAGTTGTTTTGCCTGTCCCCTTGACGGTGACATGTGTACATGGCCCCACAATCTTGAGTCTCTTATTTGTGTACTCACCAGGCTCTGGGATGTCAGTCAGACCATGTATGCTCTCCGGTGGTAAGATGGCCTGCACCTTCTCCTCCCAGGACCGGAAGTAAACGGGTTTGGCAGGAGGGCCGCTGCCGGTGTGCTTGCTGAGCCGATGGTCCTTCTCCAGCAGCTTCTTGACCCTCCTGCGCACGTCATACCACCTGTTCTGGCAGTCGTCCTTTGTGCGCAAACAAGGTGCTTGTGCGTTCACCTTGTTGACGATTCTCTCCCACATCTTGGCCTTCTGGGACATGGGGGTCTTCTGTACCAATGTGCCAAACAAATGTGGCTCTACTCTGATGATTTCATCTACCAACACTGTCAACTCACTATCTGTGAACTTTGGATTCTTCTTGGGGGGCATGGTGGTGGGGGTGGTGGTGTCGAGGGTGGTGGGTTGTGGTGGTGGTGGTGGTAGTGGGGGGGGTGGATGTGGGAGTTGTGGTTGTGGTGTTGGGGGTGGTGGTGGTGGTGGTGGTAGTGGTGAGGGGGTGGATGCGGGAGTTGTGGTTGTGGTGTTGGGGGGTGGGGGCGTGGGTTGGTGGTGGTAGTGGTGAGGGGTGGTGGATGGGGGAGTTGGGGTACTGGTGTTGGGGGGTGTGTGGTGAGTGGTGAGGGGTGAGTGGATGGGGGGTTTGGGGTAGTGGGGGGTGGTGTTGGTGGTGAGGGTGGGGTGGATGGGGGGTTTGGGGTCGTGGTGGGGTGGTGGTGGTGGTTATTGTGTGTGTGTGTGAGGGTGCAAGTGAGGTTTGTGGGTGTGGGTGTGTGAATGCTGTTGGTGAGATGGCAATGGTGTGTGTCAGCAGAGTTGTGTGTGTGGAGGTTCTCAGGAAATGGCAATGGCTCATGGGAGTGATTGGTGGCCTTTAAATATGTTGAGTTGTGGGTGTGTCTCTCTTAATTGATTATAATTTTTTTAATATATTTCCGTTGTCAGTGCTTGTTTGGTCCTTTTTTTGTGTTTGGTCAGCTGTTGTTTGTGTGTGTGTACGAGATGTTCTTCTGACCGTGCCGGACGCTGCTGGTGAGTCGTACAGGCTTCTCCGAGCCTTTCACGCTGTTGTTATGCTGTGTTGTGTATGTCGTGTGCGACTCGGTCAATGGGCATTCGACTCGGTCGTAGGCGTTCGTTTCGCTCGCGGTAGTTCGAGTCGGTCGCGGGCGGAGTCCGTTGGTTTGAGTGTTTGTATCGTGTGCGTGTCGGTCGTGCGGCTTGTGCTCCATGCGAGTCGTTCGTGTTTCCCGCGTATGGCATCGTACTTTGCAACTCGTACGTCACGGGTACGTGTCGCTCGGCTCCGTTCTGGGTACGTGTCGGACGGTACTGCTCGAGGGCTTTTTCCGGCCGGAAGCCATTTTTCCGTACGGCTCGGTCGTCCGGTTCATATTCGGGTGAGTCGGTTGGAATTCACAGGCTTTCCATCGTACTGCGCGGGTCATACGGCGGCGAGACGTGTCGGTCGGTACTTTATCCCGGGACGTGTCGGTCGGTTCACTTTACAAACGGAATCGGAATCGACCCCTAAGAGTAAGAAAATCTGGCAAGAATTAGTGGATGTTAGGAAAGTGCAAAAGGCAACATTATATCTAATAAAAAACAATGATTACTACAAAAATGTGTATGTGGAAGAAGAAGAAATACTTTTAGAAGATGAGACTGAAACGTCAAGTGGTCAAATTGAAAAAGTGGACATGTCGAAAAGTGAAGAAATCTATGAACATTATAGTGTACATCCACTTCATTCGAAAGAAGTGATGGGGAATAGTATTGAGTTATTCCAAATGAAGGAATGCAAAGGGTACTCCTATTAGTGTATGGGAGAAAAGTTTGGAAGCTCGTTGTTTTCCACAGCTGTTTCCAACTGGAAAAGGTGGACGATATGATGAACGACCTGTGCAAATTCCTGCATCTGAATATCGGACAACAAGATTGTATGCAGAAGATCCAAGGTTTCGACAATGTATCCCATATATATTTCATCTTTTGTTTGAGAGTGACTTATCTGGACTTTCATATGCAGTGAACCACATATTGAAAACAGGAGTACATCTATCAAAATGTTTCTGCAAAGGAATTTATGGATAAAGTACATCAGAGAGACGATCATCTAGAATCTCAGCTGATTAATTTGATGGCATGTCAGCGTGGTACTAATGAGTATTGGTATCGTCGTCATGGAGAACTTAAATGTATGCTAAGGAACTTAGGAACTCCTACGTGGTTTCTTACCCTAAGCTGTGCTGAATACGCTTGGGATGATTTACTTGAATTTCTTCGAGAGGCAAATTCAAATCTAAAAAATATTGAATACAAGACACCTGGAGAATTGTGCTCTTTGGATCCTGTTAATGTATGCAGGTATTTTAATCATAGGTTTGAAGCTATGATGTCTTTTATCTGCAATAAAAAGAATCCTCCTCTTGGAGATGTTCTGGATTTTTTGGGGAGAAAGGAGTATCAAGCTACAGGTGCTCCTCATATACATATGCTGATATGGATCAAAGATGCACCCTAAATTTGGAACTGATTCTGATGACACTGTTTTGTCTTTTATTGAAGAATATGCGACATGTGCTATACCCAAAAGAACAGAAGGAAACAACTTAAGACAACAAGTTTTACGATTCCAAAGTCAATCGATGTGGAAAATACTGTCGACGGAAAGTACAAGTCTAAGGAAAAGTTTTATACCAAATGTCGTTTTGGATTTCCACGTCCTGTAATATCCAAAGGAAGAGTAAACAGTTTCATGTCAGCCAGTGAGACATACCATCACTAGAAAGTCACCCAAAAATACTTACAATTTGAAAATAAGTGAAGAATCAAAGTATATAAATGATTATAATCCAGTTATTCTCTCAATGTGGAATGCTAATATGGATATTCAGTATGTTGCGGATAATTCCATTGCTGTTGCTCGGTATGTAACGTCCTACATTACAAAATCAGAAAAGACGGAGTTGAAAGAAATGTGGGAAGAGATTTCTCACGAGAAGAGTCTAAGTAAGAAATTATACAGTTTCAGTTTGAAGATGTTATCCCATCGAGAGATTGGAGCGTATGAATGCTCAGATCGGTTATCATCTGCAAGTTTATATTCAAAATCTAGAAGGATCATTTGGGTGAGTCTCGGTCTTGCTGCAACACGAAATCGAGTACTTAAATCTGTTCAAGAAATTGAATATTTAGCAGTAAAAGAGCCGGAAAGTACAGATATTGTGAAAACAAACATGTTGGATACATATTATCCAAATAGAAGTCATCATATTGAGAATATATGTCTCTATGAAGTGCTGCAAAACTACACTTTTAAACGGAATACTACAGAAAACATCACTGATGGAAAATATGCAGTGATTGGTTCAGAAGGATGTTTGGTGAAACAAAGGAAAGGAAATTTGATTAATCACAGAAAACTGAGTTGTGACACTGCATGACAAAAGAGAATTTTACTATTTTGCACTTTTGCAACTGTTTAAACCGTGGCGTACCGAATTGGAATTACTTGTAGATTTTCTGAGCTATGAAGATTCACTTCAATGCTTGTAAAGATACCATAGAATGTACAGTGCTTTTGCAAATTATCTAAGAATGTTGAACGATGAAATTGATCAAGAAGCTACTATTGCAGTTGAGATTGCTAGAGACAGTTCTCAAGACAGTCAAAGTTCTCCACCACTGAGTCAGGATCCACTAGGACAACTAATTGTTGAAAATGAAGCAGCAATCGCAATGAATGAGGTGGAAACAGCAATGCATCAAGCTCAAGAAGATATTATAGACTTAGGAATCTTGGAAGAACAACTAAATGTTGAACAGAACGAAATATATCAGCAAGTGAGACAACAGATTGACCATGGATTTCTTCATGTAACAGAAAGACTGCACATGCACATCATTTCAACCTATCCGAATGTATGTCAGTGGTCAAGCTGGAACTGGGAAAAGGTTTCTTAATTAAAGCTATTGACCAGTTATCTGCAGAAAACAACTGATTTACATTTGGCTTGTGTTGTAACTGCTCCAACTGTGTTGGCAGCACACAACATTAAAGGAATCACATTGCATCGTTTACTAATGCTACCTGTAGAGCATGAAAACAAATTGGAATATCACAAGCTATCTGGTGAAGCTTCTTATGAAGTTTCAAGAGTGCTGAGGAAAATGAAACTTCTAATTATTGATGAGGTGAGCATGGTCTCAAACTTAATGCTTGCTTTTGTGCATTTAAGAATGCAGCAAATTCTTAAAACAGAATACGAGGTCTTATTTGGAGGAAAACATGTCATAGTTTTTGAAGATCTTCTGCAACTTACTCCCGTAAAAGGACAACCAGTATTTAAAACACTTGTGCATGAAGACACCAGAAAGTCTTTGGGAAGTGTTGGCAACGTTAACATTTGGTCATATCTTGAATACAAAGAACTTATTACAAATATGCGACAGGCAAATGATGTTGATTATGGATCTATTCTTGAAGATATAAGAATTGGAGTTCTGACAGAACAAGGCAAACAAGCTTTGCAAAGTCGACTACTTACGAACTTGTTTCCCAATGAAAATATAGTTCCTGAAAAAATATATATGAAAATGGCAGAAAGTAAATCTATAATTTGTTTAATGCCAACACTGCGCGAGTGTTCTACATTCAATGAACAACTTTTGAAGCTAGAAAATGAAGAAATAATAAAAATGGAAGCCATTGATAAAATAGAGCATGAAGGAATCACTATTGTTTTGACGGAAAAATTGAAAACAAAATTGGATTCTTTAGAAAAATCTATATGTAAAACTGCTGGTTTAGAAAAGAATTTAAATATATGTGTAAATTGTTGAGTAATTTTACGACATAATTTGGATGTGGAAAAAGGTTTAGTTAATGGAGCAATGGGTAAAGTTGTTGAATTTTGTTAATTTTGATCAAAACAGAGATGGAATTGAATTTTTAAAAATCAAATTTGATCAAATTGAAGAAGTAAAACAAATTGGTCGTTGTTCTGTTAGTTTTTTGCTTGTTAAAGATTTGTATGTCCGTAGAAAACAATTTCCTCTTTCTCTGGCATATGCAGTGACTATTCATAAATCTCAAGGATTAAGTGTAGCCAGTGCTTTAGTGAACATTGGAAGTACGCGTATTTAAAGAGGGTATGGCATATGTTGCTTTGTCCCGAGTCAGAACTTTATCTGGATTGTATTTGATTGATTTTGATGAGACAAAGATTACTGCAGATGCAAACTGTGTAAAAGAGTATAATCGGTTAAGAAGAGCGTATGCTCCCAATTTAGGTGAATATCCTGTATTTGAGAAGCGTGTAGTAGGTCGAAAAAGAAGATATGAGAATATCTGTAGTGAAGTGATAGAGAAGGAAAAAAATGAAGATAATGTTCAGATTGCAAGCAAAAAGAAAAGGACCCTGTTGAAGAGATTGTTGGTTATCAGTTTGAAAATAGCTCAGGTATCAACTGCTATGCTAATGTAGTGGTCAATGTTGTTTTTTTTCTAGAAAGTTTGCAACAGCAAATTATGGAGAATCGGGAAAAAAGATTTTGTTCCTTGTTGCATTGTATTTATGAAAAATTGAAAACTGATAAGAGGAAAATACAAAGTGTTTCTGATATTCGTATTCTTTTGGATATATGTTCTGGTCCTACACAATTTACGGAGAATATTCAACAAGATGCTCAGGAATTTCTAATGTATATGCTTGCAGTATTGGAAAATGAAGGCATAGAAATTGAAAATCTTTTTGGCCTTTGTTATAAATGGGAACATCAATGTCAAAATTGTATGTTTACATGTAGCACTAACATAGATACTGAAAGATTTATATATTTGACATTACCAGACTGTAAAGCAGTGTCTTTCAACAAACTAGTTAAAGCAGCAAATCAAAACATGGAGTGTAGCCAATGCAAATCAGAAATGTTATCAACATTATTTATACAAAGATTTGGACAATATATAATTTTAATGATACAACGTTGTAGAGCTGATGGAAGAAAATTGGAAACTTTAATTAAAACATTTTGTAGCAAGTCAACTATCTATATCAGGAAGAACTTTTGTAGCAGTAGCAATTATTTTCCATCATGGTCCTTCTATCAACATCTGGACATTACACTGCCTATTTGAAATGGAATAGAGGATGGACATATTGTAATGATGCTCAATTGGTTTTTAAACAACGTTTGCCTAGCGAATTACCAAATTCCTACCTAATATTTTTAAAGCCAAAGTTTTAAGAACATAATTCGGCCTATTAAGAATATGTTAAAATGTATTAATACGATTACTATTGGACAATTTCAGTATAAAGGATTTCAGCAATACCATTTGGCCTAGAGGAAAGGTATAAATTTAAATGAAGGACTTTTTCTTGAACATTCTCACAGCATATATTTTTAAAGAACATCATTTAAAGTATATGAAAATGATAAAGAATTGTTCATTTAATTATTAATTCAGTTCTTTGAAATTGAAGTAAGAAAATTTTCTTAGAAGAAAGCATTTAATATATATGTGATTTGTATTATATGGTATGTTATTGAGGATGTTACTTTTATGGAATGTTGAGAAATAGTTGAGTATATTGAAAATATTTTTAGCACACATTTGGTTTTTTTTAAACAATCTTATTGATTGTTTTATTTTTTGCCCGCTGTTATGTGATGAGTAACATTGAAATCACTGTTTGTAGTGAAATTCAATATATTCTGACAACAGCAAAAAGGCAAACAAAATAATTTCATAAAATGTTCAAATTATGTTGTGTTGGAAAAAATATAATATTATATATTATAACTGAATTTTTTCTTTTCTTTTACAGATCCTAATTCTAAAATATGACATTTTCAGAAATTTAAATTATAAAAACAACTGAAAAAAATGGTTAGCATTTTTTCATATCGACTACTGTCCAGGTAAGATTAACTAAGTATTAAAACGCACAATGGGCTGTGTTTGCACACTGGTGAAGAAAGGGGGAAAGGACTGAGTTGATATGTGTGCAAACATGCTCTGTGGGTGTTTTAAGTTAGGGGATAAAGTCCCCTTGAATCCTGAGGGTCCCTGGGGGCCAACTAACCCACCAGATATGTGCAGGAAGTGCCAGAGAGTTGCATTGCAGAGAGGTGTAAAATGGGGCATGGCCTCGAACCACCTCTCTGCAACGAAGCTCTATGATGTTTAATAGAGGGACATGGTAGGCTAGTACGACCCAGGGACTTTCAGGATTAAAGGAGACTTAATTCTCAACTTAAAACACGCCACAGGGTCTGTTTGCACATGTCACATCAGGCCTCATCCCCTCGCTTCACCACTGTGTAAACACGCCCTATAACCATTTTATGTTGGGAGATTAAGTCACCTTGAATCCTAAGGGCTCTAAGAGTCCAACTAGCCCACTACGTATATCCAGTAAGTACTACAGAACTGCGTTGCACAGAGATGTAAAAAGGGGCACAGCCTACACCACCTCTCTGCAACACAGCACAGTGGTGCTTACTGGAAGCATGTATTCTCTTTACAACAATGATATCATTTAATTAACTAGTCAAGTATCAAAGGAATGGCCTAAACAGAAAAACTAATACAGCTACAATATTCTGTGCAGTATGTATGCAAACTTCTAACCACCAATATAGAATTGATACACTCTTTTAAATATTCAGTTAGTAACTAAGCAGTCTAGGAAACCTTCTGTCTGTCCCAACCACTTGTCCATTCATCCATGCACCATTATGTATCTATCGCATCACTTTGCTAAAACCTAACTACTTATAAATTTATCTTGCACTGTCTTTGCAGTGCTGAAATTACTCTAGTTATTAGACAGATACTTAAGGATTGGCCTAGTCACTAACCCTAGTACAAATCAATTTCTTTACATAGTATGTATGCAGACCTGCAAGAAGCTACAAAGTATTAATACACTCTTCAAAATACCCAGTTTATATCTATGTAGTTTTGGAATCTCTCTGTCATAGGATCCCATGTGACCTGAAAAAAAGATTTGATTGGTTCATAATATTTCCCATTGTAACTATTGAAGAACCGCAACTATTTCAATCATTCTTTTTGAGCATCTTTGGAGAGATATCTCTGTGCTTACCTTCTGTCACTCTCATGCAATTTTTCTATCAATCAACTAGCAATATGTTTTTATTGTAATAGTCTGCCAATACCTAAGCACTTATGGGGCAGATTTTTAGAAGCATCCTGTACCAACAATATGTCACTTTTTGTAACATAGTGATGGCGCCAGACACTCCTTCATATTTACAAGGAGAGGAAAAGGCACCCTGTGTACCTTTTCTTTTCCTTGTAAATACGACCTCTTCATACACACCACTTTGCATTGAAAGGGCGTTCGATAAGTGTTGCTGTGGGTGTTTCCACACAACACTCATAGAAGAAGACACATCTCCAGATTTATCATAAATCATAAATCTGGAGATGTGTGTGAATGCTACAGCATCCTCCAGTTGGTGTAGCAACGCACAACAAGGAGAATTGTTTTCATTTCTCCTCATTTTTCTCTTTCAATGTATGCTGCATTGCACAGCATACATTGAAAGAGGAAAATGCCTTTACTGATTGTTTTTGTGCAGGAAGGTGTCCCATCCTGTACAAAAACAATCTCTTCACGACACAGACATGCTTGCACCATGGTGCAAGGATGCCTGTGTCACTGTATGTGTGCAGTTTGTGCAGCAGTGCAGAGGGAAGCATACAGTTGCAACATATTTATGTACATATGTTGCATCCCTGTGCTTCGGAAGTACCACAGCACAGTGCAGCTAAAGAGCTTACATTGTCACGCTGCAGCACTTCCTTATAGTTCTGCACTTATACATTCACCATACACTACTAATGCATTCTTTCAGTCAATTAAGCTATACACATACATTCAACCAAACTTTCACACATTAACATACAAATATAGTTCTTTCTTTAACCAGAGAAGTTAGTTCTGAGAAGAACTTTTTTTTTCTTTTATATTTTTTTTGTATTTTTCTGAACGATTTTGTGATTTTTTTGGGTGTTTTTTAAAAAAAAATGAGAAAAGAACGAAAAAACAGGAAACATCAGGAATTAACTGGCATTCCCAAAAAAAAGCAAACAAAAGTCTAGCAACGATGATTACGTTGCGCAGCACAAACTACTTCCACAGACTGCTCTCCAAAAGAAATGAGTTTGTTGCACTTCACGCAGTGCTGTTTCAAAAAAGCGAATTCAGGACGTATGTCTGGTGGTGATGGACTTGTAGAAGTTCCAGAGGTTGAAGGAACTGCAGGTGGAGGGTTTCTTTCGGCTCTCCTACACTCCTCCCAAGCCAGATTAACCGGATGGATAGTCTTAAGGTGTTTGTACATTGAGGCTGTACCGCAAGAATATTTTTTCTCGGCACTACCTCTTGACAAGACTCTCTTGCAGATCCGGCAGGTGACTTTTGTGGCGTTGACCTTTTTCTGCACCTCCGGAAAGGTAAAGAACTTCCACACCACCGACACAGGACTTTGAGGACGTGGATTTTCTGTTACAAATTCTTCCTCTGAAGAATGTTCTGACTCATCCTGTGCCTGTTCTCCTGAAGCCATCTTCTATTTGATTTCAAAAACACCAACAAAAAAAATGATGTAAATAGAGTTCTTCTAAGCACAGAGATGTCTCTCCAAAGAAGCTCAAAGAAGAATGATTGAAATGGGTGGGGTCCTTCAATAGTTGCAATGGGAAATGTTATGAACCAATCAAATCTTTTTTTTTCAGGTCACATGGGATCAGCGCACCGTGCGCACACGCAGCACGCACTCTACGCGACTTCGCGAAATTGCATTTAAAAGTAATATAAGTTTATTACAAGTAAAAATGTATTATTTTTATGCATACCTTAGATAATGTCTGGCCCTAATATGTATATTAAAGACATATATATATCATTTTAGACATTAAAAAAAATTAGCGGAAGCCGCGCACCCAACGCGTCCAATACATATATGACGTCACGCGGAACTCGTCACCGCGCAAGCGTCGCGTACGGTAATGCGCATGTGTTGCGTATGCGCGGAAGCTGGAGTCGCGTACCGGTCGCATAGCAATCGCGCACATCTCAGAAAATACGCACCCGTCGCATACCGTACGCGGATCCTTCACAACATTTCTAAAATGGCGGCTAGAATCCGCGCACCGATCGTGAAAGGTACGCTTTCGGTGCGCGACTTCCCAAAAAAAATTGAAATAATTAAAAAGAAAAAAGAAAATAATATAAATGTATTTAAAAAAAAAATAATAATAATATTTCAGTTACAATATTTTTAAAAACATTTTTTTCCATTTATATTAAAAATATATAATGTAATTTAAAAAATAAAATATGTAAAAATAAACAGTTAAAGATCTGTAGAAAATCAGTATAAAAAAATACATATAACTATTATTACATTTAAAAATTATCATTTAAAATTCACTGAAAAAACCATAGGTTTCAGGCACGTTATAGTTAGAAATTAGCATTTAAAAAACCTTAGAAATTCACTGAAAAAACCATAGGTTTCAGGGACAGTTATAGTTAGTTGGACATTTCACTCGTACAAAACCCGTGAAATTCCCCCGTTATAGTTAGTTCAGCTAACTATAACTCGCGCCCCCGCAATGCACTGCTGATGACGTCACATATTACATCACTCATGACATGGTCAGTGACATCACTGATGACATCACTGATGACATCTCAAATGACATCACTGATGACATCATCCATGTGATAATTTCATGCATCTTCTCACACCCTAACATAACTTTAGATACACCCACTCTAAATTACAGACTGCCATTCTCAAAACCATAGACACTCCAACACTAATAACTACATACCCACTCACTGATTCTTAGGTCTACACACACATCCACTCACTCACCCGTACAGTCACTCATACTTATGGTCACTCAGTACAGGACTATCATATGCACTCATACACCTATATAGACACTCACACACCGCCACTCATCCATAGAGGTATTCACACGCCTAGTCAGTCATAGAAATAATTATTCAAACTACCCTTTACTCACCTATACAGTTATACACACACCAGCTCACTTAGTCATACAAATAATAGCACATTCTTACGTTCTTATACAATCACTGATACAAGCAAACACTCATCCATGCAGCCACTCTCACAATCACACACTCTCACTTATAGACATTTATATACTCTAACACACATATATACTGCCTTTTATATATGTAGTTACTTACACATGTACAAATAAGATATACATTCACTCACTAACACACTCACCCACCCATACAGTCCATCACAGATGCACACTTCAAACTATGCACCCAGTGAATCACCCACTCACACATCTATGCACAGAGTCACACACACCCCACCCACACAAACACTCAGTCACCCATACAGATACTCAGACAACCAATCAATAACTCATATAGACACTTATGTAGTTATTCACAAACCCATGCAGTCACTTACACACCAACAGACAGACGGATACAGAGATTCACACAGTTTAGTCACTAACCCATGCATTCACTAACATATGTTTAACCACTCACTTATAGAGTCAGTCACGCACCTAGTAAAACATCCATTCAGACACTTATACACCTACTCATTCTTCAATACACCTTTCCCTATATATATTAAACATATTTAAACTTTACAGAAACACACAGTCACTGGATGATGTCATCAGTGATGTCATTTGAGATGTCATCAGTGATGTCATCAGTGATGTCACTGACCATGTCATGAGTGATGTAATATGTGACGTCATCAGCAGTGCATTGCGGGGCGCGAGTTATAGTTAGCTGAACTAACTCATAACGGGGGAATTTCACGGGTTTTGTACGAGTGAAATGTCCAACTAACTATAACTGTCCCTGAAACCTATGGTTTTTTCAGTGAATTTCTAAGGTTTTTTAAATGCTAATTTCTAACTATAACGTGCCTGAAACCTATGGTTTTTTCAGTGAATATATCTATATGTATGTATATACATACATATATATATATATATATATATATATATATATATATATATATATATATATATATATATATATATATATATATATATATGTGTATGTATGTATGTATGTATGTATGTATGCGGCTCACACGCAGGCGTTTGCAAAGGCGACAGTAGGATTTGGTATGTGTGAAGGGCGCACACGATTTTGATTAATGCCGCGCTATCGGGCGTCTTGATTGCACATAGCTGCTTAAGCAATACGAGAACTTGTGACCTTCCGCATTACATATTGTAATATACATTCATATGTCAATGCTGGTGCCACTTTCGTTGTGGTTTTCAGAGCCTGAGCTTGCCAAAACAGCAATTGTTTCCTACGAAATTTTTTTCTATAGATATATTGCGATTTAACTTGTTTGGCAGTTAGGATCCTACAGTGGCCTTGATTGGGGTACTAGTTCTGTGACTATTTATCCACATACTAAATCACGGCAGGAGGAACCTGTATTTTACACAGGGGGAACACGGACACACAGTTAAACCTTCATTACTTCTAGGTGTTGGCACGATGGAAGAGGAGGATGAGAGAAGTGCGGCAGCTCAGGCGATGTTTCAAAGGAGACCTAATCGACTTATCAACAAAGAAAAAACACCAACACAAACGTAACCAATGGAGGAACAACTAAGAAAGTTAGAGAGACTTAAAAGAGCTGAGATCTCTAAATGGTGGGAGGCCATTTCGTTACAGAATTACATTGATCAGGATATGGCACCCAGAGGCCTAAGAATATTTACAACACCGACATATGAGACACCAAATCCTCTAATGTTAAAAGAATGGTCAGATAACTCTGCAATGAGTTCCAAAAGAATGTTAGAGATATTGGTTAAGTATGCCTGGATAGACAGAGATACCATCCTGAAAGAAATAGAAACAACTATGGAAGAACTTAAAAACTTACGGAGATGGATATAGTGGTCAAGGCGGTGGATGCCATGAAAACTCACCTAAAAAGCACGAAGAAGATATTAAAGCACGCAAAGAGAGGAAATTGAATCGAGACTATAATGATTATGAAAGTGGCAGAATTCTTACTTTCAGTCGTAAATACGACCACTTGTATAGTCAACATGTCACCATTGAAAGTACTAATGACGAAGAAACAACAATGCAAATGGCAGGCACATCGACTACAAGCGAAACTGAATCAGACATTTCAACTGAGAATATCTCCAGCGTAGAAAGGCCTATTCGCCCGGTGAATTTTTTAGAGGAGTATCAACAAATACGGCGGAGCCGACGTATAATGAAGGAAGCCCCAACACCAAGGACACAGGGACAGATGGGCCGGGGATGAGGAAAAGGTCGAGGAAGCGCAGGAATAGAAAACAAAGAACTAAACAACGATGGCAGAAGAGGCAGAGGAAGGGGCTACATGGGAAACAGAACACGCTCCAAAAAGGGACAATAATGGATCCAGTAACGGTGAATAAAACCATTGTGAATCTCTCTAAGAGACATATGAGTGACTGTGAAAAACAAACTTTATGTTTGGGCCTCTCCTTTGTCCATCACAAACCTTTAGATACACTGATGCCAGAATTGATTTATTTAAATTTGTCAGAAAATTGAAACTAAAAAAATGGCATAAACTTAAAAGGTTAGGGGACCACAGTAACATCAGGGAGAGAACGAATAGGCAATTAGACAACATCAATATTGCTGACATTGATGTATTAATCACCATGGCACAGCTAGAACGGGAGGGGATTGAAACCTCTGATACACCAATTGACAGTTCCAGCATGTCAATAAATAGCGGTACCAGTGTTACACAGGTCCTTGACAACATGAACATCACTACTGATAGTTGTCCGGCCTCAGGTTTCAAACCCAAGTCCACTTTCTTCCCTGTCCTTCCTCATGATAGCATTGACACCTTCCACGAGAGTGTCAGTAAAGCACTCAGTACATACAGGTAAAAAAACAACCGCAAGCATATGATTAATAACAACTTATCATATGCTCAAAGACAGGCTATCAAGACACTTATGGACGATGAGAACATCGTCATTCGACCAGCTGACAAAGGGGGCAATGTTGTCATTTTGGACAGAGATAGGTAAATGAGGAAGCTCTCAGACAATTATCTGACAGTAGATTCTATGTGCCCATTACCAAAGAGATCTACAATGAAAGCATTACTGGCATTTGGGATAAACTGAGTGATTGGAGGGATAAAGGTATTCTTGAATGGGAAGAATATCAATATCTTAAAAATGACCATCCCATACTTCCTGTATTATATCTTCTGCCCAAGATACATAAGGATCCCATTAATCCACCGGGCGCCCCATAGTTTCATCTAGGGGCAGCGTAACAGAACATATCTCAAAATATGCAGACCATTTCCTTAGGGAATTTGTCACCGGGTTGCCCAGTTACATCAGGGACACCAAGGATTTCCTTAACAAAATACAAAACATACAATGGGAGGCAGGTTGTCTGTTTATTACGCTGGATGTCCAATCACTCTACACTATCATAGAACATCAACATGGATTGGGAGCGTGTGAATATTTTCTGACAACTAGATCCATCAGATTCAGGGAACACAGCAGGATGATTGTAGAAATGATAGGATACTGCTTGTCCAACAACATCTTTTCATTCAATGGGGTCCTATACAGACAAATCACCGGGACTGCCATGGGTTCTTGCTTCGCTCCCAGTTTTGCAAACCTCTTTATGGGGCGCTGGGAGCAAGAGGTGTTTGCAGACCCCTCATATACTAGACAGTTGGCACATGTGGTTGCATGGATGCGCTACATAGATGACCTGTTGATTGTCTGGAAAGGTTCCAGACAGGAGGCAGATACATTTGTGGCTGATCTAAACAACAACGTGTACAACATTGTACTCACCAGCAACATTAGTGAGACCAAGGCAGAATATCTTGATGTCAGTTTGGAAATTAGGGACAATTGTATCCACACTTCTCTGTTCCGCAAATCTACGGCTGGCAACAGCATCCTCCATGCCCTCAGCAGCCATCCAGAGACCCTAAAATGGAGTATTCCCTTTGGAGAACTGTTGAGGGCGAAAAGGAACTGTAATACGGAAGAGGCGTACCAGCAGGAGTGCGGAGAAATGTTAGACCGGTTTAGAGCCAGAGGGTATCCTGACTGGGTACTACGTAGAGCCAAGATCAGGGCAGATGGTATACCTAGGACACTCACCATTGCTGAAAAGACGGTTATCAACACTGAGGGTAAGGATGATGACACCACTCAGATTATTATGACATACAGTTCTGACTCTAACAACATTCGTAAGATCCTAACTCAAAATTGGGGCATTCTAAAATGTGATAACACCATAGGCGACAGTGTGCCCAATAGGCCTAACATTACCTACAAAAAGGGCAGGAATATCAGAGATATGCTGGTACGCAGCGATATCACAGTATATCCCAAGAAACAGGATCATGGTCTTAGAGGATTTTTCCGTGTGGCCACTGCAAGGCCTGCAAAAGCAGTACCTACTGCAATTTGGCCAGTTACAAGGGAATCAATAAGGAGATCAATCAATTCCTTACGTGCAGCACAACTTTTGTGGTATACGTGATTGAATGCCCATGCAAGCTCTGGTATATTGGGAGTACCACCGCTATGGCCAAGAAACGCATACTGGAACATTGCAGGGCAGTCACTCACGTAGATGAGAAATATCCAGTTGCACGTCATTTTAGAGATGTACATTACAGCAATCCATCACTTCTGAAGTTTTTCATTCTTGAACAAATTGAGAGCAAGCCCAGGGGTGGCAATCAGGTATTGACTTTAAGGCAAAAAGAATCGAGATACATCTTAGATTTTCAGACCAAACACCCCGGGGTTTGAATCATGATGAAGAAATGGCATTTCATTTAAGAGAGTGATTGTGTATGCTTAATGTATTTATTTTTCTACATTTTTCTACATCTTTCTACTTGTTCTTACAAAGGTTAAATGTGATTTATCTCCCTTCCGCCCCTCCTCTTCCATGTTTCCATCAGTGCATAATTTTGAATTGTTGTGTGGTTGGAATATATATATTCTTTTTATATATATTTTTTCAAATTTCATTGCATAAATTTCATTGTATATTTTCTTTATATTTTTTTACAGGAGGAAAGGAAGGAGCCCAGACTTCCACATTCACCGTGCACGGGCATCCTACCCTTTTCCCCTTCTTCCTTTTTACACCTTCAAAATCTACTGATGGGTATTGTATATACAGCCAACTTTAGTTCATTATTAAGACTTGGGCACTTGCCCTGATACAGTCAATTCACTGACAGCATGACCTATGCTGCAATATGCACAGACTCACATGAGTCTCTGTTATTAGTTTGTTTTCCATTATGATCATGAGCCCGATTATTCTTAAATGTGAAATGGTTAACTGTTTATAATTAGATCTGATAAATTTCAGATATCTCACTATTCCTTATTACATCAATAAGTCTTAAATGTTAGCCATCCACTTTAGTCCGCGATGTTCAGCGGGGCTAATTATCTCCAGCGATCTCGCATTTACCATTAGGATTTGGGTATTTGTACTGTAATAGTCATCGACATGACAGCAGGAATTTGGATGTTTTATGTATTGACTTACCATATATTTTCCCTTCCTTTTTACCATGATCATTGTTATAATTTACAACATGGACGAGCTTTACGCACCTTTGTTGGAATGTATTGCATTATATTATTGTATTGTATCACTGCACTATTGCCGTTAGTCCATTCCAAGATGTTTGCTGTTATTTGGTGCAATTTGAGACTTCAGTATCTCTAGTCCTACAACAATGTTTAGCTGTTTTTTACTTTATCAGTATGGCTCTGTGTGCACATAATCATACGTGAACAAGGCTTCTTGTGAGGCTGAAATGCGTTGTTTTGATTAAACACCCTTGGATTTTCCGTGAGTCTGTGGTTCCTGAGAGCATTTGTCAATCGACTTCTTTGTGATTTAAGTTAACCGGTACGCTCCGCCGGTGTATATGCCACCTCCCACGGGTCCCCAGCAGTCGGCAGGAGCTTTCTGTGGATACATATATATATATATATATATATATATATATATATATATATATATATTATCTACTGGCGGTCGCCAGTAGATAGTTATAGTTAGGACCTAGTTTCCATAGAAAAAGCGTTTTTCCTTTTCCCAATAACTTTGGCGCCGGATGACAAATCTTCGCGAAACTTTCAAAACTAGTGGGACGCTCCGGTCAGCTCCTGTCTTGAAAGTTTCGGGGTGATTCGCCAAGCGGGGGCCGAGAAAAAAGGGGGGTCCCAAACGTGTTTTCTCCATGTTATTTTCCCTAGGAAACTTTAGACACGGCTACAGCTCGAACTGCTGAACGGAATTACACCAAATTTGGCAAAAAGGTAGCCCTTGGTTCAGAAAGAGCCCTTTTGTTAAATGGTGTAAATCCGTTCAGTAGTTCCTGAGAAATTTAAAAAAGAGGTCGGAAAATCAATTTCCCATAGGAAACTTTAGACACGGCTACAGCTCGAACTGCTGAACGGAATTACACCAAATTTGGCAAAAAGGTAGCCCTTGGTTCAGAAAGAGCCCTTTTTTTAAATGGTGGAAATCCGTTCAGTAGTTGCTGAGAAAATCAAAAAATAAAAGTTTCGATATCTAGAGGCGCGGTGGATCTGCGGACCCTCCCGACCACGAGCTTTATTCTAATTGGCTGTCAACACTCCAAACCAGGAAGTGTTGGCAGCCATCTTGTGACTCGGTAGAACCGAGTCACAAGAAAACAGGGAAACAAATGCGAAAAACAAGAAAAGGGGACAGGGTGGAAACACCCTGACCCCCTAGGCCTGCTCAGGGGGTCCCACAAGGCGCGCTGGGTCCGCGGATGGGGTCCCCGGGCCAATAGAGGCCTCAGGAGGGGGGCCGCGCAGCCCCCCTCCTTAAAAATCATAAATATATGTTCAGATTTTTTTTTTTTTTTTAAAAGGTGTCAGGCCCTGGGGGATGGGGTCCCCAGGGCCCAACAAAAGAAAAAGAAGGGGGGGCCACACAGCCCCCCTTCTATATAAAAAAAAAAAAAAAGACCGCGATCGTGCGGGAGGCCCCGCCCCCTCCCAGCAACACTCTGCAAACGCGCCCTGTGGCGCATTTTAAATTGGGGAATTAATTCCCCTTCAATACTGGGGGTTCCTGGGGGCCAACTAGCCCTCCAGGTACCTCCAGTAAGCGCCACAGGGCTACGTTGCAGAGAGGTGGTCCAGGCCACGCCCCTTTTTACACCTCTCTGCAACGCAGCTCTGTGGCGCTTACTGGAGGTACCTGGTGGACTAGTTGGACCCCAGGCAGCCTCAGGATTCAAGGGGACTTTATCCCCCAACATAAAATGCGCCACGGGGCGCGTTTGCACAGTGGTGAAGGGAGGGGAGGGGCCTGAGGTGACATGTGTGCAAACACGCCCTGTGGCGCGTTTTAAGTTTGGGAATTAATTCCCCTTCAATCCTGAGGGCCCCTGGGGGCCAACTAGCCCACCAGGTACCTCCAGTAAGCGCCACAGGCCTGCGTTGCAGAGAGGTGGTCCAGGCCACGCCCCTTTTTACAACTCTCAGCAACGCAGCTCTGTGGCGCTTACTGGAGGTACCTAGTGGGCTAGTTGGATCCCAGGGACCCTCAGGATTCAAGGGGACTTGATCCCCCAACTTAAAATGCACCACGGGGCATGTTTGCACAGTGGTGAAGGGAGGGGGTGGGGCCTGAGGTGACATGTGTGCAAACATGCCCTGTGACGCGTTTAAAGTTGGGGAATGAATTCCTCTTCAGTCCTGAGGGTCCCTGGGGTCCAACTAGCCCACCAGGTACCTCCAGTAAGTGCCACAGGGCTGCGTTGCAGAGAGGTGGTCCAGGCCACGCCCCTTTTTACACCTCTCTGCAACGCAGCTCTGTGGCGCTTACTGGAGGTACCTGGTGGGCTAGTTGGACCCCAGGGACCCTCAGGATTCAAGGGGACTTTATCCCCCAACCTAAAACGCCCCACGGGGCGCGTTTGCACAGTGGTGAAGGGAGAGGACGTGGCCTGAGGTGACATGTGTGTAAACACGCCCTATGGCGTGTTTTAAGTTGGGGAACTAGTTCTCCTTCAATCCTGAGGGCCCCTGGGGGCCAACTAGCCCACCAGGTACCTCCAGTAAGCGCCACAGGCCTGCGTTGCAGAGAGGTGGTCCAGGCCATGCCCCTTTTTACACCTCTCTGCAATGCAGCTCTGTGGCGCTCACTGGCGGTACCTAGTGGGCTAGTTGGACCCCAGGGACCCTCAGGATTCAAGGGGACTTAATCCCCCAACTTAAAACGCGCCACGGGGCGCGTTTGCACAGTGGTGAAGGGAGGGGGCGGGGCCTGAGGTGACATGTGTGCAAACACACCCTGTGGCGCGTTTAAAGTTGGGGAATTAATTCCTCTTCAATCCTGAGGGTCCCTGGGGGCGAACTAGCCCACCAGGTACCTCCAGTAAGTGCCACAGGGCTGCGTTGCAGAGAGGTGGTCCAGGCCACAACCCTTTTTACACCTCTCTGCAACGCAGCTCTGTGGCGCTTACTGGAGGTACCTCGTGGGCTAGTTGGACCCCAGGGACCCTAAGGATTCAAGGGGACTTATCCCCCAACTTAAAACGCGCCACGGGGTGCGTTTGCACAGTGTTGAAGGGAGGGGCGGGGCCTGAGGTGACATGTGTGCAAACACGCCCCTGTGGCGCGTTTTAAGTTTGGGAATTAATGCCCCTTCAATCCTGAGGGCCCCTGGGGGCCAACTAGCCCACCAGGTACCTCCAGTAAGTGCCACAGGCCTGCGTTGCAGAGAGGTGGTCCAGGCCACGCCCCTTTTTACAACTCTCTGCAACGCAGCTCTGTGGCGCTTACTGGAGGTACCTAGTGGGCTAGTTGGACCCCAGGGACCCTCAGGATTCAAGGGGACTTGATCCCCCAACTTAAAATGCACCACGGGGCATGTTTGCACAGTGGTGAAGGGAGGGGGCGGGGCCTGAGGTGACATGTGTGCAAACACGCCCTGTGGCGCGTTTAAAGTTGGGGAATTAATTCCTCTTCAGTCCTGAGGGTCCCTGGGGGCCAACTAGCCCACCAGGTACCTCCAGTAAGCACCACAGGGCTGCGTTGCAGAGAGGTGGTCCAAGCCACGCCCCTTTTTACACCTCTCTGCAACGCAGCTCTGTGGCGCTTACTGGAGGTACCTGGTGGGCTAGTTGGACCCCAGGGACCCTCAGGATTCAAGGGGACTTTATCCCCCAACCTAAAACGCCCCACGGGGCGCGTTTGCACAGTGGTGAAGGGAGAGGACGGGGCCTGAGGTGACATGTGTGTAAACACGCCCTATGGCGTGTTTTAAGTTGGGGAACTAGTTCTCCTTCAATCCTGAGGGCCCCTGGGGGCCAACTAGCCCACCAGGTACCTCCAGTAAGCGCCACAGGCCTGCGTTGCAGAGAGGTGGTCCAGGCCATGCCCCTTTTTACACCTCTCTGCAATGCAGCTCTGTGGCGCTTACTGGAGGTACCTAGTGGGCTAGTTGGACCCCAGGGACCCTCAGGATTCAAGGGACTTAATCCCCCAACTTAAAACGCGCCACGGGGCGTGTTTGCACAGTGGCGAAGGGAGGGGCGGGGCCTGAGGTGACATGTGTGCAAACACACCCTGTGGCGCGTTTAAAGTTGGGGAATTAATTCCTCTTCAATCCTGAGGGTCCCTGGGGGCGAACTAGCCCACCAGGTACCTCCAGTAAGTGCCACAGGGCTGCGTTGCAGAGAGGTGGTCCAGGCCACAACCCTTTTTACACCTCTCTGCAACGCAGCTCTGTGGCGCTTACTGGAGGTACCTCGTGGGCTAGTTGGACCCCAGGGACCCTAAGGATTCAAGGGGACTTATCCCCCAACTTAAAACGCGCCACGGGGTGCGTTTGCACAGTGTTGAAGGGAGGGGGCGGGGCCTGAGGTGACATGTGTGCAAACACGCCCTGTGGCACGTTTTAAGTTTGGGAATTAATTCCCCTTCAATCCTGAGGGCCCCTGGGGGCCAACTAGCCCACCAGGTACCTCCAGTAAGCGCCACAGGCCTGCGTTGCAGAGAGGTTGGTCCAGGCCACACCCCTTTTTACACCTCTCTACAACGCAGCTCTGTGGCGCTTACTGGAGGTACCTGGTGGGCTAGTTGGTCCCCAGGGACCCTCAGGATTCAAGGGGACTTAATCCCCCAACTTACAACGCGCCAGGGGGCGAGTTTGCAGAGTGGTGGAGAAAGGGGGCATGGCCTTTGTCTACCTCTCACCAATCCCACTGCGTGGGGCTTACTGGAGGTAAAAGGTAGGCTAGTTGGCCCCTAAAGGACCCCCAGCAGTGAAGGGGACTTCAATCCCCATCCAAGAGCATGCCAGGGAGCGTGTTTGTAGAGTGGTGGGCAAAGTGGGCGTGGCCTGGTACGAGTACTTACCAGTGCTGCTGTGTGGGACTGACTGGAGGTAACAGTTTGGGAAGTTGGCCCCCAAGGATGTCCCTACCCCTCTTGTTACCTCCAGAAAGTCCCACACAGTGGGATTGCTAAGACGTCGTCAGAGGCCATTACCCCCTTTCTCTACCACTCTGCAAATGTGCCTCGTGGCAAACTACGGGATGGGGGATGAAGTCCAATTTAGTCCTGAGGGAGTTTGGGGGCCAAGAATCCCTCCTGGTACCTCCTGTAAGTCCTACGCAGTGGAATTCCTGAGCGTTGGTTGGATGACCAGCACCCTTTCTTCACCACTCTGCAAACGTGACTATTAGTTAAAGTAGCATATTTCTGCACCTCTGACTTAGAGGTAGTTTTAATCCCCCTGCCCTATTAAGTACTAGGGCCTTACAGAGGAGGTCATGCTAATCACAGGGGTACCCCAACGCATAGTGTTCCCTAGTGTATGTAGGTGTTTTCACTGTATTCTAAGTGTCTTTTAGCATAGCACTGGCTCTAGGCCTGGTTAGTCAGAGTCAGTTACCACCAGTACCCGTCTGAAAAAGTTGTGGGCACAGGATGATTTTGCAACAAGGCCTCTTTCTGCTCCTCTGTTGGTTCTTTCTTCACATGTCTTGCTTCTTCCTGCACTTTTGTTCGTCTTTGTGGACTTCTGTTGCTTCTTTCTGCATTTCATTTGCTTCTTTCTGTGCGTTTTTTCTTCTTTCTTCACATGTCCTACCTCTGTAGGCATAATTAGAAACTAGCATTTAAAAAACCTTTGAAATTCACTTAAAAAACCATAGGTTTCAGGCACGTTATAGTTAGAAATTAGCATTTAAAAAACCTTTGAAATTCACTGAAAAAACCATAGGTTTCAGACACGTTATAGTTAGAAATTAGCATTTAAAAAAACTTTGAAATTCACTGAAAAAACCATAGGTTTCAGGCACGTTATAGTTAGAAATTAGCATTTAAAAAATCTTAGAAATTCACTGAAAAAACCATAGGTTTTAGGGAAAGTTATAGTTAGTTGGACATTTCACTCGTACAAAACCAGAGAAATTCCCCCGTTATAGTTAGTTCAGCTAACTATAACTCACGCTCACAGAGCAATACTAACTGCTGAACTACATGAACCATAAGGCTAAGCGGGCCACGCCCATAGAGGCGGTGAAGTGCTTTAAAAAAGAAAAATGACTGTCTCACTGTGATAGAACGCCGATGAGGAAGGGAGACTTTTACCCGAAACGCGTCTGGCGCTACTGCTGGTGCTCCGGTTATCTTTGTACAAGTCTGCTGCTGCAAGTAAATACATGAATGAGAAAACTTACCTGTGTTGGCTCTCTGTTTGGGACAACCTTTCTTATGGATTTATAACGGCTCGTCCAAGCCGTGGAGAAGCCCCGCCGCAAAACAGCGGACCCAGGCGGCATGAAGAGAATAAAACATTGTCGCCGCACTGGGAGGTATTTCGTACTTGCTGGCAAGAAACGAGCAGTCTTGGTGATGTGAGCCTGAACATCGACCCACTGTGGTAATTTTATTGAATATATGCAGACAAATGAGACATGCTCACAGAGCAGTACTAACTGCTGAACTACATGAACCATAAGGCTAAGCGGGCCACGCCCATAGAGGCGGTGAAGTGCTTTAAAAAAGAAAAATGACTGTCTCACTGTGATAGAACGCCAATGAGGAAGGGAGACTTTTACCCGAAATGCGTCTGGCGCTACTGCTGGTGCTCCGGTTATCATTGTACAAGTCTGCTGCTGCAAGTAAATATATGAATGAGAAAACTTACCTGTGTTGGCTCTCTGTTTGGGACAACCTTTCTTATGGATTTATAACGGCTCGTCCAAGCCGTGGAGAAGCCCCGCCGCAAAACAGCGGACCCAGGCGGCATGAAGAGAATAAAACATTGCCGCCGCAGTGGGAGGTATTTCGTACTTGCTGGCAAGAAACGAGCAGTCTTGGTGATGTGAGCCTGGACATCGACCCACTGTGGTAATTTTATTGAATATATGCAGACAAATGAGACATGCTCACAGAGCAATACTAACTGCTGAACTACATGAACCATAAGGCTAAACGGGCCAAGCCCATAGAGGCGGTGAAGTGCTTTAAAAAAGAAAAATGACTGTCCCACTGTGATAGAACGCCACTGAGGAAGGGAGACTTTTACCCGAAACGCATCTGGCGCTACTGCTGGTGCTCCGGTTATCGTTGTACAAGTCTGCTGCTGCAAGTAAATATATGTATGAGAAAACTTACCTGTGTTGGCTCTCTGTTTGGGACAACCTTTCTTATGGATTTATAACGGCTCGTCCAAGCCGTGGAGAAGCCCCGCCGCAAAACAGCGGACCCAGGCGGCATGAAGAGAATAAAACATTGCCGCCGCAGTGGGACGTATTTCGTACTTGCTGGCAAGAAATGAGCAGTCTTGGTGATATGAGCCTGAACATCGACCCGCTGTGGTAATTTTATTGAATATGCAGACAAATGAGACATGCTCACAGAGCAATACTAACTGCTGAACTACATGAACCATAAGGCTAAGCGGGCCTCGCCCATAGAGGCGGTGAAGTGCTTTAAAAAAGAAAAATGACTGTCTCACTGTGATAGAACGCCAATGAGGAAGGGAGACTTTTACCCGAAACGCATCTGGCGCTACTGCTGGTGCTCCGGTTATCGTTGTACAAGTCTGCTGCTGCAAGTAAATATATGAATGAGAAAACTTACCTGTGTTGGCTCTCTGTTTGGGACAACCTTTCTTATGGATTTATAACGGCTCGTCCAAGCCGTGGAGAAGCCCCGCCGCAAAACAGCGGACCCAGGCGGCATGAAGAGAATAAAACATTGCCGCCGCAGTGGGAGGTATTTCGTACTTGCTGGCAAGAAACGAGCAGTCTTGGTGATGTGAGCCTGGACATCGACCCACTGTGGTAATTTTATTGAATATATGCAGACAAATGAGACATGCTCACAGAGCAATACTAACTGCTGAACTACATGAACCATAAGGCTAAGCGGGCCACGCCCATAGAGGCGGTGAAGTGCTTTAAAAAAGAAAAATGACTGTCTCACTGTGATAGAATGCCAATGAGGAAGGGAGACTTTTACCCGAAACGCGTCTGGCGCTACTGCTGGTGCTCCGGTTATCGTTGTACAAGTCTGCTGCTGCAAGTAAATATATGAATGAGAAAACTTACCTGTGTTGGCTCTCTGTTTGGGACAACCTTTCTTATGGATTTATAACGGCTCGTCCAAGCCGTGGAGAAGCCCCGCCGCAAAACAGCGGACCCAGGCGGCATGAAGAGAATAAAACATTGCCGCCGCAGTGGGAGGTATTTCGTACTTGCTGGCAAGAAACAAGCAGTCTTGGTGATGTGAGTCTGGACATCGACCCACTGTGGCAATTTTATTGAATATATGCAGACAAATGAGACATGCTCACAGAGCAATACTAACTGCTGAACTACATGAACCATAAGGCTAAGCGGGCCTCGCCCATAGAGGCGGTGAAGTGCTTTAAAAAAGACAAAATGACTGTCTCACTGTGATAGAACGCCAATGAGGAAGGGAGACTTTTACCCGAAACGCATCTGGCGCTACTGCTGGTGCTCCGGTTATCGTTGTACAAGTCTGCTGCTGCAAGTAAATATATGAATGAGAAAACTTACCTGTGTTGGCTCTCTGTTTGGGACAACCTTTCTTATGGATTTATAACGGCTCGTCCAAGCCGTGGAGAAGCCCCGCCGCAAAACAGCGGACCCAGGCGGCATGAAGAGAATAAAACATTGCCGCCGCAGTGGGAGGTATTTCGTACTTGCTGGCAAGAAACAAGCAGTCTTGGTGATGTGAGCCTGGACATCGACCCACTGTGGTAATTTTATTGAATATATGCAGACAAATGAGACATGCTCACAGAGCAATACTAACTGCTGAACTACATGAACCATAAGGCTAAGCGGGCCATGCCCATAGAGGCGGTGAAGTGCTTTAAAAAAGAAAAATGACTGTCTCACTGTGATAGAACGCCAATGAGGAAGGGAGACTTTTACCCGAAACGCGTCTGGCGCTACTGCTGGTGCTCCGGTTATCGTTGTACAAGTCTGCTGCTGCAAGTAAATATATGAATGAGAAAACTTACCTGTGTTGGATCTCTGTTTGGGACAACCTTTCTTAAGGATTTATAACGGCTCGTCCAAGCCGTGGAGAAGCCCCGCCGCAAAACAGCGGACCCAGGCGGCATGAAGAGAATAAAACATTGCCGCCGCAGTGGGAGGTATTTCGTACTTGCTGGCAAGAAACGAGCAGTCTTGGTGATGTGAGCCTGAACATCGACCCACTGTGGTAATTTTATTGAATATATGCAGACAAATGAGACATGCTCACAGAGCAATACTAACTGCTGAACTACATGAACCATAAGGATAAGCGGGCCACGCCCATAGAGGCGGTGAAGTGCTTTAAAAAAGAAAAATGACTGTATCACTGTGATAGAACGCCAATGAGGAAGGGAGACTTTTACCCGAAACGCGTCTGGCGCTACTGCTGGTGCTCCGGTTATCGTTGTACAAGTCTGCTGCTGCAAGTAAATATATGAATGAGAAAACTTACCTGTGTTGGCTCTCTGTTTGGGACAACCTTACTTATGGATTTATAACAGCTCGTCCAAGCCGTGGAGAAGCCCCGCCGCAAAACAGCGGACCCAGGCGGCATGAAGAGAATAAAACATTGCCGCCGCAGTGGGAGGTATTTCGTACTTGCTGGCAAGAAACGAGCAGTCTTGGTGATGTGAGCCTGGACATCGACCCACTGTGGTAATTTTATTGAATATATGCAGACAAATGAGACATGCTCACAGAGCAATACTAACTGCTGAACTACATGAACCATAAGGCTAAGCGGGCCTCGCCCATAGAGGCGGTGAAGTGCTTTAAAAAAGAAAAATGACTGTCTCACTGTGATAGAACGCCAATGAGGAAGGGAGACTTTTACCCGAAACGCATCTGGCGCTACTGCTGGTGCTCCGGTTATCGTTGTACAAGTCTGCTGCTGCAAGTAAATATATGAATGAGAAAACTTACCTGTGTTGGCTCTCTGTTTGGGACAACCTTTCTTATGAATTTATAACGGTTCGTCCAAGCCGTGGAGAAGCCCCACCGCAAAACAGCGGACCCAGGCGGCATGAAGAGAATAAAACATTGCCGCCGCAGTGGGAGGTATTTCGTACTTGCTGGCAAGAAACAAGCAGTCTTGGTGATGTGAGCCTGGACATCGACCCACTGTGGTAATTTTATTGAATATATGCAGACAAATGAGACATGCTCACAGAGCAATACTAACTGCTGAACTACATGAACCATAAGGCTAAGCGGGCCATGCCCATAGAGGCGGTGAAGTGCTTTAAAAAGAAAATGACTGTCTCACTGTGATAGAACGCCAATGAGGAAGGGAGACTTTTACCCGAAACGCGTCTGGCGCTACTGCTGGTGCTCCGGTTATCGTTGTACAAGTCTGCTGCTGCAAGTAAATATATGAATGAGAAAACTTACCTGTGTTGGATCTCTGTTTGGGACAACCTTTCTTAAGGATTTATAACGGCTCGTCCAAGCCGTGGAGAAGCCCCGCCGCAAAACAGCGGACCCAGGCGGCATGAAGAGAATAAAACATTGCCGCCGCAGTGGGAGGTATTTCGTACTTGCTGGCAAGAAACGAGCAGTCTTGGTGATGTGAGCCTGAACATCGACCCACTGTGGTAATTTTATTGAATATATGCAGACAAATGAGACATGCTCACAGAGCAATACTAACTGCTGAACTACATGAACCATAAGGATAAGCGGGCCACGCCCATAGAGGCGGTGAAGTGCTTTAAAAAAGAAAAATGACTGTATCACTGTGATAGAACGCCAATGAGGAAGGGAGACTTTTACCCGAAACGCGTCTGGCGCTACTGCTGGTGCTCCGGTTATCGTTGTACAAGTCTGCTGCTGCAAGTAAATATATGAATGAGAAAACTTACCTGTGTTGGCTCTCTGTTTGGGACAACCTTACTTATGGATTTATAACAGCTCGTCCAAGCCGTGGAGAAGCCCCGCCGCAAAACAGCGGACCCAGGCGGCATGAAGAGAATAAAACATTGCCGCCGCAGTGGGAGGTATTTTGTACTTGCTGGCAAGAAACGAGCAGTCTTGGTGATGTGAGCCTGAACATCGACCCACTGTGGTAATTTTATTGAATATATGCAGACAAATGAGACATGCTCACAGAGCAATACTAACTGCTGAACTACATGAACCATAAGGCTAAGCGGGCCACGCCCATAGAGGCGGTGAAGTGTTTTAAAAAGAAAAATGACTATCTCACTGTGATAGAACGCCAATGAGGAAGGGAGACTTTTACCCGAAATGCGTCTGGCGCTACTGCTGGTGCTCCGGTTATCGTGGTACAAGTCTGCTGCTGCAAGTAAATATATGAATGAGAAAACTTACCTGTGTTGGCTCTCTGTTTGGGACAATCTTTCTTATGGATTTATAACGGCTCGTCCAAGCCGTGGAGAAGCCCCGCTTCAAAACAGCGGACCCAGGCGGCATGAAGAGAATAAAATATTGCCGCCGCAGTGGGAGGTATTTCGTACTTGCTGGCAAGAAACAAGCAGTCTTGGTGATGAGAGCCTGAACATCGACCCACTGTGGTAATTTTATTGAGTATATGCGGACAAATGAGACATGCTCACAGAGCAATACTAACTGCTGAACTACATGAACCATAAGGCTAAGCGGGCCACGCCCATAGAGGCGGTGAAGTGCTTTAAAAAAGAAAAATGACTGTCTCACTGTGATAGAACGCCAATGAGGAAGGGAGACGTTTACCTGAAACGCGTCTGGCGCTACTGCTGGTGCTCCGGTTATCGTTGTACAAGTCTGCTGCTGCAAGTAAATATATGAATGAGAAAACTTACCTGTGTTGGCTCTCTGTTTGGGACAACCTTTCTTATGGATTTATAACGGCTCGTCCAAGGCGTGGAGAAGCCCCGCCGCAAAACAGCGGACCCAGGCGGCATGAAGAGAATAAAACATTGCCGCCGCAGTGGGAGGTATTTCGTACTTGCTGGCAAGAAACGAGCAGTCTTGGTGATGTGAGCCTGAACATCGACCCACTGTGGTAATTTTATTGAATATATGCAGACAAATGAGACATGCTCACAGAGCAATACTAACTGCTGAACTACATGAACCATAAGGCTAAGCGGGCCACGCCCATAGAGGCGGTGAAGTGCTTTAAAAAAGAAAAATGACTGTCTCACTGTGATAGAACGCCAATGAGGAAGGGAGACTTTTACCCGAAACGCGTCTGGCACTACTGCTGGTGCTCCGGTTATCGTTGTACAAGTCTGCTGCTGCAAGTAAATATATGAATGAGAAAACTTACCTGTGTTGGCTCTCTGTTTGGGACAACCTTTCTTATGGATTTATAACGGCTCGTCCAAGCCGTGGAGAAGCCCCGCCGCAAAACAGCGGACCCAGGCGGCATGAAGAGAATAAAACATTGCCGCCGCAGTGGGAGGTATTTCGTACTTGCTGGCAAGAAACGAGCAGTCTTGGTGATGTGAGCCTGAACATCGACCCACTGTGGTAATTTTATTGAATATATGCAGACAAATGAGACATGCTCACAGAGCAATACTAACTGCTGAACTACATGAACCATAAGGCTAAGCGGGCCACGCCCATAGAGGCGGTGAAGTGCTTTAAAATAGAAAAATGACTGTCTCACTGTGATAGAACGCCAATGAGGAAGGGAGACGTTTACCCGAAACGCGTCTGGCGCTACTGCTGGTGCTCCGGTTATCGTTGTACAAGTCTGCTGCTGCAAGTAAATATATGAATGAGAAAACTTACCTGTGTTGGCTCTCTGTTTGGGACAACCTTTCTTATGGATTTATAATGGCTCGTCCAAGCCGTGGAGAAGCCCCGCCGCAAAACAGCGGACCCAGGCGGCATGAAGAGAATAAAACATTGCCGCCGCAGTGGGAGGTATTTCATACTTGCTGGTAAGAAACGAGCAGTCTTGGTGATGTGAGCCTGAACATCGACCCACTGTGGTAATTTTATTGAATATATGCAGACAAATGAGTCATGCTCACAGAGCAATACTAACTGCTGAAACACATGAACCATAAGGCTAAGCGGGCCACGCCCATAGAGGCGGTGAAGTGCTTTAAAAAAGAAAAATGACTGTCTCACTGTGATAGAACGCCAATGAGGAAGGGAGACTTTTACCCGAAACGCGTCTGGTGCTACTGCTGGTGCTCCGGTTATCGTTGTACAAGTCTGCTGCTGCAAGTAAATATATGAATGAGAAAACTTACCTGTGTTGGCTCTCTGTTTGGGACAACCTTTCTTATGGATATATATATATATATATATATATATATATATATATATATATATATATATATATATATATATATATATATATATATCCACAATTCACCGAATCTTCATAACTCCGCAATCCTGAGTTAGAAATGGAATATATGCCCGGAAGACGCGATCCATTTTGGGAGCGGTCAGTGGACCGAATTGCATTGTGGGCAATGGAGTTCTTGAAAGGTCGGGAGGCCTCAGCAAGCTTAATTTTCAAAAAAACATCGAATGCGAGCAACAGAGAAGAAGCAGGCACAGACCATCCGCAATCTGCAACAAGTATCAAGCAAAAAGGAAATTTGCTAGAGAAACTGCGTAAAAAAGAGCTGAGTCGGTGGTGGGAGGCTACATCTCTCCAAAACTATTTGGAGGTGGAACGGATACCAAGAGGTCTGAGAATTTTTATTGTGCGTACACTAAGCAATCCGAAACAAGAAGTTCTTAAAGCATGGCTTGACAACACCACCTTGTGTTCAAGAATGATGCTACAGATCCTTATAAAAAATGCATGGGATGAACATAAAGACCTAGTGGAACAAATACAAAAAGTACTGGATGATATGGCAAAAGATCCGGATCAAAACGAAGTAAAAAAGATCCTGGCTGCAGTTAATGATCGCATTATAAACTTTGAGAAAGATATTATTGAAAGAAAGCAAAGAAAATTTGAAAGAGATGAGAGGGACTACAGGTCAGGAAGAATTCTGACATTCGCTAGAAAATTTGATAAACTACGTACCAATCTCACCAAGGATCGGGCATTGGGGGTTGTTAATAGAGAAAGATGGGAATCTGGTATAAGTTTAAGCTCGGATGTTGGATCAATAGATAGTAGTAGCTCTTTTCCACCAGAAATTTCGTCTTTTTCCGAGGAACTGCGCCTCATGCAGGAGGCAAACGAACACTCAATAAGAGGCAGAACGAGATACCAAGGAAGAGGAGGAAAAACATCAGCAAAAGGAGGCGAGACCGGCGGAGCAAAGAACAGCAATACTGGCGTGGGAACCAAAGGCCAGAACCAAAAGGGAAAGTAATGGATTGACAAGAACTTATGGTAATGAACCTAACCAATAGACTTTTAAATCCCATAGAAGAACAGGTTCTCAAACTTGGATTAACTTTTTGTTCTGATTTACCTATTGATTACACCCAGACACGTATTGATATGTATTTATTTGTACGGAAATTGAAACTGTTTAAAATTCATAAATCTAGACAACAGAATCAAACAACACTCATAGTGAATACACTCCCCCTAGGCCCTCCATAGATGACATTGATTTTCTAAGAACACTTGTGAGCTTAGGAGAAGAACAAGAAGCACACGATACACAGATGATTGCTCTGTCTGATCCTAATATAGTTACCATGGTTGAAAATCTTGGACTAGACCCTGCCAGATCTGTTGTCACTCCTTTCAGAGCAAAATCTAAATATAGGCCACAAATTCCCAGAGACAACATAGATGTCTTTCATGAGATGGTTAATCGTGATATTTTACAACTTCTCAAAAAACCTATGAGCAGTTCTAATCTCACTAAGGCACAAAGAGAGGCCATTAAGGGTCTTCAAAATGATGAGAGTATCATCATAAAGGCGTCCGACAAAGGCGGCAACATAGTTTTATGGGACAAAAGGAATTACATCTATGAAGCCATGAGACAGCTCAATAACACGACATGCTACACTAAGGTTGACAAATCTTATATTTCTACACTACAGGTTAGATTTTTTGACCTCCTTCAGGGATGGGCGGATGACATCCTATTGAATTGGGATGAGCAGAAATTCCTCAGAAATGACACACCAACTATACCGACTTTTGACCTTTTACCGAAGGTACATAAAGACCCTTTGCAGCCTCCAGGCCGACCCATAGTGTCATCAAAAAATAGTCTGCTCGAGAATGTTTCCATCAAACTGAGTCTTATTCGGAGGCTCAATATGGAGCTGCAATATTGGTCACTTTAATTCGACATGAGCAACTAACCCACTGGAGGGCGGAAAAGTGCTGGATTGAACTGCAGGTTCCAGCATGCAGTGTGAAAATGAATAAATTCAGAGGCACACCGGAGGCCAATTTCATTGAATTAGCATGCAGGGAACAATACAGTTGCATGAATGCAAGCTGCTCATGTCGGCCTCTGAGGAAAAGGAATGATTCCCTGAAACGCGTTAGGCCCGGTGACAATCACGGAATGGGAAGCAGTTTGTTTTTAATAAAAGGTTGTTACCTTCCTGAACTCGGAGTGCGGCTTCAATTTCTGGGCACCTTTGGAAGTATGGATACACGGCGGCTCCAGGCCGTGGAAGCGACGCACCGTCCTCGAGTGGATCTGGGTCTGCGCAGGGGGAAGGTTTCCCTTGTGATCTGCGGGGACAGGACAAATCGTAAGCAAACGGAGTCTTATTCGGAGGCTCAATATGGAGCTGCAATATTGGTCACTTTAATTCGACATGAGCAACTAACCCACTGGAGGGCGGAAAAGTCCTGGATTGAACTGCAGGTTCCAGCATGCAGTGTGAAAATGAATAAATTCAGAGGCACACCGGAGGCCAATTTCATTGAATTAGCATGCAGGGAACAATACAGTTGCACGAATGCAAGCTGCTCATGTCGGCCTCTGAGGAAAGGGAATGATTCCCTGAAACGCATTAGGCCCGGTGACAATCACGGAATGGGAAGCAGTTTGTTTTTAATAAAAGGTTGTTACCTTCCTGAACTTGGAGTGCGGCTTCAATTTCTGGGCACCTTTGGAAGTATGGATACACGGCGGCTCCAGGCCGTGGAAGCAACGCACTGCCCTCGAGGGGATCTGGGTCTGCGCAGGGGGAAGGTTTCCCTTGTGATCTGCGGGGACAGGACAAATCGTAAGCAAACTGAGTCTTATTCGGAGGCTCAATATGGAGCTGCAATATTGGTCACTTTAATTCGACATGAGCAACTAACCCACTGGAGGGCGGAAAAGTGCTGGATTGAACTGCAGGTTCCAGCATGCAGTGTGAAAATGAATAAATTCAGAGGCACACCGGAGGCCAATTTCATTGAATTAGCATGCAGGGAACAATACAGTTGCACGAGTGCAAGCTGCTCATGTCGGCCTCTGAGGAAAGGGAATGATTCCCTGAAACGCGTTAGGCCCGGTGACAATCACGGAATGGGAAGCAGTTTGTTTTTAATAAAAGGTTGTTACCTTCCTGAACTCGGAGTGCGGCTTCAATTTCTGGGCACCTTTGGAAGTATATATATATATATATGTATATATATATATATATATATGTATTTGTATGTTTCTATTATGTGTGATGGCACCAGCAAAAGGTAGAGACGCATGTTTGCATGTTTTCTATAATATGGTGAGACTTATAACAGTAACATTGCAAAGCTTGCTATTTTGCATTTCTAGAGTTCTCTTAGTTCTTTCTAGACTTCTCTTCACTGATTCTGCACCTCTTTTTCTTCTTTCTTCATTTATTTTGTCTCTTTCTGTCTTACCTCTTTGTGTAATTCTGCTGATTCGTTCTGCACTGCTCTTGTTTCTTTTAGCACCTCTTTTGCTTCTTTGTGCAACCCTCTAATGTCTATCTGCACTGGTCTTTCCTCTTTCACTACCTCTGTTATCTGTTTGTGCAGCTTTCTTGCCTCTTTTTGCACGTCTCAAGTCTTTCTGCATCTTCTTTTACCTCTTTCGGTACCTCTCTTATCAATTTGAGCAGCTCTCTTGCTTCTTTCTGTATATGTTTTGTTTTTTTCTGCACTTCTGTTACTTTTTTCTGTACCTCTTTGCCTCTATATCCACCTGTCTTGCCTTTTTCTGCACCTCTGTTGCTTCTTTTAGCATTCCTCTTGCCTCTTTTACTATTTTTCTTTCCTCTTTGTGCACCTCTGTTGCTTGTTTGTGAACCTCTCTTGCCTCTTTTGCCCCTTCATTGCACCTGTTTACTCATTTTATTGCACCTCTGCTGTCTTTTTTAACTATTCTTTGCTGTCTTTCTGTACTTCTGTTCCGTGTTTTTGAAATATTCTTGCTTCTTTCTGTACTTTTCTTGCTTGTTTCTCTTCTTCTTTTGTCTCTTTCTGCACCTCTGTTGCCTCTTTCTGCATTTCTCACATTTTTCAGTAGCTGTGTTGTTGTTTGTGTAGTTCTTTCCGCTGTTTCTAAACCTTTCTTTTTTTCTGTCTCTTTCTTTCTCTGTCAGCACCTTTTCGTTTCTTTCTGCAGTTGTGTTGCTTGTTTTTACACTTTTCTTTTTTTATTTGTTATAAATGCAATAGCAATGCAATTGTAGTTATTTGTTTACTAGTTAATTTCAATATTGAGATGTTAATAATTTAAAATTATTAATTGATGTAACAAACAATTCAAACTATTCTTTGTTAGAAAATTATTTTGTTTGGATTATAAATTGAAGATGGCAAGAAAACATGAAGAGAGAAGAGAACAAAGAAAACAGAAGTACTTAAAGAAAACTAAAAGAGTGCCCTAGAAAAAGACCAAAATGTTACTGAGGATAAAGTCTGTTCTGGTAAGAGTACTAAACAATTTATTAAAACACTTGTAGAGAGATTAAAGAAAGACAATAGTATTGAAAGCAAAAAGGAAATGTTTACAACAAAGCACAAGGAAATAAAGTGATGTAATGGAAGAAAAACATTCATTTTTGGAAAAAGAACACATGTCACAAAAAGACAAAAACAATTTAAATAGATACGTGTACAAATGTAGAGTACTTCAAAATTTATTAAATGATTTCAAAAAGTATAAAAGAAGATAAGCAGCGTATAAGAAGAAGCAACACATTCAAAGTGTAGTAGATACTGCTTTTGAATTGAAACGAAAATGTATTTATATTAGTATTAAAGCGAATGAAAACATTGGATAAAACAAAGCTGTTTATGAAGGATAAAAGCAAAAGAAAAAAGACTGATTAATAGAAGTAACTTTTGTAAAACTTTCACTGGTGAATGGAAGCACACTTCTAGTTCTGAGCCTTTCTTTAAAGAAGAAAGCTATTTTCAACAGAACACATTAGTTCATGCAGTTGATACTAGTGGTCGATGCTATGAGATGAAAGATGGTTGTCCCTTTCCAAAAGAAAAGATGGTTCCTAGGAATGTGGAAGAAGTAATAGCTGAAGAAGTTCAATGGAGGCGTACACAAGCTCTGGTATATAAGTGGGATTGTAGCAGTATTTGCAGTATTCAACAGGAATCTATTGACATATTACAAATTGTTTTACGAGAATATGCCAAAAAAATCTTAAACAGAAGATTAAGATGCTACAAGGAATAGATCCATGTAAAGTAAGAAAATATTCTAACTTGCAGGTTCATTCTCTGGCTTGTCTTTCAAGAAAAGTGTGTCAAAGTACTTTCCATCATTTCAGAATGTTAGCAGTACACCACTCAGAAATGCGGAGGTTAGTAAGCAGACTCTACTATGTAAAAAGTCCTGCATCTTTAAGTTAAATGAACACAGCTCTTTTGCACAGTTCAGTATCAGATGTAAAAAATGTTTGTGATGATATACAGTTTCGTTTTTTTGGTTCGCAAATGGAGTGTAGAGAAAGTGAGCGCTTGATAAGTGTAGGTGTTGAAGAAGAGGTGGAAGATATTAGTATTGAAGAGTTTGCAGAAGAAATGACAAAGTTTAAGACAGTTTCATCTGAAAAACCAAACTATGTTGGTATTTGTTGTCAACGTACTGCCTATAGAAGTCAAACTAGGAATGTTGCCTTATATTTATAAAGTAAAAAGGAAAACAATGATAAGTGTCAGCAATTTGGTTTTTATTTGTTGGTAGAACGTTGGTTTGAGTTGGCTACTCATCATCAACAATACTTTATTCGGTTCTTTCAAATAAAACCATAAAAGTCATACAAACATTGTTCCTATGTTCAAAAAAGGCGATCGGGAAAGCACCCTTTGCTACAGACCTATCTCTCTTTTGGATTCTGTGGTGAAGGTGGTGGGTCATATGGTTTTAGACCGTTTGGTAACCTGGGCAGATGAGAATATTATTGCATCCGAGGTACAATACGGTTTCCGTCCCGGGCGCTCCACTGTGGAACAATGTTTAAAATTAAATTTGCTATTGAACAAGCATACCGTGGCACGCCCCAGTTCGATCCACCTAGAGTTTATGGATCTATCCTCAGATTTCGATCAGGTAAACAGATCCAAGCTATGGCAGTTGATGTCCTCTATGGGTATCGATGGGGATATAATCCGCGATCGGAATTCCGCTCGTATGCTGGACATTCCGATTGCGGGTGGGGTCGTGACGAGCTCAGCTCGTCATGCGCACAGCGCTACCGCGCAGCATGACGAGCTGAGCTCGTCATGAGCACGGAAAGGGTTAAGGGACCTCCATAGAGATACTAAAGCGGCTGTTCGCTATTCAAAAGACCGTAATGTAACCCGGAAGGTTGATATTAGGAGAGGGGTGCGCCAAGGATGCATCTTGGCTCCATTTCTTTTTCATTTATATATCAACTCCCTAGAGAAGGTCCTCTTGGAGGTACGAGCTGATTGTCCACAGGTGGGAAAGCATAGTTTGCCGGTCCTCCTATATGCAGATGATGCTGTCCTCCTGGCGGACTACTAGGGGGTTACGGCTTTTGTTAAATACATTTATCCACTTAATGGGAGACTTGGATCTGCTGTTTAATCACAGTAAATCATTTGTAATGCAGGTGGGCCCTCGTATACCCCAGCACTTCACTTTTAAGATAGGAACTCTGACAATCCCAAAGACAAACATTTTTTGCTATCTGGGAATAGTGTTTGACAACGCACTGAGTTGGTCCCCCCTGATTACTCAGAAGAAGGGGGACCTGGCCAGAGCGACCACAGCTGTTCTTAATTTTGCCTCCAGAGTGGGGGGGGGGGAACCCATAGGGGCTCTATTCAACATTTATAGAGCCAAGTGCATTACAAAGGCTAGCTACAAGAGTGAGACCTGGGGTTATGCCAGGCTGGAGGCCCTGCAAGTGATAGAAAATACTTTCCTGAGTAGGGTACTCTCTTTACCCTAAAGTGCTCCATCATATGCGGTGCACCAAGAGTTGGTGATTTGCCTTTTTGTCTGATGAACTGGCATTCCACTCACCAGCATTGTGGTTAGAGATTTGGGCCAAGAAAGTTGGCTACTCATCAACGTATTTGTAAATATTGTTACAACAAATTAGAAGAGAACAAAATGCCAGCTAGATCAGTACATAACAATTTAGAGTTGGTAGCTATTGCTCCGGAACTTGCAGATTTGAATGCATATGAGTCCATTCTTATTCAATCTGTGCACCCATTTCAGGCTATAGTTTGTATGGAGCCTAAAACAGGTAAGCTTCCTCCAACAGATTTACAAAGAGGTCTGAAAGGAAGAGTTGTGTACTTACCGTTAGATTTTAAGAAAAATATTGAAACTGTTGGTAGACAGGGAGGAAAATGAGCCAGTAGAAAAATATGGCAAGAGTTTGTAGATGTTAATAAACTTCAAAAGGCTACATTATATCTGGTACAGAATAATATTTATTATAAGAATGTAAATGTTAATGAATAGGAAATATGCTTAGAAGATGAAACAGAAATTTCAAGTGGCCAGATAGAAAAAGTGGAGAAGTCTAGGACTGAAGAGATCTATGAACATTACACTATACATCCTCGACATTCAAAAGAAGTGATAGGAAACAGTATTGAATTATTTCAAATGAAGGAAGCAAAGGGAACTCCCATGAGTGTATGGGAAAAACGTTTAGAAGCTCGTTGTTTTCCACAGCTGTTCCCCACTGGAAAAGGTGGACGATTTGATGAGCGAGCTGTACGGATTCCAGCTTCAGAATACCGCTCGACAAGATTGTACTCTGAAGATCCAAGATTTCGACGGTGCATTCCATATATATTTCATCTTTTGTTTGAAAGTGATTTGTCTGCACTTTTATGTGCAGTGAACCCCATATTAAAAACAGGAGTTCATCTTCAACATGTTTCTGCAAAAGAAATCATGGACAAAGTTCAACAAAGAGATGAAAATTTAGAATCACAGTTAATTAATTTGACGGCATGTCAACGTGGTACCAATGAATATTGGTTTCGTTATCACGGTAAACTTAAATGTATGTTAAGAAATTAGGTACCCCTACATGGTTTGTAACACTTAGCTGTGCTGAATATCCGTGGGACGATTTACTTGAATTTCTACCAGAAACAAATTCAAATGTAAAAAATATTGAATTGAAGACACCTGGAGAACTCTGTTACTTGGATCCTGTACATGTCTGCAGGTATTTTAACCATAGGTTTCAAAGTATGATGTCATTTATCAGCAATAAAAGTATTCCTCCTCTTGGAGAAGTTACTGATTTCTTTTGGCGAAAAGAGTACCAAGCCGGAGGTGCTCCTCATATAAACATGCTATTATGGATCAAGAATGCTCCAAAATTTGGAACTGATACTGATGAAAGTGTTTTGTCTTTCATCGAACAGTATGTTACCTGTGCCATTCCAAGAGAAGGAGGAGAAAACAAGTTTTACGGTTTCAAAGTCATCGATATGGAAAATACTGTCAACGAAAATAAAAGTCTAAAGGGAAATTTTATACAAAATGTCGTTTTGGATTCCCACATCCAATAATATCTAAAGGAAGAGTAAATAGTTTTATGTCCGCAGTAAGGCATACAATAACTCGGAAATCTCCGAAGAATACATACAACTTAAAAAGAACCGAAGATTCAAAGTATAATAATGACTACAATCCAGTGATTTTGAAAATGTGGAATGCAAACATGGATAGTCAATATGTTGCAGATAATTCAATTGCTGTTGCTCACTATGTTACATCATATATAACCAAATCTGAAAAGACAGAGATGAAAAAAATGTAGGAAGAAATTTCACAAGAAAAGAGTCTTAGCAAGAAATTGTACAGCTTTAGCTTGAAGATGCTTTCCCTTCGAGAGATTGGATCCTATGAATGTTATGGAATCACATGAGCTCTGCCAGTTTATATTCAAAGTCAAGAGGAATCATTTGGGTAAGTTTAGGTCTTGCCTCCACACGAAATAGAGTATTGAAAACATTACAAGAAATCGAATACTTAGCACTGAATGAACCAGAAAGTACAGATATTGTTAAAACAAATATGTTGGATACATACTATTCCAAAAAGAGTCCACATCTGGAAAACCTATGTCTGTATGAAATACTTCATCATTACAACTTTAAAAGAAACATTACAGAAAATATAAAAGAAGAAAAATATGCAGTAATTGGATGTGATGGATGTTTGGTAAAACATGCCAAAGGAAATCTTATTAACAACAGAAAACTCAGTTGTGAAAGTCCAGATAAGAGGGAATTTTTCTATTTAGCACTTCTGCAACTGTTCAAGCCTTGGTGTAGTGAAACGGAATTACTTGGAGATTTTGACTGCTATGAAGATTCTTTTAATGCATGTAAAGATAGCATTCAATACACAATTTTCCCTACATATGTACAAATGTTAAATGAAGAGATTGAACAAGAAAGTACTATTGCAGCTGAAATAGCTAGAGACAGTTCACAAGATAGTCAAGGTCCTGCTCCACTAACTCAAGATCCATTGGGACAATCAATTATCAAAAATGAAGCAGCAATAGCCATGAATGAGGTAGAAACTGCAATGCAACAAGCGCAACAGGATATTATTCAGTTGGAAAAGTTAGAAAAACAACTAAATATTGAACAGAAAGAAATATATCTACAAGTGAAAGAACAGATACAACATGGTTTGCTACATGAAAAAAAGAATGCCAATGTTCATCATTTAAACCTATTCTAATGTACATTAGCGGTCAAGCTGGAACAAGAAAACGTTTCTTGATTAAAGTTTTGACCAGTTATCTACACAAAACTACAGAATCACATTTATGTTGTGTTGTAACAGGTCCAACTAGATTAGCAGCACACAACATTAAAGGGATTACTTTACATCGATTACTTATGCTACCTGTTGAACATGATAATAAATCAGAAGCTATCTGGAGAAGCTTGTTATGAAGTTTCAAGAGTACTGAAGAAAATGAAACTTTTAATCATTGACGAGGTGAGCATGGTCTCAAATTTAATGCTTGCCTTTGTCCATTTAAGAATGCAACAGATTTTAAAAACAGATTACGATGTTCTGTTTGGAGGAAAACATTTAATTGTATTCGGAGATGTCCTACAATTTACTCCTGTAAAAGGACAACCTGTTTTTAAAACACTTGTCCATGAAGACACTAGGAAATCTTTGGGAACTATTGGAAATGTGAACATTTGGTTACATTTTGAATATAAAGAACTTATTAAGAATATGCGACAAGCAAGTGTTGAGGTTTATGGAAATATTCTTCAAGATGTAAGAATTGGTGTCTTGATGAAACATGGTAAACAAGCTTTAGAAAGTCGGCTACTAGGGAACTTGTTTACAACTGGAAGCGCAGCGGCTGAAATAATGTACAATAAGCTTGGAGAAAAGAAGTCTATAGTTTGCCTAATGCCTACATTTAATCAAGAACTTTTGAAACTGGAAAAACAGCAAATAGTGCAAATAGAAGCTATTGATAAAATTGAACACCAGGGAGTGACAATGTTCTCACAGAGAAACTACAGGCTAAATTGCATTCTTTGGAAACATTTGTATCTAAAACTGCAGGCTTAGAAAAGACTTTACATGTATGTATAAACTGTTGGGTAATTGTATGGAGTAATTTGAATGTAGAACACTGTCTAGTAAATGGAGCACTGTGAAAAGTTGTTGATTTTGTAAAATTTCACAACAGAGATGAAATGGATTTTTGATTATAAAATTTGATCAGATTAAAGAAGTAAGACAGTTTGGGCGTTGTGTTGTAAGTTTTTGCTTGTAAAATATTTGTATGTTCACAGAAAACAATTTCCTCTGTCTTTAGCATATGCAGTAACTATTCATAAATCTCAAGGTTTAAATATAGACAGTGCTTTTATAAATATCGGAAGTACAGTGTTCAAAGAGGGAATGGCATACGTTGCATTATCTCGAGTAAGAATATTGTCTGGTTTGTATTTGATAGATTTCGATGAGAAAAAGGTTAGTTTGATGCAAATTGTGTAAGACAGTATAATCGTTTAAGAAGACTTTATACACCTGATTTAGGTGAATATCCCATATATGAGAAACGTGTAGTGTGTGCGAAAAAAGAAAACAATTGAAGAGAAACTTGAAGGTGTAAAGAAAAAGAAAATGGAAACTATTGATGACATTGTAAGATACCAGTTGGAAAATAGTTTCAGGTATCAACTGTTATGCTAATGTGATTCTGAATGTTGTGTTTTATCTACAAGATCTTCATCTTGAAAACATGGGAAATCATGAAAAAAGATTCTGGGGCATATTAGCAAGACCAGCGATAAAATTATCGCCGTTTTAGCGGCAGGAAACTGCCGCTAAAACGGCGATAATGGGCTCGCTAATATGCGTTATAGAATTCCAATAGAAGCCCAGGTTAGATGTGCAGGACATCTAACCTGGGCTTCTATTGGAATTCTATAACGCATATTAGCAAGCCCATTATCGCCGTTTTAGCGGCAGTTTCCTGCCGCTAAAACGGCGATAATTTTATCGCCGGTCTTGCTAATATGCCCCAAAGTTCTTTACTACATCATGTATGTCAACAGTTGGGAACTGACAGAAGTAAAATCCATATTGCTTCTGACATTTGGCATCTTTTTGATATATGTACTGGTTCTTTGACATTTACTCTTAATATACAACAAGATGCACAAGAATTTCAAATCCTTATGCTTGGAGTATTAGAACACGAAGGAATACAGATTGAAAACTTATTTGGACTAAGTAACAGATGGGATCATAAATGTAAAGAGTGTTCATTTACTACCACCACTCAAATACAAACAGAACAATGCATATACTTGACGATACCAGACTGCAAATCAGTACCTTTTAACAAATTGATAAAAACAGCCAATCAGGATATGAGATGTTTGCATTGTAGATCAGAAATTGTTGCGGGGATTCTGCACCTACACAGAACTATGCGCAGGAAAACAGGACCTCGGTGTATAGGGGTGTACCAACCTACCACCTTAGTACCCAGAATCCCAAACCGACTAGCTATAGTGTCTCATTCCTTCTCCTCAAAATCACAAAGCTACAAATGATGAGACAACCCAGAACACAACACTCCCGACTCTCTCAGGAATCGCGATAGCAAGACATACCCTTTCGCTCGCTCACTCGTACTTGTCCACAATAAGAATGGTCAGAGTCACTGTTATAGTTCAAAATGTTTATTTTAACTATCATGCTCTATAATGCAGTAGACGAGCCACTACCAGCAGCGAATTGCTTAAACCTAGAACAATTAGCATTGTTACAATTCCATAGAATATAAAGGGGGATGTCATCATGTACAGACAGTGGAAAAAGGACTATAAGGCCTAACCACCCTCCCCTTGGTAAAGTGATGTTTATTATATAAAAGAAGATCTCTGGGCTTTGTCAGCAGACCCCCTACCTTAGTGCCTAGATGGAAGCTTTACATCATAGGAACCGCATAGCTCTTCTCCCTGGAAAGGACCCTCTCCAAGTGTGTGTCAGAACAACATGCATCCCCGTAATATCAAAGCATGAGTTTCCAGTAGCGCAACTGTGTTAGCATGTTTTGTCTAGATGTTAGGGACTGACCAGAACACAATAACAAGGGGCATTGTTTATCGACCTTGAACATTGTGTTCAGACTAAACTCCAAGAACAGGCAGAGAACGCAGAAAGCAGACAGTTCTCATGTGAAAGTCACAAACAGAGTCTTGCAAAACAAAGTCATGTAGTAACGTGTGCAAAAGCAGCATCATGGCAGCTGTGCTCATGCTAACTTAACAATGTCGACAATTACCCCAACGGCCACATAACAAGATGTTGTCTACAATAGATAAAGAAAGATTTGGAAAATATCAAATTTTAATGCTACAACATTTTAGAGCAAATGGAAGAAAATTGGAAACGAAAATTAAATTTTTTAATGCAAGTCAAATATCTATTTCAGGGAGTACTTTTATAGCAGTGGCTATTATTTTCCATGATGGACCTACTGCAACATCTGGATACTATACTGTGTATTTGAAGTGTAATAAAGGATGGACACATAGCAATGATGCTCACTTGGAATTCAAACCTAGATTGTCTTATGAATTACCAAATTCATATTTATTATTTTTGAAGCCAAAGTTTTGAGTACGTCATTCGGCCAATTGGGAAGATGTGAACAGAAAGTAAACAGGAATGCACATTATTAGTATTTATAATTAGTGTTTGGATTATTATTTTCGGTAATTGATATTGCATTTGGAAAATTGTGTTTAAAAGGAAATAGTTTCTATATTTGTTGTCTATTTTGTACCAGATGTAAATGAGAGTCTATATTTTGGCAAATGTATTTGAGATAAATAATAGAGTTTATGTAGATGAAGAAAGTAATTAACAAAGTGTAGATAGAAGGAGCACATAGCTACACATATTAAAAATGATGCTTTACGCTGATTCTTTTTTTTCTACAATCAATTTGATTGTTTTTTCCCCCTGCTGTTCAATGATGATACCACATTGAAATCACTGTGTCTGGTGAACTTAAGTGGAATCTGAGAACAGCAAAAAAGGGAATCTGAAAATGTTATGTAATTCTAAATTTATGTTGAGTTGCTAAAAATATAATATTATAATTTTCAGTAATATATTATCATTAAATAACAGCTTTTCTTCTTCTTCTATATAGTCGGTACTGTTGAAGTTTGAGAAGAGTTTTAATGCTGTTTAGGACAATACTACCCTAAAATACTTGTACTGAGTAATGTATCTAAATTATTTAAAAGATAAGAATACATAATATAATATGCATGATAACTTGAATTTTTTTTAAAGTATAATGATATGTTATTTGTTTCTAATATAAATAATGTTGATCCTTTAGACTACTTGAAAATTATCATTATGTTGCTCATGTAATCAGGCAGGCAGGTATCCTTTCACGTAGACACTACCCATGCACTTATCCATTCTCTGAAGCACAAGTTTTGCACTAATAGCAAAACACAGTCATTACCCTTGCATACCCATGCAGTCATCCAATTACCCAAGTAGTACCACTGCACTTATGCAATCGCCCAGGCACTACCGATGCACTCGTGTAATCAGCCAAGCACTACTCTTCCACTCAACCATTTACTCAGACACTATCCATGCACTCATCCATTCACTCAGGAACTACCTATACACTCAACCAATGACCCAGGCATTAGCATTGCACCCATCCTCCCCCTCAGGCACTACTCATACACTCATCGAATCACCCAGGAACTACTTCTCCAGTTATGCAATTACCCAGGCACTCCCACGCACTTATCCATTCTCTGAACCAAAAGTCTTGCACTAATAGGAAGACACAGTCATTACCCTTGCATTGTTTCTTTCACACAGGCACTACTCATGCACTCATTCAATCACCCAGGCAGTACCCCTGCACTCATGCAATCACTCAGGCATTACCCACGCAGTCATCCATTCACCCAGGCACTATATTTGCATTCAACTATTCTCTCAGGCAGTACCCATGCACTCATCCATTCACTCACACACTACCCCTGCACTCATGCAATAACCCAGGCACTACACATGCACTCATGCAATCACTTAGGCACTACCCATGCAGCTATGCAATCACTCAGCCACTACTCTTGCACTCAACCATTCACTCAGGCACTACCCATGCACCCCTCCATTCCCACAGGCACTACCCATGCACTCTTCAAATGACCCAGGCATTATCTTGCAGTCATCCTTTTACTCACGCAGTACCCATGCACTGATCTAATCACCCAGATGTTACTCTTGCACTCATGAAGTCACTCAGGCACTACCCATGCACTCATGCAATCACTCAGGCACTACCCCTGCTCTTTTGCAATCACTCAGGCACTACTTTTGCACTAAACCATGTACTCAGGCATACCCATGCACTCATCCATTCTCCAAGGCACTACCCATGCACTCATCCAATGACCTAGGCACTAGAGTTGGATTAATCCATTCACTCACACACTACCCATAGACTCATCCATTCACTAAAGCACTACCCATACACTTATGCAAAGGCACTACTCTTGCACTCAACCATTCCCTCAGACACTACCCATACACTCATCCATTCTTCCGGGCAGTACCTATGCACTCATGCAATGACCCAGGGATTACCCTTGCACTCTTCCTTTCACTCAGGCACTACCCATGCACTGATCCAATCACACAAGCAGTACCCCTGCAGTCATGCAATCACTCACGCACTACTCTTGCACTCATCCATTCTCTCAGGCCCTACCCATGCACTCTTCCACCCACCCAGGCAGCACCCCTGCACTTATGTAATCACTCAGGCACTGCCCATGCACTCACCTTTCACTCAGCCAGTACCCATACACTCATCCAATCACCCAGGCACTACCCCGGCACTCATGCAATCAAGCAGGCACTACCCATGCACTTATGCAATAACTCATGCACTATTCTTGAATTCAACCATTGACTCAGGAACTTCCCATGCACTCATCCATTCTCTCAGGCACTGCCCATGCACTCATCCAACCCAGGCACTAAGCATGCACTCATCCATTCACTGGGGCACTACCTATGCACTCATGCAATAACCCAGGCAGTACCCCTACACTCATGCAATCACCCAAGCAGTATTTTTGAACTTATGCAATTACCCAGGCACTACCCATGTGCTCATGCACTCACTCAGGCGCTACTCTTGCACTCAACCATTGACTCAGGCACTACCCATGCACTCATCCATTCTCCAAGGCACTACCCCAGCAGTCATCCAATGACTCAGGCATTACCCATGCACTGATCCATTCACCCTGGCAGTACCCCTGCACTCACTCGATCACTCACGCACTACTCTTCCACTCAACCATTCACTCAGACACTACACATGCACTCAACCATTCTCCAAGGCACTACCCATGCACTCATCTAATGACCCAGGCATTACCCTTGCACTCGTCCTTTCACTCAGGCACTACTTATGCACAAATCTAATTACCCAGGCACTACCCCTGCACTCATGCAATCACTCAAGCACTACCCATGCACTCATCCAATTACCCAGGCATTTCCCTTGCATCCATCCTTCTACTCAGGCAGTACCCAAACACTCATCAAATCACCCAGTCACTACCCCTGCACTCATGCAATCACCCAGGCACTATCTGTGCACTCATGCAATCATTCAGGCACTACTGTTGCACTCATCCATTCCCTCAAACACTATCTATGCAGTCATCCATTCACTCAGGCACTACACATGCACTCATCTATTCACTCAGGCACTAACCATGCAGTCATCCAATAACCCAGGCACTACTTCTCCAGTTATGCAATCACCCAGGCACTACCCATGTACTTATCCATTCTCTGAAGCACAAGTCTTGCACTAATAGGAAGACACAGTCATTACCCTTGCATTGTTTCTTTCACACAGGCACTACCCATCGATTCATCCAATCACCCAGGCATTACCCCTGCACTCATGCAATCACTCAGGCACTACCCATGCAGTCATCCAATCACCCAGGCACTATTTTTGCATTCAACCATTCACTCAGGCAGAACCCATGCACTCATCCATTCACTCACACACTACCCCTCCACTCATGCAATCCCTCAGGCACTACCCATGCACTCATGCAATCACGTAGGCACTACCCATGCAGTCATGCGATCACTCAGCCACTACTCTTGCACTCAACCATTTACTCAGGCACTGCCCATGTACCCATCCATTCCCTCAGGCACTACCCATGCACTCTTCAAATGACCCAGGCATTACTCTTGCAGTCAACCTTTTTCTCACGCAGTACCTATGCACTCCTCCAATCAGCCAGGCAGTACCCCTGCAATCATGCAATCACCCAACCACTATCCATGCACTCATGCAATTACCCAGGCACTTCTGTTGAACTCATCCATTTCTTCAAACCCTACCCATGCACTCATTCACTCACTGAGACACTACTTATACACAATTCTAACATTAATCATACACACATTCATACAAGCAATCACTTTCATTAATACAATTGTTCTATTTTTTACCAGTTTAGGTGGTTCCATTAGAATTTTTTTTATAGAACAATTACATTTTCTTTTCTATTTTCTGATTATTTTTTGGGGGGTGTGAAAATGAAAGTAAAAGAGTCCAACTCTGCTGTTTCTGTTTAACATAGAAACATAAGCAACAAAACAAACAAAAAAAAATTAACATTTGTGACCTCTGAGGAGCGTCTTGATGGCGTCAATAGACAGCTCTCCCACACATAGTGTTGTGAGGCAGTGGCGGCAGTCAATGGCAGCATCCGCCAACTCCGGAACTATCAGGGGTTGTGGAGTGGTCAAAACAACCCCTGCAGATGTTGATGGTTGTTGTCCATCATTGTTGGCTGCTTCCTCCTGTCTTCGACGCTCCACCTCACGTGCCAGGCAAATAGGATGAATGGTCTTTAGATGTTTCTTCATAGAAGATGTATCACAAGAGTACTTCTTCTCTGAATCTCTTGACAGATAGTGCATGTCACCTTTTGCGCGTTTACTTTTTTTTTTGTCTTCCGGCACAGTGAAGAAGGCCCATACAACACTCTCTTTCTTCTTCCTCACTGGCTCCTGCACCTCCTCCATCTCCTCCTCCTAGTCCTCAGGGAATGCTGATGCCATTTTCAGTGTTGAAAAAATGAAAAACACAAAAAAAGACCAAAATTGCCAGAGCCCACAAAATAGGTAGTCTTCAATCAGACACACCCAAAAAGAAAGGACTGTAAGAGGTCTTGGTTCCACCCACCAAGAGAATTAAAAGCTGTTCAACCAATGACAGGCTTTCTTTCTATGTCACATGGAGTCGCGTAGGGGTCGCGCACCCTATGTGGATCCGTTGCGCACCCGTGAAATGTACTTAATGTCATATTAAAACTGTAAATTACTATCAGGATATTGTGTTTCAAAGTATTTCAAAGAAAATTCTTTATGCAAAACAGATATTTAAACTAGAAACATTCATATTTGATACTTTTGAAATTACTCCGGAAATGCTTGACCGCAGGATTCGCGACCCGTATGCGCCCGATGCACAATGGGACCGCGTACACCAAAATCTGTTTTAAACATCTTAAAATGTTGCACAAGAACACTAATAGTAATTTATAGCATTGATTAATAAACCTCTTTGCTTAAAAAATATATATTATTTGAGTGTATGTATTTTAGGGTTACATACGTGTAACGGATTCGCGCACTCAACGCGTAGATCCGCGTCCCATATGCAATACCATAGCGTTCACAAAAATCTGTTAAAAACAATTGGAAACAAATTTATAACACCTTTATTACTATTTTTATGTACTCAGTAATAAACCTCTACGTCAAAAACATATATTAATTTGTTCTAAATGTGTTTTTTAGAATGATATTCGTATAACGGATTTGCGCTCCCATTGCATAGGTTCATGTACCGTGCGCGACCCTTTTTTGTAAATTAAAAAAAATTATATAAAAAAGATAGTTATAAGAAAATAACAAAACAACTTTCATACAATTAAAAGCAATCATACAAAATTTAATTTAGCAAAAAATACTTGCTATACATTTTTTTAAATTATATTATATATTATCACACTGTACAAAATTACAAACAATAAAACACTGTTAATTCAAATAGATAACACTATATATCTTTCTTCAGCTATGTTATATATATTTTTTAAAACAGACTATAATTATTTTAAAACATAATAACAATACTTAAACAAACTTAGAAAAAAATACAAAAATAGTTACAAACATCTTTTCATAAATAAAATGATCTACAAAAACTTAGAAATTAATTGAAAAAAACATAGGTTTCAGGGACGTTATAGTTAGGAATTAGCATTTAAAAACCCTTAGAAATTCACTGAAAAAAACAGAGGTTTCAGGGACGTTATAGTTAGGAATGAGTTTTCAAAAAACCTTAGAAATTCACTGAAAAAACCACAGGTTTCAGGGACGTTATAGTTAGGCTGACATTTTACTCGCACAAAACCCGAGAAATTCAGCCGTTATAGTTAGCTGAGCTAACTATAACTCGTGCCCCTGCAATGCAATGCTGATGACGTCACATATGTCATCACTCATGACATGGTCAGTGACATCACTCATGACATCACTGATGACATCTCAAATAACATTTTTGGGCAGGGCTCTAGAAAGTGGGGTCCCCTGGGTCAAAATCGGGCCGGGTTTGGGAACGCGGCCCCACATTTCAGCCGGGCCCCAGGTAATGGGGTCCCTGGGATCGAATCAGCCCGCGGAGTAGGGCCGCGTGGCCCCCTTACGCATTCAATTATGGTCAGGCCCCAGGTGATGGGGCCCTCAGGCCAAAATCGACTGAGGGAGGGGGCCCCACAGCTGCCATCCCCTGGGGTTAGGAGGGGAAAAACAGGCTGAAAAGGCAAAAGGGAGGACAGAAAAAGAGCAGAAAGGTCAAAACAGATGGCAGAAAAAAGAGCAGGAAAGGCAAAACAGAGGGTAGAAAAACTAGCAGAAAAAGGCAAAGCAGAGGGCAGAAAAATGAGCAGGAAAGGCAAAACAGAGCAGGAGGAAGAAGGCAAAACAGGGTGCAGGAAAATGAGCAGGAAAGGAAAAACAGAGGGCAGACAAACAAGCAGAAAAGGCAATATAGACCAGAAGAGGGCACAATAGACAGCACACAGACATACACACCCACTCACAGACCCACTCACAGACCCACTTACAGAATCAAGCACCCTCTCACAGACCCACTGAGACACTCATACTCTCACTCACAGACCCACTCAGAGGCTCATGCACCCACTCACACACCAACTCACAGACCCACTCAGAGCCTCATGCACCCACTCACAGACCTGCTCAGAGACTCATGCATCTACTCACAGACTCACTGAGGGTCATGCACCCACTCACAGAGCCACTTAGACACTTACAGATCCAGTCACAGACTCATGCACCCGCTCACAGACCCACTCACAGGCTCATGCACCCACTCTCATACACACTGAAACACTCATGCACCCACTCATAAACCCACTCATAAACTCATTGTTGCAAGGTGGAATATTAGGTGGTATGGCTGGGAGGCTTTACCATACAATATTCTCATAATACACAGAGATGATCCTTGGATCCAACAACAATTATCCTTAGCTCAGTCCTGGTAGTGTGGCAAAGAGCAGTCAGACATTACTGGAGGACCATGTGTTAAGCATTTTACAGTACCATTATGGTGTGTAAATGATTGAGACAACTTGAAAGAAATCTGACAACAATTTATCAAACTAGATCTTATTTTTATATAGATATAGATACCAAAATGAACGTTGTATCATACATACAACCGGAGTTGTTGGTTTTTGCAGTGTTCAAAAATAAATACAGTAAATCTTTCAAACTGGTCCGATTGAAATGAATGGGGGAAAGCACAGGTGAGACTTGATAACTTACAGGGTGAGTTAACTATAACTTATGCCCCTGCAATGCACTCCGTATGACCTCACATATTACATCACTCACGATATGGTCAGTGACATCACTGATGAGATCTCAAATGACATCACTGATTATATCTTCCACAGAACCACTCACACTCCCTCTCACACCCCATGCAATGCCTCATGCTCCCAATAACACACCCACACAACCCTTCCACAGACCCATTCAAATATTCACACACCCACTCTCACACACGCATTCACTAACAGATACAGACACTAAAACAATCACTGACTCTCCTGTACAAGTACCATAGATACATAAGTGGAGCCAGTCACATACTTACATTCTCACCCAAATAGCTACTAAAACTCTCACTGATTCTCCTACACAGCCACAGACATAGCCACTCACTTAACTATAGATTTACTCATACATCCACTCACTCACCATATACAGTCACTCACACATTCAGTCTTACAGAAACATCCAGAAACTAATACACCAACTCATATACCCATACATTGAGTCACTCACCCAAAAAGATACTCACAGATTGACTCACTTAGTGTAACACATGAACTTAGTCTCTTATACTCTCACTGTCATAAGCACATACTCACTAATAACCAACTCACATAGTCACTCACTCACCTATATACTCAATACATACCCAGACACTCAACCTAACACCACTCATGCATTCAGTCATTCACTCATACAGCTAGTCCCACACCCACTCTCTCACCTATACAGTCTCTAACAAACCTTGTCACAGATACAAACACCACTGTCACACCGCTGATCCACGCATACAGTCAGTCACAAAATCACAAACTCACCCACACAGCCACTTATATACCCACTCTCTCACCAATACAGGTACTCACACATCCACTCACCCACTCATAGAGAGACACACAGAGCAACTCAATCACTCACTCAATAGCTACTAGCACACACATTCAGGCAACCACACACCCACTAAAACACCCATTCACTTACCAATACAGTGACTCACACAGCCACTCTCTCACCCATACACTCACACATACTCTCTTATTCAGACATACATCCACTCACACATCTAGTCATTCATCCATAGTTACTCAGACAAAGATTCAGACACTGACACACGCACTCATATGAGATATGTTACAAGTAGAATAACTGTTTAGTTGAGCACAAAGAATAATAATGTAATTAATGCAATACCTTAGTATATATCATTGAGTCTCAGAAACATTTACAAAACACTAACACTCACTTGATGATGCCATTAGTGATGTCAGCAGTGATTTCATTTGCATGTCATCAGTGATGTCATCAGTGATGTCACTGACCATGTCATCAGTGATTCAATATGTGAGATCATAAGCAGTGCATCGCAGGGGCATACGTTATAATTAGCTCAGGTAACTATAACTGCTGAATGTCTATCGTTTTGTACGAGTCAAATCTGAGCCTAATGATAAGGTCCCTGTAACCTTTGGTTTTTTCAGCGAATCTTCTTATATAGTTTGTGCTTGTCCTCAAAAAACCCAAGCAGCATGACCTGATCAGAAATGGCTTAAATTTGTCCATAATATCATCTTCTCTATTTCAACTGGGACTCTCCTTACAATGGAGGAAATATGTAACCGCTTCAATATTTTATACTTTGTCTTTAAAGTAGAATGACGGCATACAAAGTGGCAGCAAAAACACAGGAAGCACACTGCCATCTGCATTTTATGAATAATAAATAATAAATGTCTTCACATTTTAAAAAACGACCTTGAAATAAAAATCAAATGCATATAACAAAGCCCTTGATTTTATGGTCTCAATCTGATTTTTCAAGATATCAAGCCTGATTTATGGAATGCAGTGAACACTGTAAAATTGTCGAGGAAGACAGTAAGAGCATTCTAATTGGACAGTATCGTTCTAAAGGTTAGAAGCTTTCCGTTGAAATAGTCTTATTCCAGAGTTGAAATAAAAAAATTAGATGAAAGCCTCTTTTTAGTTCCTTCTATCTCCGTTCTACTTTGATATGCCAAAGGCTGCAGCTGTATTTTATTTATGATGTTTCAGGAGATACCTGCTAAAAGAATGCACATGGTGGCTGTTTGTTTTATGTTTACTGAACTAGGCAAACACAGAAAGACATATTTGATTCTCTTGTTGTCTACTTATAATAACTATAGAATGCAAACCCACCCAGTAATTGTACTGTAATTTATCGCCCATAAATGTATAACAAACTCAGGGGATTCTTATTTATCAGATGTGATTACAGCATTCCAGTAGCGGTCAGTGAGGGGAGTGCCGCGGGGCGGTGAGGCGGGGCGGGGCAGGGGTAGGGTGGGGGGTAGTAAACTCCGGTCACGGCCGACTGGAGTAATGTAAACAAATAAATAAAACGAATCTCGTTGCGCGCGCTGAAACGCCAAATGCATTTCAGCGTGCGCAACAAAATTCGTTTTATTTATTTATTTGTTTACATTACTCCGGTCGGCTGTGACCGGAGTTTACTACCCCCCACCCTACCTCTCCCCCGCCCCGCCACACCGCCCCGCGGCACTCCCTCCACGGGCCGCTACTGCAGCATTCAGGTTTTGGTGACTGCTGATCTGGTATTTGTGCCCCTTTGATGTTTGGCATGTTTGAGCTACCGTAGTTCATTGGCTGAAATATCTGACTGATGGAGTTTACTAGCAAACTTACATTTCCAACACTTTTGGAACCAGTTTTGTGATGCACTTTCCAGTGACGCCTAAGTATTTGCTCCTAGATTAGGTATTGCGTTCAACAAGCCTACCAACCGCATGATGTGTCTGAAGAGTCGCCCAAAAAACTATTGAAATACTCCTTCAGCAAAGTCTATATTAAAATCTTATGAATATTTGAGGCACTCTTATGCAGTGAGAATCGGTGCATCAAAGGGCTGTAGAGAAGAGAAAATTGAATTAATTCCATATCTGCGAATGGGATACGTGCTGCAGCATTGATTCCTGCATGGAGAAGTCACTGCTATTACAGAGGGGAAAGATGCCAAATTATTGGATTTACTAGTAATCAAGGCCTGTAATCATTCTTTGAAATCCCAGGCCCAGGTCACTTGGCCAAGCCTGAATACGATTGGAGTTTGGTCTCCAAAGACAGTCCATGGTGGTACAAGGGTCATTTTTTAAATGTATGTATTTTTTGTTTTTATAAGGTCATGACACCCTAGCAAATAATTGCTGGTGTAAATTAATTCATTCTGTCTACACAGGCGCTTGGAGATCCCATATTTTAGCATGTTTCCAGAGCTTTGATCTATAGTCAGGCTCTCCAGAAATGACACTGCCTAATTTTAAATAGTTCTAAAATAAAAATATTAAAACTAATTCACTGCGGATAAGGCAGCATTAGTGGCAAAAACAGATGCTTGGTCAGTGATTAATACTCATCAGTCCTTACGAATTAATCTCTATCTGACTGCCTGTTTTTTAGCCCATATGAAGGATGTGTTTTTAAAATTAAGACTTGGCATATGCCCAACTAAGGAGGGCACGCCGACCTGGATACAACAATGGCCAAATACTGATTGTAGATTGTGTGGGTGGCCCTATGAAACCTTATTACCCATTGTGTGTGTGTGTCCTAAATTGCTTAAAAGAAAACACATTGTGCACTACTAAAACCTTTATTGCTTAAGGCTGGGGTAAGATCTGCATGTCAGACCCTCATCTTACGTATGATGGGTGTGTCGATTCCATTGACCTGTCAAATGATAAAATGTTTAACAGTTGCCAACAAAATACTGGTTCTGTAGCTTATATTTACTGGTTTATAACTATTGTAATGGGATATTTTAAAGAACCAGATAATATAAGGTTATTGTTGTAGGCATCTGCACTTTGAATGTTTATGCAAATCTGAAGAATGATTCTGTTTTGGTAACTTCTATAATCAAGCTCGAAAGACTATGTGAAAGCACAGAGGCACTTTATTGTTCTTTTGCAGAATTGTATATAATGTTTACAGCTGGTAGTATTGTTCTATGGCCTATTTTATGGTCTATGATGGACAGCTCTTTTAACTACTTGTGTGAATAGACTCTATAGACCATGTGTAAGCACTTAGGCACTTTACATTCAATTGATTAATAGCACATTATGTTTACAGTTTTTATTATATATCCTTGGGAACTATTTGATTATTATTTGTTATTTTTTCTATGATTAATGAACGACTGCAATAAAAGATTTGTATATATGTGGTATCAATGTTCCAGTGCAACATGTAACCATTGAAAACATTTTTTTTGTGTACAGTTGTATATATATTGGCGAATTAGGTAAACAAAAATAACATATGTAAAGGGCACGTTCCCCCCAAACGGGGTATCTTGGCGCCAAATAACAGATGTTTATTTTTACCCAACTCAATGGTACTCATTTTATCGACCTCAGATGGATGAATGGCTGAGTGGACCCGCCGGCATTTGAACCTGTGACGAGGAGGTCCAACACAGACCCCTACAGTGGATGCATTAGTCCACAGAGCCACCAGACCTGGCATGGACCTAGTTAATTAATATATCAAATTTTTAAAATGACTAAGGAACTGTTTTTTACACATGAAATTAATGCTTTAGTTGCAATGTTTTTTGTTAATCAAGCATAAAGAATTATTATTAAGTCACTGCCATTCATCACTGGTGGGTTGATAGTAAGTGCCTGGTTTGTAAAGGTTGTATCACATTGATATCTGGTCACATCCTTTTTATCTTAGTTGTCTAATCAACACTCATCATCATAAACTTTATTTCGATCATCCAAGATCATAAAAGTGCTCACTCAATGTTGTGTGTGGGAGGATTAATGGTTCCTGTTTCATTTCCAGGGAATGAGGCAACAGCATCTAAGTCTCAGGGCACTCGCCTGCTCAGCAGAAAACTTTCCATCCCAGTGCTGAATGGAACTACAGACAGAAAGGGTTGGGCAGTAGAATAATGTACATCTTGGCACATTTGTGAAGTCTGACCAGGCTAAATAAATATTATTTTACATATGCCCTCTACCAGGAGTAAAAGTACCCACCACCACTTGGTGTAGCATTATATGGTATAGTCTTTTTATGTAACAAGTGCACTGTAGTCAATAATGCAGCATTCATTGAATTAACAATGAGGAAAATGGACGGAGGTGTAAGTTAGAGGAAAAAAGATACGTATTCACAAAGGCATTTTGGAGTATGTAAAATAGTATTTCTGTAGTACTATTGTATGTTCTTCATCATGCTTTTGTGAAATAGCCCCAAAACATTTAAAATGGAAACAAAAATTGAATATTCAGGAAATATTTATGTGCATACTAATGTGCCATCTTACACGTTCTCTAATAGTGAGTAGGACATTTCAGGAGCTGATTAACAAAATATGTAAGACTATGTAAAAGAGTTCCATAAGAGTACTACCTTACATACGCCAAAATGCTTTTGTGAATCAGCTACAATATTCAGTACAGATACTTTTGGGCTGAAGGCATGGATTTAACACCATTCAATTAGTTTTGCATTAGGAAAATAACATTAATAATTTAACAGCAAATTACAGGTTGTATATTCCTAAAGGTGGGAGGGTCTGATTCACAATTCTTGCCATCAGAAAACTGACCTAACTTACACACAGTAATAGTAGGTGATCTAGCCATTCCCAATGAAATGTCTAGCACCTGATGAGGGATCTCTAATGCAATTTAGCTGCACACTCACAAAATGATTTAAGTATGGTGATATCCAAGAAGAGTGTGCCACGGTTATTTTCAAATGTGAAACTGAAATGTCAAAAGAGAATGGTAAAGATAAAAAGTAAAACTCCATACCTTTTCTAACCCTAGGCACCTGTGGTGTATGCATTGAACTGCAGAAGAAGAGTGAGGATCTCAAGCATACTTTAGACATGCAATTCCTACCCAGTCATTACTATGGTATGCAATGTTCATAATTAAGCTGGCCAAAGATGCCATGCAATCTTTCTGAAAGTGTAAAGATATACTGGAAAATATATTTATCCAATACAATTAAATTTAATGAAGCATGTTACATCATAATAGAGTGAAATATGATATGCATGTCACCAACGTTGTGTATTAATACAAAATGGCAAATCTTTACAAGGAAATGAGTAGCACTAATAAATATACATTATTTTGTTTTCCATTCAAAATAACGAGACAGAGGTCCCAATGGAATAATTAGATTCTATTTTAAAAGGTTATGTCACAAACTTTGAGTCTGTAGCTTTAATAAAAGTTAACAATCTATGGTTCGAAAATGCATTCAACAATATTTCAAATGTTCATTTGTTTTTCTTATGCTTTGGGGTTGTACAGAGGGCATGCATAAAACATCCAAAAATATCATAATAATGCCACAAAATATTGTTTAATTGGCTTGGAAACTGTCCTGTGTAAAACCCTCATCCTGTAGGTTGCCACTGACCCCACCCTGCTGTGACACTAGCTGTTTTCAGTTCTAGCTTTTCATAAGAGCTGACATTCTACTCTGAAATAACAATACCTTGTTTTATATATTTCTTCATACCACACTTCTGTTGTTTGTAAATACTTTAAATAAATGATCAATCACAATCTACCCATTTGGAAGAATTAATAGAAACCACCTTCCAGCGTGACTCAATCAATTCCTTTATTCAGCAAATTGCCATAAAAGCACAAAAAATATAAAACATCAGTACAATACAACCATATAGAACCAACTCAATTGCTAATATTAAAGGCAATCCCCAAAAGATAGCAGCATATGTAAAAAGCAATCATCCATAATGCTAGCTGAAATAATACATAAAATACATGCACTTTACTAAAGACCCAAGATCAAAATAAAAAATAGGCATAAAATTAATGTGATAACAACCAGTAGCGTATTGCAGGCAAAGACTGTGGACAAATCCCCCAAACCTAATATAATAGCATAAGAACTACCCTTTTCTGTCTATATCTCCACATATGTAGTAGGAAGCGAGAGACATCAAATACAATTGGCTGTGCTGTGTTAGAGGCTATTCTGTAGTCCCTAGCCCCCATGTTGTGACACAGCAGCAAGATTAATTTCCTCCTGTGGGCATAATAGTACGAGCAGAAGAAAAGGACATGGTCAATACATTCTTTAGTTTCAAGACAGAGAGGGCAACTCTCACCTAATTTGGTAGAGGAGCAATGCCATTTATTAGTGAATGATCGTAGCAGCAGGGTCCCAATCCGAAACTTAATATACAAAGTTTTAGCAAGCGGGGGCTCGATCTCATCCATGTACTCTTCCAAAGGGGAAAGTCTTTAAACTCAATGAAGGCTAAGGTGAGAGATCCCACCTTCCCGGTCCTGTGGGACCTTTCGTCCACATGTCTCCAATAAATCCCCTTGGGGTGGACTTTCGTACTCTACTATGCGTAGTCTCTGGATTCGTCCAATGGTTCTCACAACTGAGCTCAGTTAAGCCAAGTTTGATATACCCCAACCATGGGATCCTGGCAGCCCCTGCAAGCTTTACAATTTCTTCTAAACTCATCCAATAGGGCATTAAATCTGCAGAGGACCAGATCCTACTCCAATACAACAGGGGTCTAAGTCCTACTCTGTGAATGAGGGATATGTGACCTAGGTCTAACCGGAGGGGGATAAGTGGGGTACTAGTGGGGAGGTTAGTGAGGAGTCGTATAAAAGGGTTCTCCACCAACTCCATATTGATTACATTCTCGTTCCCCCAAAGTTCCCCACCGTACAAGGATCCCCCCAGTGCGTGCAGCGTAAAATATTTGGAGGGCTGGGGATATCAGGCAGAAGCTGGAGGCCTGGGGGCCCTCAAGATGCCTCCTCTGTAGTGCTCTAGCCTGAGTTTACACTTCTGTATCTTGGTTAACCAGCTAAATTGCTCATTGAGAGTGTACCCTAGGCATTTGAATGTACAAACTCTCTCCAAGGTAACACCGTTAAACACTGGGTGTAATCAAGTTGTGTGGCAGGGGTTCAGACCATATACTTGGTTTTATTAAGGTTGATCTCCAACCCTCTCTGCCTGCAGAAGACACTAAACTGGTCCAAACATGTTGGCTACTCATAGGGGATTTTGAGACCAGTGAGGTGTTATCTGCACACAGGAGCGCTGGGACCTTTCTGTTGGCCAAACTCAGGGCATCATGGTTACATAGCTCAAGTTGGGTAACCAGGTCATTAATATATAGCAAGAACAGGGTTGGGGCTAGAACACACCCTTGTCTTACTCCCCGGATCACTGGTCTACTGATGACATTTCCAGGCGGCCTCCCTTGGGACAAGGTCACTTGCGGACCGAAGGTCGACAAAGATTACATAGAGGCGACCACCCCTCAATGTGACGTATTTCCAGTATATTAATTACAATCGGAGTACTTGATCAGTAGTGCTGGTCGCTGCCCTGAACCCAGCTTGCAAAGGTGTCAAAAAACCTCCATCCTCCATCCAATCATGTAGTCTATTTATCAAGATTCGGCTAAAAAGCTTCTGTGAGCTATCAATGAGACTAACTGGTTGATAATTGGATAGAAGTGACTTTAGGCCCTTTTTGTAGATTGCGATAATCTCAGCCCCTGCCCACATATGGGGCATTGGTAGCCTGATTCTAATGCCACTGAAGTACAGAGCAAAGTACGGGCCCAATATCTTCTTTTTGGCTTTGAACAAATCCCCCAATACCTTGTCCAGCCCTGGCAATTTCCCTGGGGTGATCCAGTCTATTTCATTTGCAACTTCACTCACAGTAATAGGGCAGATTACACACTCATCCTGTCTAGTCAGGACTGTCCCAGATAAAGCGCTAGATAAACAATCTTCCGCTACCGGTTCTACTCTCACAACCTTACCACATTCAGAACAGGGCAGAACTATAGCATCAGACAACCCACTACATGAACTCAGAACAGTTCCTGCAGCTGGCAGATTCTCCATCTCATGGGACCCCAGTTCACAGGCATATAGGCCTGTAAAATGATCAACTGAAGCAGCAGCTGGTATATTACTAGTCAATGAAGTAGCAGGTTCTGGACCCCTATCGGCCACAATTCGCCAAAAGGAGCAATGATCTTTACCTTTTACTGCCAACAATAGTGAATCCCATTTGGCCATTACATACTCTTGTTTGGCCTTGTCTATTGTGGCCTTGTAAGATGCCATGGCTTCCTGAATTAAGGCTCTGATCGCACCTTTAAAAGCAACTATCAAGGCATGCCTTGCTAACCTGCAAGCCTTGGTGTATCATGGAAATGCTTTGGCCCATTTGGGGAGAGACCGAGACTTGACCATAATAATCACCTTTAGGGAATGGAACATGGGGTTATGGATGACATTATAATCATCCCACAAGGCAGCTACAAGAGAGTTCCCTCCCAGGGACAACACTGCTTCCAGAGCAGTAACAAGTGCATCATACATCTGCGTCTGGATAGTGGGCATGGTAGCAATAACATTCCACTTCAGCCTACGGTGTTTACTGGTAGGAAGAACCCTCCTGTCAAATGGTACATATTCATAGGATGGAATACATAACTCAGTGAATTCAGGGAGAGATCCACAGCATTATGGTCACTATCCTGCAGCGGAATCACCTCCATATCTAGTACTAGTGGTCATAGCCTAATATCCATCAGTATATCATCAAATGGCCAGTGCATCCTTGTGGATTTAAGGTATCCTTCCCTTCCTTATCTGATAGTGTTCTCCAATTGCAAGCTCTCAGACCATTGTTGAGGGTAAAAGCATTTATTTTCAGGGCAGCGGGAGACCATTTTTTAATGGGTGTAAAGGAAAGCCCAGGGACTGCCCATGATTTGTCCTCTTCTTCGCTAAGTATCCTAGTAGCAATGCCAAGGGTTTTAAAATTACAGTTAAAATCACCCGTCACATTTCTAAAAAAACAGCCGGGAGGGATATCAGGCGGTCATTAACTATATCAATGGCGGCTAAGTTGGTCTTGTTGCCTTCATACCTACAGTGACATTAAACAAACAAAATGAGACCCCAGCAGAAATTTGCAAGATTACACACACTACATCAGAATCAATTACTTTAGATGTACAGACCAAGGTGGTTTTGATCCAAATTGCAAGGCCCCCTAACGGCCGGCCTTTCCAGGAACAGGAGGCATGTCAATCAAAGGAAGTAAACCCAAATCAAAAATGAGGGGTGACATCCCAGGTCTCCCGAAAAAAACATATGTCAAATCGGTCCACAAAGTTTCACCAATCTATACAAGCCAAGATTCCTTGAGACAAACTTAGTATGAGGTTTGACATTGGGCAGGGGGTCACTACTGGTAGATATACAAGGAGCATCAATTGCAAGGGATTGGGGGCCATCAACTGTGAGAGATTGCAAGGTATTGTCAATGGGGGGGCTATGGGCATCAGGAGCTGGATGTAGTAAATCAGCAATTTCAAATAACGCCATTGCATGCCGGTTGGTATACCAGGTGCCCTCTGTTGGTCCAGAGATTGAGGAAGTCAGTCTTTATCATCCAGATCTGAAAGCGGGAGATATCTATTGCAAGTGGGGGCAATAGAAGCACTGAGTGCATCTGCTCAATGCAATAAGATCCCTATCCCGCATGGCTCACCAGGTGGACTAGGTCTGTAGAAGCAACCCAATGGAACAATACTTGTGGCTGCACCTATTTTCCAGAACTACAACCAGTTTTAACCAGGGGAAGTTCCATGCCCGGGTAATCACAATTTATTACCACACAATCCCCTCCAATTGTTTTAGCAGATTATCCAATCCACTCGATCCTCCTCACCAGTAGTATGTCATCATACTCAGAAATGTCAAAGGCAGTATTCCGTGAAAGCCAATGGCAAACTTTATTTTTAAGTTCCAAATATGGTTGCTCCCTATTAGATGAAAGTGATGGTACTCCAGCAAATACCACCACGTATGGACAACATTCAGGCGACAAATTCAAACGTGGCTAAATGCATGTGGAATGTGACTGGGAAGAAGGTCTATTTGCACTATACCTCCCATCTAGCCTTTTTAGTCAATGGCCAACTGAGTTTCAGCCTGCCCTGATGCTGAAATAGGCATTTTTTTCAGTTGGAATGGACAATTCCGCAGGGGAAGAGAGCCTCTGTTCTGCAATACAATTAGAGTTATTAGAGCTAATCCCTTTGTTGGGAAGTGCTCAACCATGTGGTTGCATTGGGACTGTGATTGAGAGTAGATGGTTCAGTTTAGAAGAAAATGCCTGACTAGCCCCTTCCAGGATACACAGCCTGTTCACAGGGGAAGCAATCGCAGATGCCACAGTAGATTTAATTTGATCCAGAGCACTTTCCTAAGTTGATTTGGCCCCCCCACCTCTCGCATCAAAATTAGTGATTGGTGCCAATTCCATCTGTTCTAGTGGATTTCTGTAGACTGGTAGGAGAATGGGCAATAGACCCCTGCTTCTTGGGGTGACCACGTATAGACCCTTGTTAGGTTTTCCTCTTCTTCCTGGCAGATGGCTCGCAAAAGCTAGTGTTCACAGGCACATCAATTGGGGGCACCTTATCTAAGGTTATCAGCGAAGCATGGCTGGCGGCCTTCGCGGGGTAAACAGCAGCAACTTACAGAAGCTAGCTCTGAGGTACCAGAGGTGCCAGACTTTAAAAGATCCTTACCCGATGAAACAAAACTGGGCCCCTCCCCCATTTCAAGGGACAAACATCTCTCCGCCAGTTCTATTTCCTTGGCAACTACACTTACTGTTCGAACCAATAAAGTGTCCAATGTTGTGCCAACATGAAGATTGACATTGGCACTATTCTTCCCTCCAGTTAATTTGTGCTTGCCCATAACTAATACTTGTCTCAACAACCAAAGAGTGCAGTCAAAATGGACTCACCGGGATAGTTGTGGAGCAATAAGCGCTTTTGAGCACGTCTCCTCCTGGGCTTCCCAAGCCCTGCCTTGTCTGGATGGAGTCTGGGGGATGTAGTCCCACACATTGTCATTTCTCTGGTCGGCAGCAGCCATGTTGTGCTGTCCGGGTCTAGAAGACTGGTACCGGGAGCACTGAGGACCCAACGGAGCCCCTTTACAGTGCTTGGAATCATACCTCCCACACCGTTTACGGTGTGGGGGTATGATTCCAACATGTTTGATACATGTTTGATACCAAACACAACAGGGTTCGTTACAGCAGTTTCCAGATGGTCATCGCGTAATGACGCGGTGCCCCTCTATATGTTATATGGCTGTCTCACTTACAACCCGGGAGAATGGACTCCAAAGGCCGTAAGGTTGTCCTGCTCATGCAGGGGCACCCTCACACTAAGAACCAAGCACCCTGCCTTCAGGATTGAAGAGGCCTGCTGTAGGGGTGACATAGGTTTTAAGTGCAGTGACCTTTTGAAATAAGGAAAACTATCTCTGTCGTAAGTGGTGCTAGCACCAGCTTACATAGGCTGCAATGGCAGGCCTGTAGTTACAAATTGAGTGGTCTCCCATGGGTGGCATAATACATGCTTCAGCCCATGGGGGAGCCCTGGAGCACCTATGCCCTGGGTACCTTAGTACCATATACTAGGGACTTATAAGGGTACACCAGTATCTGATCTGGGATGTAACTAAGTACTACCAAACCAATTTAGGGGAGAAAGCAGATAGACTGGGGTCCTGATTAGCAGGATCCCAGTCAGACTAGTCAGAAAACAGTGTTATGTCAAGCAAGAAGTGGGGGTAACCATAGAAGCAGGTCCCACTTTCCTACAATTTCCAAGTACCCCTGCTAAGTTGGAAGCTACAAAAATACATTTCTATTTTCAACAAGCGACTGGTTGTGTAGACAGTGGAAGAGCATTTGCATTGTTAAACGCATTCATTAACAAAGTGATATTTAAAATGTTGTACAATGTGTGCATATTACTCATATAATTTAGAGTAGGTGACTGCATTTAGCCATTATGTGCAAAACATGAGCTAATAATGTTGAAATGAGTTTAGTTAGCCTAATATTAATGCCATTCTCAAGTCGATTTTACATATGAAAGGTCTGCACAAGCTGTATCTGTTTGCTTTGCATGGTATGTGTTTTTTTCTTTCCACTGCAGATGCTTTATTTTTCCGGATGCCTTTTCATTAGTTAGTGAATAGACAATGTGTAATGTATTAGGCAACTGATAGTAAGGTTCTCATTGGGAAGAGGAGAAGATGCCAGGAGGGGATACTCATGGAAAGAGCTGACTCTAGCTAAATGTGTGTCTGGTGTAACAACATGAGGACAGAGCCATGCATAGACCATTGTTTAGATGTGAAACTAGGGAGTATGCCTGCTCCCATGGTGTGGAGAAAACTGGTTGGTCAAGAGAGTGTGGATGAGCTGAAATGTTGCAATTTGTGATTTTGTTGAAATGTAGTAGTGTGTGTTCCTTAGACAAGGAGGACTCCCCTCTTCTCTGTCTCCCGCACACTCTTGTCCACTAGAGAGTTTCCTTGCTGACTTTGAAATGAGAAAATCCTTCTCACCTCAGCATATATCCACAATTTGAGTGCAAAAGCTTCATGACTGAGCATTCTTATTCTCTCATCAGAAACCATTATTTGGTTTTCTGAAGCTGACAACTTATCTATTTGCCTGACCAAATGCCTTTTTTATGTATGTATGTAGATTATGTGTATTGGAATAGAAAGAGTTACTACTCAATAAATATAAAAGTGATGTACAATGTCACATGCCTAATCACAGACCTAGCTGCTTGACACTGAGGGAGCGCTCATGACTTACATTTTTAGAAACTGTGGACTATATGAGTGACCAACAAACGCATTGGAGATGGTGGGTTGTTAAGTAAATGTTATTTAATGTAACCTTTATGTTACATTTTTGATCCTATTAATCATTCTAAAATAAAGTTGCTAAATTTCACTTTACAGTGCATATAAATGGTGACCTCAGATAATGACTGCATACTTTAAATTACCAACATCTAGACAAGGGTGGGAGAATGCTGTTCATAAACAATATAGAGCAGACATTTGGCTTACTCAAAGGCAGATTACAAATGTCTGCACAAAAGCGGGGTTGCCCTACAATATCAACCACTTTTAAAATCATAGCCACATGTGCAATGTTTCATAATTTAGCCACCCAGAAGAGACTTACAACGCATCTTGCAAGTTACGAATCTGGTGAAGATGATGTTGGAAAAACAAAACGTATAAAAAAAAGTCTGTTTATTCACTGATTCATCTGAAGATGAAACACAGTTTAATTATGACCATATTGCTTCAGATTACGAAGAATGTTTTCGTTTAAATTATATATATATATCTTTTTTGCTTAACTTCAAGAAAAATGTGATTGCATTTCTATGTGCTCCTCTGTTATCCAGTACATGGTCTTTCTGTGGAACTTTGTGTGCCCTTCCCTTGCCCTTCTACACTTTGGTTTGTAGTTCCCCTTGATGTAGCAGGCTCACCAACTGAAATACTGCTCACATTAGTCCTCCTTGTTTTCACTAATCGACTTTGTTGCCCAAATTTCTGCACTAGTAGTTTGCATTTTCTCTAAAGTGTTTGTTATTAGGGCTAAACTCCAAGCTACATCACTAATGTGGTCATCTAGGTCGACCTACATGTTAGCAGTTCTCCCACACATAGTTGAAGTGAACAGAACATCAGAATGTTTGGAAGCGAATGCTCATGTGTCTTTGTTGAAGCCTATATGCTGCAGAGTCAAGAGCCATATGTGTGCATCTATACTTTATAGTCATTTCTAATTCTTCAAAGCCAGATATAATGGCTGCATTACTTTCACTAATTATTCTGTCTAATTCTAATACCCGTCTACTAAATTCAATGGTAGCCCTCTGTTGCTTTCTTTTACTTTTTAACATTGATTTTTTCAATGCATGGAATTTTACTGCCATATCGATAGTTTCTGGACCTTACAGTGTACCTTAAAGACCTGCTTTAGACCAGATTATGGTGGGGCTGTATGAGTTGGTTGAGCTGCTGTAGGTCAAAATATACTGAAAATATTGTTTTAATATTTGTGTTGTAACTAATTATTTTATTAGAAATGTCAAGTTAAACATTAAAGTAATAACTATGAATGTTGACTTTTATTTAACACCAATGTAGACCTCTTGCTTTAAAAAATCATATTATAATCCGTAGGCCCATTTATTTTGTAAAAGCTAATACACATTATTATCAATACATAATTACACTTACCTTCTAATGAACTTACCTGGAGCAACACTTACAGTGAATGCATCGATGTTAGATGGCAGGGTATGTCCAGACGTGGGTCCCTTGCTCACTTTGCCACTGGATTCAAGCTAGCCTGGCTGATGAGGGGTGTTACACCGAAATCCGTCCCAGGATGCATGTTTCCGGTACAGGGAAGACCTGGCTTGGCAGTTCGGGCTGGACTGTTCCCATGAGGCACAGGGTCAAGACTGATTTGCATCTAGCTGGGTCTAAACTGAGGTGGCGAAGTGAGCTAAAGAACGATGATGGATTCAACCCAGATCTGTGACTGGGGGTGAGTGTCTGAAAATTTTCAGCGCTCCGTCCATCATCTCCTTGTGTTTGCTTTGTTCGCACTAAGTTGGCAGGGTATGCCCAGACGTGGGTCCCTTGCTCACTTTGCCACGGGATTCAAGCTAGTCTGGCTGATGAGGGTTGTTACCCCGAAACCGTTCCCAAGATGCTTGTTTCCGGTTCAGGGAAGACCAGGCTTGACTTTTCGGGCTGGACTGTCTTCATGAGGCACAGGGTCAAGAATGATTTGCATATAGCTGGGTCTGAACTTAGGTGGCGAAGTGAGCTAAAGAACGATGATGGATTCAACTCAGATCTGTGACTGGGGGTGAGTGTCTGAAAAGTTTCAGCACTTCGTCCATCATATCCTTGTGTTTTTAATGTTAGATACTCCAAAGAGGGTTGTGACAACGGTTCCCTGTCCACCTGAACTCTTCATTGTTGCCACACAGTCTGCGTGCAGGGCATATTTGGTGCCCTCCATGCATAGTCCGGCTCAAACCAGTTCAGGGAGCCGTTTGCCCCCACTCTGGCGCTAAACTGGACAAAGGACAGAGGAGTATCCTCCCCCTTGTCCAGCCCTCCTTAGGGAGGGACCCCTGGATCGTCCCAACCCTTTCCTTAGGGTACTTAAGGGCTTACCTGTGGGTGAGTCTCTAGATTCATCATGGGACACAATCAAATTCAGACACCACTTCAACTTCGACCGTCTGGGCACTCTGGACTTCGCTGGACTTCGCTCTGGGTATCAAGGCTGCAACCGGGAAGACTCCTGCTGCTCCTGATCTCTTTACCCTGCTTGTCTGTTGCAACGTCCATGCCTGTGCTCTATAAAGGAAACCTTACAAGGCCTGTAGGCATCCAAGACACCTGAAGGAATCTCCCTTGAAGTGTAGAAGTCACTTCTCTGCATCTGCAGGCACCGCAACTAAGCTGACCGGTCTGCTGATCCTGGGCTCCCACAGACTCCGAAAGGCTCAGCAACACAGGTGGTGGTTCTATACATCTCTCGAGGCCTGCCCTGTCCTCTCACCAAGTTTGAGGCCAGTATCCCTCATCGGAACCACAGGAACTGAACCCCTGTGCACCTCATCGACTTGCCGTTGAAAAGGCTTGTTGACTTCCTTCCATCAAGATCTTTGGGCTTCAAGTAGCCCCAACCTCAAGCATCTCAAGTGACCAAGATCTTTGTCCTCACCACATCCCTTGCACAGTGGGCCTGCATTTTTGGTGAGCTGGTCTAGGTCCACTGCGACTCCAGGGCCTCCGGCCTGTGGGTCCTAACGAGTGTCACCTTTGTTTTCTTTTGGGCTCCCCTGATTGCTCGGGGCCTGCCCTGACTCCCATGATTGTGGTGAGTCTCCTGGACCTTGCTGATCCCGACATTGCACCTTTTCCTATTCCTTCGTTGGTTGTAGTTGCCAAGGCATGTTGGTGCTCCCGCCGGACACTGAACCCTCAACCCTCGACATCCGACGTGGGAAAGCTAATATAAGGTTCCTGGTCTTTCACAGCATCACCTGGTTCACACAGCTGCCGTCTCAAGGTCATCGTCAGCTCTCCTGCAACACCCGACATCAGTGGGCATTCGTCTTCAGGGCCTCCTGGTCACTCCTGAATGACATAGACTCTGTTCCCTCTGCTTGCAGGTTCTTTACATCTTGAATCCACTCTTGGGTTCCACTGGACACTTTCACTTTCCCCAGCAGCGGCATCTTGCTGATGTCCTCCATTGGGTTCGATGGCGGTTTCCGACGCCACTTCGCAACTATGCACCCGGCTTTCCTGGGGCAGGGATCCTGGTTCCTAAGGTATCCACAGGTGGGGTGGCTCTCCAACGTTCTGTCTTCCACAGGGTTTCTTCAGGGTCCACTGGGAAAGGTCCTTCTTCTTTAAAACTGCAACCACGACTTACCCATTGACTTGTATTGATCACTCGGTCGTGTTCCCACTTAGCACACGACCTCTGTGGGGCTCCTAGTTACTTACCTTGTGTGGTTCCTTGGGTCCCCGACACTTCTACGTCTTCTGGGTATAGTGTTGACTCGAGTTGTGGTTCGCATGCCACTATTTTAGTATATGGTTTGGTCTCCCCCTGGTGACCACTGTGTATTCTGTGCTACTTACCTTTTCTTTCGTAAAGTATTGTGTGCATTGTGTATATCTCCAGCTAGGAGATATCTGTATGTGTTAGTGAGTGCTGTATAATAAATACATATTTTTATAAATACACTGTGTGGTTCTTTTTCATTTAATCTATACCTATAAGATTATGTTCTGGTAAAACAAACTGCTTTACACTCCTGCTGGACTAAGCCTGAAGGCTGCTCTCCACAGCTACCACTAGAGAGCTTCTAAGGTTGTCTAAGACCACTAAAATCACCATAAGGGTTGTCTGGACTGGTGCAGGATGCCCACTTACATAAGTGTGCATCATATACCAGGCCAGCCTCTCACTGAAATGCAATGTCAGATTTAATTATTGACAACTTTGCATCCTAAATACCTTGCATAAGGCACTCTAGGATATACCTCTGCAACTGCAGCTGTGCCATGGTAGCTTCCAGATGCTAAACTGTCTAAGCTGCACAAAACCTATGGGTAGGAATTTCATCTTAGCATTGTGTTAGACTGCATAGCATGGGGTCCAATTCATTAATTAAACTAAGTATGACCTCTGCTAAGCCTGAACATTGCATTAACCTCACCCTCTATATGAATAGCCTCTCCCTCCTCTCCTTTGTCCTCCTCCATTGAGCTCCAATAATTCACTTCCTCCAAACGTCTCCATAGAGTGCAGCCATTGTGAATGACTACAATTCATTCTGAACCTCTTTTTTATATTTTGAATCTGGTTACTACCTAATTCCAATTGATGTCATTCTGAATGCACAAATGCTGCGTTTTGTTGAATTTCCTGTTGCTTAGTATGTTGAAATAGTTGTCTTCTATTTAGTATTTTCAATTAGCGATTCAGGTACAGATTTACAAAGTCCTTGAATTGCCCATGCATCACACTAAGTGACTCAAGGCAATGCAAGGGCTTTAGTGAGATTTACTAAGCCATGTACAGCCACCTTGTGTGAGAATTCACTTCCTCCTCACTTCAGCATAGAGTGCAGCCATTGTGAATGATTGTAATTCATTCCGAGGCTCTTTTTTATACTTTGCATCTGGTTACCAAATTGAATCCAATTGATGGTATTCTGAATGCACAAAATGCCAGGTTTTGTCGAATTTCCAATTGCTGATTATGTTGAAATAGTTATCTTCTATTTGGTATTCGCAATTAGAGATTGAGGGAGAGATTTACTAAGCCCTTGAATTACCCTTCATCACACAAAGCGATGCAAGGCAATGCAAGGGCTTCAGTGAGATGTACAAAGCCATGTAAAGCCACCTTATGTGGCTCTGTGTGGCTCAGTAAATACAGAGTAACGCAAGTCGCTTAATTTCGTTATTCTGCATTCGGAAGGCATTCCATGGGTACAGTGTGAGAATTCCCAGGCAACTATCCATGGATTCTGCATAGTCCCAGATTCACTAAGGGTATTAAACCTGGGATTGATTCAAAATTCTATGCCATCCCAAAAGAGGTGCAAAGAGGAGAAATATGTTTATTTATCCTTGCTATTTCCTCTTCCCACTTGTGCTGCAAAAACAATCCTGCTTGTAACACAGGCACCATTGCACTATGGTGCAGGGGTGCCTGCGTTAGTGCTAGGCAGCACTCAGTGCGCCTGTACAGCGAGAGAGCAGGAATGCACACATCTTAGTAAATATGGTGCATTCCTGCTCTCTCCATTTGATGCAGTGCAGCACAGCAAGCTGTCTGCCTGAAAATCGCAGTCCCTAGTACTATTTCTTTTCAGTCTTAGGAATTCACCATAGGGTTTACTGCTGAATAATCTGGGTGGATGGCTGCTAGTGGCATGCAGTATGGAGTTTCCTGCTGCACATATATATATATATATGTACATATATCCTCAAGATGCGAAGATGCGGAGTTAAGAACTGTAAATCTATAATTACTTTTTGCGCTTACCTTCTTGATATTCTTGTCTTCGATATGTTGACCACACAAAATATTTGGCCTTCATATTTTGACAGACACCCAGCTGCAGGACTTTAAGAAGGTGACATGCAGCTGGTGGATATTTGACCTGTAGTTTCCGGTAAGAGGCCACCCCTTTTTGTTTTCAAGTATTTCCCACAACACCAAGGTTGTCCTTAGTTATGTAAACTAATATAGGATGCTTGATTATTCCTTGACAATCACTATGTCACATTTGAACCACTGTAGAACCACCTGGCTGCTCCCTGCCCATCAATTGCTTGCCAGCGAGGTTAGGATTTCATAAGTCTTACTACCTACATTCAGTGATTACTTATATTCTCCACTGCTACTGTGGCAGTCTAACTGTGCCTGGGTTACCCGACATTAACAGTGGCTTGGCATTTGTGGCTGGACTTTTCCCATGAGGAGCAGGGTTAAGACTGATTTTCATATGGCTATGTCCAAACTGAGGTGGCATGGTGAGCAAAAGAACGATGGGTTGGAGGGCCACCCCGAGCTAATGCCAGTGGTTAGACTTATTGCAAGCGACCTCCCATCACCTTTTGTGTGTTTCATTAACAGTATTTATCCAGATAAGTCCTTCTGAAAATCATTCATGTCTTCTCAGTCTTTCCTATGAAAATATTATGTACACCTCAAGTGGCAGCAGTCCACAGTTGATCCTAAATTCAGCCTTAATGTGTTGGATTTTGTGGCCGTGGTATTGCAAAATTTGAAAAGCTGGCTCTGAGATTGGAGCTGAACCATTTTTACTCTGTATTACTTCAATTACCTTGATGTTGCAGTAAATGATTAGACTTTAGCTTGATGGCCCCTTTGATTGCACTTTTTCTTTAGTTATTACTCATCAGAATGGTGAATGCCATTAACTCAATTACTCTAAAATATTGGTGATGACGTCTTTCTCAAATGGGAGATAATGCACCTTCTTGAGTATATTGCTAACAGTCGGCACTGTATGAATATGACCCTTCAGACAATTAATTGTTTTCTGATGAATCAGAGGTAAAAAACTATGGCTGTTTTAAGCTTTTAATGTATATGACTGGAAAATGATTTTGATGCAACTTTTTTAGGTGGCAGCATGTTTTTATCATTGCAATGATTTTATCAATCAGAATTGTATATTTGTACCTACTCTTATGTTATGGGTGGCAAACATTTAATTATATGAGCACTTTCTGGCCCATGCTCTGCAATGCAAATCTAAATACGCATTGTTTCCTTCTGGCTCGGAGCACCCATTGCAAGACTTTTGAGCCAGACACATTTCCATATAAAAAAGGTCAATGTACAAATCAGATTGCTTAATACGTTTAACTAATATGGTCCTCTGTTCCCAGTGTATTCTTAATATTTTATGTGATGGTTGTCTTGTGTGATGTATAATATAATAAAAGACATATTTGAAATTGACCTGGAAAAGGCAATTCGATTTGGAATAGGTACAATTTAAGAGACAATGTTATAACACAGATTACTCCTTGACAACACATTGCATTTGTTATTATTTCAAACCGCATTGTGCTATAATTGGGCACCATGGGACTAAGTTATAGGTAGGGATGACTTATGTGGCAATTTGCAGGATTGAACATTACCTTTATATGATAGAAATATGTTCTATTCTTTTCTTGAATTTGTATGATTCCTTTCCAACTTTCTCAAATATATATCATTGTTTGTTCAATAAGTGCTGTTATTTTTGTCCTTCTCGAGTCTCAAAGGAGAATTATATAATGAAAGTGAGAGACAGAGCATTAATGAAAATAAATGTGCTGCCACGCTCCCAGCACATCTTGTGAATTGTAATGTTTTACAAGAGACATTATGTTTATCGCAATTGAATTAAAGCAGGCACCTTTCGCACACTTTAAATACAACAACTAAGGTGTGAAGCAGCTCCAATCCAACGATGGACAGAAATCACACATCTATATGCCACCTTGCAAATTCTATGTATATAGTTTTCCTGAATGTAAGGGATATTTTCCGTCAAAGTTACACTGGAAATTATAGTGTGGTTATTTTTATTTTGCAGGGGAGAAAGCTGTGTCTGCACAGTAGAGCCTACATATTTCGAAGCATTTGAAAATGTACGTTCGTGCGACATAAAACTTTTAGAATAAATGAGTAAAATCAAAATGAGGGTTAAACTATTTTACATAACCTGTTCCTTTTCTTCTTTCGTAGTATTTTTGCATGTATATGTTTTAGTGTTCATCGACTATTCACTCGGTTTTTGTCCAGATAATAGCTTGTCATGCCACCTAATGTCCTATGAAAACTGTATGCTAAATGGATTCCCAAAGGTGCAATTAGTTGTCTTGGTCGCGTGTCTTGGTAGTCAGCCAGGTGAGAACTAGACTGCATGACATTTAAGATGAACTGATGGCCATTGGGCACTTCTTACAATTGGATATTCTAATCAAGATGCAAATAATAAACTGCCAAAGTACTCATTTTAGATATGTCACAACTTTGGGGCCGATTCCGATCTCGGTCGGAGGCGCACCCAATACCATTCGGTCGGGAAAAAAGCCATGCGAAAGCCTGTTTCCCGACCGATCCGTACAGCACACCGAGCGAGTAAGTACGATGCGCACAACAGCAAAGAATCCGGCCGAGCCGTACTCACCCAAACCAGGTCCTGTTCTCCGACCGAGGCGAATCCGGAAACGCCGAATCGAGTCGCACGGAAGGAAAAATGCAGCCCCGTCCGGCCGGACAAGTACGATGCGCTTTCCGTACGCGCCGAACCCGTCGCTACGCACGGCACGTCAAAGCATCCGGGAGAGGAGCACATAAGCTCCGATTCGCGCCACAACACGATCCACGGCTCCGAGACGAACACGGCAGCGACGAGGACGACGCGAAGCGACGAGGACGAGGCGAAGCGACGAGGACGACGCGAAGCAACGAGAAGGACGAACGACACGAACCAACCATGAATCCCTTCGTCCTGATCATACCAATATTCTACATATACTACCGTAACAGGCACGGACGCGTACGGCGCAGAAGGTAAGCCAGACACCAACCACAAAACACATACAACACGTACACGACACATCACACACACACACAGGGATGCAGAATATACTTACACCAGCAACAGCAGCACCATGGGGCGGGATGCCCATCACCAATGACACATATGCACACAGGGGCCTGAATGCGCACCACCACCCCTACCCAGGGGGGCAGGATGCCTACCACCACTACCACCCTTACCCAGGGGGCTGGATGCCTACCACTACTACCACCCTCACCCAGGGTGGGCTGGATGCCTACCACTACTACCACCCTCACCCAGGGGGGCAGGATGCCTACCACTACTACCACCCTCACCCAGGGGGGCAGGATGCCTACCACTAGTACCACCCTCACCCAGGGGGGCAGGATGCCTACCACTACTAGCACCCTCACCCAGGGGGGGCAGGATGCCTACCACTACTACCACCCTTAGCCAGGGTGGGCTGGATGCCTACCACTAGTACCACCCTCACCCAGGGGGGCAGGATGCCTACCACTAGTACCACCCTCACCCAGGGGGGCAGGATGCCTACCACTACTACCACCCTCACCCAGGGGGGCAGGATGCCTACCACTACTACCACCCTTAGCCAGGGGGGCAGGATGCCTACCACTACTACCACCCTCACCCAGGGGGGCAGGATGCCTACCACCACTACCACCCCCACCCATAGGATGGACAATGCATGACACAACCAGCACACCACAACCTAGGGAATGCAAGAAGAAGACATCCCCCAACACCATGACAAGCGTGTGTAGACTGTGTCAAATGCCTACAACACCGAACATGACTTCGAACATACAATGTGACCCCATAGCACATGTGCCACACAAATATGTGTGTGGCACACACAACGCAAGCAGGCCATGACCATTGTGGCAATGAGGTCCAAACCCCCATCATCACAGTGACCAAAAGGCAAGTGTGGGGTCCATAGCTGCAGCACATTTTGAACATTGTGGCAATGGGGTCCAAACCCCCATCATCACAGTGACCAAAAGGTAAGTGTGGGGTCCATAGTTGCAGCACATTTTGAACATTGTGGCAATGGGGTCCAAACACCCATCATCACAGTGACCAAAAGGTAAGTGTGGGGTCCATAGCTGCAGCACATTTTGAACATTGTGGCAATGGGGTCCAAACCCCCATCATCACAGTGACCAAAAGGTAAGTGTGGGGTCCATAGCTGCAGCACATTTTGAACATTGTGGCAATGGGGTCCAAACCCCCATGATCACATTGCCCAAAAGGTAAGTGTGGGGTCCATAGCTGCAGCACATCTTGAACATTGTGGCAATGGGGTCCAAACCCCCATCATCACAGTGACCAAAAGGTAAGTGTGGGGTCCATAGCTGCAGCACATTTTGAACATTGTGGCAATGGGGTCCAAACACCCATCATCACAGTGACCAAAAGGCAAGTGTGGGGTCCATAGCTGCAGCACATTTTGAACATTGTGGCAATGGGGTCCAAACCCCCATCATCACAGTGACCAAAAGGTAAGTGTTGACAAAATAAGAGGTGCAACTGCCAAACTGCATGGATGATTCCTGGTCACAGAACAACAAACACATCAGTGGCAAAGTAGTGTATGTGTCCCATTGCAACATAAATTGGGGGAGCCAAATCCTGCAGTGCAAATAAGACATAACTTTGGCCATGTGCAGACAAACAACACCCATGGGGGCTGACACCGTCAACAATCATCAATGACACAATGACAGAAGTGACCATCCGAATGCAGACCCACATATTTGCACCAATGGGCACACACATGCAGATACCCTGTGGAGACTGCAGATGTGAGGCGAACAGATACCATACCATGGCAGCAATGGGACACACAATCAACAATTAGCACCAAATGAGGGCTCCCGTCCCATCAGCCTGGTCATGGAAGTGCCAACGGAATCATCAGCACAGATCCAACACACTTGTATAGCAATGTTGCACTGACAACACAGATGAGTCCTTCCCCATTGATGCCCAAACCTGCATGTTCACTGGAGATGGCCACACGGTCAGGGAAGTAGACGAATAGAACAATGGCAGGCACAACAGATGTGCAGGGGTGGAAGCCACAGATGTGAAATTGCCAATCTAAGTAGGAAATCCCATTGCCAAATACTGAACACATGACACCCTCAGATGCTGCTATGGATGACATGGATACACCACAGGATAGGACACATTCCCCCTGGACCACATGGGTTCCTGCACAGTAACACTTCATTATCATGAGACCAAATATCACCATCACTGCAGCAAGGGCATGGTTAGCATCATCAACATCATGTACATCAGAAGCAAAAGCACTAGAGAACAGACAGTTGCTTTATTCAGCATATGTGGCATTAAAAGTAGAAGTCCGGTAGAACATAAACAAAGGCCAATGGCCAGTCCATCAACAAAGTCACAAGTGGGTGACAGTGGCAGATGCCACCCTACACATGCCTGCACAAAACCAGGGACAATCCACTAGGAGGGGCAACCGGGGGGTAGGCCAGGCACCGCAGGGACAGGATCAGGGCTCACCAGGAGGAAGCAGGGAAGGGGTGGTGGGTGCTGAAGAGCCACTGACAACTGCAGTGGAGGTGTCTGACATGGTGTGTGCCGGCACAACTGGGGGGCATGGCTCAGATGTTGTGGGTGCCGGCACGACTGCAGTGGACCCTGCAGATGGAGTGGACAGGTCCGCCACTGCAGTGCCCAAGTCAGACAGGGTGGTAGTGGACTCCACTGCAGTGCCTACCACCAGGGGAGGAGAATGGGGAACAGGCAAGGTGGGCTGGACAGAGGGGGAGGACACCCTCACCACATCAGTGGCACAGACAAGCGCAGCGGGGGTGTGGTGCCGGGAGAGCAAGTGCCAGGGGGAGAAGGCCGGAGCCTCTTGGGGATGGTATATCTGTGGGTGGGGGAACCTGGGGCAGGGTGTGGTGGGGGCACCTGTGGAGTGGGGGCCTGAGGGATGGAGGAAGGAGACCTGGTGCTTGAGCTGCAGGGCGGCGGCGGGGTCTTGCTCTTAGCACTCCGGGGGGACTTGCGGTTGGGGGCCTCAGTCTGTCTGCACCTGGGGGAGGGTGTCCGGGGGCGAGGGGCACTCTGCTCCGTGTGGGGGGGCTTCCTCTTCCCCTGGATGCTGGGGCAGCTGGATTGGAGGGGAAGAGGCCGAGGTCACTGAGGAAGAGGCGCTGGGTCTTTGGGGTTGCAGGTGAGGCAAGGGAGGGTGCTTTGGAGGGAGAGGCAACTGAGGACTGCGCAGTGCCCGTGGATGCGTGTGTGTGTACCAGGGCCCCATCCCCTGTGAGTCTGGTTTCAGTCCCCTGACTGTGCGTGCGTGTGCGTTTAGTTTGTGGCGTGTGTGTCTGTGTGCTGGATGTGTGTGTGCTGGTGTGTGCCTGTGCCGGTGTGTGTGTGCTTGGGACGGGTAAGGTGCTGGGGAGTGTGGATGGAGCAGAGGCAGGAGGGGTGAGGGACTGTCTGAGGAGGGACACTGCTGCCGTCAGGGAGGAGTCCATGGACCTGTTGCCCCTCTGTAGGTCAGACATGCCCGATGAGATGCCCTCCATGAATGACACCAGCTGAGTCAACAGTGCGGTGTGCGCATGGAGGACACTCAGCATGGCTGTCTGCCCTACATGGAGCTGGCGAAGGAGGTACACAGACTCCTCACTCAGGGCAGCAGGGGACACAGGGGCAGGGGGTGCGGTGCCTGGGCCAAAGGAGACACGCTCCCGAACATGGGAGCCTCCACGGACCTGGGGAATGGGAGCCGATGGGAGGGCGGTGGTGGTGCTGGTGGTGGCGGGGACAGCAACACTAGCTGGCGTGTGGTGGCTGCTGACACCCGCCTCCACAAGGGAGTCATCCTCCGAGTTGCTCTGGTCCTCAGCTGAGGTGGATGGTGCTGAGGACTCCTCGGTGTGGCTCCCCTCGCCCTCCGTGCCACTGGGTCCCTCCGACCACTCCTCGGCTGCTGACCCAGTCTGGCTCTCTGGCTCCTCCTGGTCCGTGGAGCTGTCCCCTTCCGTGGCCGTGGATGTATCTGCAAACAATGGGGAAACAGACAGACATCAGTCACCTGCACCAAACGCACACACCACTGTGAGCACAGCACATTACAGAGCAAGCCCTGGCATCATTAGTTGTACATTGTTAAAAGTGCCCTAACTGAACAGGAGAAGCCAATTGTCAGTCTAATGCCAAGCATGGCACTCACATCCCACATGGCCTTGCACCCATCTGTCTGGTGTCTGTTGGATTGCAACACCCCAGTGTGGACACATGCACCAAGTACACAGTAGTTGGACAGTGCAGAGGACACGGTGTAGCATGTGGACATGCACACATCACAGCTCTTGCCACTGAGTCAGTACAGGTTTCCGGATGAAAGGGATGCCCAGAGTCAAATAGGAAATGCATGTGATGCATACCAGCGACAGACACCATGATGCACCCATGTCCTGATAGCCAGCACCACTATGGTGTGCATGTAGCACATGTCACTCCCCTGCAGGACCACCAATAAGTTGACACATGCCATGGCAGAGGCATGACTGCTAAGTCATACATCACTGTCTCAGTGATGTATGACTTGGCAGCCAGACAACAACACTATGCACTGTGTCACAACAGTAGGTCATGGGGAATGCAAGTCCTGGAGCTGCACAAGTGCACATGTACATCCCCCACACAACACATCATCTTAACCCTCATCTGTCCAGGTCACACCTATTGGACATATGGGAGACCTGTGACACTACCCTTGGAACCTGAGCCCCTCACAATTTGCTGTGAATGGGGAACAGCTGCCTGAACTTCACATTCACATACCCCAGTCTGCACGGGCAGCTGATCAAACACCTATGTGACACACAAGTATCGTCTGCTATGGTCACATCTCCAGGGGCATGCTGAGCCCCTACCAAGAAACACCCCAGCAGTCCTGGCAACTAATCCACAGCACACTGACACAGAGGCAGACACCTGAGGGGTCAAATCACTGTGCACAATGTGTCAGCTGATACACGGGAGTGGGAGTACAGAGTGCATTGCATGGCCTGGAGTAGGCATGACTGTCCTGCTCCACATGAATGAGGGATGTGCCCTGGACAGTGGATAGCTGGCCATGTATGTGTGACACACGTAATCTGCACACTCCTGGGGCCCAAACATTGTTCCCACCCGCTGCATGGGCGTGTGCCACATACCCCAGGCACATGTGGTGGCTCAGCTCAGCAAGTGGACCGCATATCAAAGCAACACGCAGATCACATGTCCAAACCCAGGCGTTGTGTGAACAATGGACCCACCCATGATGCCCACAACAGAGATAGGGAAACAGATGCTGTCCCCCACCTTTAGTGAAGCAAACTGCAAGGACACAGTCCCAAGTGACACAATTCCCTGAATGTAAGGGCCACACCTGGGTATCAGATGAGCAGTGGGCAGTGCACAATAGAGGGACATGGCTCCTGGACAACATGACTGCTGCACTGTGGCAGTTGAACCAGGCCAGAGGAGGGAACAAAGCATGTAATACAGAGTTCACAGTGCAGTCTTTGACTCACCCCTCCTTGCTGCTGTCTGGCCTTCAGCTGCCCATCCAGGTCTGGAAACACCACTGCCAGGATCTGGAGCATGTGGGGGGTCAGGGTCCGTGTTCCGCCCCTCCTGCGAGGAGGCGACAGCTTCAGCTGGACCCGTGCAATCCTCCCGGTCCAGCCCCGAAGGTCCTGCCACCTCTTCTGGCAGTTGCGGATCCGGCGCTTGTAGAACCCCACGGACCGGACAGCCCGGACGATGTCCTTCCAGATTTCCTGCTTCCGATGGGCATTAACCTGTCAGGATGACAAAGTGAAAAGGCCATTACCACACATGCAACATATCCGTGCATGACACAGTTGTATATACATGTCTCAATCACAGGGGCACATGATGTACACAGGCAGTGCAAAGCTGACCATGGACAGTTTGCCAGACGTCACTACATGGTATCATTGCATGGGAAGTAAAACCATGTTCAAATGCACTGTCACTGCACCATACCTGTCCAGTGCAAGTCACTACACACTATGGGGGTGACAACTACTCAGTGAGCCTGCTAGCCAGTGGCGTGCAGACTCTCAGCCTTGCTAGTCACACAAAATGCACATTCAGAAAGGCAGTGCACAGAACACTCACCTGCTCCCCTGGTGTCCCATACAGCTTGCTGTACTGTGGAAGTAGGCTGTCCAGCAGGGCCTGGTTCTCTTCAAGGCTGAAGGCTGGGGCTCTCTCCACAGCACGTGCCATTGCAGGGTCCAGAGGGGCAGAGACAGCAGCAGTGCAGTGGCAGATGTCGTCCTGGAGCATGTAGTGCAGGCAAGTGAGCTCTCAGGGGAACAGCCAGCAATATATATGTGCTGGAGAGGCAGATACTGTCCCTTGTGTCCAAAGTGATAGGTCCAAGTCGTTTGCATCTTCTGAATCTGGCCAATTCATGGAATAGCAGCACCAACACACGCCCACAGCATCCTTCAAATCCTCAACTTCATGACATACATGATTTTGCAACATTGTTGTGGGTGACCAACTGAATTTCCAGCAACCGACTCGTTCGAAATTCGAAAACGCGTCCGTTGCCAGGCAAGCCCATTGTCAATGGGTGCGCACCGATCGGTCCATTGCGGTACAACGCGCACAGGGGTACAACGCGTACCCGCACACATTGAATGCAATGGGCCGGCCGGAGGCACCGATCGGTCCATTGCGGTACAACGCGCACAGGGGTACAACGCGTACCCGCACACATTGAATGCAATGGGCCGGCCGGAGGCACCGATCGGTCCATTGCGGTTCAACGCGCACAGGGGTACAACGCTGTACCCACACACATTGAATGCAATGGGCCGGCCGGAGGCACCGATCGGTCCATTGCGGTTCAACGCGCACAGGGGTACAACGCGTACCCGCACACATTGAATGCAATGGGCCGGCCGGAGGCACCGATCGGTCCATTGCGGTTCAACGCGCACAGGGGTACAACGCGTACCCGCACACATTGAATACAATGGGCCGGCCGGAGGCACCGATCGGTCCATTGCGGTACAACGCGCACAGGGGTACAACGCGTACCCGAACACATTGAATGCAATGGGCCGGCCGGAGGCACCGACCGGTCCATTGCGGTTCAACGCGCACAGGGGTACAACGCGTACCCGCACACATTGAATGCAATGGGCCGGCCGGAGGCACCGATCGGTCCATTGCGGTACAACGCGCACAGGGGTACAACGCGTACCCGCACACATTGAATGCAATGGGCCGGCCGGAGGCACCGACCGGTCCATTGTGGTACAACGCGCACAGGGGTACAACGCGTACCCGCACACATTGAATGCAATGGGCCGGCCGGAGGCACCGATCGGTCCATTGCGGTACAACGCATCACTGTACATGTGACTGGCATATGTCAGCATGCCTGTCTCAGATGGACATATGCCAGCCACAGATAGCTCCCAGGGAGTGAGGGGCACACCTACATCACGACGGCCTGTCCAAACTTTATCATAAGGCATGTAAGGATGCATTTCCTATTGTGTGTATGTTGGTGTACATGTTGTCCTGTGGGTGTCACCTGTGGGCAGCCACCCCCAGGCTGTGCACGTGTTCATGGGGACAGGATCCTGGGTGTTACGTGTACATGACCACTGTGATGTGCAACTGTTCATATCTGTGCATGTGCCATGGTCACATTTCACAGTGGTGTATGTGTATGTCATGTCACATACCCCGTGAGTCCCATGTGGGACGGTATGTTTGAGCCAGGGTGTCCCAGTGGCTCAATAGTGATGGTCCTCCACAGTCTTTGTGCATGTAGTGTTTACAATGTCTCTGATTTCATGTGCACAATGGGAGACAGTCTCCACATCCACGTTGTGTGTGCATGGACTCTGATGTTGTGCGTGTGTGTCACAGACGTCCATGTCTGTCCTGCCGTGGCAAGTGGGGCCACTACCTGTGGGGGTCATGGTTGTTTTGCTGTGGTGTATACATGATACTCCATGTAATGCCAGTGTCCATGTGGCATTACAGGGTCCCTGGGAATGTACCTGTCGTTGAGCTGTGGTGCCTGGGGCACATCTGTCCTCACATGTCACTGTGGGGGTTATTGTGACACGGCAGCAGGAGATGGGAACTGTGACACAGCCTCATGATATCCAATGGGCCAACCTGGGACTAATTGATGCCACCTGTTGGACCGTGTTGACAGATGTTGGCCATGTATGTACCATACATGTCCTTCCGGTACTGCACACTTCATGTAGTTGTGCCTCATAATGATGTATGTTGGGATCTTGAGTGTGTTCAATGCCGCATATGTGGGGTGACTGACAATCTTGCTTACTTCTCCTCTGCACTGCAGGGCTCCTGCTGTCCATCGGCCATTCCCAGACCTGGCAACGATGGTGGAACGGGACAGCATCCGACGGTACCGCTTCACCAGGCAGCTGATTGAGGATTTGGCAGTGCAGTTGTCCCCACATTTGCAGCCTGGCCGGCCGTATCCTACAGCGCTGACCCCCAAGGTGAAGGTGATGGCAGCCCTACACTTCTTTGCCACCGGTACCTTCCAACATACTGTGGCGACTGCTGGTGGGATGTCACAGACCATGTTCAGCCGTGTGCTCAGCGATGTTTTGGCGGCAATGTTGCTCTTCCTGAACCGGTACATCTATTTCCCTAGACTGCGACGACTCACTGACGTGAAGAGTGACTTTTATGCCCTGGGGAGGATGCCGCATGTCATTGGCTCCATTGATGGGACACATGTGGCTTTGGTACCACCACAGGCCCAGGAGCAGGCCTACAGGAACCGCAAGCACTACCACTCGGTCAATGCACTGGTGGTGTGTCTTGCAGACATGACCATCACACACGTGTGTGCCCGTTTCCCTGGTTCAGCACACGATGCCTTTGTGATGAGGAGTAGTCGCATCCCCAGGATGATGGCACAGATGCAGAACCAGCGTGCCTGGCTTGTCGGTGTGTACTGACTTTGTGCCATTGTGTGTGATCTGATCTGTAGTATTCCGCCCACTTTTCCAAGTCAGCTAATGTGCTCTTGTCTGTCCGTAGGTGACTCGGGATACCCCAACATGCCGTGGTTGCTGACACCCCTCAGGAACCCTGTGACACCAGCCCAGATGCGCTACAATGAGGCACATGGTCGGACCAGGAGAGTGATTGAGCGGACCTTTGGTCTCCTGAAGAGCCGCTTCCGCTGCCTGGACAAGACCGGAGGGTCCCTCCCATATGCCCCTGCGAAAGTGTGCAAGATTATCATCGTCTGCTGCATGCTCCACAACCTGGCAGTGCGGAAGGAGTTGCCTCTCATCCAGGATGACAATGACCAACATCCGCCACCTGTGGAGGATCCTGGCCTGGACCACGATGCCAGTGACGATGATGATGATGATGGTGATGGTGATGTCCGCACACAGCTCATCACCAACTTCTTTAGCTGAATGTGAGTATCCTGAGGTGTCATGTCAATGATGTGAGTTGGCATGATGTGTGGGTGGTGCTCTGGTGCTGTTGGAGTGTGTCCATGGGATACTTGACTGGATGTGTGTTGCGATGTGTGGTGACAGGTGGGCTGTACTCCCCAACAGTGTTGACATGCTAACTTGCTTCTGGGTGGGTATCTTGTAACATGTATTGTGCATGAGTTTTGCTGTTCTGTCCTGTACTCCATTGCTTTTGACTGTGTGTCATTTCTGTCCTTCACAGGGTACTTTCAGATTCGTTTGGTCAACTGTGTCCACCGACGACGTGATTGCACATCCAGGCTGGTAGCTGTTGTGTCCCTACAGGTGATGTGCGCCACACCCATGGACTTCCTTCCGTCTACAGTTGTTGGCTGTGTGCCCGCTGCCAGGTGGGGTTACCTTGCATCTGTAGTGGTTACGGCATGTTGCAACTGTGTAATAAACCTGTGCTTCACTTTGTGATGTGCGTTGTCTGTGGTCACACATTTGACTGCCATTTGCTTACTGCACCTGTGGGCTACTTGACTACAACTGGGAATGGGTGTGGTGTCTGTGCATTGCACCGTCTTCCCTGGCAACATCAGTGTAGGCAATGAGTCAGATGGCCTAGGTGTGTATGTGTTGTGTAGCCCTGGTGGTGTGTCTCCCTCATGTGTGTCACGTTGCCTGTACTCACATGCCTGTGTTGTCCTTGCTGTTGCAGTTCGCATACACAGTGTAATTTTGCAGTTCATCATCCCCATAACAGCACCCACGTTGGAATCACGACAGAGGCAAGTATGGTGTATTAGTGTGTTTATTGTGATACATTTGTGTTAATAGTGCATGGGATGGGTAGTGCTGTACATAAATCTTGCAATCCCAAGTTCCTAGGTGAATTGAAAGTCCTGGTAGACAGGATCCCCAGTATCGGGGCCACAGTTGTCTGACACATTGGTCCAACTTGTACTCCCCATGCAATGTGTGGGAGTAGTGTTGCCGTCAACAGGGTGAACAGTCTGTGCACAAAGGCGAACATCCAGAACAGGTTCAGGCTTCCTGGGAGTTGCGCTTGGCCATCGGCCTCTCACTTTTCCCTCCTCGGACGACCCCTCTTCTTGGGGGGCCCCTCAAGTACAGGCTGCTGCGGTGCAGGGGACTCTCCGCCAGAGTCCTCCTCCCTCCCTGTGGCAGTTGCAGTTTGTTCGGCACCAGATGTTGTTGGCACACAGGGAGGTGTTGACTGGTTGCTGATCATCTGGCGGAGGCATTGTAAAATGTCCCTGTGCACCGCCGTCATCTCATGCAGTGCATCCCACTTGGACTCCACGCGGGACATGTGTGAGTCCACACGGGACATGTGTGACTCCACGTGGGACATGTGGGAGTCCAAGCGGGCATGATGGGCAGCCTGCTGCTGTTTAATGTCTCTGAGGAGCCCCACTACCTGGCTGAGCTCTCCGGTGCTGGACTGGTACGCATCATCTATGCGTACCAGTTGTGGGTCATCATGCACACCAGCAACGTCTGCAAGCAGCGACCTCTGTCTCCCACCCTCCCACCACCCCTGCTGACATGTGCAGTGTGTGCAGTGGCACGCACAGATAACCCTGGTCCACCTTGGGGGTTGGTGGTGGTGGTGGTGTCCATGGCCCCAGGTTGGTCCAGGGTCACTGTGCTGGTGTTGCTCCTTGTTCTGTCCATGTCGGCAGGGATGGTATTCGTGGTGACAGTCGTTGGAGGGGTGGGTGCAGGGGGTGCAGCTGGTGGTCCTGCTGGTGCTGCAGCTGGTGGTCCTGCTGGTGCTGCATGTTGACTTGCACCGGATGTGCCAGGTTGTTCTTCATCGTCCGAGGAGGACAGAGGCTGTACGACGCCAGTGAGCTCGGCATCCTCTTGAGCCTGGGACTGGGACTCCTCAGCATCTGCTGCTGTGTCCCCATCATCACCTGTTTTTGGGAGACACAAACAATGTATGTTATGTTTCTGCAGGCATCAATGGTTGACACACATGACAGTTGTGACTGTGCCTCTGGGTGCGGGCCTGTACATTGCATTGTCCTAAGTCGTCACAGTCAGGGGTTGATATTGGTGTGGCACATTGTCCTGCATTATTTGGGCATTTCTATGTATTTTCTGGGGTGTGAACATGGTCTGCATTGGTTGTGTTTGGTTGACAGCCGGCCCTCCTTCCCACCCACCCAGCCAGTCAGTTATCCCACCATGGAACGTGCTTGCGTTGCAGGGAGTGTAAGTTGTCTCTCAGGATGTCACTCAGTGGTGTCCTCCTGTTTGTTGGTGCACATTTGCCAGCAGGGCCTTGTGCTCCCCACAGCAGTAGCCAGTGTCAGCCATCTTGTGAGTCCTTCTCCACTCCCTGTGATGTGAGCATGGTTCAGGGTGGTGTTGATGGGACAGTTGTGGGGGTGAGCTATGTCTGTGACTACGACTCCCATCATGCCATTGCCTCCACCCCACTTCCCAGCATTCCCATACTTACTTGCATTTGTGTGGAGTTCAGTGTGTGTGGGTGTGAGAGCAATGGCAAGATGGCTGACAGTGGTGTCCTGCTGTTGGTTGGTGTGCAGTACCCAGCATGCCCTTGTGCTCCGCACGACACAGCAACAGTGACAGACATCTTTGATGGGCCTTTCCACTCTCTGTGGGATGTGCATGCGTGAGTGTGAGCTTGCTGGGCCATGTGGTGGGGGATGTAGAGCTGTGACTACGACTCCCATCATGCTATTGACTCCTCCCCCTTCCCAGCATGCCCATGCTTCCTTCCTTTTGACTCTGCTTCCCTGTGGGGTGGGCTGGCTGTGCTGACAGGATGGCTGGGAGTGTTGTCCTGGCAGTTGTTTGGCTAAGAGTCCCAAGAGTGTCCCTGTGCTTCACACAACATAACCCAGGGTGGTGGTTCTTTGTGGGATCTTGTGTTAGGATGGGGGGCATTGCATTCTACCAGGTGGGTTCTGTGGAGTTTGTGTTGGGGGGGTGTGAGGGGAGGTGCTTGTGACTATGGTCAGTGCTGCAAGTCCCCTTCCCACCCAGCTAGCCAGATATCCTACCATGGAACGTGCTTGCATTGCAGGGAGTGTAAGTTGTCTCTCAGGATGTCAGTCAGTGGTGTCCTGCTGTTTGTTGGTGCACAGTTGCCAGCAGGGCCTTGTGCTCCCCACAGCAGTAGCCAGTGTCAGCCATCTTGTGAGTCCTTCTCCATTCCCTGTGATGTGAGCATGGTTCAGGGTGGTGTTGATGGGACAGTTGTGGGGGTGACCAATATCAGTGACTACGACTCCCATCATGCTATTGCCTCCACCCCCCTTCCCAGCATGCCCATGCTTCCTTCCTTTTGATTCTGCTTCACTGTGGGGTGGGCTGGCTGTGCTGACAGGATGGCTGGGAGTGTTGTCCTGGCAGTTGTTTGGCTAAGAGTCCCAAGAGTGTCCCTGTGCTTCACACAACATAACCCAGGGTGGTGGTTCTTTGTGGGATCTTGTGTTAGGATGGGGGCATTGCATTCTACCAGGTGGGTTCTGTGGAGTTTGTGTTGGGGGGGTGTGAGGGGAGGTGCTTGTGACTATGGTCAGTGCTGCAAGTCCCCCTTCCCACCCAGCTAGCCAGATATCCTACCATGGAACGTGATTGCATTGCAGGGAGTGTAAGTTGTCTCTCAGGATGTCAGTCAGTGGTGTCCTGCTGTTTGTTGGTGCACAGTTGCCAGCTGGGCCTTGTGCTCCCCACAGCAGTAGCCAGTGTCAGCCATCTTGTGAGTCCTTCTCCACTCCCTGTGATGTGCGCATGGTTCATGGTGGTGTTGATGGGACAGTTGTGGGGGAGGCAATATGTGTGACTGCGACTCCCATGATGCTATTGGCTACACTGACTTGGCCAGCATACACAGAATTCCTTCCTTTGAGTGGTCTTCACTGTGTGTTGGTGTTGTTGGTGTTGGCTACATGTGTGGATGTGTTTGTTAGTTCTATTTGTGCCACTGCCTAGCTGTAGTTGTAGTTGTGTTTGTACATGTGTTGGCACAGTTGGATGTGACTTTCTTGATGGCATGTGTTGTGTTTATCTGACTGACATACACATTTTGGGATGATTCTGTTCTGGTTGCTGTGTAATTGCTATGAGTGCATGGTTTGACTCTCCCCTTGACAGTGATGTGTGTGTTTTGTGGCAGTATATTGTGTACATTTGTTGTGTACTCACCAGGCTCTGGGATGTCCTCTAGTCCATATACGCTCACTGGCGGAAGGATGGCCCGCACCTTCTCCTCCCAGGGCCTGAGGTATATTGGCTTGGCAGGAGGGCCACTGCCGGTGTGTTGGCTGTTGATGTAGTCTTTCGTCAGCATTTTCCGTACCCTCCTGCGCACGTCATACCACCTGTTCTGGATGTCGGTCTTTGTGCGCCGACATGGTGATTGTGCGTTCACCCTGTTGATGATCCTCTCCCACATCTTGGTTTTCTGCGACATGGGGGTCTGTTGGACCAGTGTGCCAAACAGCTGTGGCTCCACCCTGAGGATCTCGTCTACCATGACTTCCAATTCACTATCTAGGAACTTGGGATTCTTCTTGGGGGCATGGTGATGGGTGGTGATGGTGAGTGATGTGTGTGTTGGTGTGCAGGTGAGGGTGTGTGAGTGTGTGTTTTGCTGGGTGTATGTGAGGTAGGTATTTGTTGGTGTGCTGATGGTGTGTGGCTTGTGTGAGGGATGAGCTGTGGGTGTGTGGTTGCTTTCTCTTGGGTGCTGGCAGTGGAATGGCATTTGCAAAGGCTCATGGTAGTGATTTGTGTCCTTTATATAGGTGGAGTTGTGGGTGTGTCTTTGTTCTCTGTCCCCCCCAGTATTTATTGGCTTGGTAATTGCTTGTTTGGCCTTTTTTGGGTGATTTTTCCTTTGTGCTGTTTGTGTATGTTGGAAACGTTCTTGTGACCGAGTCGGACCCTGCATTGGTCTCGTACGGTGTTCTCCGTTTCGTTCACGCTGTGTTTGTGCAGTTTTCTATGCTGCGTACGCGTCGGTCGCGGTGTATTGTGTTGCTTCGGGTCGGTTTTGTATGCGTGTCAGTCGTACGGCTTGTCCTCCGTCCGACTCGGTTGTGGTTTTCGCGCCTTGCATCGTACTTTGTGTTTTGGAGTTCGCGTGTACGTTTCGGTCGGATTTGTTCCGGGTGCGTGTCGGTCGGTTGGATTTGCGTGTTTTTCCGGCCGGATTGCTGTTTTCCGTGCGGCTCGGTCGGTCGACTTGGTTTCGGTACGTGTCGGTCGGATTTTTCGCGCCTTGCATCGTACTTGGCGTGTCGTGCGCCACGGGTACGTGTCGGTCGGTATTTTTTCCGGATCCGAGTCGGTCGGTGCTTTTTCCGGCCCGAATCGGAATCGACCCCTTTGTGTTCCATAGATCCATGGTCCATCTCTCGTAACTCTTGGGGTGACCAGCCTTCCTCCCAAGCAGTGATGTATTGTTATTAGTCAAACACTAAAATGAAGATTGTAAGAACAAAACCTGGATGTACAGTCTCAAACATTATGTCCCTGAAGATCATAATTTAAAGACTCTAGGGTAAATGCCATGCATTTGTTTCTGATTTTAACCCTTTGCCAAGCGTTATGGGACAGAAAAGGCATAAAGGCTCAACAATGTGGCAAAGCTGCTCAGGTTATGGGCGTAGACTGAATATTCTGCTCTCTTGGGGAAATGGGATGCAAGTTAGAAAGATTACAGTTAAGAAAATAGAGAATGGACAATTAGCAACAGAGATACATTAAAAAACATGCATTCACTGTAAACATTACAAGGATGCAAAAAAGGCAAGGGACAAATTTCAAAACAATGGCTAGATTGCTAGCAAAATGAATTTGAAAAAAATTGAAAATTTTGTAAGTGCTTAGATATCACTTTTGTGGAATAGAAACCTTGGAACGGGCAAACATTTTATGAGTATCTAGCAAAGCAATAACTTGGTGGTTTGTCCCAACATCAACAGCAAAAATAATGCGATTCAAAAGTATTGTTACTTAAACATTGAGTACAAATATCAACTTTTAAACTTGTTATGTAAAATACAATAATATCAAAAAAGGGCCAGAAATATTTTGTTACTGATTGTAAAATATGGTTGTTATTTGCGACCAGCATTTTTGGGACCACTAATGGATTTTAAGACCCAACCTAGGGGGATATTCACAAGAACGTGTGATAATTATCGCAAAAATAGCTTAACGCAACTTTGCACATCGCAGTCCATCGCGGGAAAATAACGGCGTGTTAACGTTTTTATTCTCAACACGGCGGTACCATGCGATAGTCACACTCTAATGCGTCAAATGACCGCGATAAAATTACCATGACGGCAAAAAAAAACGAAACACGAACGCAAAAAAACTTGCGATGTGGCCAACCGCGATAAAAAAATCTGCGATAACAAGCGACAAGCCTGCAATTCCCACGCCTCATGTGGGAAAATGCACCATAAAAGCAGAAAAAAAAAAAAGAAACTGCGTAGCACCATGGATGAACCCGGATCGAGTGCAGAGGACAACGCGAACCCCACAAGCCCCACAGACGACCAGCAAGAAACCTCAGGGTCGGGGAAGGGCAAGGAGAAGAGGAAGAGGAAGAGGAAGACGCGGTTCAGTCCGAAGGAAAACAGGATCATCGTCACGGAGGTGATAGAACACTACCAACAACTGTTCGTCACCTCCACTGTGTCATTGGCAACACAAACGAAAATATGGCAGTCGATCGTGAACAACGTGAATGCAGTCGGAGTGTCGAGGAGGTCAATGGAGGAGGTCAAGAGGCGCTGGCATGATGTCAATAGCCAAAACGAGCAGAAACTGGCTGCCAACGGGAAGGCAGCAACGGGGACTGGAGGTGGGAGTCCTGTGCCACAGGAGGAGCTGGATGAGCTGGAGCAAATGGTGGCCACAGTCATCACTGTGGAGACGGTGCAAGGAGTTGGGTGTCCGGACACAGCCCGACATGACCTGACCCAACAGCAACAGGGTAAGTAACGACCAGGGACTGGGGGGACGGGTGGAGATGGGCACAATGGCACAGATGCACAATTATGCACACTGCACACCCACAATGATTGTGGAACATGTCCCTCATACCCTTGGCACACTGCATCACACATAGAAACACCAAGTAGGCCCCCGTCCACTATGTGCACAAAGGGTCCCCCTCCCTATCACCAATATCACAACCTACCCATGCACGTGTGCCGAATCCAGCAAAGCAGCGGCTCTGTGAGCCACACTGACAATGCAAGTGACACTGCATGACCAATAGCATGGCTGCAGTCAAAATACATGACATGGTGCACGACACGACACTGAGGTGGCCCAGTGTGGATCACATCCTCAAAGGAGCAGGTCACACTCTGACACTCCACGTGCACATACAACCCCTGACGTCAACAACACATCTGTAGACAAACAATGCACAAGAGTACAAAAACCGTCCAAGAGCACAAATGACCCAAGTCGCCAACATCTCAGCCCCTCAAAAGCACACGTCAAAAGCACACTGCCCCAAAGGGATAAGGGGCCACTAAATCAGAGTTGCAGGGGCGACTCACAATGCAGCACACACACATAGCAATCACAGCACATCAACATTGGCGACAATGTGGTACAGAGTGCAACACCTTCACTACAGAACAGAGGACACAACTGGTGCCGCTTGTGTGTAGAAACTGGCCAATCACATCTGGCATAGCAGGAAACTGTGAGATGATAATGTACGAGTACAACCTCACATCCGTCATGTAGTCGAAATGTCCACTGTCCCCCATCAAATAGCCAGCTCATCCAAAACAGTCACAATGTACATTGTCATGCAGTCTGTATGTAAACATGTACAATGCGTCAACATCCATCGAACACACTGTGAACCTGCATCTCCCCTTTACATTGCAGAGGGACAATCAACACCTCCTGCAGAGCAGACCAGACATCTCTTCAGTGACGATGAGGAGGAACCCCTGGCCATCTGCTCAGACACCCTCCAACGGCTCGTGGACAGCCTCCGCACCCCACCTCCAGGAGCAGGTCAGCCCAGCTGCATCGAGGTGACCCCACCCCCTGCACAGCCCACACAGCAGGAAGCACCCACCACCACGGCTGGCTCCCAGCACCTCACGGAAAGACACAAGGCATTCCAACGCCGTGTGTCAGACTGCCAGAGGGGGCTGGCTGAACAGGTGCAGGTGGGTTTCGACCTCATGTCAGCCAAACTTGATGCCATACGTGGGTGTATGAGTCCCACAGGGACCACTTACAGTCCCTAACGGACACCCACAGTCCGTTCCATGTGCAACAACAATCCCTGGCTGACCTCGCTGGAGCCATTACTCGGATACACGAACTGTCTACTCAGACAAGCTCCAGCGATGGCAGCACAGAGTTGGCACAGATGCGGAGGACAATGGAGAACATGGAGCGGATGCAGGCTGGAAGGATGGCTGCCACGGCTGTATACCAGCGAGATGTAGCTGGGATCTACCATGCCCTGCAGAACATCATCTCGTCATTGCTGCCACAGAGCCTGTTCCAGATGACTGCTGCAGGAACTTCGACACACACATCTCCGCCCCCTGATGTGTCAGTGGCACACAGTGATGCAGCCATACCACCTCCACCCCCTGATGCGTCAGTGGCACACAGTGATGCAGCCATACCACCTCCACCACCTGATGTGTCAGTGGCACACAGTGATGCAGCCATACCACCTCCGCCCCCTGATGCATCAGTGGCACACAGTGATGCAGCCATAACACCACCACACACACCTGACACACCTGACACAGAAGACATATCAGAGGACTAAGATCTGGATAGCAATGACTCTGTTTGAGAAAGGAGGTTGTAGCATCCATCCCGCCATATGGCCTGTCCCTGCTTGGTTCAGCCCTCTGCATCATGCCCGGGAACAACACCTTCCACTGTCCCCCGAAACACTCTGCGACATTCACCTGGACCCCGACATGAACTGCCACATCCGCACTGGTTACCAATGACACAGCAATCAGGCTGCGGACTGAACTCTTCCTGTCCCGATTAAATTGTCATTCCCCAAAGGACTTTGGTTGGCCCTCCACTGGGCAACCATGTTATGTGGGGTTTGCATGGCCATGTACTGCTCCAGCTCCGACACTCCACAGAATGTGAATAAAACATTCCAAATCACACAGATGTGTCATGTCTATGTTCAATCAAGTATAAGAGTATGGATGAATGTAGGGACATTGATTGCATAAAAGGTACACCCTGGGAAATGACATCAATGCGCAGGTTTGACCCCTGACCCACATGGCCAACTAGATGACTGTGTACGTGTGAACTAGCTGTGGCCTCATTGCCCATGAACAACAATCTCGCAACCCCCCAACGTACCCCCACGTCCATGTATTGAATGGGGCTGTGCGTAAGAATGTCTAAATCAGTAGCACGCCTAAAGTAGTGTCCCCCATCACATGTGACGACAAACATCTCTTTGCATACCTACTCACACTCAACTGTGTGGACGCAGCCTGTTTTGATGGATCACATTGAACCACATGGCAAGAATTTGGACACCATACTCACATTGCTGAAGACACGTAAGAGCACTGGTCCACCAGCAACTATCCCAACCACAATGTCTGGCTTACAGAGGTGGAGCTGGCAATAGGGACTCACCCCTAAGTGAAATGCGTCAGTTAGTCCCTCCCTGTGTACGGACAATGCTCATTGAGGCACACGATTTGTCATTCTAATCAACACTCATCACAGTTGAACACTAGTGAAGTGGCGTAGACTTTATTCGCATGTGTGTGTCAGTACGGGCAAGACAAGGGCCACAACATGCAGACCAATGCTTCAGACACTAACAGGCAGCATGGGAACATGTAGATGTGCAAGAACTGGGGAGGCAAAAATGAACACCAATCATTACGGATGGCAACTGTCTCAGCCCACCTTGCCTTGCTGGACGAGTCATGTGATGTTTGGCGTATGTTCATTGCCCCGTGTCAGGGGACACGACTCACTGCCCATGGGATCTGCATTGTGCTGTACCACCGGACTGCGCAGACTGTCTGCTCTGCTGACAGTGAGCAGGTGAAAGGGTCCAACAAGGTCACATGTAGTACTACATTGCCATGTGTGTACTCTCCCTCCAGCAGTATGTCAGATTTAGGAACCTTGCCAAGCGACGCTGTGCAGCTCCGCCCATGGGACTGCCTCACCTTGCACAGGTGTGTGTCAACACGTGTAGGTGCATGCACATGCATTCTGAGTCCAGGCGAATGCAGCCATGTCCACTGTTGTGGTGGGATATGTGACCATTTCTCCAAGATGCAAGAAGGTGTTGGGACCTGTGCTCTGGGTTACAAGCAGTTGTGGCTGCAGGAACGTAGTTACTCGTCCATGAATGCGAGCGCAGCTTCCTGGGCAATCAGTTCCAAGAGTACGTCATTGTCGGCCTCAACGAACACGGGGCGAGACAATCCATTAACTGGTCCGGACAGATGTGCTCTGTCCACGTCGTTTCACCAATCCGCAACACAGCCCAATGGGGGAGTGCTTCGATGTGGTCACTGCACACGAGGACTTGTGCAATTTCCCATGCCCAACTGCCAGCACATACGCCAGATATCAAGGCATCCCATGAACGGGTATCACAATTACACTCCTGGTCGTGGGCCAACAGGGGGCGCACACACAAGTCATAATCCAGTTCAGCTACCGTTGTGTTGGATAGGCAGACATCCATGGGCCACTCGAATATGCATGATCGGCAGTGGAACCAGGGCTGGACGCAGGTGACGTACACTAGACGGAAGCGCAGACGGTAACTGATGCGCAACACTGCCAGTGGCAGTGCCCCCAACAAATGCAGCATACGTGCACGGTACAGTTCCACATGACAGGGGTTGTGCATGTGCCTGGGATGTTCTGCCATTGCGTTGGTGGCTCTGGTTGAAGCGGCACTGTTCTGACCTGCGCCAGTTCTCTGGATGAAATGCCACAGCTCGGAGCAATGAGTTGATTTAGTGTGCAACGGTTGTACGCCTGGGTTAATGTGGGAGTAAGTGTGAAGGACATTCCATGCAAGATAACTTCGGGCAAGGACTTCTGTGTGTGGGGTGTGTATACATTGGTATTTCGTCGGGCTGTGCATAGTGTGGGAGTCGTCAACATCTGCTATGGTATCTCTCTCAGGGGGTGCCTGCCGCATGCAAGACCAAGGTCGGAGGTGCAGATGTCCTTCTGCCTTATGTATTACAACAAAGGAGCTTTCATCCCTAATGTTTGTCTGACTACTGCTTGCATCCTGGAAATATGATGTGGCTTTCGCGCTGCAATTGGGGCTAGGCCTTAGGCTTATGGTGCACCAATAGCGATGCACACACAACAGTTGGCATGCACGAGCCAAGAGCCCGAGCGGCTTTGCGCTCCCTGTACAATACCTTCGTGCGCGGCCGCCCTCCGGGTGCATGCAACATTGCAACGTTGTCGATTGCGGGCCGTGTGGCGCAGACACTGCAACAGAGACACATGCATCAGTTGGTTTCCTGTCCAGCCCAGAAATGAACCACGTCCAGAGCCCAGGGATAATTATTCACACCCCTACGCTGGCCTGGTGTATGCTGACCCAGCACACTCGGCGTATGTATAAAGGGGGGGACGACGACGCTACATGTCCCAGTTCTTCCCCACTGCCAGAGGTGACATGACTGCGTCCGCCTGGATTTCACGGGACTCAATCAGAAAGGGTCCATGACTTGCATTGCACAGAGTTGGTGGCACTGGAAACACTGCAGCCGGCACGGCCCCTACCGCCACGGGACGGTGACTTTCGGTGCACTGAGGTAGGGGCATCTTAGGTGCTGAGCGGGTGTGCAGCCTGCGATCATGCGCTGTCCTGGCGGTCCAGACTGCTAATGGTTTGTGTGAGCCCTGCTGGACCACAGTGTAGGCCTGAGCCAGCGGGCAGCGCGGGCCTACCGCCACGTGGCGTTGCCTCGCGGTTAACAGAGTTAGTGGCACCTATAGCGCTGAGCGGGTGTGCAGCCTGCGATGATGCCGTGTGCGAAATCAAGACCCAGAATCACGTGTGTGACCTGTTGGCCCGCGGGGTGGGGCTGCATGATGTGGAGGCTGCCAAGGTCGCGGGCCCCGGGCTTGGAGTTTGTACCGGCACGTGGTGGGCCCTCTTGGAGACACGCTGGTGGCGGAAGGTGAGCAGTGAGGCCTGGGTGCGCAGGGGCGGGCAAACACCGCTGGGCGGCGGGAGGGGCTGGGGTGCAGCTGCCTCTGTGCGCAGGGGCGGGCAAACACCGCTGGGTGGCGGGAGGGGCTGGGGTGCAGCAGCCTGTGTGCGCAGGAGCGGGCAAACACCGCTGGGCGGCGGGAGGGGCTGGGGTGCAGCAGCCTGTGTGTGCAGGGGCGGCCAAGCGATGATGGCGTGTGCACTGATATGAACTTTGACATTCATAAATCTGGACTCGGTTTCAGATAGGGGAGCTGGTGGACTGCAGTGTATACCGGCACGTGGTTGGAGACCAGGGCCGGACTGGCTACCGGTGTGCTGCCAAGCCGGGGGCTGATTTCGTTGATGGGGACCTGCGTGTGCTTAAAAACATTTGTTTTGCTTTGTTTATTTCCAAGCTCACGCAGGTCTCCATCAACGAAATCAGCCCCCACCGCAGTGAAAGCAGCCCCCAGCTCGGCAGCACACCAAAATGCCCGGTAGCCAGTCTGGCCCTGTTGGAGACACACTGGTGGCAGCAGGTGAGCAGTGAGGCCTCGGTCCGCAGTTTCGGCACTCTCTCTCCTTCTCCCTCTCTTCCTTTCACTGCCTCTCTCTCTTCCTCTGTTTCTCTCTCTCTCCTTCTCCCTCTCTTCCTTTCACTGTCTCTCTCTCTTCCTCTGTTTCTCTCTCTCTCTCTCTCCTTCTCCCTCTCTCCCCCTTTCTCTCTCTTTCTCTCTCTCCCTCTCTTTCACTCTCTCTCTCCCTTTCTTCCTCTCTCTCTTTCTCTCTCTCTCTGTCCTTTGATGAGCGCATGACACACCTTCTTATCTTGAATTTTGTCTTTCAGGCTGTGTCTTACAGATTGTCCAGAGAAGACCCGCCATGGCTCTTCCGAAGAGTTGTTTTGGGTTGAATTTGAATACAATCATTTGTTTTGAAATTCAAAGAGGAATGGATGATTCTCCTTTTTCTGACCACACATGAATGTTAATTGTTGTACTTGTGAGACATCAGGCGAATTGTTTTGTTCATGATTCCGTAGAGTTGATCTTTAATATCTTTGTCCGTGGTAGGGCCCGGGGGGGGGGGCTGGGTGTGGTGGCGTGGGTGTTGTGGCCCTCTTGGGACTCCGAGCTGCATGATCAGTGGCTCCATGGCATCTTTTGTTCTTCAGGTGTGGCTCTGGTCTGGGCTCCCTTTTGTGGTGCAGGTTGTCGTCCGACTTAACACCAGGTAAGAGCAGGTGTTAAATCCCTGCTGCTAACGCGCCTTATCGCCTGTTTTGTGATCTTATCGCCAATCTGGCTGGTCGTAGAGAATATTGCGAAGTGGTGTTGTCGCGGCTTTTTGCACGGGAACGCCTACTCTGCATCTCATTAGCGTTAGTTGCCATGCCATCCGTGGCAATGTTTTTTGCGGCTGCTATTGCAGGTAAACTGGCGATGTCGGCTGTTAGCACCAGCTTGTGAATGGTGCGATATCTATCGCCACTTTGGCTGCGATAAAGTGCCGCTAACTCGGCGATAAGTCCTTGAGAATATGCCCCCTAGGGTACTAATAGGTCAGTTTTTAAAATTCCAAATTGCCTCGGGTTGGGACCTGATGTACTTTGTGAATCTCTACAATTGGAGGCCATCACAAGGATGGTCACAATATCTGTGATTACTTTTTAATAATGCAACCTTTTTTAAATGCAACCCTAAAAGTTTAAGAGTTTGAAGTGGTCTTCTTGACCAAAGCCTACACTTTAACAAGCTTTTCTTTTACATTCAAAAAGGGGAGTCTCCCTTTGCAAATGCATTACCAGTGCCTTTAAGGTGTCAGTAGAATATCAATATTTTGTGAGCAGGTTTAAGTTGGAAAATATTGATACATAAGATACTGATTCAGTATTTGGAAGGGACGTCTACAACATATCTCTTACAGATGTCAAATCATTGTCCATCCAGAATCCCATTTTAGGAGTCAGAAAATCTTTTCCAACTCTTAAAATGGGATAAGTGCATAACAAAAAGCATTTTAAGGGTCACAAATGTCAAACTGGAGCATTTGAAACTCTTAAAATGCTTAGCACGTCTAGCTCAAAATAGTGTTATCAACTACAAAAATATATAAATCAGAACATATTAATTTTGAAATAACACAATTGAGCTGTACAACAATACTGACAACCTACACAGTGTTCAAATAACTATCAAAGAAACATATTTAAAATATTTTAAACTAAAATAAATAAATAACCCCTATTATATGTACAAAAAGTTTGGAAACATATATGCAACATATTTCAACATTATATGAATAAAGAATAACCAAACACAATACAAAATAACTACTAAACCAATTAAATTGTATCCCCTGTCCAGGTCAGACTAGAATTTTGGCCTCTTAGACCAGCGGGCGGCAGCGGCTGGTGCTTATCTTAATTTGTGCAGCAAGTTATGAAGGGCTAGGCTCGGGAGCTTGGAGGCAATGCTATGGCTTGAAATCAGCCGTAGCCAACCTGCTCAAAAACATCATCAGCACCTAGACGGCCGTATGCAGCTACTGGAAGCAAAAGAACTTTGGGACAGTAATCCAACTCAACAACATTTTAAAATGTGCATAAAGAGGAGCATCCATCTCTGGTCATTTCACTGGGATAGATCACAACTGGCTAAACGCCAACACGCCTGGTCAATCATCGCCGGGTACCAGCCAACCACCACAGCATCGTATCTGCCCTACACATGCGGCGTTCACTGGAAAATAAGATTCATGCCCCTCAGGCTATGGGAGTGGCCCTTCCTTAACCACTTAGCCAGTCAGCATCGCCCCAGCAAGAGCATAACCTGCAGGAGCTGTGGAACCAGCAAGGAATCACTTGAACATGTAGTATGCCTCTGTCCAGCACTGCTTAAAGAACGTTGGACCAGCTTACGAAGAGAATGGAACAAACTCATTGTCCGTACCTGCTGGCAGGCATTCATCGCCTCTTTGAATCCAGATAACATGGTGCTTAATATCTTGTTCACCAAGTTCGTCACCGCTGCAACCAATAAATTCAGCCGGCTGGGGGATTAAAATGCTGACTTCTGTAACCCTGGTCTTGGACACTTTTTAGCTTGCATTTTTAAGAGTTGACCACCTGTTAAAACTTGTAGTTTCATAGTATTTGCACTTTATTGTCAGCCTATGCTGCTATACCTAAAGGCACCCTTCCTGTCATCTATAAGGCAGGGGTTGTAATTTTCTGCATCTCAGCAATCTAGGCCAAGGGCATATTTTGGCTTATAAGTCGATTATCTGCAAAAACTAGCTATCATATAGCATTTGCACTTTATTGAAACCATATGCTGCTACAATCAAAGATCACACTGCTGCTTTCACCCACAATTGAATGACGCAATAGATTAGGCTAATAGCATTTGCACTTTAGTGAAACTCCATGCGGATCTTTCTCAGTTAGTTGTTTCATAGGAGATCACCTTACATTATTTGCACCTTAACAAACTCACATGCTGCTACAACTCAGGATCTCTCTGGTATTTTCATCCACAACTGAACTTTGCTATAAATAAAGCCATAGTATAGTATTTACAATGTACAGAAATCATATGCTATTACCATTTAGATCATCCTTGCTGTTTTATTTTTTAAAACTGGCCAACATCCCAAGATTAGGTTGTCACTATATTGCATTTACAATTTTATCCATTTCCCATATCTTCAAACATATCTTTTAGATTTCTTTTACAACAGTAATCAATAAATGTAGTTGTTTTAAGAAATTTGTTTTAAATCCATGTTGCTGCAATCAAGGATTACATTGTTGCATTTTTTAACACCCAGTAAAATAACTTTGATTAAGTGTAAACTACAAACTAATTTTTCTAACGCACTTGCATTGTATGGAAAATTTGTGATGCTGTTCTTATCCACAATTGAATATGTTTGCATTTTTTTTGTGTTATTCACAAGTATTTGACTATGTTTGCCCGTACTTGTTGCCCAAACTGCAACTGTTAACAGGAAAGCACTGTAATTGTGAAGCTCTATAACCAGAAAAGAAGCCAACCAATTAATGTTACTGCACACCTAACTTATGCAAGAGTATTACTTTGCCCTCCAAGCTACAATGAAGAAAGTACACATTGTTTAAATGTAACAATATAAAATAAAGCAAAAATAAAAACTGCTCTGCAAATTATTATATTTTTTCATATACACTTATTTACCTTTAATATATTCCCAATACAGGAATACTAAATAAAAGACAAGTGTAACAGAACATTTAATGACTTAAAAGAGAATAAAATTAACATTGAGTAAGTACAACTGACATTTTATTTAAAATATAACATTGACCTCAATGCAACAGCTCCTAATTTCAAAATCTTATCCCAATAATTCTAATTCTTTGTAATTTAAATATCACCTACTGATCCCATTATAGCTACAGAGCCTAGCTTTATCACTTCTCAAAAAAGAGAAACCTCGTTTAACATATTTGGCATATGTTTATAGTAAGTAGAACACCAAAAATGAGTTCACACATTGGAAGTGCATTCAATATTATTCTAAAAGATGCTATGGGAAGGCCAACACTTTAAGTGATGCCATAGAAAATGTTACACCACTACAACCTGTCCTCAATGGCAGAGATAAATATATTACAAGATGTTTAGACGGTGCTCAGGGACAGTCAGAGTCAATTAACACCTGTACCAGTCAGCAAGAAATGGAGGTGCACAGGGCACACAGGATGAGTCTGCAAAGAAGATAACTTTCAATTTTTAAGCTTCATAAAAAATGAGAAATTGCATCAGTTCATATCTTGCTGAGTCCCTAAATCCATTTTTCAGCAACTTCACACACCTTGCAATATTATCAGCCCCACAGGGTACATACTTATGCCAGTATTTTGAAGAATCTAATGATGACTCTTATTCCTCTCCACCCTCAGTATTGCAGTGTCAGCTGATTGAGACAAATAGGGGCCGATTTCGATCTCGGCCGGTAGGGCTCTGAATCGGATTTGGCATTACCGGATCCGATTCGGAGCCCTATTTCCCGACCGAATCGTACGCGCGTCCGGGCGAGAGAGTACGATGCGTGCGCTCGCGAAATCTCCGACCGACTCGTTCGCAGGACCCGACCGCTCCGACCGACTCGCACGGGGACGACTCGCACCGCGCAATGGAGACGTTCCCCCGCCGGGTAAGTACGATGCGCATCGCGACCGCTCCGACCGACTCGCGCAGTCCGGATCCAAGGAGCTGTCGGAGCCGCACTTTGGGGGTCCGTGTCGGACCCCCCTGGAAGCGTAGGCACGCGAGTCGCACACAGGGTGGAGCCATGGGTCCCCCCTACACGTGCGTGTACGGTGCGACCCGCATTGACGCGAACACGCTGTAGGGGGCACCCTTGTTCGCGTCGTGCCCATTGAGTCAGTGGGAGCCCGTGTACGCGTCGTACAACTGGCTCCCATTGACTTCAATGGGAGTCCGACCGAATCGAGTCCGATGGCATACGTGCGCATCGTACTCGTACGGTCGGACTGCTAGGGTCCGATTCGGTCGGAAATCTCTCTGAGTCCGGCTCGGTCGGAGAGATTTCCGGCCCGAATCGGAATTGGCCCCTTAGTGTCTTTAGCGCCCAGATACAATCATCTTTAGATAAGGCTGTAGATAAACTGGCCTCAATGTGATGTTCTTCTTTTCCAAGTTCTGCTCAAACCCTCCCTATCTGATAATCTCCTGGTGATCCTTGAAAGGTCACACATAAATACAAACACCTTAATAATGCTTTCCCCGAGCTAAAAGGGGCATCACATACTGATAACCTCACTGGAAGTGATTGCAGCACAGCATTGAGAAAGATGCACAAGCCCCTCTGCTTTGCCAAATTCACAGATTAAGTTGAGGATGATTCTGATATTTTGGAGGACTACTAGTCTGACCTATTTCTTTAAACCATGATTATGTTGTGCTTGCTGCTGGTGTTTTGCCATTAAATATTCTAGATTCTATCGCTCCACAGGCCTTTGCCCTCCTTTTTGAGAGAACCAATGTTTGTTCTGAGAGAGTTAAGGCTCTGTAACTACAGGGATTGACAACCTTCCCCTCATATACTAGAATTTATACACCACTGGTTCTCAACACCCACAGATTAGCAGAGAGATACTGAAAGCCGAGTGTCCGCATCCATCCCAGGCAAAGTCTGCTCTACCATGGAGCTTGATATTTATGCCCTGGCCTTTCTCTAATGCCAGAGCCTCTACCCGTGCAAGAGAATCTATAGATACTTTAAACATTGCCAGGAAAGTCTGATAAATACTTCCAGACCTCTCATCCATCTGCTAGAGGACCAAGAGCAGGCAACAGCTTTCCTGATGAGATATACAGTTAGAAGCTGGGCACAGTGCACCCAATTTTTAAGAGGAGGCTCATGCCTCCATCACAGTTGAAAAACAATGCTCAATCCTTTTTCGACTGGATCTTAAACTTGCTGACTTATCCTTTAAGCCCATCCTGTACCCTATCAGGGGCACCTCTTTGGAAATAAATTGATCAAATACTTGTCCAAATCTGCTTCCACTTTTACATCTTTAAACAAAGCTTAATGGAATATAAAGCATGTCTTCTTCAAGCCTTGTTGTTTTGCCTGGGCTGGTGACCACTGCAAATTCTCTTCGTGTTACAACTACCAGGGGACCATGGGTCTCTGCTTCAGCTCCCTCTCCCCTGCCTTCTGCCAAAGATGGCCTCACACCTCCAGAGGTGCCAGCTAAGTCTTTAAGCAACCAAGCCTCACTCCTAACCAAGGATTGACCTCCCAATTCACATTAGAGCCTTCTCCATGCTTCTTTAATAACGGAAGAAGATGAAGACCTGGCTTTTTGACTAGCTCACCACCCCCCTCCTACTGCACCAGGATTCTTTTGCAAGTGATAGTGCACTCTACAAAAGTACACAAGGTAAGGCAACTGATCAGATTTTATTCCCCCCTACCTACCATTGGCAGGCTTGTTGGCATATTCCTCCCAGCATGGTGAACCATCATCTCCCACTCTTAGGATCTCTGAGTGGTTTTAGGATAAAATATTGAGAATTGGGGTGCTCTATCCTAGTCTCACAGACACCATTTCATTCCCCTCTCTCCAGAGGAGCCCTCCCTGGTGAATGAAGAAGAGTCAACATGGTGCAGAACGGCACTATCATCCCAGCCTGCCAAGTCATCAACCTATGGGGTTCAAACAATAATTTCAAAGATGGAGGGCATCTGCCTTCACCGGGACACCATCCTTCAAGGGGCTGGCTGGCCAGGATACATCTCAAAGACCCATATCTTTCATTACCAGCTTGCCAGACCATCAATCATTCTTAAAGTTTCAGTACAAACAATAGATGTGGCAGTTCCTTTGGCTTCCCTTTGGCCTCTCCTCTGCCCCTTGGTAATTCACAATCTCTGCTAGACTTTTGCCAAAACCTAGGTTTTCTAGCAGTAGGACTCTCTTCATTGAGAACTACAAAACTCTTACCCTAAGCTCCAGATCAGCTCATACCCAACTCCCATTAATATGTGAGAAGGAATTAGGAAAGACTAGACTTATCTAGCTGAGGAACACAATTGGAACTCCATTTATCTGACTTATTGCTTGGGATGACAGAACTTTAGAACAGCATGACCAAAACATAGTCAAGAGAACATTATTAGGATTATGAGTTTTTAAAAGGCAATAGTGTCACATTTTATCTGATTAAAGTAATCTGTAATCTTGTGTTGTTCATTCAGATGCCTAAGACAATCACGTTTAGGGAGAGAACATTTAATGAGTTAGCCATGTTAAAAAGTAAAAGCAGTTTACATTTGCATTACTGTCCCACTGCAAAGATGTTTGACAAACCCTACCATCATACAATACTAATCTACTTTGAGAAAAAATGTAGCAAAGGGCAGAAAGAGAAAGATAGGGTCAGAAAAGACAACAAACACAACAGGATCAAAACAAGAACCTCAAAATACAATAATGATAACCAAAGAATGCTCTGTTCTGAGAAACAATTACCCATTTGAAATGCCATCACCAAATACCCAATAACCTGGAACAGATAGTAAATGGAAGTCAGAATGGACATTTCATGATTACTGAATTTTGTTTTTTTTACCTACATATGCTTTTAAATAAATCCGGTTTTTGAATGCTAATGTTGAGCCATTGAGGCTGATGTGCATGATTCCTTGCTCAAACAGACCATATGGGAACTCAAGGATTTTGAGACACAGTGGCAGGTATTGACTTTCCATTTCTGGTGCTGCCTGTTGCATTTGAAATGTATTTGTGAAAAAATATTTCCTCCAAAAGCAGTAAGTGAAGGGTTAAAGGTAGCAACACACGGCAACAGTGTGATTGACATGAATGTGAACAACATTTCTATAAGCACTGATAAATAAACTCAAAAAGTCAGTCCCAGTGAACTGTTCAGGTAAAATTTGAGCACCAAAGACATCTTTTAAAAATATTTATTTATTTGTTTACAACGGAAGAGCCATAGAGAGTAAGGCTACTGTACATACTGTACATACTGTCCTGAATATGGCTCCCTGTGCTAATGGTCACTCGCTTTGGCACTCTGCCATCCTTGGCTGACCAACCATCCTAGAAATACAACATGCAGATTATGTGGATCTGCAAAGGAGCATATTATTCATCTTGTCTGTATATGCCCCTTTTCAAAGTCAGCACATGTTTTACTATTGAAAAACAATCCAATCTTCTAGGATGGCTATAATGAAAGGACTTGATCCATCCGATCCTCAGATCAACTGCAAAATGAGGAAATACCTGACTTCATATAAAAAAACTGTCTGATCTGAACATTCTGGACCTACAGGTCCATAAGAACTTATGTTGGTCAATGAACATAGGCAGTATACATTCAATGTATACATACGACGATTTTATTTCTGGAAAAACTATGGCACTTTATCATGACCATCTGCTAACAAGTCTAGGTGACTGTATAGCTATCAATAGGACTGCTGCACTTTACTAATAACAATCTGGGGTTTTTTAATTTCTAAGGACAAAATGACTGTTATTGATGATTTCTAACTGCTGGTTAGGTGCTAATAACACTATGGCACTTTTTTAATGATATCCACGATGGTTCAAGTTTAATCAAATATTTAGGAAGTCCCATACTTCAGTAGGCAGTATAGACTCATGTGATGATTTCTTCTTAGGAAAAACTATGACACTCAGGGGCATATTTGCAAGAAAGTGGAGATGCGTGTCGTTAAGCCAAGAAGGCTAATGACAGGCTTTGTTTCTTTAGAAACGCAAGGCTGCACCGTATTTACTAGAATACGGTGCAGCCCTGCGTTCCCCCCTGCGCTGGCGCTAAATTTAGCTGCCTAGCGCCATAGTGCAAGGGTGCCTGTGTTGAGGGGAAGATTATTTATCTGCAGGAAGGTCCCCCTTCCTGCACATAAACAATCTTGAAATGCTTTTTTGAATGATTGCTTATGTGCAGGAAGGGAGACTTTCCTGCACATAAACAATCATTGGCGTTTTGCTGTTTCGATGAGTGCTGCCCAAGGCAGCACACATGGAAACAGCAAAATCGAGGAGAAATAAAGCATTTCTTCTCGTTTCGCCTGTTTAACTCCAGGCTTTCCCTGGTCTTAATTTTGGCACTGCCTTCTATTAAGTTGCTCTTGTAAATAGGGGGCAGCGTCAAAATCAATGGGTGTTGCGGTGGAACGCCCACCACAACACCCATTGCCTGCCCCTTTCACGCTAAGTATAGCTTGAAAGCGGGCCTTATTTACAAGGCAGCATTAAGCCAGGTTAAGTGGCTTAACGCTGCCTTGTAAATAAGGCGAAGCTCCTATCGCCATCACAACGTCAATAAAAGTGATGTTGTGGTGGCGATAGGGGCTTGTAAATATGCCCCTCAATGTATACATACGATGATTTTCTTTTACAAAATATCTATGGGGCAAGGTAGCACTATGGCACTTTATTATGACCATCTGCTATTAAGTCTAGGCGAATCTATAGGTTTCAATGCTATTGCGGCACCTTACTGACAACAATCTTCCGGGGGTTAACTTCTAAGGACAAAATTACTGTTTTGATGAATTTTTAACTACTGGTTAGGTGCTAATAATATTATGGCACTTCATTTTTGATAACCACAATGGTTCAAGTTTAATCAAACATTTAGGAAATCCCAGTCTCCTGTAGGCAGTATACACTCAATGTTTATATATGATGATTTTTCTTAGGAAGAACTATGACGTAAGGTAGCATTACTGCACTTTATCTTGACCATCTGCCAATAAGTTTAGGTGATTTTATGTTTTAATACTACTGAGGCACTTAACTGATAACAACCAGGGGAGTATTAAGTTCTAAGGACAACATTTTATTTTACTGTTTTGATGATTTTATTTACTATTGGTTTTGGTGCTAACAATATTATGGCATTCCTCTAATGATAATGACAATAGTTCAAATTTTATCAAACATCTAGGAAGTTCCAGGCTCTGGTGTGGCTATACTTCGCCTTACAAAATATGAAAGATACCATAGGAGCATTGAAACTAACTAGTGCAGCTGGCCCAGACAATCTTCCTGCCATTATAATTAAAACTAAAATTGACTGGTTGGCAAAATTCTTCCTTTGCACATTTTGGGGTTTCCTGTCTACTGGCAAGTTCCCTGAAACATAGGAGGGCTCAATTATAAGACCTTTTCATAAGAAAGATGACACAAAAACCCCAATAACTATAGACTGATCAACCTCCTTGATGTGGATGAAAAATTATTTGCATAGGTCATTTTAGGAAGCCCTAAGGAATGGGCAGAACTCCATAAGATTGTTCCACCAGAACAAGTGGGGTTCAAGGGAGGCCAATCAATGACAGACCACTGTTTAAGCCTGTGGTCATGTGCTAGGAAGGCAGTGGGACAAAGGGATTCTTAGTTCTGTTGCTTTGTTGACTTCTGCGCAGCATTCGATTCAGTCAATTGGACATTACTATGGGAAATACTGATTAAAATGAAAATCCCCCCGAGTCTTGTAACTGTCATACAGGTTCTGCACTCTCGAAATTGGGCCCAGGTAATTATTGACATAGCGGGCAGATTGAACCAAAAAAAAACAATCAGGAATTGCGTAAGTCAGAGATGTGTTTTGGCCCCCATGCTCTTCTTGTTGTTTATCACAGACTTGCCAGCAGTGTTAGATGAAGCGAAGGGCCTCAGCCCAAAAATGGATGGACCCATATAGCATGCCTCCTATATGCAGTTGACATGGTCATAATGGATATGACAAATACATTTCTGGACTAAGGTAATAAGAAAAAACTTGTGATAAACATGGATAAGACCAAGTTGTTGGCATTTGGGAAAAAGGCAATCAAAATTGCATGGTATTTGTGGACTAACACATTAGAAACTGTGAATAAATATAAGTATTTAGGGGTCTGGTTCAAAAAGAGGCTGACATGGTAAGAGCACATTGAGTCCTTTTAAGGGAGAACCTTGGCATCAATAAGCGTCCTAAAACGTTTAACAAATACTATGGCGACATGTCATTACTACCTGTGTTGACTGCTTACATGGCTATGGCTCGCCCGCAATTTCATTACGGCGGTGACTTACTATGTATAAGTGGTAAAATGAACTGGGAATATTAAGAGGGAAATTGCCTGAAATGCTTGTTGCCGCTACCGATATCCGCAATGAACCACGCAATCAAACTGGAAACAGGATAACTTTGCATTTGCCAACACAGTAAGAATCTGGCAATGTCTAGAGACGGAAGAAGGGCTTAAGATCTTGTTAAGATGCATAAATGAGATTCTGCACAGTGAGTTGAAGTGGGCCAAGAGTGCCAAAAGATTTGGGTAAAGTATGCGGGATCCTGGTTCTAGATTTCTCTAAAGAGAATCTGCAGATAGGGATCACAAAGGGCGTGCTTCGCACCTTGGTAAAGAATAAAACTAGAGAACAGGACATGCAGTATCTTCAAGTGAAACCCTCGTTCAATTCATGTTAATGTCCTGATAGAACGAAAAGTGATTTCCGTACACTTATACTCTACCAAATCCTAGACTAAGAGCCGAGGTCTTAAGGCTAAGAATTGATATAAACCTGTGCCACAGTAACAGTAAAGTGAAGCATGCAATGATGGATGAGCAGGAAAAATGCACGTCTGGGTTACATGTAAAGTGTGACTGCCTGAATATTCTTGTAGATTGCTTGAAGAAGCAGACACCTAAGAAGGCAATCCTAAATCCACTCTTTCTTAAGTATGGTATTTATGAACGGAGGCAAGCTGTAATGTTGTTAACTGAAATGCGTTTTTTAGATGTGACATGCAACTTAGGAAGATTTGCGGTGGCTGTCAAAATCATTTTATTGGACTCTTAAAAGAGGTTTTAAAAAAATAAAAAAAAACATTTTCGAATGTAGGAGATTTATGTATAGTTGGGTAAAGTGATTTTCATTGCTTTTTTATGCAAGATGATGAATTTGGATATTAGTGATTTTAATTGTTTTCATATGTAAGTTGACGATTTTGTAAATAATGTGGTTTTACAATGTTTTTAGACTAAGGACAAAAATAAACATTTTGACTGACTACTTCAGCAATACCATTTGTAATCAAGTATTGTATATTATTTCATTTTATGTATTATTTATGTAGTTTTTGTGTATATGGCAACATTGTTATGGTTTTAGTAACTTAAAACAAGAAAATCTGAATTGAATTCTGTTATCACAATAATAATGTCTTTGTTCAAATCTGTGGCAGAACAGGCCCCTTGGAACATAGCACAGTTGTCTGATGGCATAATGGTACTTTTGTGGTCATTTTTGCTTTTTGCAGTTTGCCACATGAACCATGCAGCGGTGGCTAGAAGTCTCATTCTGCCTTAGGTCGGCATTGGACACACTCCAAAGCACAAGCCACATTCTTCTTTGTGTTCCAAGCACCAGTAACACCCTGAGCTGATCCTTCTAGACAGTCCTGTAGATCTAGCCACTCTCCTTTTGTCTCTTAGCATTCATGCAGGCTTCTGGTTATGATACAACCCCACAATTTGGCAAACAGCAACTGGGTTACTCTTTTGTGGCTGGGTTTTAGTATTTCATGTGCCTACCTAAACTCCTCCTTGATTTTCACTTAACTCCACCAATTTAGAGATGGATATTCCCAATTTTCCTACCACGTTTCATTAAATCTTTTACTCCTAAACCAGAGACCGCCGCATGTGGAGTTCTCCACACTCAAGGCAGAGAATCCTTCACATAAAAGTTATGACAGGCGTAGGCATAGGTGTTCAGTCAGATTTTTGTGAATAGTTGTGTGAGCACGTAAAATACTAAAAAATGCGTTGAGTGATTAGGCACCCATATCTTAAGTAAAACATTGTGAATCTTTATCAGAAGCATGAGTACTCCGGTAGAATACATTCAATCAGTCTCTTTGCAGGGAGCAAATCTATTAGGTCAATTTCATTACAACATTTTTGGCGGGAAACTACTGAAGTCCACAGGATCAACCCCCACTTCTCAATGTGTCCTTACGCATATATAACCGAAACATAAAATTCAAATCAATGGGTCTCATTTCTTCGTTCCTTGTGTAAACCAGGACTACTGCTGGCTTACTCCTGGAATTTTGGATTAAGCCAAGAGTACTACAAGAGTAAGTTACACATACACCACTATTTGCCCCAATATGCCCAATTTTGTTTGGTCTTTCTTTATCGGTTTACCTTGATAAAAGGTGGTAAAAATGATACTTCTTTTTACTGGTTTATACGTTGAGAGCTGTCAAGAAGAACAAGAATTGTCTGTAAATGATTCAAATACATATATAAACATAATCATCAAAAGCACTCTGATGGATTAAACAAGTGTTGCATGTATGAATTCTTCTTTTAAACAAGTGCTGTGTGACTGACTTTCAGCATACTAATCCAGCATGTGTGCTGAGACCTAGGAAACATCTTTCAAGCCCCCTGCTATTTGCAATTCGGGCAGTCACAAAACCCCTATCATGAGTCAAAAATACTTTTCTGAGTCATACAAAGAACTTTGTAATAAAAAAAGGCATTTTGTGCTCACAATCCCTGAGAGTTTGCTAATCACAGGCATTGCAACTGCAAAGTACCTTTAAACATCATGCCTAAAAGTAATACGATCATAGATAAGGCAGCGCTGTTAGATGTGAAACTTTGATAATTTGAGAAAATTCTAGGTTGAGTTTAAAGATGAGTCTATGTCTAAGACTTTGGAATTCATATTTCTATCTGCTGCCTATACTACCTGAGTTAGGGACTGCTGTTGTAATACTAAAGAAAGAGGCCTTCATTTAGAGATAGCCAGAAAATGTATAGTAATGCAATGGTTTTATCTTGATTTTCTGCACTGTCTGGAACCTCCACTATAGTCTCAGATCCTCCTTCCTTATCTGGCCTTGGGGGAGCCTAGCACATTCATTGGAGAAACGAGCAGGAGACGATAAAGATTAAGGAAATGATTCCCACCAGAAAAACCGAGAAAAAAATGACAGAGGCACTCCTCAGGCCCTGGTGCTTTTAGATCTTTCGGCCACATTTGACACGGTCGACCATGAAATCCTGCTGGACCGTGTCAGGCAGGCCGGCATCCAGGGCTCAGCCCTCGGCTGGATCGGCTCTTTTCTCGAGTGCCGTACTCAAGTGGTACGCCTAGCCTCATTCACTGCTCCCAAGATGACGACTACGTGTGGGGTCCCACAAGGATCTTCATTATCCCCCCACCTGTTTAATCTATACATTTTACCTCTGATCCAGTCCTTGAAGGACAGGAAGGTGACCACATTCAATTATGCTGACGACCTTCAGTTAATTTTTACTATTGACAACTCCCCTAACTCAATTCATGAATTCCAGGCCACCATGCTCCACATCCGGCACTGGATGGACCTAAACCATTTAAAACTCAATCCAGGTAAGACCGAACTGGTTCTGACAGGGAGTAGCCAGATCTTCTGGCACCCACACTATTGGCCGGCGGAACTCGGGTCCCCTCCTTCTCCCTCTACCTCTGTCAAAAGCCTAGGGGTCACCATAAATAATGACATTTCACTAAGTTCCCAAGTTGGTGCAGTGGTCTCGACCTGTTTCTTTCAGTTACGCAAAATCAGGAAGGTCAGTCGTTTGCTTACCCACGCAGCACTGATACAGGTCGTGATTGCCATGATACTCTCACACTTAGATTATGCCAACTCAATCTACCTAGGCATGCCACTGTTCCTAATCAAACGACTCCAGATGGTCCAGAACCAAGCAGCAAGACTGATCCACCAGCAACCCAGATGGCAATCTGCCAGACCTCTACTAAAAAAACTCCACTGGCTTCCCATCTCCCAACGCACGGCCTTCAAGATGGGGTGCCTAATCTTTAAGTCCCTATACTGCCGGAGCCCTAAATTTATCAACTGCCTATTATCAAGGTACACTCCCTCCCGCAACCTGCGTTCAGCTCATCTCCAGCTACTAACCACCCCTGCATTCAAGTTAAAACGTCAGGGAGGATGCAGGTTTGCATCCTTGGCCCCTAAATTGTGGAATTCTTTTCCACTGGAGATTCGGTCATGTAATAATCTTCTAAGTTTCAGAAAAAAACTCAAGACATGGCTGTTTGTGCAGGCTCATGAATAACTTCATCCAATGGTCCTGACACACTCTAGAGCTAGCGCCATGAAACCTCCTGGTATACGTGCGCTCTATAAGTATTTTATAACATAACATAACACCATGGTGCAGTACGTGTAGGATGAAACCTGAGGCAGGTTTCATCCCACTAATAGTCGGTACTGGGCTAGATCCACTTATTGTTTCATTTTGTTGCTTTATTCATGAGAAGCATGATATTGTATACCGTCTCCCACTTAGTGGTCCTGGCAGGGCAGTACACACTAACAGGATTCATGTTTTTAGCGTGAAGTTCTACTTTTTACACCAGTTCCATTTTCTGGTTTGGGACATATGATTTCTTTTGTATTTATGTCTTGTTTATTTTTTCCCTTACTGAGTCCTTACTCTTGTTAGGTGCTGGAGTCTTGGCACTGACATGTTCCAGGTCAGTGATGCACTTGCACAATGGGCTGAGTCTTTACACATGCATGGTAAAAAGCCTCACTGCATGCACAAACTGAAGGTCTCTGCGCATGGGCATCCCAAAGAACTTTGTGCATGCACATCCCATTGGACTCCATGCATGGATAGACTGAATGACCCCATGCATGCATATCTCAGCGGACTCCACGCATGTGTGATTCAGAAGACTCCCTGAGAGTACTCCCTGTATGCGGTCAATATTTGCCCATTGTAAGGAGTGAAACTATGGGGTAACCCATGCCAAAAGGAGGCTTCTTTTTCTTTCTCCTTCTTCTGCCTCATGTTCCGGCTTCCGCTCTCCGGAAAGAAATATTGGTATGATAAGTGTGGAGGGAAGAATCAAGAGAATTGTTGTGGAGATGCCTACTGCACTGAAAAAGAAGGATAATAAGAAGGACTTTGGAAATAGAGACTCTGTTCCTCGGGATGGTTTTTTACTCTGATGTCTCTGGCTTTGATGATAGCTTTTTGCTCCGATGTTTCTGATTCTGATGATAGAGATGGGACAGCATCTCTGGGAGATCAGAAGGGTAAATATATCTTTGGAGATTTTTTGCCTGAGCTCTTGATTCATGTTAGAGAAAACATTGGCATTTCTCCATGCTTCCTATCCACCAATTTGTCATGGATGCGATTGTGAAAGAATGGAAACATCCAGATAAGATTAATGTTCTCAGACTTACAAATGAACTGTATCCTTTGGAGCAAAGATAAGGCAAGTTGTCTGCTGTAGTTTGTTGGACATAATCCTCTCTGAAGGGTCACCCCCACCCTTTTTGCCTTAGACCCTCCAGTTTACTAGGTCCATTTTTGTTGGCTTTTCTGACTCTGTGCACTATTTCACTGCTAACCAGTGCTAAAGTGCTTGTTCTCTCTCCTTCAAACATGGTAAAATAGTTTCTCATCCAGTTGTCCAATTTAATGTACTTAGTTCCCTAGTAAATTGGTGCTACTGGTAACCAGAACCAGTCAATTAAATGTTGCTAGTGGGCATGCAGCACTTATTGTGCCACCAATTTAAGTAGCCCTTTAAAAAATGTCTCAGTCCTGCCTTTGCTGTTTGTGTATGAGGTTTTAAACTGCTATTTTTACCTGGCAAAATGTACCTTTTGCCAGGCCTAATCTTTAGTTTTTGATACATATGTCACCCCTAGGGTAGGCCCTAAACAGTACTTTGGGCAGGGTGCACTGAATTTAAAAATCTGGACATGTACTTTTAGTATTACATGTCCCGGTAGTGAAAAACTCTCAAATTCATTTTTCACTGTTGCAAGTTCTGCCTCTCCCATAGGATGACATTGGATTACCTTATTTCATTTAGTGCTAACTTTTATTTGGGAGTAGGTGGGAATGTCTTGTTTGGTGTCTGAGGAATTGTAATTTAAAACACTCTCTAATGCTAAAGTTGGATTTCAAATCATAATTCTGAAAATGCCACTTTTAGAAAGTTGGCATTTTCTTGTTCTAGCCGTTTGGTGCCTGCAGCCTGTTCATGGGTCACATTAGTAGGGGTAGTTGGCAGCTGGCCTTTGTGTATTCCTCCCAGACAGTCTCACAGTAGAGTATTGGCAGTATGGACCATCCTAATTTGATGGGGGGGCAGAGCTGTTGATCTACCACACATTCATCACACATCCACTCACATGCTGCAACTAGACCTGCCTGGACATACCTGAGCCTGCTGGCCTCTGCTGGAGTGAATGCCTGATCCAGAATAGGTACCTCCCAGATCCTAGACCCTTGGTTTGGCATCGGTTGAGATCCTCCATGAAGAAAAGGAGAAATCCTAAGTTTTAGACTCTTTGTAACTGCAAATGGGTCGGTTCACGTCAAGATCTTGCTGCCTGCACCAACCACCAATGCAAAGCTCTGTTGAACCCGACTATTCACGCTACAGCAACTGGCAACAACAACCGGCAACATGAGATCTGTAAATCGTGCTACAGGAACGACAGCCCGCGATAACCACCAAAGCGAATCTCCAGCAACGACCATCCACTACGCCTGACAGGATCTTTGTGCTACAGTGATGACTGACCGTGACTACTGGCTTGCTGTTCGTCCTAGAGCGACAGCCCGCAACGCTGCCCTGCGGCCTCCTCCACCATGACGGAACTCTTCGCACTGGATTTTAGAAGGTAACTTATTTAGCGGGACTAACATAGTCCCTGTATTCGCCATGCTCTCTGTCGTGGTCGGCCTGAACTTATGACTTTCACCCGGTCGCACACAACTAGATAACGGTGAGTGGCGATTTGTGCCTTTAGGCTTTATAGTTACCTGAAACCTTTAAAATTGCATTTCTACAGTTCTGTTCACTAGATGTTTGTCGTTTTGGTGTCAAATTCTTTTTTTAAATTTACTCAATCTTTCTAAGTTAGTGAGAGGTTTTTATTGTGTTGTGTTTTCACTTTATTAAGTGCTGCACAAATACTTTACACAATGCCTCGCAGTTAAGCCTGACTGCTTTTGTGCCAATTGATCAGAGGGTTAGGCACAGGTTAATTTAGTGACCTTTTGTGGTTGACCCTGATAAGAATTTTGGCTTTTGCTTGGTAGGCCCTCCCCCAATCAACAAACCAACTTATTAGATGGTTCATATTAACTCTTGAGTGGCTAGTCTCATTAGCATGTCTTCCATGACTGAGGACAATGGGGCATATTTATTATAGGTTTTGTATCGCCCTGCGCCACACAAGGCAATGCAGGGTGACCAAAACCTACAATGAGGTTTATCAAGCCGCATAAGGAGATGCCACACAAGGCTTGGTGAATCTAGTGTAACGTAAAGCAGCGCAAGTCGCTGCCTTGCTTTGCACTGCATGGTGAGGGAGTTACATGGGTAGAGTGGGGGTGTTCTCATGAATACACCCATGTATTCTGCCAAATTCCCGGATTTGACAAGAGTGGTAGACCTGGGATTGTGTCAGAATTGTACATCTCACCACCAGAGGCAAAAAGTGGAGAAATATCTTTGTTTCTCCTTGTTGTTTTCTCTTTCTAAGTGTGCTGCATTCTACAGCCCACTTAGAAACTGGAAAATGTTTCTGAGGATTGTTTTTGTGCCGAAGGTGCCCCTTCCTGCTCAAAAAAATTCTGCCTCCAATGCAGGCTCCCTTGAACCATGGTGCAATGGTGTCTGAATTGGCGCTAGGAAGCCCATTGTACACCAGCGCAGGTAGAGAACAGGAATGTGCTGTGTAATGTTAAATATGGCACATCCCTGCCCTCTCCCTTTCTTGCAGCGCAGCAAGATAGCATGCTGCCCAGTGTGAAAGTTTGTTAAATATGCCCCAATGTTCTTAAGGATACAAAGGAAAAGAAGGTGGCTAGAGCACTAAAAGGGCATATTCTGGCCCACATTTAGCCCTCTATGGTGGTATTTACTGGGCATACACAGCTCATTCCATGTCTTCTGACTTTAAATCTCTTTTCAAAACAGTCCAAGATGTGCAAGAATGTACAGATTTATTGAATGGTTTGGAGGTGCAGGTGGAATTTCTCTCCAACATTTCTATCAACATAGTCAGCTCTTTGCCTTTTCTTATGGTGCCTCTGTTGTTGCTCAGAGGAACCTGTTTCTTAACAATTGGAATACTGAATCAGTACAAAGACTTGCTGCACTCAGAATGCCTTTCAAAGGGAATTGTCTTTTTGGTGCTGAATCGAAGGAGAAACTTCACATGTTCTTCCATAAGATCAAGATCATTTTTCAGACAATATTCAGGAAGATACTAAAATAGGGACCAGATTTCAAGATTTCAAAACAAACTTAACATTGGAAAAGTTGGTGGAACAAAAGATCCTCATTTTTGACAATGCCAGTATTCAGGAAGTTGGTAGCCAGTACTTACAGGTGGGTGGAAGGATCCATCAATTCCTGCCATAATGGAAGGAATACGCTTCAGATTTGTGGGTCTTGCTTATCGTCTGCAGTGGGTACAAGAAATAATTTATTTCCTCTCCACAGGAATATAGGATCACACTTATACCTCATCAGAAAAAGCAGAACGTGTTGAAAGGCATAGTGGGAACTCTAACTGGCAATAATTCCTGTTCCAGAAGTAGAGAAAGGTCAAGGAGTGTACTCAAATGAATTTATGGAAACCAAAGCAGAGGGAAGGCTCTTGAATTGTGACAGACCTGACGAGATTGAACATATTCATCAAGGATCTCCCCGTCACGATGGAAATACTCCAAAGGATAATTCTTTTCATCCCAGCAGACCATTTCATGTGTACAATGGACTTTATGTATACCTTCATGTTCGGATTTCTCTGAAGTTGCAGAAGTCCTTGAGGATTTGCATTCAGAACCACCACTGGGAGTTACAAGTTCTCCCTTTCGGACTCAAATCTGCACCAAGTGTATTCATGAAGGCGGTTGCACCTCTGGTCACTTATCTACTTCTGCAGGAAGTCCCAATCTTTCCAATGTTGGACTTTGGAGGGGTCAGGTTTACTATTCCCTTTCCATTCTATGCAACAGTAGGGAAAGTGTGGGACTATGAAGGGGTTAAATTTACTATGTGCAATCGAACATAAGGAAAAGTAGGAAAAGTGTTGGACTTTGTAAGAGTCAGATTTACAGCTTAAAATCCATTTTTAGCAACAATAGAGAAATTGATGGATTTTGGAATGATGAGATTTACTATTCTCACTCCAACTTTGAAGAGGTAATGATTTACTATGCCCAGTCCAACCTGAGCAACAGTAGGAAAAGCGATGGACTTTGTTGGGTCAGATTTACTATTCCCACTCCAACATAAGGAAAAATAGGCAAAGTGTTGGATATTGGACGGGTCATGTTTACTATTCCAACTCTAATATTAGCAACAACAGGGAAAGTGTTGGAATTTGGAGGGATCAGAATTACTATTCCAACTCCAATCATAGCAAAGGAAGGGAATATATTGGACTTTGGAGGGGTCCAATTCACTATTCCCACTGCAACATAAACACAATTAGGGAAAGCGTTGGACTTTGGAGGAGTCAGATTCATTATTCCCACTACACTGTAAGCAAAAGTAGGGAATGTGTTGGACCTTGTAGGGATCAGATTCACTATCCCCACTTTACCCTAGGGAAAATTAGGAAAACTGTTTGAGCAACAGTAGGGAATGTGGTGGACTTTGGAGGGGTCAACTTTTTCCACTCCAACATAAACAAAAGGTAGGGAACATGATAGACTTTGGATGGGTAAGATATATTAGTCCCACTTAAATCTGAAGAAAAGTAGGTGAAGTGATGTACATTAAATGTGCCACATTTAGGGACGTGCGAAATTAATGTAATTTCGAAAAAATTAAGCAAAACTACCTGTAACTATGTAAAATGTAAATCTGTTGTTTTGCACTTCATATTAGCTTGAAATGTGTTCTTGCATTACATTTTGGCATGAGGACTCATTTAAACAAAAGCACAAAGAACAAAAGCAGTTCACATTCTGTTGTTCCTGTGTGCTTAAGGGTGCATTTGCTGTACATTTTTACCGTGAATGATGCCTAATTACACAGACTGGGGTGATGGCATAATTTTAGGTAATTTCACCTAATAAAGGTATCCAAAAATTACTCAAATTACCCGTGCGTAATTTAAATTTCCCCAGGCATACTCAGATTTGCTGTTCCCACTCCAATTTTAGTAATGATAGGGAAAATGTTAGATTTTGAAGGGGTCAAATTTACTATTCTCACTCCAATCGTAGCAACAGTAGGGGAAAAGTTGGAGTTTGGGAGGGTCAGATTTGCTATTCACAGTCAAATCTGAGAAAAAGTACGGAAGTGTTTTACTGGGGGGTGCAAATTTACTATTGTTACTCCTATCTAAGCAACAGTAGGGAAATTGTTGAACTTTGAGAGGTCAAAGTTACCATCCGCACTCCTACATTTTTTCAAATAAAACATATAAACACACACAAAAAATAAACTTTTACAATATCTTCAAAAACGACATTATTTCTTAAAAATAAAACAAGAAAAATTATTTTAAATAAATAATTATTTTATATTACAAATAAAAACATCTTTAAGATTTTGAAAATACTTTTATTAAAAAGAATTCCCAGCCTACTACTCTGAAAAATGAGCACTGACAAACAACTACAATTAACAAAATACAATTAGAATGATTAATATTACAATAAAAATGAAATATAACAATTAAAATTAATGCAAGTACTAAATAGTGGATTAATTAACACAACTAAAAACAAAAATAAATCGATCAACCAATTAAAAGTTAACAATTAATCAGCTTACATAAGTAATTACCAAATAAATACATAAGTTAAACGATAAATTAGAAGAAATAATTTACATATTAAAACTAAATCCCTAACAAATCGAACAACTCACTATGAAATAAACAATTTCTAATTACATTTGAATAAATGTAGCTCATTTAAAAATTTACAAAATGTACTAAAACAAATTAAACCCAATATTATTATAATACACATAGTTATAATACTAACAGAAGAAAAATGTATTAAAGTAATCAAAAAATTATATTATATACAAATTTATTTTTAAAAAAACAATCTTACAGGTCAAAAGAATTATATTATTAACTTTGATATTAAATCCTATGAGCTATCTTACCTCACAATATTCTGGCCTCGATATTAGTGACCACAATATTTTTGATTTGATATTATGATCAAACATTGCATCAGAAACTAATTTGTTAGCCTATATTGAACAGCAGGAACCATCTCTAGACAAAGTACTTGAAATATCAACAAGAGGAAAACATGCTTCTAGGGCTACATCTCAGGTTATTCTTCTGTATGAAATTTATAGAGCTGGGACTTGGTCTAGGGACCACACATTAATAGCCATTGTTGTTGCCAAAGTATTTATAACATGGACAAAAACTTTTTTTCTTGTGTTTTGTTTGCGACTGCTCAGGCAATGCGTAACAAATGTTGTTGTCTCAGGTGTTTGAAGATTGGTCCGCTTCTTCTTAGTCCTGAAATGGTCCATGCCGCAGCATTTTGCACTAATTGCACTTTAAGCATGAGTTAGGTGGGCAGGCCAACTTTAATGAACTGCAACCATTTTGCCTTGATATTATAAGGGCATGGACCAGATATTTCCTTGACGTTGCAGGAAGGAAAGGTGGAATCTTCCTAATGATTGCTCAGAGACGAAAATAAGAGAGATTGGATATGTTTTCAAATATGATTCCCAGATTTCTGGCATGTTCAGCAGGAGATGGTAGGGGACAAAGGGAGGCATGTTGACATTCAGTTTTCTATATGCTGCACTCTCCAAACATAAGGACGTCAGTTCTGTTGCCATTAGGCACCAGAGTTGTTTCTTGTCTGGTTATAGCAACTTCCCCAAGGAAGGATGAGAATTAATGGGATGTATCTCTTGTATTTCCATCCAGGGTCATCTGAGTTTTGTCAGCATAGTCATAGAGGTTAAAACCAAAGAAATCAATCATTCTGGGCCATTAGGCAATGTACAGATCAAATAGAGTCGGACTGAGGACAGAGTCCTGGGAAACACCAGACCGAATCAGCTTTCTTGGATAACAGAAATTGGCTAAATGGATAGTTTCAGAGCTGGCTTTTAAAAATGAATCAAACCAACTGCGGACAGTGTGTTATGCCAATGTCTGCCAGTTGTTTCAATAGTGATCAATGGTGACAAAGGTGGCCGACAGGTCTAACAAGACCAAGGCTGCTACAACTCTATCATCCACAATACATTTGAGGTTGTTAGTGGCCTAAGCCTTGAGAGTTTCTGTATTAAGACCCTTCCAAGACCCAGACTGAACTGGGTGAAGAAATGAAAATGTCTAGGGGAAGTTCATGAGCTGAATGAACACTATAGATTCAGGGGAATATTTATGAATTTTGTGGCACAGGGCAGCATAGCAAGTCACCTTACTGTGCTGCCCTGCATCACAGGGAAAGGGCAGGAATGTGCCTTATTTATCCAGTATGGTGCATTCCTGTCCTTTCCCTTGTGCTGTCTTCATTTTGGCAGTCTAGCGCCAACACAGGCAATCTTGCATCATGGTGAAAGAGTGCCTGTGCTGTATGCAGGATTGTTTTTGTGTAGAAAGGGGCACTTCCTGCACAAAAACAATCCTGAGAAAATGCAGCACACATAGAAAGAGGAAAACACGATGAAAAATTGTAGAGTTTTCCCTTTTGGGCCCACTTTGGTTCTCCTTCAGTTGCACATATTAGCCGTTTTAGGCTGCTTCTGCTTTGCACAACCACACATAATACATTTGTTTGTTTGTTGTTTTTGTGATATGATATCATTTTAGAAATACGCTGCATATATTATTTGCTATTCAGTGACTCTTGTTGGGATTCAGTCTGAACATCTCGTTCAAGGTCGAACATGATGTACTGTTTTCTTGTGCCTGGTCAGCAACATCTCCTAATGTTTTTAGACATAACATGGTAGCACAGCTGCAGAATTCCAACACAGTAGTTCTTATCATATAAACCGAATCTCACCTCTTGGGGGGCAGAGAGGAAAATTCCAGCAGAGAGACCAGTCCTGGAACAGAGGCAGCAGCCTTGCGTAAACAGCATGTACACCTATGAGGTGGGCCACCTAACTACACACGCCAGGTATGGGGTCCGGTGCTAATCACAGAGATCACTAATATATCCCTGTACTCACATAGTGAGGGTAGGCCTAGAAAGATATATTAGTTGCCATGGTTGGTTTGTTCATTGTTAACAGCCTGATAGTAATGTTGATTATGTTGCTTAGTTGTATTTGTTTACGTATTGCAGCACAGTTGCATCAAAATAGACTGCGATAGTTTCAATACATATATCGTAAACTTCATTTGTGTCTTTCTTTTGCTTACTATAGACATGCCTGAGTGGGAAATGAAAGATGATGATCTGTTTCCATGGTTCCTTTGGGGACTAGAGGTTCATGTTCTAGGTTTGCCAAAATCACCTGCTGCTCTGGAAAGGTTATGAGCGCAGGTGAGGCACTGTGAGCTGGCCAGATTTGGGCCTCCAGGTACTGATGTGTTTGAGAGTCTCAGGGCCTGATTCACAAAAGTAAACTTAGACCTGAAGTCAAGGTTTAGACCTAAAGTCTAACTTTACTACTACTACTAAAGTTAGACTTTTGAAGTCTAACTTAGACCAAAAGTCTAACTTTAATAGTAGTAAAGCTGGACTTTTGGTCTAAGCTAGACTTTTGGACTGAACTTAGACCAAAAGTCTAACTTTAGTAGTAGTAAAGACTTTTGGTCTAAAGTTAGACTTTTGGACTAAAGTTAGACTTTTGGTCTAAGTTTACTTTTGTGAATCAGGCCCTTAGTCCCTACATGCTGACGTCCTGTTCTCCTATGGCACAGTTCTACTTCAAAGCTGAATCCCTGCAACATGGCACCACCAACGATGGTCTGGTACTTATTCAGCGGGTCTCTTGAGAAGTCATTGGGCCTACCAATAGTACCCTTACACCTACCTCCGGAGATGTCCATGGTGTGGGGGATGTATTCTCCACAGTATAATAGGAAACGTTTTCTGTTGGTTGTTCAAGCTCGAACCTTTATGACTCATATTTGTGTTTTGTTAGAAATGAGATTTCTAGTTGGTAGTGAGTGGTTAGCACCCTGTCCAAGTAGGAACCCTCGCTCTATTCAGGGTAAGTTACACACCTAAGATAACCCCTACTCACCCCCTTGGTAGCTTGTCACAGAGCAGTCAGGCTTATCCTAGAGGCAATGTGTAAAGTATTTGTACACACACACACACACACACACACAGTAACAAAGTGAAAACACTACAAAAAGACTCCACACCAGCTTAGAAAAATAGCTTATAATTATCTGAATAAAACAAGACCAAAACGACAGAAATCCAACATATACAATTACAAATACAAAGTTTGGGGCCAATTGCGATGGAGAGGGAGCCGGCTACGGAGTCATACAGACCCCTGTTACAGTACCTTGGAAACCAGCTGGGGCCGGTGCGGTGTTGGTTCCTTACTGTCGGTACAGGTCGGTGGCAAGTCGGTGCGTGGGATGGCTTGTTCACAAGACAGAATAGCGTCACTGAAGCAACTGAGGCTTTAGTTCCTGGAGATGGTGCTAAGTCGTTGAACCAGTGATGCCCAGGACTTTACAAAGCACAGGGGAGGTAATGCGGCATTGGTGGTGATGCGTCAGCTCTGCTGGTGGTGCAGGGTTGATGAAGTGTCAATTTCACAGTGTCAATGTCACACCACGGAGCCACTGGTGCAACAGTGGAGTCGAAGTTGTGCGCCATGGACTTTAGTGAGGCAGAAATCGGGTCTCCCTCTGTGGCTGTTCTTCGGAGGCACTGCAGTGGCACCGTGGCCTGCATTGTAAGTTTTTGCATGGAGTGGGGACCACGGCTCCGGTGCAGGCAGCAGCGAGGTGTCAGAGAGCATAACCAGCTCCGAAGTTACACTTGAAATCAATGTGTCTTCTTGGTGAACACAGAAAACTCACTTCCAAGGGCCCAGGAACTGGAGTTAGCATCGCTTGGCAGAGTAAGGATCTCAGCTGGAAAACCCAGATGCTGCAATTGAAGGCTTTGATGGCCCTGAGACTTCAAACAGGAGTCACGCTCAACTCAAGCCCTAGGAGAAACTTTGAAAAGCAGGATGTAGGAAGGAAAGTCCAGTCCTTTCACATCCAGGAGAGAAGCAGCAAGCAGCTGAACAGCACAGCAGTCCCTCCTGACAGCAATACAGCTCTTCAACCTGGCAGAATGTCCTCAGTCCAGAAGTGTTCTCAGTATGTGGTGTCAGAGTTCCAGCCCTTATTCCCAATTCAGCCATTCAAGTAGGTAAACTTCAAAGGAAAATCTTTGTAGCGCACAAGACACTGCCCTTACTGGCTGTGTCTCCAGACACACTACAGGGGGTGGAGACAGGTTTGTGAGGGGACAGGCACATCCCTATTCAGGTGCAAGTGTCAACTCCTCCCACCATTCTAGCTCAGGGTGAACCATCAGCCTGGTGTTGGGCCATCAGGATATGCAGGGCACACCTCAGCTCCCTTTGTGTGGGACTGTCTAGAGTGAATTTAAAAAGCCCAACTGTCAGCCAACCCAAATGTGTTTTCTAGGGACAGTCAGAGGCACAGAATGATTAAGCAAAAAAATGCCAACTTTCTAAAAGTGGCATTTTTGGACCTGCAATTTAAAACCAAACTTCAAAGGAAGATGTATTTTTAAATTGTGAGTTCAGAGACACCAAACCAATTGGAAGATACACTTGTAAGATGTAAAAAGGCAGCTCCAATGCTAACCTATTGAAGAGATAGGCCTTGATGTAGTGAAAAACGATGTTAGCAGTTTTTCACTACCAGGATATGTAAAACACAGCAATATATGTCCTCAATGTTAAATACACTACCTTAAGGGTGCCTTTCGTGTAATAAAAGGGAATGTTTGGGCTAGGCAAGTGGGTGCATTTGCCAGGTCGAAATGGCAGTTTAAAACCGCACACAGACACTGCAGTGGCAGGCCTGAGACATGCTTGCAGGGCTTCTCATGTCCTGGGCACACACTGTGCACTGTACTAGGGACTTACCAGTAAATCAAATAGGCCAATCATGAAAAAACAAAATACCATGGCATTTGAGAAAGGGAGCACTTGCACTTTAGCACTGGTCAGCAGAGGTAAAGCGTCAACACTCCTAAAACCAGCAAAAACAAATCCCGCACATAGTCAAAAACGGAAGGTCAGAGGCAAAAAGAGAGGGTAAACTACGCCAAACGATGCCAGGTCTAACATGTTCACACTTTGTTTTCATTGCAGTTTTTATAAAGACGCAGCCGCAGCGGATACCAAATTATGAAAATTGCAGACCTGCAGTATTTGCACACGTAACTTTGCACTGCCTTGGTGTTGCAGGCAGAGACTTTATCTTCATGGTTGAAGCCCACAATGGCTATCACTTAGAAGTCTTTTATTCTTGGGTCAATTTTCCAGCTGTGGATGCTTATATAGGCGCAAGTCATGAATACATTAATGTTAACCCACTACAAAAATACAGAGCATATTTGCTATTAGAAATTGCACTATCACATTGGGAACATCAAAATTGGGTCTGAGGCGCCCTTTTACATGTACTTGCTCCTGTACGCATTGGTCCCCTTAGTAATGAGGGGACCACTTAGCCACAACTAGCTTAATATACACCATTCCCTAATTTACAGAATCTCAATGTTAATGAGCTACAACAATTATACATTGGTCTAGTTAGACTAAAAAGTCACTTAACTCAGAATGTTGCTTGCGCCTTGCTGGCTGTTCTAGCAAGGGCAGGCCTGGCAGGTCAAGCTCGGTTGCCTACAGTGCCAACCATAAGTCCTGTAATAGTTCATTCAATTAAGGGCAAAATTCCCTCAAAATCGTGAGGATATTCCTTTTTGGGTTGCCCAAAAAATCAATCAAATTGAAGCCGTATTTCTCCTTATTGGACCACAAGACAAGTACAGAATATCGACTAAGTGCTTACCCCATGGGATGTTCCCTTAACAGGTGACTGCATCACTTGGGGCACAGTCTTTGCTGCAGTCAATACCATCACACATGGTACTCTGTCTGTATCTTTCTTGCCAGAGGTGTTAAAACAAATGCAGAATGAGCACAGGGCAGCTGCTTCCTGGATTTGGGGATACAACTAATGGGAATCTTTGCCATAGTATTCTCAATGATTCTGTCTAACTTTAAAGGCGAGGCAGCTTCTCAGGCTATATGCCAGTGGCTAGTGCAGGTTGCACCAGTCAACCAAGAATGTGAACTAATAAAGGAAAGGGAAATCTCACGGCAATGTACAAAAGTCTCTAACTCATGCTTGGCTATGCAACAAAGGAGTCTGCAAAGGCTATGAATGTGTAATGTTCCACATAGTGACTAATAACATATGGTACTGTATGACTGTGACTGAATTTTGTTTTGGATTCATTGTCTTGGAAAATAATAAAAATATAAAAAGAAAAAAAAAAGAAAGTGAACTAACTATAATTATTGGTGATGTGTATACTTCTATAGGACGCAACAATTTGAGAATGAGACCCAGTAAACCACAACTCGGCAAACCTAGTTCTGACATGATACTGCCAAGCAGAACCCGTAGGGGCATATTATCAAGCCCTATCGCCACCACAACGTCACTTTTGTGACGTTGTGGTGGCGATAGGGTCAGCGCCCTATTACCAAGGCAGCGTTAAACCACATAACGTGGCTAAAAGCCACGTTAAGTGGCTTAATGCTGCCTTGGTAATAGGGCCCCTTTCACGCTAAAATTAGCGTGAAAGGGGCGTGCAGTGGGCGTTGCAGTGGGCGTTCCACCGCAACACCCATTCACTTCGACGCTGCCACCTATTATCAAGAGGCGATAATAGGTGGCAGCGCCGAATTAAGACCAGGAAAATCCTGGTCTTAAGGTGATGAAACGAGGAGAAATGCTTCATTTCTCCTCGTGTTTGCTTTTCCATGTGTGCTGCCTTGTGCAGCACACATGGAAAAGCAAAATGCCAAGGTTTGTTTATGTACAGGAAGGTGTCCCTTCCTGTACATAAACAAACCTGTTTTAAAAATGCCATTTTGTAACTTACATGTGTGCTGCATGAAGCAGCACACATGTAAATTACAAAATGGCATTTTGGGTTTGTTTATGTACAGGAAGGGACACCTTCCTGTACATAAACAAACCTCCCTGCTCGCAGACACCCTTGCACTCTGGTGCAAGGGTGCCTGCGATGGCGTTAAGCGTGAGACTTAACGCCATCGCAGGGGGAAACGCCAGGCTGCACCATATCATTGGTAATATGGTGCAGCCTAGCGTTTCCGAAGTGGCGATGAGAGGCGTTAAGCCAAGGAGGCTAACGCCTCTCATTGCCACTTCCTTGCTAATATGCCCCGTAGTTTGTTACAAAACAATGGGACAAACCCAAACCTACAGAAAAAGCTAAATCTTGAGGAGGTTCTCTGACAGACGCTATAATTTGTGTGATCTCACACAGTTGAAAGCACCTGATATGTATCAACTTTCTTCTTCCTTTCAGAAATCCTCAGTAAAACAATACGAAAGAGGAGAGCTTTCTGATCGCGCACAGGAAGAGTACATGAAACCGAGGAGGGACACAATGCTTATCTGAAGTGAAGATAAAGAAGGAGGAAATCCCCCACAATGTAAGCCCTAATTTAAAAAAAGAAAGTTGCGAGTATAACCGCAAAGTATGCCAGAAACACTGAGAACTCTTCTCCGGAACAGAAGGTGGGCGGTGACTCTCCTCAACAGCGCGGCAGAGGTCACTATATTGTGCCGGAATCTCCAGGAGTTTCTCGCAGCGACAGCAACTGATAACTTTGTTACAGTTGAAGCCCCAGACAGGCGCGTAGGCCCTCCATATAGATTATATAATTTGGATATACAAATCAAGGGTGACATACAGTGCACCATAATTAATATTCTGGGAAAATGTAACATTATCATACAACATTCTTTTGGCGGAGTTCAATTAGCCCCCACAGTTTGCCCAAACATCCCCACATGGTGAAGATGTAATAATCCTGTCTTATTTTGTGCTTGTCCTGGATAAAGTCCAACAAGCCTATGCAGCAGAATAGGTGCTTGCACTGGCCCCAGCTTTATATCACAATCTTGTCGGCTGGGATAAGGACTCTCCTTATCATCTAATACCCATATGGTTCAGCCCACAAGTGCAAAAAAATCCCATAAAACAGGATGCTAAAGCACCTGTTAGAGAAATACTCTCCTAGTTGGAGTAACAGGGAGTAATTGAACCCTGTGTCTCTCAAATGAATAATCCTCTTTTTCCTGTTTTGAAACCGGATCATTCATATCACATAGTCTTAGACTATAGACATTTAAACAGTCATACACGTACATTTGCAATTCAAAATACACACAGTACGGCACTTATAAATAATTTAGTCAAAAAATACAAAACAACCTTGGACATTTACAATGGTATTTTCTGCCAAAATATAGCATCTGAAAGCAAAGATTGGACTGCCTTCTCTGAGCTTGGCTTTCAGTGTTGTTTTTCTCGACTCCCCATGGGGTATAAGAACAGTTCTGGACTGTTTGCTGCCCGCATAGTGTTAATTCTATAAGAGATTGACCCAGACGCATTGTAGTATCTAGATGATATCTACCTAATTGATGATGAGTTAAAAACACATTTGGCCAGAGTGGATCACATATTATTGGGATTCACCAAATCTGGCTATAAGTTCAACTACAAGAAATCAAATCAAGCATTTCTAAGTGTTCTTTCTCTAGGTTACGAACTTACATGTGAAGGAAAAAACCTCGCTCCACACCTTCTAGAGAGGTGTGCTATGCTGCAACCTCCAAACAATCTACGGAAACTGCAATCCTTGTTAAGATTTCTTAATTTTGGCAGAACATACATACCTGATTCTGCACAACGCATTAAGTCATTGTATGAATTATTCATCCTGATTTTTCCAGTTCTCATTGGACGTCAGAACACACAGATATACTCAGATCACTACAATCTGATTTGCTTGCAACACGTCACTTACATACACTTGTCAGTACAACAAACCTGATCATCTTATAATTGCGAGTACCATTGGCTTTATCTATGTCACCTTTAATTAAGGTGAGACAGTGCCCATTGCATATAAATCGCATTTATATTCCAGTGTGGAAATGTGATTTTCATCCACTGAAAACATACTGACTGCAGTGCAGATGGCACAAAGGAAACGCATAATTGTTGTAACTCTCTTCTGGCCTTTGAGGCTGTTTCCAAAGCTAGCGTTCCTAATGCTAAAGCCCTCCCTTCTGGATGGATACAATGGTCAACATCCTGAACAGCTGTTGATATAGACTTTGTCATTGACCGTCTTTACAGACACAAGAGTTTCTTCAATTTGAGCATGTTTATCCCATGCCCAGCAATACTTTGCTTCTTAAACAGTATAAATACATTATTTATAGTGATGGTTCAGCCCAACCTACTAGAGATACCAAGCACCAATATTCAGTGGCATGCGCCTCTGTTCTTGGTGTGATGTGGGACAGATATTCCAACCGCAAAAAAACGTACACACAGTCACAGTCCTTAGGAGACTGTAGTGCTCAGTTGGCTGAACTGAAAGCCTTGTTACTTGCACTGGAACATACGAATCCGGAATTTCCCACACTTGTAGTGTGTGATTCGTATTATTGTGTCCCGTCTTTTAACAACAATTAACATTATTGGTGCCAAAATGGATTTAAATATTCTAAAGGCAACAAAATATAACATAAATCGCTTTGGGTGAATGTGGCAGAACTTAAAGATAGGTTGCCACAGTGTCATGTTATTCCTGCATTGAGTCATCAACCTGTGGAACCACACATTGAAGTGAATCTTTTGGCAAATGAAGAGGCCAAATCTGCAGTTGTGATTGCAAAAGTTGCTGCAATTATTCGTTCTCATACGAGGGTAGACAACTATATACTAGCTGTCGTTAATGCTACATGTGACGGCACCACTTTGCCTCAGGGTTTTCCAGCTAAATATACAAATTATTTAAGTTAACAAAACATACCTTTTGTTACAATTCCAGGAGTTGGTGATTGTTTGATTCCCAACCAAGACTGCAGTTTGGCCCTAGTGAGAGCTATAAATGAAGGTGTTGCTTCTGCACATGGAGGTGTGGCAGCCACAATTTCGTTGCTACAGCAGTGTTATTAGTAGCATGGATTATGCAAACAAGCCCAAAAATATGTCCTTTGTTGTGACATTTGTCAACAAATTAAAACTTCCGCCGTGGCTCATCCACGACAGACATACTAGAAGATTTCCAGCAAACCTTTTGGCTGCATTTATTTGGACCACAGTGGTCCTCTTAATTCAGATGGAGCATTTAAATTTATTCTACTTGCAGCTGATTCTTGCTCAAGGTTCCTCTGGGTGTGGCCGCAATGTTCGGCTAACGCTCAAACTGTTATTAAAGATTTGTAATACTGTATCGGAACATATGCAAGCACTACATTACACTTGGGCTAGGGCCCTGCTTTGGCCTCAAAAGAGTATAGGAATTCCATAGTGTCCCTGGGTTTAGGGATACATTTCTCTTCTCCATGTTGACCTGAGGGCTAATCTGTTGTGGAGAGGAGGAACAATGACTTAAAGCAGTCCTTAACAGCTAGAGTATTAGAATCAAGGTGTAGTTGATAAGAATTCTAGCCACACAACTGAAGTGAGTACTATACTTACTACTGCATGTTCTGCAGCTGATGTCATTATACTGATTCACCCCTTGTGGAATCCACCAGTTCTTTACTTGTACCTGTGCCTCCTGTTTTTCAACAGACCTTTTCTGGTTATCATGTGGGACCCAATGATTTTTCATCCGACTCTTTTGACAGTTCCTCTGTCCTAGCCACTCCGCCTACAAGGATCTGTGTTTTCTTTTCATAGCTGAAACGCACTTATCCGTCCCTCCTTGGATATGTGTTTGGATAACACTTTCCTTGGTTTTTCCATTTCTTTGGATTGGATTTGTGACTGTTTAATCCTTGCTGATTAATGGCCATTACCTACCATAATGCTATGCTACAGAACTGGTCGATGAGGTGTTCAAGTCTATCTCATCTTCACATAACCTAAAAGAAGACTTGTCCTTTGTGAATATTTCAGCTGTTCCAGTAACTGATGGAATTGTTTGGGATAAAGTGCCTTACTATATCTTCGGCTCTATAGAAATACTGCAGGTTCCTTATGTTTTTAGGGTTTCTATGGGTGATATTATTGTACTGGGGTTACATTCTAATGATTGGGATGTTGAGACCGTAAACTCCATGATCTCGGAGCTGGAATACCTCACTGTTTTCTAATCTGAAGACCTGTATCTACAGTTCAGCAGACCACTTGTCTAAGACTAGCAAAAATTAAAGAGATGAATGCCCCTAACAGTCATTTCACTGCCCGATTTGACAATTGACAACATTTAACAAATTACACTGAACAACAGCTTAATAGTATGTTACAGAATGGTACATTTAACTCCACACTTTCAGGTCAAAACAGGTAGTTATTGTGGCCAGTGGACACGAATGTATGTTATGCGTGTTTTTTAATTCCACACCGGGGTTTAAGGCAAGCCTACCAGACCCTCGTTATTACCATTCCCAACACTCAGGTATTGTCACCACCTATTAGGTAGGTAAATTGTGGCAACAATGGTTGGATCTTTCCCTCCTGTTGAAAGACATGGACCTATCTAACTTTTTAATGAGTCCAGATCTCCATGTTCAAAAAAAATTATAATGAATATAATGAAATTTGGAAAGTATTACAAATGGAAGCTGCTATGTTTTTAAGACAAATTGATCAAGATAGTTTGGATAAAATGCTTGCTGCTGTTGATAATAATATTAATATGTTGTCTTCTCGCATTTACATCCTGGATAACATTGTGTCGTCTGTTATTGATACTATGCACAGTGACAGGTCTTCATTATACCATGGGCAAAGAAGCTTAGACCTATTGTGCAGTTTAGTTAGACACTTCAGGTCCTCAAAAGAGGTCGCTTACCATGCGCTACCAAAATTCTACACACCTATTCTTGCCTTTCAATCAGACACGAATGTAACAACTTATGGCCAAGTAAGACGGTACTTACACAATGTTGCATCTTGAGAAGTTAGAACTGCTCCCATTCACAATAGCAGGGACACCTTACGCAGTGTGGTTAATACAAGGCTTAACATCTTCCCCAATTTCAACATTTCAGTTCACAGCTTGCATGAAACATTTCACAGTGGGTACATATAAAGCCCTAGGAGGGAGCTTTATACATGAGTTATGGCCAATCCCATTCTCTTATCGATGTGAGCAGGCTGAGAAAGAGGTATTCCTTACTGGAAAGGAATGCAACTCTTCTGTTGGCCACTCACTTGTCTGTAAACATGTTACCATTCACAGTGCATGCAATGCTTCTGTAGTGACTTTGTCCTGTTTTATAAAAGGAATACCAGCCCCCTAAATTATCCCCCTCTTTACTGTCCTTTCAAATGGAAGCTATTTAATGTTAAGTGACTAAGACTGTGGTGGTATTATGGCCGGGATCCCATACATTTTTGAGTCTCCAACATAGTGACCTGCTGCAATAATGTGCTTTTTCCACCTACGCATACAGTCTCTGGTAGTTGGTTGTGGTCTTCAATGCCAACTTTCAAGGCACACTTTAACAAGCTAAGCTGACTCAAAGACATTGTTTCAAAAAGATTTTGCATTAACATTTGTCTAGGAAACGTCTGAACTGCAGGTTGCAAGGACGTTCAGTGAAATACAGTCCTTGTTGAACACAAATCTCCCATTACACTTCTGCAAGCTTGTGCACTGTTTTATGCTTCCAATACAGCTGGTATAGCACACTTTTTTTGAAATAATTGGGACTGGCTTAGTCAGTACCTTCCAGAAGATCTTTGGAGTAATACCAGCATTTGTCTATTCATTATTTTCCAGTGTGATCAGGGGTGCACTTTTGTTATTATTCCTAATTTCCGCCATTTATATTTTTTACTCTGCAATGGATGTTCCGTTTCGAAGTCCGTTGGTACTGGAACTATCGCTGTTCCAACTGTGCTGTGTATGGATAATATGACACTTTGGAGTCCCCTTGTTCTAGGAACTGAACACTGACTGGTCATCGTCATTCTGACCCGCCTGGTTCACCTGCGTGCAACCTTTGTTTCATTGCCTTTGGTGCCTCTTCGAAGGGGAACTGGATGTCTGTTTGGCTCTGCAATTGCCTGTTCCTATGAACCTGAATCACATGTTCACAGGAACGGATGAGTCCGATAATGACCCACTTTTGGAGTTATCCTGTGAACTTGCGGCTAATTCAAGATGCATGGTACAAGCTACTCCTTCTGAGGGAGATGGGTGTTTCAGCACAATGAATACAAAACTCTGGCTCTAATAACATACATGCAGGTCACCAAGCTACTTCCTCAGCATCGGCTGATACTGAGGATTCATGTCTGCTCTTTGGAGTTTTTAAGTGGGGCAATTGCGAAATCATCGTCTGCGGGGACGGCATCCATTCTGGTTTCACTAGACATTGATCTTGTTGAAGAAATCTTGGGTGCCTCCGGTTCACCTTAATTTGGCCATGTTTTCAAAATGTTCATGGCATTTTTTTTTATTCTAATTATAATTTTTTGTGTGACATGCTTATTACCATTGCATTGAATTTGCTTAGCTTGTGCTTGCGTTTTTTTTATTTAGTTAGTTGCTAAGCTACTTTTCTGACCAAGGAGGGGGTGTAGTGAATCCCTTTTGGGCTCATTTTAGTTCCCCCTTAGTTGCACGTATTAGCCGTGTTAGGCTGCCTCTGCTTCACACAGCCACACATAATACATTTATTTTTGTGACATGAAATTATTTTAGAAATGCGCTGTACCTATTATTTGTAATTCATTGACTCTTCTTGCGATTCAGTCCGAACATCTCATACAAGAGCAAACAGCATGATGTACTGTTTTCTTGTGCCAGGTCTGCGACTTCTCCAAATGTTTTTAGACATAACACTGTAGCACAGCAGCAGAATTCCAACACAGTAGTGCTTATCATATAAACGGGGTCTCGCCCTGTGGGGGCAGATAGGAGAACTCCAGCAGAGATACCGGTCGGGAACAGAGGCAACAAGCCTTGCATAAACTTCATTTACACCTATGAAGTGGACCACCTAACTACATATGCCAGGTATGGGGTCCGTTGCTAAACCCAGTGACCACTAACATATCCCTGTACTCAGATAGTGAGGGTAGACCTAGATGTATATATTAGTTGCCATGGTTGAGTTGCACATTTTTTACAGCCTGCTAGTAATGTTGATTATGTTGCTTAGTTGTATTTTTTTACTTATTGCAACACACTTACTTCAAAATAGACTTCAATAGTTTCAATACATATATTATAGACTTAATTTGTGTCTTTCTTTTGTTTACTATGGACGTGCAAGAGTGAGAAGTGAAAGGTGATGATTTGTTTCCACAGTTCCCTTGGGGACTAGATGTTCATGTTCTAAGTTTGCCAAAATGACCTGTTACTCTGGAAATGTTAAGAGTTTGGGCCTACAGGTACTGATGTGGTAGGGACTCTCTATATTCTGATGTTGTTTTCCCAAGGCACATTTCTGCCTGCAAGCAGAATTTCTGTAACAAAATTAAGATATTTATCCTCGTTACACCTCTCCTGGGAGGTGTATCTTTTTGGCACATTCGCAGAATTACCTGTTCTTATAAATCTGGGAATGTGTCAAAATCCATGGATGTTACATGGGAACACCCACGCAACACCCATGGAAAGGCCTCCCTGGCAACGAGTAATATAACACAGCGATTTGCACTGCATTACATTATTCGAAATTTATGAAGCCACAAAAGCCACGCAAGGTATCCTTGCGTGGCTTCATAAATCTCATTTTACATTTGTGTAGTCCTTGCTCATAAATATGCCCTGAGTGATTTTAGTAAAAAGATGCAAAAGAGAGACAGGGCAGTAATTTGATATTACAGTGGGATTCCTGAGTCAAATGTTTTATAGAATGGTTATTGTGGCTTTCTTTCCAAGAAGTTGGGACAGTAGTCCCCTAACGGAGAGAAATTCCAGAGATTAGTAGTGGGGATATAACTGAAACCAATACCTTTTTTAGATACTGAATAGGACATGCCATATTCGGGGATGAAGAGGTAAGTGAGTGAAACACCTTACTAATTTGATTCATAGTGGCTGGTTCAAAAGATGACCAGCACACCTCGCTTGTGGTTGTATAGTTACTCATTCTGCTGTCATTGGTTTGTCCTAGATGTTGAGCTAGTTTTACAAATTTATGGTGGAAAAAATCAAAAAGAGAATTTTTAAAACTTAAAATGTGGTACTGATAGTACTGTGCTTTGGCTCATTTGATTTGTTTATTGTTCTGTTCCAAAAGGCTTTTTATATACTTTTACTTTCAGGATCTCTCACTTCTTTCACATTTTTGTTTGATTTCTTTTAAGTCTTCTGTTTACTAGGGCACAGTGGTACACGTCCTTTTTGAGTGAATGAGTTTTTTTCTCAGAACTTTCTTTATTCAGTTTTTAGGATTCACATCAGTACATTTCTTATTGTCACATTTCAACCTACAACATACAGAAATGCTAGTTAAAGAATCAGTTGATGTCCATTTTCAGATTTTCTTAATGGAATCCTCAATTATCAATTAACTTTAACAAGAACTCTCATCATTCCTCTATTGCCCCCTTCCCCACTCCATCCCCCTCAGATAGATGAAATGCAAAGTGAAACAAAAACCCATCTACCAAAGGTACATAAGAAAGCATATACTATTCACAGATGCGTGTAGAATGTACAAGATGTAACTTGTGCAGTCAGAGTGTGCAGCTAACGGATTTCTGAGTCTTCCCCCAACTCTGCCCCCAGGAGGACCATTAATATTGGAATAAGTGTAAAGCTCATATCCGTGTCAGACATGCACATAATGGTAACCCCTGAGAAAGGAAGCTAACGAGAGGGCCCACATTCAGTTTTTAAAGGTGTCTGATAAAATATCCGTCATGCGTTCCATTGTTAGAGCCGGCCATAGGCGAGAATGCTATTGAGTCAATGAGGGGGCCTCTTTCTTCTTCCATGTTGCTGCTACAGCCATTTTAGCTGCCCCTAAACACAGCCAGAGGATCGATCGGTCTCCTATCATTTGGTGTTTAAGAGTTTTATCTCACAGGCCTAGTAGGACAAAACCAGGGTCATCCAGCACAGGGTATCCCAGAATCCCTTTGATCTGTGCCAGGAGTTCAGCCCAGAAGGTGCTAATCAAGGGGCAATCTCATCAGATGTGCCTAAAGTCACCCAACATGCCACATCCTCTCCAACATAACTCTGAAGCTGTAGGGAAAATTCTCTTTAGTTTGTTAGAATAAAGGTACCAGTCGTAAAGCATCTTATAGTGGGCCTCCAGTATTCCCATGGAGTGATTAAACGTAGGGATGTCTCTCCACAACTTGCACCATTTCTCATTGGATATGTCCTTACCCTGCATCTGCTCCCAGAAGGTTATGTGTCGTGGGTGGTGATGGACAAGGGTCGAAAGTAATAAGGAATATAAAAAGAAGATAGTGCCTCTTGATCCCCCTCCCATCTTCTCAAATCTTTCAATAGTGGTGAGGACTCTAGTGGCTGCTTCCCTCTTGTTTGCGCCTAATACTCAGTGTTGAAGTTGAGTGATAGTGTTCTGATGCTGTAAGTTGAAAATTTCTTTGGCAATGCTCAAACGTTAGAATGTCCCAGTTATGGAAGAGATCCAATATTGATAGACAACCTCTCTCAATCCATGCATCGGAAGCTTGTGGGTGCAAAGCCGGGGGGAAGGCAGGGTTATAATGTATTGGCATGTATTGGGAAGGAAAGGTGGTCCAAGCCACTGTTCAATTAACCTCATCCCAAACTTTGAGTGTGGTTTTCATTGCTGTGCTCAAGTATGCTTCTATAGGGTGAACCTTTTTGGGTTTCCCAAGGAAATCCCAGATGCACTTCCCTACCACCACCCTGTCCATGTGTAGCGAGTGTTTGTAAGATGCTCTTGCTGAACACTCTTGAAATACCCTTAGCTGAGAGGCTTTGTAATGAAGATGTAAGTCTGGTAATGCCAGACCCCCCCAGAGATTTCGGTAAATAGAGTTGTTTGTATTGGAGGCGTGCTCTCTTACCCTGCCAGATAAATCGTATAATCATAGAGCGTAAGTTAAATAGGAATCCCTGGTCTAGGTTGATCGGTAATCCCTGAAATAGGTACTATGATCTAGGGAGAACGTTCATTTATATAGCGTGTATTCGGCCCAGCCACGAGATATACATGGGAGTCCATCTTTGAAAGTCAGATTTCAATTTTTGAAGCAGTGGGTGGTAGTTGGCTTTAAAAGGATCCAAGAGTTTATGGGTGATTTTGACACCAAGATAGGCAACCTCTTTTTTTGCCCACTGGATAGGAGTATTTTCAACCACTAGCTCCATTTCAGATTGCAGTAAATTTAGCTTAAGTGGGAAAGATTTGGCCACATTCATAAGGAAGCCTGATACTGATTTGAAGCGTTGTAGTTCTGTCTGTAGATTTCTCAAGGTAGCCAATGGATCGGTACTAGTGATCAGTACATCATTAGCAAAGAGAGAGATCTTACTTTCCTCTCTGCCAAAGTTGAAGCCCCCAATAGCAGGTGCTGATAGAATCTTTGCTGCAAAGGGCTCAATGCTAAGAGCAAATATTAACAGTGAATGGGGCCATCCCTGTCGTGTTTCTCTTTCCAAATGAAAGAGGTCAGAGCTCACTCTATTGAGCAGGACTCGGGCGCAGGGTCATGCGTAATTAGCTTTGATCATAGAAATAAAGTGTTCGCAGAAGATGAATCTCTTTAGGGTATGAAATAAGAAGGGCCAATCCACCCAGTCGAAGGCTTTCTTTGCGTCTAATGCCAAGCGGGCTGCTGGAATTGATTTTTTAGTAGCTTTCTCGACTAGGTGGATCACCCTTCACAAATTATCATGTGTCTGTCTCCCTGCGATGAATCCAGACTGATCTGAGTGGATTAGGTCTGGGAGTAGGCTCTCAAGCCTGGAGGCTATGACTTTCCTATATAGTTTGGCATCTAAATTAAGGAGCGCTGTCGGTCAATACGAATCACATTTTTGGGGGTCTTTCCCTGGTTTTGGGATAGCCGAAATCAGGGCTTTGCTCATGGAGGAAGAAACCTCATCTCCCTCTGCCATGGATTTAAAGAGAGGCACAAGAAGGGGAAGTAGCTGCGAGCTAAAGGTCCTGTAGAATTGAGCTGTCAGCCCATCCGGACCCGGGGACTTGTGGAGTTTGAGCTCTGCAATTGCTGTGCGTATCTCTTCTTCAGTTATGGGTTTTTCCAGACGTTCATTTTGTGCTTGGGTTATCTGTGGGAGTTGTACCCCTCCTAAATAAGCTAATTGGGCTGCCTTGTCATGGGTCTCTTTAGTGTATAATTTCCTATAAAATTGACCAAGTACTTGGGATTTTTCAGGATGATTAACTGCCCTTCACTCGGAGCTGTGCAGAATGCCCTATGGACTCTTTTTCCCTTTTAATCCTCAGTTGTCTGGCCAAGTGTGAGCCCACTTTAGTCCTCTGTTCATAAGTGGTGCGTTTGAGTCGCAGGAGAGTAAGATCAGCTCTAGTGAATGAGTTTTTGAGGAATAGTATTCAAAGATGTGGACAGACACCTATTTATAAAGTTAGAGTTATCATCTGGGTCCAGAGCTGAGAGCAGGGGGAAAGTAAGACTTGGTTTCATGTTCGATGCATTGTGTTTAAACATCCATGAGGCTTGCCTCATCACAGGGAGCTGAGGAAGTCAGTATGTGTTTTTGTCTTTACAAAGAAGGTAAAAAGAGACTAGCTTATGTTCTCATCAGATCACTTGTATTGGAGTGTCAAATTGAATATTAGATGGGTGGCTGAAGTCCAGTAATTTTTACTCCAACGCTATCCAACGCTTTCCCTACTGTTGCACTCTTTGGAGTGGGAATAGTAATTTTTACCCCTACGCTATCCAACGCTTTCCCTACTGTTGCACTCACTGGAGTGGGAATAGTAATTTTTACCCTCCCGCTATCCAACGCTTTCCCTACTGTTGCACTCTCTGGAGTGGGAATAGTAATTTTTACCCCTACACTATCCAACGCTTTCCCTACTGTTGCACTCTTTGGAGTGGGAATAGTAATTTTTACCCTCCCGCTATCCAACGGTTTCCCTACTGTTGCACTCACTGGAGTGGGAATAGTAATTTTTACCCTCCCGCTATCCAACGCTTTCCCTACTGTTGCACTCTCTGGAGTGGGAATAGTAATTTTACCCCTACACTATCCAACGCTTTCCCTACTGTTGCACTCTTTGGAGTGGGAATAGTAATTTTTACCCTCCCGCTATCCAACGTTTTCCCTACTGTTGCACTCACTGGAGTGGGAATAGTAATTTTTACCCCTACGCTATCCAACGCTTTCCCTACTGTTGCACTCTTTGGAGTGGGACTAGTAATGTTTACCCCTATGCTATCCAAAGCTTTCCCTACTGTTGCACTCACTGGAGTGGGAATAGTAAATTTTACCCTCCCGCTATCCTACGTTAAAAATATTGAATATTTTTTAATAATATTACGTTAATATATGTATGTATTCAAAAATAAAAATGTATGTTTTTTTTTTTTTTACTTAAATTAATTATTCATTAATTTGAAAGTTATTTAAGTATTTTTAAGTATGTTTTACTTAATTATATTTATTATCTTATTAATTTTACATTACTTTTAAGAGATTTAAAAAATTCGATATTTTGACTAACTATATTTTTTACAACGATATTTTTGATTCGATATTTTTGTACTTACCTGTTTGTAGATAGTCCCAGTTTGCAATGGCAGGCCTGGGACATGTTTTAAGGGGCTACTTAAGTGGGTGGCACTATAAGTGCTGCAGGCCAACTAGTGGCATTTTATTTACAGGCCCTAGGTATATGGTATAGCGCTCACCAAGGGACTTATAAGTACATTAAAACTACCAAACAGGTTTAAGCCAAGTCTACCACGTTTAAAGGAGAGAGCACAAGCACTTTAGTACTGATTAGCAGTGGCAAAGAGTCTCAGAACTAACAAAAACTATTTCAGCAAAATTAGGAGGGGTGAAGGCAAAAGGCTTGAGTGTGGCCCTGCCAAGAGGGCCAAGTCCAACCCAGCCAGCCTAAAGCCAGGGTAGATTAATCAATACCTTGATGGGCTTGCCTGCTCACGCAATGGAACGTGGACAAGGTCCCTCTACTGGAGAGGTGCTTGTCAGTTCTACGCCCTTCTGAATTCAGTTCAATCCCTCTGTCTACATTCCCCTGAGCCACTTAACGGGCCCACGGGGAACCTTTCTCCTCCCCTGTGGACCCCATCTGGGCAGCACCTAACCTTAACTTGCTCACAGATGCATCCCAGTAGGCAGACAGTATCACCATGGTTAACAAAGTGATGTGGACCATTCCATCCCTTAGATCAGACATCTGTCTCCAACCCTAGAAAAGCTCAGTGCATTGGAACAGCAAGCAACAGAGGTCACTGCCAGTGTCAAGATCCAGACCTGAGGTCATCGAGGGATTTCTGACTTCTGATGTTCCTCAGCGTATGGAGCAACAACCCCGGGAGTTAGGCACTCTTCTTCCACTCTCCTTCCCACCAGTCTAGTGGTGGTAGCCTGAGACTGGCCACTCAGGTCATGGCCTATACCTTAAGGCAGAACAGTTGCTTGGCAAGCCAGAACTTCCAGGGGGACCAACATAACCCTCAAAGGTGATACACTGTCTATGTCATGCAGGGTTCTGCCTGGTGCAGTGCTACAGCCCTCTGTCTTTGTCACAGTGCAGTTAGTACCACCTGATCAGAAGTGCCCCCACCAGGGTCAGTCTTGATGTGCTCTGTTCTAACAACTGGCAACCCCTGGCCCACTGAATCTCCCATTGGGGTATGTTTCCACCTCCTACCCTTCCATCCAGGCCTCTGTGCTCTCCCTAACGGCACATTGGCAACTCCTGCAGAGTTCCCACCAGTGGGTGGTATCTCCGTATGGATCAGGGCCCATATTACAGATTGGGCACACTTTCCATGTTTGTGCCACAGCGCACCTTAAAGCAGGTGTGCTGGGTGCAAACATGGAAAGTGCTCCACATCAGGAAGAATGCACTGCCCTCGAGGCAGCTGCAAACTTGCGCTGACCCAAGGGCAGCACACTCAAGAGAAATCTGAAGCAGCTGTTTAAAACCTGCTCCATGTTTCTCTGTGCAGGCGCCACCTGCATTTTTAAAGGGGATTAGACGAGATCCCCCTGCAGGCAGGTGTAGTGAGTGACTGCACCCGCCTGCATGGGGATGTCTGGAGGGGGTCCCTGGGTTCATCCCTTTAGAGGGCTACATCTAGAAGGCACACTAAAAGTGCACCACTTTTTTGTGGTGCACTGAAAGTGCCCCTTCTATAGACATGTTTGCCTCTGCACCCACATCGGTAATATGGCAGAGGTGAAGTGATGTGTCACAGAACTATCTATATTACAAAAGGGGGTGCACAAGCATCTACAGCCACTTCTATAATACCAAAGTGCCACAAAGGTGCATAAAGTGGGTGCAAACACCTGTTGTACCCCGGGGTGCTTGTCTAATATGGTCCCAGGTTAGCCTGCTTGTGCCCCAACTGCAAGCAATCAAACCAACAGGGTTGGGAATGGGGCGCCCTGGGCCACTGCCCACCAGAACATCTCCTCTTATCCTTGGAACATTTTCTTTATCCACTATTCTAGGATCTATGTGGGTCACTGTGGACCTCCTCACTCTGCTGGAGAATACCTGAACAAGCCCCCTCAGGGTCACTTCAAGGTACCTTCTCAGCTCAGACACTCTACTACTAATCCGGAGATCTGCCTCTTTTGCAAGCTCCCTACGGTCAGTGAGTTTGCGATTAATCAGATGTTGATGCAACTCTAGAAAACAATGACTGAACATGTGCTCGCATGCAACTAAATTGTACAGCCCCTCATAAGTGCTTACCTCACTACCCGTCACTACAAATCCACCCAAGACTGGTGAGACAGTTTCTGACTACCCCAGAAACTCTTCCTGTACTTCTCTGCGGTGAGTCCATTCTTCCTGATAAGTGTGTCCCATATGAGTGGATACTTCATCCTGTTCCCTTTCCCTGGGGCTAAAAGTGTATCCCTCCCTTCATTGGGACTAGCTGTCAAAGTACTAGGCTGTGCCACTCACTGGAAATCCAGGTGATTCTGATCTGGCGATGCTGAATCCCCTCTCTACCCGAGCGCTAACCACAGCGTAAGATGATAGACTCTGCGCTGGCGTCAATACCCGAGGGGAAGGGGGGAATGGGATTGACAAGAGAGAGAGAGACGTGGAGCAGGTTCGATTTCACCTGATCATGGCACAACTGCGTAAGCACTGATCACTGTTCATCAGTTTAGGCACCTTGGGATCTTGCGGAGATACTGCACTGGGCATCTGTCAATAAAAAATAAATAATTTGAGTCTGCCTCCCCATGAACGTACTCATATTATACATTGGTCTAAAGTTGTCTGTATCTCAACCCTAAATGCACAGGGTATCGCCTAGAAAGTGCACCCTGTTCTTCTCAGAATTTGTTTGCTTGAGGGGTTCATGGAGTATATAACTTGCATTGCGACATGCGACTAGGAAAATCTGGAGCGGTTGAATTGTCTACCATATGATGGAACACTTTCTTGAAATATGATCATAAACAAGGAAACATGGGATACATCATGACATCATCACAAGTTGACTAATATTCATGTAAGTCCTTTGACAATGTTTGATACAGTTCCAAACTTATACAATAAACCTCTGAACTTCTGAGCGTGTCTTTCTGTCGCACTTGTAATAATGTTTCATGTCCTTTTATCATGTAAGCCTACGTACATTTGTGCTAGCGTAACATTGCCATGAATCACAAACTGTCTATTTGGTGTCTTTGTGAGTCCCTGTAGCACCAACAATAGCGTTCCAACACCAACAACCACAACCTTTTATTTGGGTCATGCAAATCTGTGGCGTGCTAAGGTTTATGAGTATGCGACATAAAGCATTGAAGGAAAAGCCAAGGAATACTGCCCTTGTGAGCCTCCTTCGAGCCCAATACAAAAAATGCAGGAGGGAGAGACTCATGTCCTTAAAAGAAGAGGCCTGGGAAAAATTACAGCTTGCCTCACTATTAAAAAGCTCCAAAGAGTTCTGGGGGATAGTTAATTCACCATTTCTGAGTCAAGATACAGACCCCTCATTAAGCACAAATGTGGGAGAAGATGCTTGGGGGGACAACTATATTGCTATTTTCGGGCTAGCCGCAGATAGAGTAAATCTGAATGATGACTGCTCAAACTGCAACATAGGTACTCCCATTACCTTTACAATGACAGAGGTGGAAAATGGGCTTACACAATGCAGTAGTGCAAAGGCCCCAGGTCCCGACTGTGCCCCGATTGACTTTTTCATTGAACACTCAGGACTCTGGATTCTACTCCTAACTAACGTTTTTAATGCTATAGCCAAAGGTGCCCCTCCGGCCTCTTGGAAAACCACACTAATTGTACCAATATTCAAAAAAGGGGATAAAGCGCTGCCCAAGAATTATAGGCCGATTTCTCTTATAGATGGCACATGTAAACTAATGGGCCGCTTATTACTAAATAGACTCAAGAAATGGGCTGCTGACAAAAATATTTTAATTCCTGTCCAACGACGTCTTGCCTAGCTGCGCACACCAGCTGGACATGGATCAGAATACGCTACACTGCGGTTTACTCAAATCATCAAAAAACCTTGAAGACACTTTGGCCTTTGACCTTACTACCTGGCCTGGGATCTCTTCAATAAGGACACACAGGCGGTTCCTTTGGGCCTGAGGCCTCTTTACATTCAAAAGACGTCCTCGAACGGACACTCCACGCCGACTACGTTCTATAGGTTTTGACTTACTTGGCAAACATATCCTACATTAACTTATTGGCCTGAAGAAGCCCATGTTTGGGCGAAACCCGTTGGCTGTTTCTAAAGATGCACACCAATCGTATTTGAAAAAAAGACATACAAAGACATCAACAAGCGACTATTGATTGTTTATCAAGTTGTACACCTTGCATTGTGTTACTTGCTACCCCTGTCTATTGCCTTTCATCTATCCTCTGTAATTTAAGTTTATGTTACAAATATTATGCGATGATCATACTAGAGTAGACAGGTGCTCAGCGGCGCTACCTAATCCTACTTGCGTCATTGGTGCTCGCTTGGACTGTTTAAGAAGTCATGGAGAGACTCCTCTGTCCTGTCACTGAGATAGTTGTACTTATTGGTATTAGTGATCTAGCGCGTTCTTCTCTCACTTCTCTGTGCCTTTATTTTTTGTAGCTCGTACAGTTCCAACTCCTAAACTCAAGCGATTTTGCAGTGATGTGTAGTAAGTAACTAGTAACTATCCATACATTAGCATGTATGTATTAAAAAAAATGTAGACTGAGGTCACCCGTCAAAGGTTGAGAGATCGAGAATGAGATGAGAAGCAAAGATCCTTGACCTTGCCAGGTAGGTCGCTCCCCCACCACACAGCTCCGCCTGTGTTGTCCGCCGGCTGCTGCTGCTGGTAAGCTCGCCCCTCTGCTTGTGGCCTCGGTGCCCGTTTTCCTTCTGTTTCCCTCGCTGCCCCCATCTCCCTTGTGTCCATTTTGCCTTCTGTTTCCCTCGCTGCCCACACTGTACTGTGCCCGTCTTTTCCTCTGTTTCCCTCGCTGCCCCCATTGTACTGTGCCCGTTTTTTCCTCTGTTTCACTCGCTGCCCCCACCTCCCTTGTGTCCTTTTTGCCTTCTGTGTCCCTCGCTGCCCCCATTGTACTGTGCCCGTTTTTTCCTCTGTTTCCCTCGCTGCCCCCACCTCCCTTGTGTCCATTTTGCCTTCTGTGTCCCTCGCTGCCCCCATTGTACTGTGCCCGTTTTTCCTCTGTTTCCCTCGATGCCCCCACCTCCCTTGTGTCCATTTTGCCTTCTGTGTCCCTCGCTGCCCCCATTGTACTGTGCCCGTTTTTTCCTCTGTTTCCCTCGCTGCCCCCACCTCCCTTGTGTCCATTTCGCCTTCTGTGTCCCTCGCTGCCCCCATTGTACTGTGCCCGTTTTTTCCTCTGTTTCCCTCGCTGCCCCCACCTCCCTTGTGTCCATTTTGCCTTCTGTGTCCCTCGCTGCCCCCATTGTACTGTGCCCGTTTTTCCTCTGTTTCCCTCGCTGCCCCCACCTCCCTTGTGTCCATTTTGCCTTCTGTGTCCCTCGCTGCCCCCATTGTACTGTGCCCGTTTTTTCCTCTGTTTCCCTCGCTGCCCCCACCTCCCTTGTGTCCATTTTGCCTTCTGTGTCCCTCGCTGCCCCCATTGTACTGTGCCCGTTTTTTCCTCTGTTTCCCTCGCTGCCCCCACCTCCCTTGTGTCCATTTTGCCTTCTGTGCCCCTCGCTGCCTCTCTCCACTCCCGCCGCTGCGTCCCCTGCGGCCCCGCCCCCCTGACTGCCCATTCGCTGCCCCTGCCTCCCGCCTCCCAGCTGCTCCTCCCTCCCACCTCCCCATATATGGCGGCCGCACCGCTGGCGCACGGCCAGAACCCCTGGGCCGTGCGCCCCCCGCTCCAGCCTCGAGGACCGACGCCGATACGATGCCACCACACTTCACGCTCTCAACCCCGGACGGACGCACAACTGCTTCAAGGCCGCCCCGAAACGCACCCATGGTCCCTTCACCTGCCGGAACTGCAGCTACACCAGCCTCAGAGCCACCGAGGTGCCCGCCAAGAAGGACCTCAACCACCTCTGGTGCATCCTACTGAACACCCGCTCCGCACGCAAACACGCCGTCGAGCTCTGGGACCTGCTCGACACATCATCACCAGACGTCGCCTTCCTGACAGAGACCTGGATGAACGACTCCTCCACCCCCGACATCGCCATAGCCATAGCCATCCCAGACGGCTGTAAGATCACCCGCAGAGACCGCGTCAACGCAGTAGGAGGAAGAATCGCCATCGTCCACAAGAACACCATCAGGGTCTCGACCAGCACCGACGACACTCTCAGCACCGCCGAACACATGCACTTCCAGATCCACACGGACCCCAACACCACCCTTAGAGGCACCCTTGTCTACAGACCCCCTGGGCCCCGACCCCAGTTCAGCGACTCCATCGCCGACTTCATCAGCACGCACGCCCTGACCTCTACCGACTACATCCTCCTCGGAGACCTGAACTTTCACCTGGAGAACAACAACGACAGCAACTCCACCACCCTGATCGACAACCTCGCCAACCTCGGTCTGAGCCAGCTCGTCACAACACCGACCCATTCCGCCGGCCACACGCTTGACCCCATCTTCTCCTCAAGCTCCCACGTCTCCTTCAGCCACACCACGGAACTCCTCTGGACCGACCACCGCTGCATCCATTTCACCTTCCAGAACCCCACCACACACCACCGCACCCAACAGATCCCACGCCGCTGCTGGAGCAAAGTCACCGAAGACCAACTTCGGGCAACCCTCGCTCTCAGCCCTCCCTCCGACCCATCGAACACCGACGACGCTGCCTGCAACCTCAGACGATGGATGGATGACTGTGCCAACACCCTCGCCCCGCTGAAAAAACTCACCTACAGTGACACCACCAAAAGAGCCAGCTGGTTCACCTCGGAACTCCTAGCTTCCAAGCGTACCTGCCGGAAACTAGAGAAGAAATGGCACAGTGATAAGACACCGGACAGCCACGCAGCCCACAAAGACGCCATCCGTAACCACCGCCACCTCATCAAGTCCGCCAAGAGAATCTCCTTCAAAGACCGCCTCGACAACAACGCACACAACAGCAAGGAGCTTTTCAACATCGTGAAGGAACTCTCCAACCCCAGCTCCAACACCAACGACATCCCGCCGTCGCAACCCCTGTGCGATTCCCTCGCCACCTTCTTCCACCGCAAGATCGCCGACATCCACGACAGCTTCAACACCCAGACAGCCCCAACTAAGATCGATGCACCAGACCCGCCGCACACCATCGACCACGACCCCCTGCCAGCCTGGGCCAGCGTGAACATCGAGGACACCATCAAGACCATGAGCACAATACACTCCGGCTCCCCGTCAGACCCTTTCCCGCACCACATCTTCAACAAAGCCAGCAGCTCCATCGCACCCCACCTGTGCAACGTCATCAATCTTTCCTTCGAGACCGCGACCTTCCCAGAGAGCTGGAAACACGCAGAGATCAACGCCCTACTCAAAAAACCCAAGGCGGACCCGAGAGACCTCAAGAACTTCCGGCCCATCTCCCTGCTTCCGTTCCCAGCCAAGGTCATCGAGAAGATCGTCAACAAACAGCTAACCCGATACCTCGAAGAAAACAGCATCCTGGACCCATCCCAATCGGGGTTCCGCAGCAACGACAGCACTGAGACTGCCCTCATCGCCGCCACCGACGACATCAGGATCCTGCTGGACATCGGTGAGACCGCAGCCCTCATCCTGCTGGACCTCTCCGCCGCCTTCAACACTGTCTGCCACCGCACTCTAAGCACACGCCTCCACAACGCAGGGATCCAAGACAAGGCCCTGGAATGGGCCACCTCCTTCCTCGCCGGCAGAACCCAGAGAGTCCGCCTCCCACCATTCCGATCCGAAGCCTCCGAGATCATCTGCGGCGTACCCCAGGGATCGTCCCTCAGCCCAACACTGTTCAACATCTACATGGCCCCGCTCGCACGCATCGCCAGACAGCACGACCTCAACATAATCTCCTACGCCGACGACACTCAACTGATCCTCTCCCTCACCAAGGACCCCCTCGCCGCCAAATCCAACCTCCATGAAGGAATGAAGGCCGTCGCCGATTGGATGAAGATCAGCCGACTAAAACTGAACACGGAGAAGACAGAGGTCCTCATCCTCGGCTACAACCCCTCAGCCTGGGACGACTGCTGGTGGCCAACGACGCTGGGAGCAGCCCCGACACCCACCGACCACGCACGCAACCTGGGAGTCATCCTCGACTCAACGCTCTCCATGGCCAAGCAAGTCAACGCAGTCTCATCCTCCTGCTTCAACACCCTCCGCATGCTTCGCAAGATCTACAGGTGGATCCCGACAGACACAAGAAGAACAGTGACCCAGGCCCTCGTCAGTAGCAGACTTGACTACGGGAACGCCCTCTACGCGGGAGCCTCGGCCAAGCTCATCAAGCGACTGCAACGCATACAAAACGCCTCCGCATGCCTGATCCTCGATGTACCACGCCACAGCCACATCACCCCCCACCTGAGGAATCTGCACTGGCTCCCCATCGACAGGAGAATCTCCTTCAAACTCCTCCTCCACGCACACAAGGCACTCCACAAGCCTGGCCCAGCCTACCTCAACAGACGACTCCTCTTCTACGTCCCCAACCGCCAACTCCGCTCTGCCGACCTCTCCCTCGCCACCGTCCCTCGCATTTGAAGAACTACCACCGGCGGCAGATCCTTCTCCCACCTCGCCGCCAAGACCTGGAACACCCTTCCACTAAGCCTACGACAGACCCAAGACCTGCTGACCTTCAGGAGGCTACTCAAGACCTGGTTGTTCAACCAGTAGCAGCACCCCCCCCCCCTTTTTTCCCTAGCGCCTTGAGCCCCTCGCGGGTAAGTAGTGCGCTTTACAAATTCTGTGATTGATTGATTGAAAGATCAATCTCTACAATTTGTTAGCAGTTCCAATGTAGTTTAGGAAATTTGGAATAGGGTTAGGAAATTAAGGCATAGTTCCACAATAGTAATAGAAGAGGAGATCTGATTTATAAACGCTAAATCAAATGTTACTGCTTTTGCCTCTCCCAGTCAAACATTTTTGGGGGAGATTAACTGTACCACTAATCTTTTTTTAAAGTAATTTTGTTTATTTCTTATATCAGCAACCAGTGGCAGGAGGGATTCGGCGAGTACCACCACCGCTGCACAGGTGGGTGATGGGGTTGGAGGTGCCACCACGAATGCAGATGGCTCTGCTGGGCCCAGTAAGTCCTCCTGTTAATATTATTTTTTTCCCTATCTTGATTCTTCCTTTACCTCTCCACATTTAGAATTATATTTTTTCCTTAGTACTGTGACTGGCTGTCTCCTATTTTTTTCCAACTCCACTTTGATATGTTTCCGAAATCCTTCTTATCCCTACAGTATCGTATATTTTACTTACTTTCTCTATATTTCAAGTTTCTGTACTTGACTGCTAAACTATCTGTACTAGTCTGAAGCTTCCTTTTTCTTCTGCTTTGTCAGTAGGCTTTCCCTTTCCCTTTTTAGACCGGTGGTATAGTAAGATTCAGAGAACCCATTTTAGGCCAGGTACTGTACTGTGAAGATTGCTTGCAGTTAAGGTATTCTACGCATGTTTGTTGAGAAGGCTTTCTTTTTCTTGTTCATGCTCAAACAATACTATAAAATGAGAGAGTGGTCATGGTGGACCCACCCAGAGTTGTGCATGTATTATTATCATGGTAGTCCAGCAGTTAATGACCATGCAGAATGGCTGGAAGTCTGACGAGGAGGACGGCCCCACAGCATTTGCCAGCTAAGACCATATGTCCTTCATGGACAAAATTATTGAATCATTTCATTGCGCTTAAATAACTCAGATTGATTATAATTCTGCTCCTCCGTAATTACAAAAAGGTTTTTTTTTGGCTTGAATACCTGGCTTTTCAATGATTGCCACCCAACAAAGTGCCCAACGTGATGTTTTGAATTTTTGTTAGAAGATTAGGATACTGTAACCAATATATAGTGATGTTTTGTTTTATGGTTGTATTTTGCTTAAAAAATACCAGGGGGAGGCGTTTCTGGCATCTAAAATTATAAATGTGCGATGTTTTTTCTAGCTGCACAGATCACCAGGGACGGCGCCAGTGGAGGGGATGTAGCTTCAGTGGTCACCAGTGAGGGGGGAGAACTAGCGGCAGCAGGGCCTGGACCATCTGCTCAATAGTCATTGGTGCTCCACCTTGCTGGACCTCTTTTGCCTTTACCTCTGCAGTGGACTTTAGCTCTGCCAGTAGAAACCAATCATATGAATATTTTGGGGCTAATGCTCTTTTTCCTGTTGTTGCTGGTATTTGTGTTGCTGGTTTTGGCTGCTATGAGCCAACAGCACTTCCCTCAGGCTCTGAAGTTCAGGCTGCACTGCAGAACTTGTGCCGTGGAGGAGTGGGCCTCTAATACCCTCCTTTCTTTTTCTAGCTCACTGGCTTAAACAGCAGTCCATGTCTTGTAGTTTGCAACATTCCCGTCTGAAAAAGGAATGTAAGTGGACAGTATTGGTTTGTACCTTGGATCAAGAATTGTGGCACCGATGTAATGTTTAGATGACACAATGTCTCTTTCCACTCGTGCATTAACAGATAAGCAAAGGATTAAGCTCTCCACAACTCATACGTATCTTTTATTCCTCCACAACTGCGTACATTTCAGACACCTCCTTGAGCTATTCCTGTAGCATGTGCAACAAAGCGATAGCTTGGCCCATGGTACTGTCCTCCTTGCTGAATTCCCGTGTGAACACCTCAAAAAGAAGCAATATCTCTGTCAGGCATTTGACTAGGTCCCATTGATTCATCTCAATGATCATGCCTTTCACAGTTGCATACCCTCTTTGCATGATATATTAATTGATCGGTCTGTTCTGCTCAAACAGAAGTTGCAACATGCCAGGAATAGTAGCCAGGATTTTTTTCTTTTCTGGTGCCACTGATGCAGGTGACTTCTTGAGAGCAGACAGTGGTTGGCTCAATGTCCGTCTCAGCGGGCAGTCACTGTACTCTCTTGCCTTGGTGTCTTGACCTAAGTCTTGTGCCATTGCGATGTTGCTGATGTAGGCAATACTACTGCACTGCTGGGGACAGGGCTGCTTTGCGTAATGAAAATGTCTTTCTCTTCTTCACTTTCCACCATGATCAGATCAGATTCCCTACTCAGCCTTTCACCCCCTTTACCAACACCACTTCTACGTTTTTGGTCACTAAGGTGCTCCTCCCACTGGACTGTGTGGTGTTCTCTCAAATGGGTTGCTTGGCCTCCAGTACCATAGTTTGTACTAAGCTCCCCCCGACTAACATTTGCTCCGCAAATGGAGCATATAACAATTTTCTGCTCCTTCTTGCTAAGTGTAAAGAAGTCCCAAACTTGGGACATCCACTTTCTGACACTGGTGCCACTGCCAATGTTGGATAAACTGGTGGAAGTTGGCCATTTTTGACGTTTGCCTCTCTGCAGTACCTACTTCTACTGAGGTGGTTTTGGATGTAGGTCACTGCCGGGTCTTTGCAAATATGGCAGCTGGCAGTGATGGTATCTGTGGTGCCACATCTCTCACAGCAGGTTGGCATGGGGTAATGTCGGTCTCCACTGGGGCTGGGCTAACATCCATGATGACTAGCTCGTCATCATCCTCCTCCTCTACAGTCATATGTCTAAGGCTTTCAGGAACCATCCTTTTCCCTAGCCTCTTGTGGCGTGTCTCACTCTCAGACTGAGGCGAGATCCAAGTGGTGTCTACATCATCAAAAGGGGGGCTTGGAGAAGAAGATGGTGGACTAACCCTCCTTTTTCTTGCTGGATATCTGGTAGACAATGGATCTTCTGAAAGAGTGGCTTCCTCTACTTCATCAGCATTAAGCTCAATCTCCTGAACTGTTACTACTTTGGGAGGAACTACTATTGCTGGCTGCGGCTGTTATTGTCCTCTTATCTGAGTTTCCTGCAATGATTGGGTACTACTTTGTGAAAAAGATAAGCCAATTACAACGTCACTGCTCGTCGGCATTGCCGTGATTAGACTGGCTGCCTCTGTAGCAGACATGGGCTTGGGCCTAGGTTGGGGTGGGTCCGCTGATGCAGGGGTGCTGCTCCCAGCTTGATCCCCGGAGGCCGGTGCGGCAGGCACAGGCTTTTTTTCCCTTCAAAGTTCTGGGTCAACAAACCAGTGGTGGTAAGCTCCTTCTTCTTATCACTGTCCACTTTCTTGGTAGCACCTTTCTTTGGGGCCATCTTGAAGCAGTCAGTTGGCAGTGACACTTAGCTTCACAAGTTGGAGAGATGTCCGTGATGTGTGGTCATGCATCAGGTCGTGCACAGGCCTTCTGTTTCTCAGTACTGTGGGTGATGGTGTCTCTTGTGCACCTAAAAGCAAACAAACAAGAAGAACATCAATGAAATGTGGCATTGTTGCAGTTCAATTAGTAGAGTAGTACAAACAAACAATATCATTTAGTGTGGTCACTAGTTACTTAAGTTATTATAAATCATTAACAATACAGTGTATCCACTATCCATTTGTTAAATCACACCTACATATACTTTCATTGTGTGTGCCCTCACGAAGGATAAGAAAGAGCAACACCAACAAACAGATGTAACTGTTTGCTTTATGTGCCTCATGTGGGATGTGGCACTCAAAGGGATGCAGCTGACAAATTAAGACAATGGAATAATTCCTAGACAATGATTGCTGTTGTGCACCTATAGCAGATACAAGATGTTATGAAAATGTTTAAAAAATGTTTTTCAAAAAATACATTTATTTTTTTTAAAAACCATCAAAATCAAAAAAATATATATATATTTAAAAAGAGAAATTAAAAATAAAATTAAAATGACAAAAACTAAAATGAAAAAAACTTGCAAAATTGTAAATAAGTTAAATTATTCTCAAGCATATATAATTTATTAAACTGCTATCTCATTTCTCAACCATCCATGCAAGCCTATGGCAAAGGGCCACACTGGATGGACGCACAAAATGGCTGCAAGCCAGTGCCACATTGTCATCAACAATAACATCAACAACACTGAGCGAGAAGGCATTGGGAACAAAGAGAAGACATGCAGGCCTATAGCAAAAGCACACTGGCTGCCTACACAAAATGGCCACCGACAACATGGTCATGACAACAACAACCAGCCAGAAAGCATGGCCAGAACATAGAAGACATGCAGGCCTATGGCAACAGCACACTGGCTGGCTACACAAAACGGCCGTCAGCCACATGGTCATAACAAGAAACAAGAGGCCAGGAAAACAAAGAACACTTGCAGGCCTAGGAGGAGCGCACACTCGCTGGCTACACAAAATGGCCACCAGCCACATGGTCACAACAACAAGCAAGAAGGCATGGGGAACAAACTAAGAAGAACACATGCAGGCCTACGGGGAAAGAACACTGGCTGTCTATACAAAATAGGTGCCAGCCACATGGTCACACCAAGAAGCAAAAGGCCTGGAAAACAAAAAACACATGCAGTTCAATGGACACTGACTATACAAAATGGCCCCAGGCCACATGGCATGGGGAACAAAGGCAAATGGTGGCCTATGGCAAACACACACACACTAGATAGACAAAGAAGGCATGGTAACACAGAGAACACAACATTAATTCAGCAATGCCAAAAACAAAAATTAACAGGGCTAAAAATGTGTACAACAACACACATCCTCCAAAGGCTATATCCCCCCTATACACTGGTTGCAGTAAAAAAAACGTGAAATACCACAAAAAAACTACGTTGTGTATTTTAATCCAATGCCACCCATGGCCTAAATGATGTTTCAATTCAACAGACACCACAGAAACAGTTGTTTCATGCACCCATGACTAGCACTGGGCCTACTGGCTGGAAGGCCCATTGGGAGACCAGGCCACATAGTGAATTAAATCAAAATTGCACATTTATAAAAAGAAATTGAGAAAATGTAGTGAACTGTGCAACATTTTTCCTTTATAAAGGAAAAATTACATGCACAAAAAATACTAGGGCCCTACCGAAACTGCAGCCCATCCACCGCAATAAATTTTCAAAATCAATGAAAAGTACAAATAAATCTAGGTGCATGCCCCAATCAAACAAACAACACCCTTATACAACAGTTTTTCAACTTAAATACAAAGGGCCAGATGTATCAAGCAAAATTGCGTTCGCAAACGCCGAAATTCGCAGAATTTCGGCGTTTGCGAACGCAATTTTGCTTAGTGGTATGTATTAAGGCAAAACTGCCTCGCTAAAATAAGGAATCGCAAAATTTGCGATTCCCTATTTTGCGATTGCATTTAAGGAATCGCAAATTGTGATTCCTTAAATCCAATGTAAGAAGCACCAAAAAAGTGCAATTTGGCCTTAAGGAATCGCAAATTACCACCAACTTCAAGTTGGTGGTAATATGCTATTTCTTTGAAAAATGCACTTTTAGCATTTTCAAAGTGCCATGTGGCGCACATACATGCCCTTAGGGCATGTATGTGCGCCACATGTGCACACATACATATTTCAGGGGTGCAACAGGGTGTCAAAAGGACACCCTGGCACCCTTGAAATGCATTCTCAATTTGCGATTCTCTAATTGCGATTCGCAAATTGAGAATGTCTTCCCATTCATTCCTATGGGCCTCTACGCCCATAGGAATGAATGGGAAGGTATTCCTTAATTGCGAATCGCAATTTGCAATTAAGGAATATTAAGGAATCGCAATTATTATTGCGATTCCTACATACATAGCATTTTGCGATTCCTTAATAGCAATTCGCTAAAATTCGCTATTAAGGAATCGCAAATGCAATCCTTGATACATCTGCCCCAAAGTCCTTAAATCCAACGGTACATATGCAGCAGACAAGGAGAGTGATCCTTCCAACTCCAAATCCCAAAGAAAAGTAATTGGGAGAAGGATAAAGCACTGGGAGGAGTCTACTGGACAGGAACAGGAAGTTGGAGGCTCTGGGGCACTTCCTTCCTGTTGGAAAAAAAGTTTAAAAAAAGGACTCCTCTAACATAAAAACCACTGCCAGCCGTCAATTTGAGGAGGTTTTTGACTCCAAATCGTCATTTTGGGAAGATTTTGACCCTTCTCGAGGAGAGAATCTTCCCCGGATTGCAGCTGTGGTAGATCCTGCGCGTTCAGGATTGTGTACGTCACAAAACATCTGCCGGAATTTGATGGCGTGCCCGAAAAATGTGTTGGCGACCACAAAATCTCTCTGGAGCTTGCGGCCAGCTATCAAATCTCATGGCGCTCCAGAATGGCTCTGAAATCTTGTGGGCTATCGCGAGCACCTGGCAAGCCACTCCCGCATGCATGAAAGGACATTTTAAAAAAAACCTCTGCTCTGTTTCAGAGTTTATCGGTAACTCCGCGTTCTACACAGAACATGGAGTTGCCAAACTCCGCAAACTCTGCAAATGGAGCGGAGTTTTACGTCCGGGCCTAGTAGATATCCAACTCTATCTTGGCAGACAAGAGTCATAGGCATACAAAAGGAGAGGCAGGAATGAAATTTGGAAAAAGGAATAAAATGGCCAATCAAGGACAATTAAAAAGAAAATCGAATCTGGTATCAAATTTTGTATATGGGATTTTTGTGTTGCACAAATCTCTGTATGGCACTGAACAACCACAAGTACTGGATCCCACCACTAAGCACCAATGTGAGAAATTGGGTTATTTTTTGAACGGTGCGTGACCCTTGTTCAAGCAACTGCCAAAAACCATGGCAGGGTGAACCACAAAGGTGCTTAACCCTGGGTAGCTTGCACAAAAACAGTCTAGCTTAACTTAGAGGTAATGTGTAAAGTATTTACGCAGCACACAAACAGTAAGAAAGTGAAAACACAACACAAGCAATATTCCATACCAATTAAGAAAAATGGAGTACATTTTTACAAAGATCTAATCAGTAGAACTGGAGTTATGGAATCCTAAAGGTTTTAGTAAAAACTATCCCCTAAAAGTTCAAAACGGCAACCGCGGACATCTAGTCGCACAAAATTGGGTCAAAGTCGAAAAATATGGCCAACCGTGATGGAACATGGGTCAGATACAAGAAGTGAATTGGGCCCAGTTCATGCATACCTTTGAACTTAGAAAAAATGTAGAAAAAAATGTTTTGAGAAGGTAAAGTTCAGTGGGGCAAGGCTGCAGTCGGTGTCTGAGGAGTGAGAGTCATTGTCGGGGAGTCACTGGATGGAGTTCAGGCTTAGGGCCTCATTACGATGTCGGTCGGAAAGGCTCCGAACGGCATTCGGATTTTCCTAACCTGAGTCAGAAGCCATTTTTCCGACTTGTAAACATTTCCAACCGACCGATTATGATGGAAGGTAACCATTCGGTCTGACCGACTCGGTTCCGACCGGCATTCGGAGACTCCGAGTCAGTCGGAGCTGAATCGTACCGGTCTATGGACCGCATTCCCGACCAACGTATTACGATATCGGATTCAGTCAGCATTTCCAAATTGGTCCGTTCGACACGGAACGGCTGTCGGAAACTGACTTTAGGGGAACATAGAAGGCCATCCTTCACCCGGAGGCCTCTGGTTGTGGCCCGTACGGGTACCCATGAGACCCCTCACAGCCATGCACAGTGTGGCAGGCACCATGGGGTGCCTGTGACAGGGTGCAAGGTTTTTCGCAACCATTCCTTTTTTCAATGGGAGCCTGTGTTGTCGGTCGGAACACAGGCTCCCATTGAAGTCAATGGGAGTCCGACTGAACGGTGTTCGGAAACATTGTAATCGGTCGGTCAGACTCCTCGAATCTGAGTCGGTCTAAAACGATTCCAACAAGGAGTCAGTCGGAATGCTTTCCGACCGACATCGTAATGATGCCCTCAGTCTCATTTTTGGAGGTCAAAAATCTTCAGCGGAACAAAACTGGAGTCTGGGGTCGATGAAAGTTCAGATACCCCTCTGCCGAAGTACTGCTAAACAGGATTTGCTGCTGCAGAAAACAATGTAGAGGAAGCTACCACAAAGTCAGGCCTACTGGTGATCCTAGGTTCACAAAACGAATGGTGGGTAAGAGAACTATGGATTGCAATGCTGACCACAGTGATTGCCAGTAGTTAGACACATTGCAAGCATTCCTCCCATCACCTTATGTGGGTTTGTTCGGCTATAATGAACAACCTGAACGATTAGTCTGCCATAATTTAATGACAGTCCCATTCAAAATCTTGTCAAAGTTTGTTCATAATAATTTCTAATTACCATTGTAAATGTATTTATTCCATTTGTTTTCCTGTTTTTTCATATTATTAGGGTTCTAAGTAATAACAACATTTCATTTGTAAATTATTTCATTCATATTCCCAGTACATATTGCAGTTGCAATTTATGAGCAGCATCTCCGCTAAGGCAATACACTTTCAGATTGTCATAAAAGCCCTGGACTCGAGGTAGAATTGAATAAGGAAAACATGAAGACATAAAAGAGAAATGGAAAATAGTGAAATTATTTTCCACAAAACGTATGGAAACATTTTAAAGCCAATCTCAAACAACAAGAATCTTACCAAGTATTACTCTAAATTCAAGTAGCATTTTCCTCTCCTTTTCTCAAATAGTCCTCTTTTGCTTTGTTTGCACTACTACCTCACAAAAATAGTGAGTGAAACAAATAAAAAAATTGAACATAATCAAAAAATAAAAAATAAAAAAATCTCACACCAAAATGTTGCAAGTTTGATATTTGAGATATTGTGTTTCAGATTGACATGGTTGTTACATGTTTCTATCATTTTACATTTCTTATTTTTGAGCAGGGTATTATATCTCACCTTCTATTAATACCATCATCTCTATCTATCTCAGCCAGGGAAGCTGGTGCTGTGGGCATCCCTGACTACATTGAGACAGAGCTGACTTTTATACAAAAATAAAGATTTTGAGGGCTATTTAGTCTAGGTCGATCAGGTTGTGTGATGTGGTGTTTGTTTTTCACATCTTCCATGAGCCTGGCTACAGATGAATTCTGTTCTTTAATGGGGCAATTTTTGAGTTTGTAATGCAGGCTTGCAGGTCTTGCCATCATTTCATTTTACCAAAGAAAGAAGTCACCCCTGGCCTAGTAGTGAGCTCTGAGCCTTGGTTAAATTTCTTTAATTCACTTTTAGGTATGTATCATCAAACACACATAGGTCACTATGCAGGCAAGCAAAACATTGTGTTCTACAGAGCAAAATGGACAAGATTACAAACAGCCATATGGATATCTAGAACTTGGCAGGAACCACCATAATGGCAGTTGCTATCAAGGCAAATGTTTGGTGATCAGTTGCTGTCAGTTTAGACATCTGTTCATCAAAATATAACAAAATATTTGTTTTTGAAAATCAAACTCCCTATGCGTGAGTTTGGTATTGAAAAACAAATAACTAATAACCCCGCCACCCAGGGAGTTTTTGGTTGTTTTCGTCTGAACCTCATCACCAGTTTGACTCGTCCAGGGTTGACTGAAATAAAAGGACATTGCACTATCACTTTAAAAAGAGTGGACGGTGTAATGCCCTTCCTCAGACAACCCCTACTCTGTTGGGCTGTTGGAGTTAACTTTCTGTTGACAGAGCCCCAGGGCGCTCCGCCAACAAAAAGTTGACAGTCTGCCCGACTCAAAATGAGGCAGGTGGACGGAGGGTTGGCAGACAGGGTACTCCAACATGTTTGTGATGGAGTACCCTGCCAGCAAAACTCAAATCTGCCCTTTTGTGTGTCATTCTGAAGGCTGCAGCTCAGGTAAAAGTAGTTGGTAATGTAGAAGAAGCCAATCAGTTTGATAACTATGTATACTTACAGAAAGGTTCATATGGGGGGGCCATGAGATGCCATTGACGTGAGGTCTTTGGCAAGGGTTGTATTGCTTTAAAGTGTTTCATAAAATGAAATCATTGTTTGAGAGCTCATAGCTAGCCATGTTGGTTCAGTTGTGTGGCAGGTGTATTATACACCTTTCCTATTCACTCCCCACTATTTTCATCCTTTTCCATTCAATCACTTTTGCTGATGCTGTTCCCCAGATAACAACAAAATAGGACACTAGATTTTGTGGACCACTTTCCTAAAGTCAGCATCATGTTCAATTTCTGCCCTAAGGCACCTGGGTATATGTGGCATATCTCAAACCAAGAATACATGAGAGTTAGTGGTGAAGGATTAGACAGTGTCCTTTCAAGATATTTTAGACAAGAGCAGTAGTCATAAAGCTCCTTACAAACAAAAAGGTAGTCTAAACAACTAATGAACCATGAAACTGTGAATTAAAAGGAACAGGCTGCATCATCAGGATTTTGTTCCCTCTTGATTACTATCATGTCAAGTGCCTAGATCAGGTCTCAGAGCTGTGATGTGAGCCTATGCTCTAGAGTGAGATTTGGTGGGCATCTGTGCTTCAAGAGACACATCCAGAGGTAAAATGTCCCTTCCAACTCATTTGTGTCTCTAACCAAAGTTTCAGTACCTATAAAATGATTTGGAAAAGGTTGTATCCTCTGTATTGGGTGTGCATACACTTAACAAGCAGAGATCTTGACCGTTAAGGTATCTCTTTACCAGCAAACACCTAATGACGAGGTCCTATGTTATCACCTTCACTTGAAATGGGACACCAACCCTGATCCATATTATTGCCCCTGGGAGAGAAAAAATAGGGTGAGGATTTTGAGTTCCCTCTTGATGTCCTAGGTATTGGGCATGTTCAAAAATGTTGAGTTGTTTTGCTGTAAGAAAGCAATCCCCACTGCCTGTCTCCTTAAGAATGATTAGGCTTTGTGACTTTTAGTGTTAAGTTTTCTCCACATGTTCCACGTGACCAGTTTTGTAGACACGGCTATAGCATAATTTCCCTGCCCACTCTCTGACCAGGCAACATCAACAGGCACTTCTCCCCAGCTTTCCATACACATACATTCAAACATACGAAACTAACAGGGTCACTTTATCTGATATACACAAGACAAAAATATTCACAACAAAAATATCAAAGCTTTTAATATCATGTTTAACAAAACATGAAAATATAAAACATTGACAACCAAAATATCGACTTCCTATCCATGTCATTGAAACATATAAAAATAACAAAACTTTCAATATTGAACATATTATTACTGTTAAAATAAAATACAATACAATTACTATATATATATATATATATATTCATATTTATCTATATATTTATTTATTTTTTCTTTTTACAAACAGCAAATCTTGTGTGGAATCACACCTGCTGACCTGCACTGTACCCGACTGGTGGATGTGGCCGGAATTCCTGTGAGAAATGTGTTTATATACATATATATACATATATATACGTCGCCAGTAGGTAGTTATAGTTAGGACCTTGTTTCTATTCAAAAAGCATTTTTTCTTTTGTCAATATCTTTAGCGCCGTTTGACGAATCTTCGCGAAATGTTCAAAACTGATGGTTCCCTCAGGTCAGCTCCTGTCTTGAAAGTTTTGGGGTGATTCGTCGAGTGGGAGCTGAGAAAAAAGGGGGGTCCCAAAATCCGTTTTCCACATGTTATTTTCCATAGGAATTTTGAAACAGGCTGCAGTCTGAACTGCTGAACGGAATTACACCAAATTTGGCAAAAAGGTAGCTCTTGGTTCAGAAAGCACCCTTTTTTAAATGGTGTAAATCCGTTCAGTAGTTCCTGAGAAATTCAAAAATAAAAATATCTATTTCTGAGCACCGAGGAGGATTTGTGAACCCTTCCGAGCACGAGCTTGATTCTGATTGGCTGACAACACTCCAAACCAGGAAGTGTTGGCAGCCATTTTGTGACTCGGTAACCAAGTCACAAGAAAAAAGGAGAAAAAAGATAAAAAACAAGAAAAGGGGGCAGGGTAGAAACACCCTGACCCCTAGGCCTGCTCAGGGGGTCCCACAAGGACCCCCAGGGCCAAAAATTTTTTTTTAAAAATCGGCCAAACTCTCGCTGGGTGCGGGGTCCCGCTCTTTGTTTGTTTTAAGCCCCCAGATGGGCCAGGTCCTTGGGGCAATTCATAATTATGGTGTGGGGGCCTGTGGGGCCCCCACAGCCCCAGGGACTGCCACCTTTCCGGGGCTGTGCTCATAATCTGCAGGGGGCACGCGGCCCCCCGCAGCCCCAGGGACTGTCACCTCCCCGGGGCTTTTTAAAAAAAAATGAGTGGGGGGCTACTGCCTCCCCACGTTGCCCCGGGGACTGCCACCTCCTTAAATGGGGGGGCCTCGTGGGCCCCCCAACCCCGGGAACCACCACCTCCCCGGGGCTCCATTTAGATTACAGGAGCATGGGGGGGGCCTCCTGCCCCTCCCCACACTGCCCTAGGGACCACCACCTCCCCTCTGCACAAATTATGTTAATATGGGGATCCGTTATGGACCCCCAGCCCCAGGGACCACCACCTCCCAGGGGCTATGTCAATGTTGGGAGGGGGCCACTTGGCCCCCCTCCTGGATCCCTCGATGGCCCTGGGGACAGCCACCCCCCAGGGCCACCTCCTACAATGTCCCGGGGTGCCCACCCCCAGGACATTGCCGTTTGCTATGGCAGGGCGGGAGTACGGCTCTCGCCCTGCCATAGCAAATACTGCTTTGCTTCTTGGAAGCAAGAGCAGGAAACCTGCTCTCGCTTTCAAGAAGCAAAGCAGAATTGCTTTTGGACAAGGGGAGCTGCACGTTAGCAGCTCCCCTTGCCCAAAAGCAATGCTGGCTCTCGCAGGAGGTGGGGAGCCGGCAGGGACCTTGGGGGCATTGGAGCTCCCCCCACGGTCCACATCAAAGAGGCCAGGCCCCTGGGGATGGGGTCCCCATGGCCAAAAGTGGCCCAGGGAAGGGGGGCCACGCAGCCCCTCTCCCTTTTGTATTTTTTTTCAAAAAATAAATAATTAAATAAGGCTGGGCCCCGGGGAATGGGGTCCGTGGGGCCAAAACTGGCCTCAGGAGAGAAGCCATGCGGCCCCCCTCCTTAAAAATAATTACAAAAATAAATAAATAAATATGTGGCCATGCCCCAGGGGATGGGATCCCCGGGGCCGAAATCGGCCCTTGGAGGGGGGCCCATGGCCCCCTTCCTGTTTTTATTTTTAAAAAAAGCAAACAAATGCTCAGGCCCTAGGGGATGGGGTCCCCAGGGCCCACAAATAATAAAGGGAAGGGGGGCCACACAGCCCCCCTTCCAAAAAGCAAATTTAAATAAAGTCGGTGTCTCGCGGGAGGCCCCGCCCCCTCCCTGCACCACTGTGCTAACACGCCTCCTGGTGTGTTCTAAGTTGGGGGATTAAGTCCACTTGAATCCTGAGGGTCCCTGGGAGTCAACTAGCCCACCAGGTACCTCCAGTAAGCCCCACACAGTGGGATTGCTGAGAGGTGGTCCGAGGGCACGCCCCTTTTTACACCACTCTGCAAACGTGCCTGTTGGCACACTGCTGGTGGGGCGATGAGGTCCTCTTGTGTCCTTAGGACCTCAGGACTAAAGAGGACTTTATCCCCGAGCAGCAATGCGTCAGGAGGCGCGTTTGTAGAGTGGTGTAAAAAGGGGGCGTGACCTCGGACCACTCTCAGCAATCCAGCTGTTTGGGGCCTACTGGAGGTACCTAGTGGGCTCAGGATTAAAGGTTTACCCAACCCAGAACGCGCCAGGAGGCGCGTTTGCAGAGTGGTGGAGAAATGGGGTGTGGCCTGTCTTCACCTGTCAGCTACCCCACTATCTGGGGCATACTGGAGGTATCAGGTAGGGTAGTTGGCCTCTAAGGACCCCTAGTAGCGAAGGGGCCTTTAATCCCCATCCAAGAGCATGCCAGGAAGTGCGTTTGCAGAGTGATGGGGAAAGGCGGTGTGGTCTGCTATGAGAACTTAGCAATCCTGCTGTGTGGGACTTACTGGAGGTAATAGGAGGGGTAGTTGGCCCCCAAGGTTTACCTTAGGGGCTAACAGCCCTTCCTGTTACCTCCAGTAAATCCCACACTGTGGGATTGCTAAGAGGTCTTCGGAGGCCACGCTCACCTTTCTCCGCCACTCTGCAAACACGCCTCCTGGCACAGTACTGGTTGCGGGATGAAGTCCACTTTACTCCTGAGGGACTTTGACGGCCAAGTAGCCCTCTTGGTACCTCCTGTAAGTCCTATGCAGTGGAATTCCTGAGTGCTGGTTGGAGGCCTAGCCCCCTTTCTCCACCACTCTGCAAACACGACTACCAGTTAAAGAAGCATTTGTAATGTAATAGGTCTCGCATTTGCAAGAGTTAGAGCTATTAGCGTTGTAAATCTAAAAGTGTTTTATTAATGTTTCTTGGAGTGGAGTGGATGTAGGTTGTGTGTAGTGGAATTATGTGGTATGTTGTGTAGTGAAATTATGTGGATAGAAAGTATGTGGTATTTAGTGTATAGGAATTATGTAGAGTGGGATTATGTGTTACAGAGAGTAATTATGTGGTATGGTAGTCTGTGTTGTGGAGTGGTAACCTCAGGTTTAGTCTTCCCCGTTTCCATAGAAGCTAAACTATGAACTCAATGAGACAAAAAAAGAAGGAATCACTGAGGAGCACTTCTGGACCTATTCAGAACTATGAGCATGGCCACTGGAATTATGTGACTGTTTGGCTGCACCAACTTTCGTACAATTATACATTTTCCGCCTTAGCCACATAATTAATCATCTGCTGCCTAATCTGCAGATTTGAACAAAAAAAGCCTTGCTTCTAGCTCAAACGGCTCAAACATTACCAAAAATGCAGCGACAAGTGTTACAGCGTGGTGGAAGGTCCTTTGTAAACCTAGAATGGTCACCAGTTACTTATTGCTAAATGTGGGTGTTAAATTGGTACTAATGGTGTGCAAGCCACTCTTGCTACTTTCTGCACCTCTCTTGCCTCTTTCTGCATTTCTGTTGCTTCTTTCTGCACTTCTTTTGTTTCTTTCTGCACCTCTCTTGCTTCTTTCTGCACCCCTCTTGCTTCTTTCTGCAACCCTCAGGCCTCTTTCACACCCCTCTTCCCTCTTTCTGCACCCCTCTTTCTGCACACTTCCTCCCTATTTCTGCACCTCTCTTGCCTCTTTCTGCACCCCTTTTCCTTCTATCTGCACTCCTCCTGCCTCTTTCTGCACCTCTGTTCCTTCTTTTTTGCACTTCTTTTGTTTCTTTCTGTACCTCTCTTGCTTATTTCTGTACTTCTCTTGCCTCTTTCTCCACCCCTCTTCCCTCTTCCTTCTTTCTGCATCTCTGTTGCTTCTTTCTGCACTTATCTTGCATCGTTCTGTACCTCCCTTGCTTCTTTCTGCAGCCCTTGTGCCTCTATCTGCACCCCTCTTCTCTTTCTGCACTCCTCTTGCCTCTTGCCTCTTTCTGCACCTCTGTTCCTTCTTTCTGCACATCTCTTGCCTCTTTCTCCACCTTTCTTCCCTCTTTCTGCATCTCTGTTGCTTCTTTCTGCACTTATCTTGCGTCTTTCTGTACCTCTCTTGCTTTATAATGCACCTCTTGTGCCTCTTTCTGCACCCCTCGTGCCTCTTTCTGCACCTCTGTTGCATCTTTCTGTACTACTATTGCTTCTTTCTGCACCTCTCTTGCTTCTTTCTGCACCGCTCACGCTTCTTTCTGCACCCCTCGTCCCTCTTTCTGCACCCCTCTTGCCTCTTTCTGCACGCCTGTTCCTTCTTTCTGCTCTTCTTTTGTTTCTTTCTGCACCCCTTGCTTCTTTCTGCACCCCTCTTGCCACTTTCTCCACCCCTGTTCTCCCTTTATGCATTTCTGTTGCTTCTTTCTGCACTTCTCTTGCGTCTTATTCCACCCCTCATCACTGTTTCTGCACCTTTGTTGCTTCTTTCTACACCTCTGTCCCTTCTTTCTGCAACCCTTGTGCCTCTTTCTGCACCCCTCTTCCCTCTTTCTGCTCCCCTCTTATCTCTTTCTGCACCTCTGTTCCTTCTTTCTGCAATTCTTTTGCTTCTTTCTGCAACTCTCTTGCTTCTTTCTGTATCCCTCTTGCCTCTTTCTCCTCCCCACAACCCCCTTTCTGCATCTCTGTTGTTGCTTTCTGCACTTTTCTTGCTTCTTTCTGCACCTCTCTTGCTTCATTCTGCACCCCTTGTGCCTCTTTCTGCACCCCTCTTCCCTCTTTCTGCACTCCTCTTGCCTCTTTCTTTACCTCTGTTGCTTCTTTCTGCACTTTTTGCTTCTCTTGTGCCTCTTTCTGCACTCCTCTTCCCTTCTGTATCTTTCTGCACTCCTCTGCCCTTGTGTCTCTCTCTGCACCCTTCTTCCCTCTTTCTGCACCTCTCTTGCCTCTTTCTGGACCCCTGTTCCCTTTTTCTGCAACTTTCTTTCCTGTTTCTCCAACTCTCTTGCTTCTTTTTGCAGTTCTCTTGCCTCCTTCTGCACCTCTGTTGCTTCTTTCTGCACTTTACTTGCCTCTTTCTGTACCCCTTTGCTTCATTCAGCACTTCCCATGCTTCTTTCTGCACCTGTCTTGCTTCTTTCTGCACCCCTGTTGTCTCTTTCTGCATGTGTCTTCCCTCTTTCTGCACTTCTCTTGCCTGTTTCTGCACCTCTCTTGCCTCTTTCTGCACCCCTCTTGCCTCTTTCTGCACCCCTCTTCTCTCTTTGTGCAACTCTCTTGCCTCTTTCTACACCTCTCTTCCCTCTTTCTGTACCACTCTTGCCTCTTTCTGTACCTCTGTTGCTTCTTTCTGCACTTCTCTTGCCTCTTTCTGCACCCCTCTTCTCTCTTTGTGCAACTTTCTTGCCTCTTTCTACACCTCTCTTCCCTCTTTCTGTACCACTCTTGCCTCTTTCTGTACCTCTGTTCTTTCTGCACTTCTCTTGCCTCTTTCTTCAACCTTCGTGCCTCTTTCAGTAGCTCTGTTGGTTCTTTCTGCACTGCTCTTGCTTCTATCTGCTACTCTCTTGCACATTTCTGCACCCCAGTTGCCTCTTTCTGCACCCCTCTTCCCTCTTTGTGCAACTCTCTTGCCTCTTTCTACACCTCTCTTCCCTCTTTTTGTACCACTCTTGCCTCTTTCTGTACCTCTGTTGCTTCTTTCTGCACTTCTCTTGCCTTTTTCTGCACCCCTCTTCTCTCTTTGTGCAACTTTCTTGCCTCTTTCTACACCTCTCTTCCCTCTTTCTGTACCACTCTTGCCTCTTTCTATACTTCTGTTGCTTCTTTCTGCACTTCTCTTGCCTCTTTATTCAACCTTCGTGCCTCTTTCAGCACCTCTGTTGGTTCTTTCTGCACTGCTCTTGCTTCTATCTGCTACTCTCTTGCACATTTCTGCACCCCACTTGCCTCTTTCTGCACCCCTCTTCCCTCTATGTGCAACTCTCTTGCCTCTTTCTACACCTCTCTTCCCTCTTTCTGTACCACTCTTGCCTCTTTCCGTACCACTGTTGCTTCTTTCTGCACTTCTCTTGCCTCTTTCTTCAACCTTTGTGCCTCTTTCAGCACCTCTGTTGGTTCTTTCTGCACAGCTCTTGCTTCTATCTGCTACTCTCTTGCACATTTCAGCACCCCTCTTGCCTCTTTCTGCACCTCTGTCACTTCTTTCTGCAACCCTTGTGCCTCTTTCTGCACCCCTCTTCCCTCTTCCTGCTCCCCTCTTGCCTCTTTCTGCACCTTTGTTCCTTCTTTCTGCAATTCTTTTGTTTCTTTCTACAACTCTCTTGCTTCTTTCTGCTCCCCTCTTCCCTCTTTCTGCACCACTCTTGCCTCTTTCTGCACCTCTGTTCCTTCTTTCTGCAATTCTTTTGTTTCTTTCTGCACCTCTTTTGTTTCTTTCTGTATCCCTCTTGCCTCTTTCTCCACCCCACTGCCCCCTTTCTGTATATCTGTTGCTTCTTTATGCACTTCTCTTGCTTCTTTCTGCACCTCTCTTGCTTCTTTTTGCATCCCTCGTGCCGCTTTCTGCACCCTTCTTCCCTCTCTCTGCACTCCTCTTGTCTCTTTCTGCACCTCTGTTGCTTCGATCTGTACTTCTCTTGCCTCTTTCTGCACCCCTCTTGCCTCTTTCTGCACCCATGTTGTCTCTTTCTGCACTCGTCTTCCATCTTTCGGCACCTCTCTTGCCTGTTTCTCCACCTCCCTTGCCTCTTTCTGCACCTATCTTGCCTCTTTCTGCACCTCACATGCTTCTTTCTGCACCCCTCTTGCCTCTTTCTGCACCCCTCGTCCCTCTTTGTGCAACTCTCTTGCCTCTTTCTATACCTCTCTTCCCTCTTTCTGTACCACTCTTGCCTCTTTATGTACCTCTGTTGCTTCTTTCTGCACTTCTCTTGCCTCTTTCTTCACCCTTCATCCCTCTTTCAGCACCTCTGTTGGTTCATTCTGCACTGCTCTTGCTTTTATCTGCTACTCTCTTGCACATTTCTTCACCCCTCTTGCCTCTTTCTGCAACTCTCTTGCCTCTTTCTACACCTCTCTTCCCTCTTTTTGTACCACTCTTGCCTCTTTCTGTACCTCTGTTGCTTCTTTCTACACTTCTCTTTCCTCTTTCTGCACCCCTCTTCTCTCTTTGTGCAACTTTCTTGCCTCTTTCTACACCTCTCTTCCATCTTTCTGTACCACGCTTGCCTCTTTCTATACTTCTGTTGCTTCTTTCTGCACTTCTCTTGCCTCTTTATTCAACCTTTGTGCCTCTTTCAGCACTTCTGTTGGTTCTTTCTGCACTGCTCTTGCTTCTATCTGCTACTCTCTTGCACATTTCTGCACCCCACTTGCCTCTTTCTGCACCCCTCTTCCCTCTATGTGCAACTCTCTTGCCTCTTTCTACACCTCTCTTCCCTCTTTCTGTACCACTCTTGCCTCTTTCTGTACCACTGTTGCTTCTTTCTGCACTTTTCTTGCTTCTTTCTTCAACCTTTGTGCCTCTTTCAGCACCTCTGTTGGTTCTTTCTGCACAGCTCTTGCTTCTATCTGCTACTCTCTTGCACATTTCAGCACCCCTCTTGCCTCTTTCTGCACCTCTGTCACTTCTTTCTGCAACCCTTGTGCCTCTTTCTGCACCCCTCTTCCCTTTTCCTGCTCCCCTCTTGCCTCTTTCTGCACCTCTGTTCCTTCTTTCTGCAATTCTTTTGTTTCTTTCTACAACTCTCTTGCTTCTTTCTGCTCCCCTCTTCCCTCTTTCTGCACCACTCTTGCCTCTTTCTGCACCTCTGTTCCTTCTTTCTGCAATTCTTTTGTTTCTTTCTGCACCTCTTTTGTTTCTTTCTGTATCCCTCTTGCCTCTTTCTCCACCCCACTGCCCCCTTTCTGTATATCTGTTGCTTCTTTATGCACTTCTCTTGCTTCTTTCTGCACCTCTCTTGCTTCTTTTTGCATCCCTCGTGCCGCTTTCTGCACCCTTCTTCCCTCTCTCTGCACTCCTCTTGTCTCTTTCTGCACCTCTGTTGCTTCGATCTGTACTTCTCTTGCCTCTTTCTGCACCCCTCTTGCCTCTTTCTGCACCCATGTTGTCTCTTTCTGCACTCGTCTTCCATCTTTCGGCACCTCTCTTGCCTGTTTCTCCACCTCCCTTGCCTCTTTCTGCACCTATCTTGCCTCTTTCTGCACCTCACATGCTTCTTTCTGCACCCCTCTTGCCTCTTTCTGCACCCCTCGTCCCTCTTTGTGCAACTCTCTTGCCTCTTTCTATACCTCTCTTCCCTCTTTCTGTACCACTCTTGCCTCTTTATGTACCTCTGTTGCTTCTTTCTGCACTTCTCTTGCCTCTTTCTTCACCCTTCATCCCTCTTTCAGCACCTCTGTTGGTTCATTCTGCACTGCTCTTGCTTTTATCTGCTACTCTCTTGCACATTTCTTCACCCCTCTTGCCTCTTTCTGCAACTCTCTTGCCTCTTTCTACACCTCTCTTCCCTCTTTTTGTACCACTCTTGCCTCTTTCTGTACCTCTGTTGCTTCTTTCTACACTTCTCTTTCCTCTTTCTGCACCCCTCTTCTCTCTTTGTGCAACTTTCTTGCCTCTTTCTACACCTCTCTTCCATCTTTCTGTACCACGCTTGCCTCTTTCTATACTTCTGTTGCTTCTTTCTGCACTTCTCTTGCCTCTTTATTCAACCTTTGTGCCTCTTTCAGCACTTCTGTTGGTTCTTTCTGCACTGCTCTTGCTTCTATCTGCTACTCTCTTGCACATTTCTGCACCCCACTTGCCTCTTTCTGCACCCCTCTTCCCTCTATGTGCAACTCTCTTGCCTCTTTCTACACCTCTCTTCCCTCTTTCTGTACCACTCTTGCCTCTTTCTGTACCACTGTTGCTTCTTTCTGCACTTTTCTTGCTTCTTTCTTCAACCTTTGTGCCTCTTTCAGCACCTCTGTTGGTTCTTTCTGCACAGCTCTTGCTTCTATCTGCTACTCTCTTGCACATTTCAGCACCCCTCTTGCCTCTTTCTGCACCTCTGTCACTTCTTTCTGCAACCCTTGTGCCTCTTTCTGCACCCCTCTTCCCTTTTCCTGCTCCCCTCTTGCCTCTTTCTGCACCTCTGTTCCTTCTTTCTGCAATTCTTTTGTTTCTTTCTACAACTCTCTTGCTTCTTTCTGCTCCCCTCTTCCCTCTTTCTGCACCACTCTTGCCTCTTTCTGCACCTCTGTTCCTTCTTTCTGCAATTCTTTTGTTTCTTTCTGCACCTCTTTTGTTTCTTTCTGTATCCCTCTTGCCTCTTTCTCCACCCCACTGCCCCCTTTCTGTATATCTGTTGCTTCTTTATGCACTTCTCTTGCTTCTTTCTGCACCTCTCTTGCTTCTTTTTGCATCCCTCGTGCCGCTTTTTGCACCCTTCTTCCTCTCTCTGCACTCCTCTTGTCTCTTTCTGCACCTCTGTTGCTTCGTTCTGTACTTCTCTTGCCTCTTTCTGCACCCCTCTTGCCTCTTTCTGCACCCATGTTGTCTCTTTCTGCACTCGTCTTCCATCTTTCGGCACCTCTCTTGCCTGTTTCTGCACCTCCCTTGCCTCTTTCTGCACCTCTCTTGCCTCTTTCTATACCTCTCTTCCCTCTGTCTGTACCACTCTTGCCTCTTTATGTACCTCTGTTGCTTCTTTCTGCACTTCTCTTGCCTCTTTCTTCACCCTTCATCCCTCTTTCAGCACCTCTGTTGGTTCATTCTGCACTGCTCTTGCTTTTATCTGCTACTCTCTTGCACATTTCTTCACCCCTCTTGCCTCTTTCTGCAACTCTCTTGCTTATTTCTTTCTGCACCTCACTTGCCTCTTTTTGCACTTCTCTTGCTTCTTTCCACACCTCTGTTGCTTCTTTCAGCAATTCTCTTGCATCTTTCTGCACTTCTCTTGCTTGTTTATGCACCTCTGTTTCATCTTTCTGCACCTCTGTTGCCCCTTTCTGCACCTCACTTGCTTCTTTCTGCACCCCTGTTCCCTCTTTCTGCACCTTTCCTGCCTGTTTCTGCACCTCTCTTGCCTATTTATGTACACCTGTTTCTTCTTTCTGCACTTCTCTTGCTCTTTCTGCACCTTTTGCGCCTCTTTTCAGCACCTCTGTTGCTTCTTTCTGTACTTCTCTACCTTCTTTCAGCACCCTCGTGCCTCTTTCTGTACCTCTCTTACCTCTTTGTGCACCTCTGTTGGTTCTTTCTGCACTGCTATTGCCTCTTTCTGCACCCCTCTTCTCTCTTTGTGCAACTTTCTTGCCTCTTTCTACACCTCTGTTGCTTCTTTCAGCAATTCTCTTGCATCTTTCTGCACTTCTCTTGCTTGTTTCTGCACCTCTCTTGCCTCTTTCTGCACCTCACTTGCTTCTTTCTGCACCCTGTTCCCTCTTTCTGCACCTTTCCTGCCTGTTTCTGCACCCCTCTTGCCTCTTTCTGCACCCATGTTGTCTCTTTCTGCACTCATCTTCCATCTTTCGGCACCTCTCTTGCCTGTTTCTCCACCTCCCTTGCCTCTTTCTGCACCTCTCTTGCCTCTTTCTGCACCTCACATGCTTCTTTCTGCACCCCTCTTGCCTCTTTCTGCACCCCTCGTCCCTCTTTGTGCAACTCTCTTGCCTCTTTCTATACCTCTCTTCCCTCTTTCTGTACCACTCTTGCCTCTTTATGTACCTCTGTTGCTTCTTTCTGCACTTCTCTTGCCTCTTTCTTCACCCTTCATCCCTCTTTCAGCACCTCTGTTGGTTCATTCTGCACTGCTCTTGCTTTTATCTGCTACTCTCTTGCACATTTCTTCACCCCTCTTGCCTCTTTCTGCAACTCTCTTGCCTCTTTCTACACCTCTCTTCCCTCTTTTTGTACCACTCTTGCCTCTTTCTGTACCTCTGTTGCTTCTTTCTACACTTCTCTTGCCTCTTTCTGCACCCCTCTTCTCTCTTTGTGCAACTTTCTTGCCTCTTTCTACACCTCTCTTCCATCTTTCTGTACCACTCTTGCCTCTTTCTATACTTCTGTTGCTTCTTTCTGCACTTCTCTTGCCTCTTTATTCAACCTTCGTGCCTCTTTCAGCACTTCTGTTGGTTCTTTCTGCACTGCTCTTGCTTCTATCTGCTACTCTCTTGCACATTTCTGCACCCCACTTGCCTCTTTCTGCACCCCTCTTCCCTCTATGTGCAACTCTCTTGCCTCTTTCTACACCTCTCTTCCCTCTTTCTGTACCACTCTTGCCTCTTTCTGTACCACTGTTGCTTCTTTCTGCACTTTTCTTGCTTCTTTCTTCAACCTTTGTGCCTCTTTCAGCACCTCTGTTGGTTCTTTCTGCACAGCTCTTGCTTCTATCTGCTACTCTCTTGCACATTTCAGCACCCCTCTTCCCTCTTCCTGCTCCCCTCTTGCCTCTTTCTGCACCTCTGTTCCTTCTTTCTGCAATTCTTTTGGTTCTTTCTACAACTCTCTTGCTTCTTTCTGCTCCCCTCTTCCCTCTTTCTGCACCACTCTTGCCTCTTTCTGCACCTCTGTTCCTTCTTTCTGCAATTCTTTTGTTTCTTTCTGCACCTCTTTTGTTTCTTTCTGTATCCCTCTTGCCTCTTTCTCCACCCCACTGCCCCCTTTCTGTATATCTGTTGCTTCTTTATGCACTTCTCTTGCTTCTTTCTGCACCTCTCTTGCTTCTTTTTGCATCCCTCGTGCCGCTTTTTGCACCCTTCTTCCCTCTCTCTGCACTCCTCTTGTCTCTTTCTGCACCTCTGTTGCTTCGTTCTGTACTTCTCTTGCCTCTTTCTGCACCCCTCTTGCCTCTTTCTGCACCCATGTTGTCTCTTTCTGCACTCGTCTTCCATCTTTCGGCACCTCTCTTGCCTGTTTCTGCACCTCCCTTGCCTCTTTCTGCACCTCTCTTGCCTCTTTCTATACCTCTCTTCCCTCTGTCTGTACCACTCTTGCCTCTTTATGTACCTCTGTTGCTTCTTTCTGCACTTCTCTTGCCTCTTTCTTCACCCTTCATCCCTCTTTCAGCACCTCTGTTGGTTCATTCTGCACTGCTCTTGCTTTTATCTGCTACTCTCTTGCACATTTCTTCACCCCTCTTGCCTCTTTCTGCAACTCTCTTGCTTATTTCTTTCTGCACCTCACTTGCCTCTTTTTGCACTTCTCTTGCTTCTTTCCACACCTCTGTTGCTTCTTTCAGCAATTCTCTTGCATCTTTCTGCACTTCTCTTGCTTGTTTATGCACCTCTGTTTCATCTTTCTGCACCTCTGTTGCCCCTTTCTGCACCTCACTTGCTTCTTTCTGCACCCCTGTTCCCTCTTTCTGCACCTTTCCTGCCTGTTTCTGCACCTCTCTTGCCTATTTCTGTACACCTGTTTCTTCTTTCTGCACTTCTCTTGCTCTTTCTGCACCTTTTGCGCCTCTTTCAGCACCTCTGTTGCTTCTTTCTGTACTTCTCTACCTTCTTTCAGCACCCCTCGTGCCTCTTTCTGTACCTCTCTTACCTCTTTGTGCACCTCTGTTGGTTCTTTCTGCACTGCTATTGCCTCTTTCTGCACCCCTCTTCTCTCTTTGTGCAACTTTCTTGCCTCTTTCTACACCTCTGTTGCTTCTTTCAGCAATTCTCTTGCATCTTTCTGCACTTCTCTTGCTTGTTTCTGCACCTCTCTTGCCTCTTTCTGCACCTCACTTGCTTCTTTCTGCACCCTGTTCCCTCTTTCTGCACCTTTCCTGCCTGTTTCTGCACCCCTCTTGCCTCTTTCTGCACCCATGTTGTCTCTTTCTGCACTCGTCTTCCATCTTTCGGCACCTCTCTTGCCTGTTTCTCCACCTCCCTTGCCTCTTTCTGCACCTCTCTTGCCTCTTTCTGCACCTCACATGCTTCTTTCTGCACCCCTCTTGCCTCTTTCTGCACCCCTCGTCCCTCTTTGTGCAACTCTCTTGCCTCTTTCTATACCTCTCTTCCCTCTTTCTGTACCACTCTTGCCTCTTTATGTACCTCTGTTGCTTCTTTCTGCACTTCTCTTGCCTCTTTCTTCACCCTTCATCCCTCTTTCAGCACCTCTGTTGGTTCATTCTGCACTGCTCTTGCTTTTATCTGCTACTCTCTTGCACATTTCTTCACCCCTCTTGCCTCTTTCTGCAACTCTCTTGCCTCTTTCTACACCTCTCTTCCCTCTTTTTGTACCACTCTTGCCTCTTTCTGTACCTCTGTTGCTTCTTTCTGCACTTCTCTTGCCTCTTTCTGCACCCCTCTTCTCTCTTTGTGCAACTTTCTTGCCTCTTTCTACACCTCTCTTCCATCTTTCTGTACCACTCTTGCCTCTTTCTATACTTCTGTTGCTTCTTTCTGCACTTCTCTTGCCTCTTTATTCAACCTTCGTGCCTCTTTCAGCACCTCTGTTGGTTCTTTCTGCACTGCTCTTGCTTCTATCTGCTACTCTCTTGCACATTTCTGCACCCCACTTGCCTCTTTCTGCACCCCTCTTCCCTCTATGTGCAACTCTCTTGCCTCTTTCTACACCTCTCTTCCCTCTTTCTGTACCACTCTTGCCTCTTTCTGTACCACTGTTGCTTCTTTCTGCACTTCTCTTGCTTCTTTCTTCAACCTTTGTGCCTCTTTCAGCACCTCTGTTGGTTCTTTCTGCACAGCTCTTGCTTCTATCTGCTACTCTCTTGCACATTTCAGCACCCCTCTTGCCTCTTTCTGCACCTCTGTCACTTCTTTCTGCAACCCTTGTGCCTCTTTCTGCACCCCTCTTCCATCTTCCTGCTCCCCTCTTGCCTCTTTCTGCACCTCTGTTCCTTCTTTCTGCAATTCTTTTGTTTCTTTCTACAACTTTCTTGCTTCTTTCTGCTCCCCTCTTCCCTCTTTCTGCACCACTCTTGCCTCTTTCTGCACCTCTGTTCCTTCTTTCTGCAATTCTTTTGTTTCTTTCTGCACCTCTTTTGTTTCTTTCTGTATCCCTCTTGCCTCTTTCTCCACCCCACTGCCCCCTTTCTGTATATCTGTTGCTTCTTTATGCACTTCTCTTGCTTCTTTCTGCACCTCTCTTGCTTCTTTTTGCATCCCTCGTGCCGCTTTTTGCACCCTTCTTCCCTCTCTCTGCACTCCTCTTGTCTCTTTCTGCACCTCTGTTGCTTCGTTCTGTACTTCTCTTGCCTCTTTCTGCACCCCTCTTGCCTCTTTTCTGCACCCATGTTGTCTCTTTCTGCACTCGTCTTCCATCTTTCTGCACCTCTCTTGCCTGTTTCTGCACCTCCCTTGCCTCTTTCTGCACCTCTCTTGCCTCTTTCTATACCTCTCTTCCCTCTGTCTGTACCACTCTTGCCTCTTTATGTACCTCTGTTGCTTCTTTCTGCACTTCTCTTGCCTCTTTCTTCACCCTTCATCCCTCTTTCAGCACCTCTGTTGGTTCATTCTGCACTGCTCTTGCTTTTATCTGCTACTCTCTTGCACATTTCTTCACCCCTCTTGCCTCTTTCTGCAACTCTCTTGCTTATTTCTTTCTGCACCTCACTTGCCTCTTTTTGCACTTCTCTTGCTTCTTTCCACACCTCTGTTGCTTCTTTCAGCAATTCTCTTGCATCTTTCTGCACTTCTCTTGCTTGTTTATGCACCTCTGTTTCATCTTTCTGCACCTCTGTTGCCCCTTTCTGCACCTCACTTGCTTCTTTCTGCACCCCTGTTCCCTCTTTCTGCACCTTTCCTGCCTGTTTCTGCACCTCTCTTGCCTATTTATGTACACCTGTTTCTTCTTTCTGCACTTCTCTTGCTCTTTCTGCACCTTTTGCGCCTCTTTCAGCACCTCTGTTGCTTCTTTCTGTACTTCTCTACCTTCTTTCAGCACCCCTCGTGCCTCTTTCTGTACCTCTCTTACCTCTTTGTGCACCTCTGTTGGTTCTTTCTGCACTGCTATTGCCTCTTTCTGCACCCCTCTTCTCTCTTTGTGCAACTTTCTTGCCTCTTTCTACACCTCTGTTGCTTCTTTCAGCAATTCTCTTGCATCTTTCTGCACTTCTCTTGCTTGTTTCTGCACCTCTCTTGCCTCTTTCTGCACCTCACTTGCTTCTTTCTGCACCCTGTTCCCTCTTTCTGCACCTTTCCTGCCTGTTTCTGCACCTCTCTTGCCTCTTTCTGTACCTCTGTTTCTTCTTTCTGCACTTCTCTTGATCTTTCTGCACCCTTCGCGCCTCTTTCAGCACCTCTGTTGCTTCTTTCTGCACTTTCCTTCCTTCTTTCAGCACCCCTCCTGCCTCTTTCTGTACCTCTCTTACCTCTTTGTGCACTGCTCTTGCTACTTTCTGCACCTCACTTGCCTCTTTCTGCACTTCTCTTGCTTCTTTCTACAGCTCTGTTGCTTCTTTCAGCAATTCTCTTGCCTCTTTCTGCACCACTTTTGCCTCTTTAAGCACCTCTGTTGCTTCTTTCTGCACTTCTCTTGCTTCTTTCTGCACCCCTCTTGCCTCTTTCTGCACCTCTCTTGCCTTTTTCTGTACCCCTGTTTCTTCTTTCTGCACTTCTCTTGCTCTTTCTGCACCTTTTGCGCCTCTTTCAGCACCTCTGTTGCTTCTTTCTTCACTTCTTCACTTCTTCACTTTCTTCACTTTCTTCACCCACGCCCGGTGTGCGTGGGTAATAAGATCAGAGCAATTCAAACATTATGCGATGAGCTTGTGACCCACTTTGATGAGAAGATTAAAAAGATTATTAGTGGGCTGAAGTTTAACAATAATATCAGTCCGGAGCTGGAAAAAGTATTATCGGATACATCAGTGACAAAGCCACAGGTCGAAGACAGTGATAATGACTGTCCTGCGGTACTCCGGTACTTATAAAACACCCACAGAAGAAGCTTTTAATTTTTTAGCGCTGAGTGTCTCTTCTGGATCACCTCTGGACCCTGTCCCGCAGAGGATAAGGAAAGAATTCAAACTTGACCTTTTCCACACCTCTTTTGCTTCTTTCTGCATTTTTCTTGCCTCTTTCTGTACCCCTCTTGCCTCTTCCTGCACCTCTGTTGGTTCTTTCTGAACTGCGCTTGCTTCTTTCTATACCTCTGTTGCAAATTTCTGCATCCCTCTTGCCTCTTTCTGTACCCCTCTTCTCTCTTTGTGCAACTCTCCTACCTCTTTCTACACCTCTATACCCTGTTTCTGTACCATTCTTGCCTCTTTCTGTACCTCTGTTGCTTCTTTCTGCACTTCTCTTGCCTCTTTCTTCACACTTCATGCCTCTTTTAGCACCTCTGTTGGTTCTTTCTGCACTGCTCTTGCTTTTATCTGCTACTCTCTTGCACATTTCTGCACCCCTCTTGCCTATTTCTGCACTTCTCTTGTTTCTTTCAACACCTCTGTTGCTTCTTTCAGCAATTCTCTTGCATCTTTCTGCACTTCTCTTGCTTGTTTCTGCACCTCTCTTGCCTCTTTCTGCACCTCACTTGCTTCTTTCTGCACCCCTGTTCCTTCTTTCTGCACCTTTCCTGCCTGTTTCTGCACCTCTCTTGCCTCTTTCTGTACCTCTGTTTCTTCTTTCTGCACTTCTCTTGCTCTTTCTGCACCCTTCGCGCCTCTTTCAGCACCTCTGTTGCTTCTTTCTGCACTTTCCTTCCTTCTTTCAGCACCCCTCCTGCCTCTTTCTGTACCTCTCTTACCTCTTTGTGCACTGCTCTTGCTATTTTCTGCATCTCACTTGCCTCTTTCTGCACTTCTCTTGCTTCTTTCTACACCTCTGTTGCTTCTTTCAGCAATGCGCTTGCCTCTTTCTGCACCCCTTTGCCTTTTTAAGCACCTCTGTTGCTTCTTTCTGCACTTCTCTTGCTTCTTTCTGCACCCATCTTGACTCTTTCTGTTCCCCTTTTGCCTCTTTCTGTACCTCTCTTGCCTTTTTCTGCAGTTCTCTTGCCTCTTTCCGCACCTCTTTTGCTTCTTTCAGCATTTTTCTTGCCTCTTTCTGTACCCCTCTTGCCTCTTCCTGCACCTCTGTTGGTTCTTTCTGAACTGCGCTTGCTTCTTTTTATACCTCTGTGGCAAATTTCTGCATCCCTCTTGCCTATTTCTGTACCTCTCGACCCTCTTTCTGCACCTCTCTTGCCTCTGTCTGCACACCTGTTCCCTCTTTCTGCACCCCTTTTGCCTGTTTCTGCACTTCTCTTCCTTCTTTCAGCACCCCTCCTGCCTCTTTCTGCACCTCACTTGCCTCTTTGTGCACTTCTCTTGCTTCTTTCTGCACCCTTCCTCCCTTTTTCTGCACATCCCTTGCCTTTTCTTTCGGTATCTCTGTTGCTACTTTCTGCACTTCTCCTGCTCTTTCTGCACCCTTCTTGCCTCTTTTTGCACCTCTGTTTGTTCTCTCTGCACTGCTCTTGCTTCTTTCTGCACCTCACTTGCCTCTTTCTGCACTTCTCTTGCTTCTTTCTACGCCTCTGTTGCTTCTTTCAGCAATTCTCGTTCCTTTTACTGCACCTCTCTTCTTTTTGCACCTCTGTTGCAAATTTCTGCAGCCCTCTTGCCTCTTTCTGTACACCTCTTCCCTTTTTCTGCAAATCTCTTGCTTCTGTCTGCACACCTGTTCCCTCTTTCTGCATCCCTTTTGCCTGTTTCTGCAACTCTCTTGCCTCTTTCTGCAGTTCTCTTGCCTCCTTCTGCACCTCACTTGCCACTTTTTGCACGTCTCTTGCTTCTTTCCACACCTCTGTTGCTTCTTTCAGTAATTCTCTTGCCTCTTTCTGCACTTCTCTTGCCTCTTTCTGCACTGCGCTTGCTTCTTTTTACACCTCTGTTGCAAATTTCTGCATCCCTCTTGCCTCTTTCTGCACCCCTCTTCCCTCTTTGTGCAACTCTCTTGCCTCTTTCTACACCTCTCTTCCCTCTTTCTGTACCACTCTTGCCTCTTTCTGTAACTCTGTTGCTTCTTTCTGCACTTCTCTTGCCTCTTTCTTCACCCGTCATGCCTCTTTCATCACCTCTGTTGGTTCTTTCTGCACTGCTCTTGCTTCTATCTGCTAATCTCTTGCATATTTCTCCACCCCTCTTGCCTCTTTCTGCACCTCTCTTGCTTCTTTCTGCACCTCACTTGCCTCTTTCTGCACTTCTCTTGCTTCTTTCTACACCTCTTTTGCTTCTTTCAGCAATTCTCTTGCCTCTTTCTGCACCCCTTTTGCCTCTTTAAGCACGTCTGTTGCTTCTTTCTGCACTTCTCTTGCTTCTTTCTGCACCCCTCTTGCCTCTTTCTGTACCCCTTTTGCCTCTTTCTGGACCTATCTTGCCTTTTTCTGCAGTTCCCTTGCCTCTTTCTGCACCTCTTGTGCTTCTTTCTGCATTTTTCTTGCCTCTTTCTGTACCCCTCTTGCCTCTTTCTATACCTCTGTTGGTTCTTTATGCACTGCTCTTGCTTCTTTTTACACCTCTGTTGCAAATTTCTGCATCCCTCTTGCCTCTTTCTGTACCCCTCGTCCCTCTTTCTGCACTTCTCTTAGCTCTGTCTGCACACCTGTTCCCTCTTTCTGCACCCCTTATGCCTGTTTATGTAACTCTCTTGCCTCATTCTGCAGTTCTCTTGCCTCCTTCTGCACCTCACTTTGCCTCTTTGTGCACTTCACTTGCTTCTTTATGCACCCTTCTTCCCTTTTTCTGCACATCTCTTGCCTCTTTCTGTACCTCTTTGCTTCTTTCTGCACTTCTCTTGTTCTTTCTGTGTAGGAGAGTAGGATCTGCTTCACATGGGTACCCCCACTTTTTGCTGATGCTTCACTGTTTTTCGACATTAGTCTGTCTGGGGCCCTGCTAATCAGAACCCCAGCCTGGCTGCTTCCTCTCTAAAATGGTTTCCATGTGCCTTAGGCACATCTCTGATTGGAATCTGGAGTGCCCTTATAAGTCCCTAGTATATGGTATACTATGTACCAAGGGCATAGGTACCTCAGAGGCCTACCAGGGGCTGCAGCATGTATTATGCCACCCCTGGAAGGCCATCCAAACTGACACCACAGGTCTGCTACTGCAGCCTGGGTAAGGTGGTGCATGCACCCCTTACTGTGATATAGGTTACCTATATCACTAAATACATACACACATATAAACCTATAAGTCACTCCTAAGGCAGGCCTTATCAATCCTGAAGGCAGAGTGCGTGGTTCCTATGTGAGAGGGTGCCCCTGCATGAGCAGGGCCCCTCTGCAGCGTTCGGAGACCCTTCTCTGATGCTGTTTGTAGTGCAGCCTGACCATATACTCTTAAGCGCATTATAACCTCGCGTTAAATGCTAACTTTGGAATGGCTGCACCTAAACATGTCGTGTTTGGTGTCAAACATCTTGGAATACAACCCCCCCGCCAATTCTGGCGGCGGGGGTAGCATTCCACTCTTCTAGAGGGAAAGACATGTTAACTCTGGCTAGCCCGGTAACTTCTTTCTAAAGCCCTGGCATCACAAAATGGATGCTGCTGCCACAGACACGAGTCTGGCCTCCTGCTGCTGGACGAAACTCCGGCAGGGGAGGCCTGGACACAGGTTTCCTGTCCCAGGGAGGTGTGACCACCTCCCCAGACAGGATAATGTGTATTGGGGCTGGGCGGGAGCACTTTCGGGTGCTTTGAAGTCCTGCACTGGGGACACATTTGGTGTCCCTGTGCATACCCCAGTTCAAACCGGATCAGGGGCTTGCAGCCCCTGCTTTGGCGCGAACTGGACAAAGGGAAAGGGGTGTAGCCACCCCTCTGCCCTGACCCACCCATAGGTGGGGCCACAGAGTAGTCCAACCCCTAAACTTGGTATAAGTATAGGAACCCAGTCCTTAGGACTTTAGATTATCCCTGGACGAAACTCTGAAACAGAATCCTGGACCTTCGATGCTCTACTCAAGACTAGAGGACAGAAGAATCTCCCTTGGGGTCAAGGAGTGACTCCCCTGCTTGGCAGGCACCAAAGACGCATCTGTCTGGTCTGCATTTCTGAAGCTCCCGTCGGACGCCGAAGTCATCGCATCACCAGAGGTGGATTCTCAGACTTCCCCGAGGCTACCCTGAGTCCCCAGCAAAGCTGAGGCCCGTAGCTATCGTGGGTAACGTGAGACTGTGACCCCTGGACACTGAGCACATTTGCAAGTGCATCCTCTTCTAAGTCTCCCACAAAGTCGTGCTTTGGGCTCCAAGTAGCCCAAGCCTCCAGCACTAACTGCACTGAAGATCATTGGCCTCCACTCCACGAGTGTCCTGTGAGCCAGATCCACGTGCAACGTCTCGAGGCTCCTTTGCGGTCACTAGCCCATTGGCTAGTAGCCCTTCACGAAGGCCAATATTTTTCTTCTTGTGCATCCTGGTTGCTGCAGGCCTGCCCTCCTTTACCCTTGCTGGGTGAGTCCCTCAGACCTTGCTGGTCTGCACAATCGATGATCTTCAGCTTCACCGAGACTTGCTGTTGCCAAGGCTTGTTGGGTCCAATCCGGTCGCCAACACCTCAGCACTCGACAGACATCGTTTTCCAGCCCGAATCCTGCTCCAGGTTGCCGACAACGCCTCCTGGACCTCGTGGCTGAAGAGTCAACACAACCGTCAACGCACCTGAAGCACTCGACATCGGTGGGCATCCGCTCATCGCCATCCTGGTCACTGGCTAGTGACCCAGACTCTGTCCCCTCTGCTTTCAGGTTCTTCAGATCTCCAATCCACTCTTGGATCCAACCGGACACTTTCCACTTGGTCGCCAGCAGCACTTTGCAGCAGATGGCCATTCAAATCAACAACGAAACCCGACCCCGAAAGGCACCTATGCACCCGGCTTCCCTGGGTGAGGTAACACGAGTACTCCAGTGCTCCAGTGGGTAGAGACTCTAGAACGACCTAGTTCTCAAAGGGTTTGCTCCAAGTCCTCCTTTAAGTGTCCCTTTTCTTTAATTTCCTGATCGCGACTTTCTCCATAGAAGTTAACGGCGTATCGCGGTTGTGTATTTACACTGCACGCGTCCCCGTGGGTCCCCTGTGTCACTACCTTGGGTGGTTCCTTGTGGTCCAAGCACTTCTAGAGGCTCTAGGCCTAGTGTCTAGTTCAGTCGTGGTTCTTATACCACTTTATTGGTATATGGTTTGGTACGCCCCTAGGGCCCAAACGTGTATTTGTGCTATTACTGTGTTTAAATAACTTATAACTTGTGTATTTCGAACTCTAGCCTCATAAAGAGACTAGAGGGGTGTGTTTAGCAATAAATACATATATTTTGAATATATACCTGGTGTGGTGCTCTTTCATTTGGTCACTCAAGAGATTATAGACTGGTAAAACAAGCTGCTTTACATTCCTTCAAGACTTAGCCTGAAGGCTGCTCTCCATAGCTACCACTAGGATAGCTTTCAATAAAGGTTGTCTTTAACCTATCTCCAATAAGGGGTTGTTTGGACTGGTGCAAGGTGCCCACTATAATTAGTGGACAGCATATGCCAGGCCAACTTCTCACATTGGTGTGCAGCGTGTGAGATTCCAGCTTGCTATTGTTTTACCAGATAATCTCAATTGAATTGATCAACTGAAAACCACTAAAGGTACCTAAGGTACATATAATTTAAGCTTAGAATACAGTAAGTTCTACTGAACTTAGAGTTGTGTGTTAAGGGATAGCACACCCTTTCTACAACTCAAGAGAGTTTAGTAGGCCACACTAGAGTAGGTAGTGCATACACCACACCACAGTAGTAATGTCTTTAAAGGTAGGATCTAGAGAATCCTTGCCAGAAGCCACTGGGCTTCTCCCTCCAAGTATGATACACTCCCATTCTTGGAATTGAGAGCATTATGTAACTTGAGGAAATTAAGGACAGGCCAAAGTCCCACCACCCAACACCTTAAGGAGTTGTTGGTAGCTTATGACCTTAGTAAGCCCTTGGGGACTGAAGGGGTAGGAGCTGAGGGTGGGGCAGAAGATGAGGATGGGGCCAGGGGTAGCAATACCCCCAGTCCCCCTCTGAAACTGGCCAGGAGGGTGACAATGACCCTGACCTGGATAACCCAATCCCTCCTGTGGAAGATGAAGAGGATGATCAGGATGATACCCTCTTTGTCCCCCAGGAAGGATTATGAGTGTGCCCAGAAAGTCTAGATCTCCTTCTCAGGAGTCTAACCACTCTGGCACCTCAATAGGGAGCTCTGTCTCATCTCATAGGAGGGAATCCTCTCATGAGAGGAGAACGAGGCTGATTCAGTATGAGGAAGCTCAGCTTGAACTCAGAAGGAAGCAAGTAGCCTTAGCCAGGGAGTCCCTAGATCTCTTTAGAGAGAAAAGAAAGTTGGGACTAGAGTCCCATGGTGGCAGCCATGTCCCTAGAGATAGGGAAAGGTCATATGACCATAGGAACCTGAGCAAGATTGTCCCTCCCTACCAGAGTGGGGATGACATCCACAAGTGGATGACTGCTCTAGAGAGGGCCTGTAAAGTACAGAAGGTCCCTCAGGAGTAGTGGGCAGCAATCTTGTGGCTCTCCTTTGCAGACAAAGGTAGAGATAAGCTCCTCACTGTTAGAGAGGAGGATGCTGATAATTACAAGGTCTTGAAGAGTGCTCTTATTGATGGGTTTGGCCTAACCACTGAACAGTACAGGTTGAAGTTCAGAGATACCCAAAAAGCACAGACTCAAGACTGGGTAGACTATAGGATTGTTCTGCCAAGGCTCTGGAAGGCTGGTTGATGGGCAGTAAGGTGTGTGACTTCTCAGGATTGTACAATCTGATAATGAGGGAGCAGATTCTTAATAACTGTCAAAATCAGCTGTTGCATCAATACCTGGTAGACTCTGATCTGACCTCTCCCCAAGAATTGGGAAAGAAGGCAGACAAATGGGTCAGAACCAGGGTGAAGCAGAAAGTACAGAACCAAGGTGGGGACACTAAGAAGCAAGATGCTAAGAACTCTGAAAAGGGTGGGGAGAAGGGTAAAGATCAAAAGTCTTCATCAGGCCCCCAAAAATCTTCTTCAGGTGGGGATTCACAGTCTACAAAAGGGAAAGACCAAAGAAAACCATGGTGCAAGGTCTGTAAGCAAAAGACCCACTGGACCAGTGATTGCACCAAGTCCAAAGACTCAAGTCCAGCACCCACCAATGCCCCTAAGGCACCTGTTCCCCCTAGTACAGTTACAGTTGGTGGGAGTGCTCCAGCCAAGGGTTTAGTAGGGTTCACCCTGGGTACTGAGTTGGGCTCTGACCTAGTCAGAGAACTGACTCAGGCTGTGTTAGTCTGTGATGGAGGCATGGATGTGCCCTCCTCTATGAGTCCCAGTAATCTGGGCAAGTACAGACAACAGCCTTTAATCAATGGACGAGAGGCTTTGGCATTTAGGGACACAGGGGCAAGTGTCACAATGGTGACACAAGGCCTTGTGAATCCTGGGCAAGTTATACTTGGTGAGATGTACCAAGTGACCAATGCTAGCAACGTCAGAACAGACCATACTCTGGCAGTTGTTAACTTCTCCTGGGGAGGGGTAACTGGCCTTAAGAAGGTTGTGGTGAGTGCAAACCTACCAGTCGAATGCTTGCTTGGCAATGACTTAGAGACTTCTGCTTGGGCAGAAGTGGAGCTCAGGACCCATGCAGAAATGCTGGGGATCCCTGCAGATGTGTTTGCTGTGACCAGGTCACAAGCCAAAATGTCTAGCACTGAACAGGCCTTGTATTCTGGAATAATGGACCAAGTGCCTTCCAAGAGGAGGAGTAGTAGGGTTAAGGCAGTGCCTTCCCCTTGGCTCAGGAAGAAGATCAGTCCCTTGAGGGGGATGATCTCAGTCCTGAAGAAGGAACTGTCCCAGAGGAACTTGAACCTGACCAGGTTGAGTTCTTGGGGACAGGGGGACCTTCCAGGGCAGATCTGAGCCAGGAGCAGCAGAGCTGCCCCTCCCTTGAACCCCTCAGACAGCAAGCTGCTGCTGAGGCTGCTGGGAAAGCTAGTGGTCCCCATACAGTGTATTGGGATGATGGACTCCTGTACTCAGAGTGTAGAGACCCCAAACCTGGTGCCACCAGGAGGTTGGTTATACCTCTAAAGTTCAGGGGCTTCCTATTGACCCTAGCCCATGATATTCCCTTGGCAGGTCACCTGGGCCAGAACAAGACTTGGGACAGAATTGTCCCTCACTTTCACTGACCCCACATGTCTGAAGACACCAAGGAGTTTTGTCGCTCCTGTGTAACCTGCCAGGCCAGTGGCAAGGCAGGTGGCACTACAAAGGCCCCCTGATACCACTACCTGTGGTGGGGGTGCCCTTTGAAAGGGTAGGGATTGACATTGTTGGTCCCATGGATCCCCAAACAGCATCTGGGCACAGGTTTATCCTGGTGGTAGTGGATCATGCCACCAGGTACCCAGAAGCTATTCCCCTCAGGACTACTACAGCACCTGTGGTGGCAAGGGCCCTCCTGGGAATTTTCTCAAGAGTGGGCTTTCCTAAGGAGGTAATATCAGACAGGGATGCTAACTTCATGTCTGGGTACTTAAAAGCAATGTGGAAGGAGTGTGGAGTGACTTATAAGTTCACCACACCCTATCACCCACAATGCAATGGTTTAGTTGAGAGATTCAACAAAACCTTGAAGGGCATGATTAAAGGGCTCCCAGAAAAGCTTAGGCGAAGATGGGACATACTCTTGCCCTGCCTTTTATTTGCATATAGGGAGGTGCCTCAGAAGGGGTTGGTTACAGCCCTTTTGAACTTCTGTTTGGCCACCCTGTCAGGGGTCCACTGTGCTTGGTGAAGGAAGGATGGGAGTTACCTCTCAAGCCCCCAAAGCAAGACATAGTGGACTATGTACTTGGTCTCCGCTCCCGGATGGCTGAGTATATGAAAAAGGCAACCAAAAACCTTGAGGCTGGCCAGGAACTTCAAAAGGCCTGGCATGACCAAAAGGCTGTTCTGACTGTTTACCAGCCAGGACAGAAGGTGTGGGTGTTGGAGCCAGTGGCCCCAGCAGCTCTCCAAGACAAATGGAGTGGACCCCACACTATTGTTGAGCAGAAGGGTGAGGTTACCTACTTAGTAGACCTAGGGACACCCAGGAGTCCCCACAGGGTTCTCCATGTCAACAGGTTAAAACCATATGTGGACAGGGCAGACATGTGTGAGAAGTTGGCCTGGCATATGCTGTCCACTAATTATAGTGGGCACCTTGCACCAGTCCAAATCGACTCTTATGGTAGGTAGGTTAAAGACAACCTTATTGAAAGCTATCCTAGTGGTAGCTATGGAGAGCAGCCTTCAGGCTAAGTCTTGAAGGAATGTAAAGCAGCTTGTTTTACCAGTCTATAATCTCTTGAGTGACCAAATGAAAGAGCACCACACCAGGTATATATTCAAAATATATGTATTTATTACTAAACACACCCCTCTAGTCTCTTTATGAGGCTAGAGTTCGAAGTACATAGGTTCTAAGATCTTAAATCACAGTAATAGCACAAATACACGTTTGGGCCCTAGGAGCGTACCAAACCATATACCAATAAAATGGTATGCGAACCACGACTGAACTAGACACTAGGCCTAGAGCCTCTAGAAGTGCTTGGACCACAAGGAACCACCCAAGGTAGTGACACAGGGGACCCACGGGAGACGCGTGCAGTGTAAATACACAACCGCGATACGCCGTTAACTTCTATGGAGAAAGTCGGGATCGGGAAAATAGAGGAAAGGGACACTTAAAAGAGGACTAGGACAAAACCCTTTGAGATCTAGGACTTTGAAGAGTCTCTACCCACGGGAGCACCGGAGTACTCGTGTTACCTCACCCAGGGAAGCCGGGTGCATAGGTGCCTTTCGGGGTCGGGTTTCGTCGTCGATTCGAATGGCGATCTGCTGCAAAGTGCTGCTGGCGGCCAAGAGAAAAGTGTCCGGGTGGATCCAAGAGTGGATCGGAGTTCTGGTGAACCTGAAAGCAGAGGGGACAGAGTCTGGGTCACTAGCCAGTGACCAGGAAGGCGATGGACAGATGCCCACCGATGTCGAGTGCTTCAGGTGCGTTGATGGTCATCTTGACTCTTCAGCCACGAGGTCCGGGAGGTGTTGTCGGCAACCAGGAGCAGGATTCGGGCTGGTGCTCGATGTTTGTCGAGTGCTGAGGTGTCGGCGACCGGATTGGACCCAACAAGCCTTGGCAACGGCAAGTCTCGAGTAAGATGTAGATCGTCGATGATGCAGACCAGCAAGGTCTGGGGAACTCACCCAGCAAAGGTAAGTGAGGGCAGGCATGGAGCAACCAGGATGCCAAGTAAAGAAAATATTGGCCTTCGTTAAGGGCTACTAGCCAACAGGCTAGCGACCGCGAAGGAGCCTCGTGACGCCGCACGTGGAGCTGGATTACAGGACACTCGTGGAGTGGGGGCCAGTGATCTTCGGTGCAGGTGGTGCTGGAGACTAGGGCTACTCGGAACCCAAAGCACGACTTCTTGGGAGACCCAGAAGATGGTGCACTTGCAAGTGTGCTCGGTGTCCAGGGGTCACGGTCTCAAGTCACCCACGATAGCCACGGGCCTCAGCTTTGCTGGGGACTCAGGGTAGCCTCGGGGAAGTCTGAGAATCTACCTCTGGTGATGCGATGACTTCGGCGTCCGACGGGAGCTTCAGTGATGCGAACCGGACAGATGCTTCTTTGGTGCCTGCCAAGCAGGGGAGTCACTCCTTGACCCCAAGGGAGATTCTTCAGTCCTCTAATCTTGTCGTAGAGCGTCGAAGGTCCAGGATTCAGTGTCAGAGTTTCGTCCAGGTATAATCTAAAGTCCTAAGGACTGGGTTCCTACCTTTATTCAAAAAATAGGGGATGGACTACTCTGTGGCCCCACCTATGGGTGGGTCAGGGCAGAGGGGTGGCTACACCCCTTTCCCTTTGTCCAGTTCGCGCCAAAGCAGGGGCTGCGAGCCCCTGATCCGGTTTGAACAGGGGTATGCACAGGGACACCAAATGTGCCACCAGTGCAGGACTTCAAAGCACCCGAAAGTGCTCCCGCCCAGCCCCAATACACATTGTCCTGTCTGGGGAGGTGGTCACACCTCCCTGGGACAGGAAACCTATTGTCCAGGCCTCCCCTGCCGGAGTTTCGTCCAGCAGCAGGAGGCCAGACTCGTGTCTGTGGCAGCAGCATCCATTTTGTGATGCCAGGGCTCTGGAAAGAAGTTACCGGACTCGTCAGAGTTAACATGCCTTTCCCTCTAGAAGGGTGGAATGCTACCCCCTCCACCAGGATTGGCGGGGGGTAGTATTCCAAGATGTTTGACACCAAACACGACATGTTTAGGTGCAGCCATTCCAAAGTTAGCATTTTACCGCGAGGATATAATGCGCTTAAGAGTATATGGTCAGGCTGCACTACAAACAGCATCAGAGATGGTCTCCGAACGCTGCAGAGGGGCCCTGCTCATGCAGGGGCACCCTCTCACATAGGAACCATGCACTCTGCCTTTAGGATTGATAAGGCCTGCCTTAGGAGTGACTTATAGGTTTATATGTGTGTATGCTTTTAGTGATATAGGTAACCTATACCACAGTAAGGGGTGCATGCACCACCTTACCCAGGCTGCAGTAGCAGACCTGTGGTGTCAGTTTGGATGGCCTTCCAGGGGTGGCATAATATATGCTGCAGCCCCTGGCAGGCCTCTGAGGTACCTATGCCCTTGGTACATAGTATACCATATACTAGGGACTTATAAGGGCACTCCAGATCCCAATCAGTGATGTGCCTAAGGCACATGGAGACCCTTTTAAAGAGGAAACAGCTAGGCTGGGGTTCTGAATAGCAGGGCCCCAGCCAGACTAATGTCGAAAACCAGTGAAGCATCAGCAAAAAGTGGGGGTACCCATGTGAAGCAGATGTTATGTTATGTTATGTTAATGACATTTATAAAGCGCGTCGATTACCCGGAGGTGTCCTGGCGCTAGCTTAATCTTCTGAGTGCCGTAGGCGGAATAAAGAACGTTGTGACCGGATCATTGTGAAAAGAGCCATGTTTTTAAGCCCTTTCTGAAGGACAGAAGATCCATGGTGTTTCTTAAATGAAACGGCAAATCATTCCAAGCTTTTGCCGCACCATGAAGGAAACTTCTGCCACCCCATTGGGCTTTTTTTACACGTGGCACTACGACCAGCTTGGCCCCCTTTGATCGTAATGTTCTTTCCGGAGTATACCATTGGAATCGTCGTTTTAAGTGCTCCGGCCCTGTGCCCTGGAGTGCTTTAAAAACAATACATAAAGCCTTAAGCGTACTCGGCTCCTTACTGGGAGCCAATGCAACTTTTTAATGTCTTGAGATACCGGAGAGAATCTCGATGTTCCTGTGAGCAGTCTAGCTGCTGTATTTTGTAACACCTGTAGCCTATTCAAGGATCTCTGTTGAGCATTTAGGTAAAGACTGTTACAATAGTCCAATCTCGCCATCACGAGAGCCGTGACCACAGTTTGTCTACTTTCTAGGGGCAAGAATGGCAATATTTTCCTTAGCATTCTCATGACAAACATTGTTTTTGATGCCACTGCATTTACTTGGGGCCCGAAGGTAAGTCTCTCGTCCACTACTACACCCAAGTTTTTTACCTTATTTGTGGGAACGGGGAGAGTGCCCATCGAGTCCGGCCACCACTTGGGTGTCCAAAAGTTGGCATTGTTCCCGAACAATATTACCTCGGTTTTGCCCGAGTTAAGCTTTAGGCAGTTCTCTGCCATCCAATTTCCCACTGATAGCATACAGTCCTGGAAACGTCCCTCAATGCCTGCCTCATTGCCTGGTGTCAACGATACCACAATTTGGGTATCATCCGCATAGGAGGTGAGACCAAATCCAAATGCGCTTATAATAGGGGCTAAAGTACTGACATAAACATTGAAAAGCGTTGGGCTGAGAGAGGACCCCTGTGGGACGCCACAGGGCAGTGCAAAAGAATTGGACTGATAGTCTCCCAGTGCCACGATTTGTCTTCTGTCAGCAAGAAAAGATCTCACAAGATCCCAGGCCTTCCCACAGATTCCAAAGGCTTTTAGACGGTCCATTAGTATACCGTGATGGACCGTGTCGAAGGCAGCGGACAGATCCAAAAGGATCAGGGCCGCCCTGCCGCCTCGATCAACAGCCTCCCTGATCTCCTCTGTGGTTTTAATGAGTGCGGACTCTGTGCTGTGTCCCTCTCTGAAACCATATTGAGAGGGATCCAACGCTTGAGTCTTTGCTAAGAAAAGGCTTAATTGCCTATTCATTATTTTTTCGATCAATTTTGCTGGCAATGGGAGTCTCGAAATAGGGCGAAAATTGTTCGGGTCCTACTCTCCTACACAACCCCCCCCCCCAAACGTAGGGACATTAAACTAACCTTGCCCAGTTAAGTCTTCATGTTCTAAGTGGAAATACCTAGAGAGTCCATCTGCATTCGCATGGTTACTCCCAGGCCTATGTTCCACTGTAAAGTCCATCCCCTGTAGGGAAATGGACCACCTAAGCAGTTTGGGGTTTTCACCCTTCATTTGTTTTAGCCATAAGAGGGGCTTATGGTCTGTCTGAACCAGGAAGTGTGTACCAAACAAGTATGGCCTCAACTTCTTCAGAGCCCAGACCACAGCAAAGGCCTCCCTCTCTATGGCTGACCAACGTTTCTCTCTAGGGGTCAGCCTTCTGCTAATAAAAGCTACTGGCTGATCCTGACCTTCTTCATTCAATTGTGACAGTACAGCCCCTACCCCCAATTCAGATGCATCTGTTTGAACAATGAACTTCTTGGAGTAATCAGGACTCTGCAGAATTGGAGCAGTGCACATGGCCTGCTTGAGGTCATCAAATGCCTTTTGACAGCTAACTGTCCACTGAACCTTTTTGGGCATTTTCTTAGAAGTTAAGTCATTCAAGGGTGTCACTATTGATCCATACCCCTTGACAAATCTCCTATAGTACCCAGTCAGGCCTAAGAAGGCTCTCACCTGAGTCTGGGTAGTGGGAGCAGTCCAGTCCATGATGGTCTGGATCTTGCTCTGCAAAGGTTGAACCTGGCCTCCACCCACAAGGTGGCCCAGGTACACAACCTGACTCTGCCCTATCTGGCACTTAGTGGCCTTGATAGTCAGGCCTGCCTTTGCAGGGCCTGTAAAACATTCCTGAGGTGGACCAGGTGATCCTCCCAGGTGGAGCTAAAGACAGCAATATCATCTAGATAAGCTGCACTATAGGCTTCCAGTCCTGTGAGAACTGTGTTCACCAACCTCTGGAAAGTGGCAGGTGCATTTTTCAGACCAAAGGGCATTACCACAAATTGATAATGCCCACTAGGGGTCGAAAATGCTGTTTTGGGCTTTGCAGTATCAGCTAGTCTGATCTGCCAGTAGCCAGCTGTTAGGTCAAATGTGCTGAGATATTTGGCAGAGGCCAAAGTATCTATGAGCTCATCTGCCCTGGGTATGGGATGGGCATCAGTCCTAGTGACTGCATTGAGACCCCTGTAGTCTACACAAGACCTCATCTCTCTTTTCCCACCACTGGTGTGAGGTTTTGGTACCAGGACTACTGGACTAGCCCAAGGGCTATCTGAGGGTTCAATTACTCCCAACTCCAACATTTTCTGGACTTCAGTCCTGATACAGTCCCTGACATGGTCAGGTTGCCTATAAATCTTGTTTTTAATAGGCAGACTGTCCCCAGTGTCCACTTCATGAGTGCACCAGGTGGTCTGACTGGGTGTCAGTGAAAACATATGTCTAAACTGATTGAGGACTTGCCTGCAATCAGTTTGTTGCTGGGTAGTGAGGCTGCCTGCCAAGGCTACACCATCAACTGACCCATCGTCAGGGTTCTGTGAGAGCAGGTCAGGGAGTGGGTCACTCTCTCCTCCTGCCCTTCATCAGTAGCCATGAGCAAGCCCATGTCTGCCCTGTCCACATATGGCTTTAGTCTGTTGACATGGAGAACCCTTTGGGGACTCCTGGGTGTTCCCAGGCCCACTAAGTAAGTGACCTCACCCCGCTGCTCAACAATAGTGTGGGGTCCACTCCATTTGTCTTGGAGAGCTGCTGGGGCCACTGGCTCCAACACCCACACCTTCTGTCCTGGCTGGTACACAGTCAGAACAGCCTTTGGTCATGCCAGGCCTTCTGAAGTTCCTGGCTAGCCTCAAGGTTTTTGGTTGCCTTTTTCATGTACTCAGCCATCCTGGAGCGGAGACCAAGTACATAGTCCACTATATCTTGCTTTGGGGGCTTGAGAGGTAACTCCCATCCTTCCTTCACCAAGCACAGTGGACCCCTCACAGGGTGGCCAAACAGAAGTTCAAAAGGGCTGTAACCAACCCCTTCTGAGGCACCTCCCTATATGCGAATAAAAGGCAGGGCAAGAGTATGTCCCATCTACGCCTAAGCTTTTCTGGGAGCCCTTTAATCATGCCCTTCAAGGTTTTGTTGAATCTCTCAACTAAACCATTGCATTGTGGGTGATAGGGTGTGGTGAACTTATAAGTCACTCCACACTCCTTCCACATTGCTTTTAAGTACCCAGACATGAAGTTAGCACCCCTGTCTGATACTACCTCCTTAGGAAAGCCCACTCTTGAGAAGATTCCCAGGAGGGCCCTTGCCACCACAGGTGCTGTAGTGGTCCTGAGGGGAATAGCTTCTGGGTACCTGGTGGCATGATCCACTACCACCAGGATAAACCTGTGCCCAGAGGCTGTTTGGGGATCCATGGGACCAACAATGTCAATCCCTACCCTCTCAAAGGGCACCCCCACCACAGGTAGTGGTATCAGGGGGCCTTTGTAGTGCCACCTGCTTTGCCACTGGCTTGGCAGGTTACACAGGAGCGACAAAACTCCTTACTGTCTTCAGACATGTGGGGCCAGTGAAAGTGAGGGACAATTCTGTCCCAAGTCTTGTTCTGGCCCAGGTGTCCTGCTAAGGGAATATCATGGGCTAGGGTCAATAGGAAGCCCCTGAACTTCAAAGGTATTACCAACCTCCTGGTAGCACCAGGCTTGGGGTCTCTACTCTCTGAGTACAGGAGTCCATCATCCCAATACACTGTATGGGGACCACTAGCTTTCCCAGCAGCCTCAGCAGCAGCTTGCTGTCTGAGGGGTTCAAGGGAGGCGCAGCTCTGCTGCTCCTGGCTCAGATCTGCCCTAGAAGGTCCCCCTGTCCCCAAGAACTCAACCTGGTCAGGTTCAAGTTCCTCTGGGACAGTTCCTTCTTCAGGGCTGAGATCATCCCCCTCAAGGGACTGATCTTCCTCCTGAGCCAAGGGGGAAGGCACTGCCTTAACCCTACTACTCCTCCTCTTGGAAGGCACTTGGTCCATTCTTCCAGAATCCAAGGCCTGTTCAGTGCTAGACATTTTGGCTTGTGACCTGGTCACAGCAAACACATCTGCAGGGATCCCCAGCATTTCTGCATGGGTCCTGAGCTCCACTTCTGCCCAAGCAGAAGTCTCTAAGTCATTGCCAAGCAAGCATTCGACTGGTAGGTTTGCACTTACCACAACCTTCTTAAGGCCAGTTACCCCTCCCCAGGAGAAGTTAACAACTGCCAGAGTATGGTCTGTTCTGACATTGCTAGCATTGGTCACTTGGTACATTTCACCAAGCATAACTTGCCCAGGTAGCACAAGGTCTTGTGTCACCATTGTGACACTTGCCCCTGTGTCCCTAAATGCCAAAGCCTCTCGTCCATTGATTAAAGGCTGTTGTCTGTACTTGCCCAGATTACTGGGACTCATAGAGGAGGGCACATCCATGCCTCCATCACAGACTAACACAGCCTGAGTCAGTTCTCTAACTAGGTCAGAGCCCAACTCAGTTCCCAGGGTGAACCCTACTAAACCCTTGGCTGGAGCACTTCCACCAACTGTACTAGGGGGAACAGGTGCCTTAGGGGCATTGGTGGGTGCTGGACTGGAGTCTTTGGACTTGGTGCAATCACTGGTCCAGTGGGTCTTTTGCTTACAGACCTTGCACCATGGTTTTCTTTGGCCTTTACCCTTGGTAGACTGGGAATCCCCACCAGAAGAAGATTTTTGGGGGCCTGATGAAGACTTTTGATCTTTACCCTTCTCCCCACCCTTGTCAGAGTTCTTAGCATCTTGCTTCTTGGTTTCCCCACCTTGGTTCTGTACCTTCTGCTTCACCCTGGTTCTGACCCATTTGTCTGCCTTCTTTCCCAATTCTTGGGGAGAGGTCAGATCAGAGTCAACCAGGTATTGATGCAACAGCTGATTTTGACAGTTATTAAGAATCTGCTCCCTCATTATCAGATTATACAATCCTGAGAAGTCACACACCTTACTGCCCATCAACCAGCCTTCCAGAGCCTTGGCAGAACAATCCACATAGTCTACCCAGTCTTGAGTCTGTGCTTTTTGGGTGTCTCTGAACTTCAACCTGTACTGTTCAGTGGTTAGGCCAAACCCATCAATAAGAGCACTCTTCAAGACCTTGTAATTGTCAGCATCCTCCTCTCTAACAGTGAGGAGCTTATCTCTACCTTTGTCAGCAAAGGAGAGCCACAAGATTGCTGCCCACTGCTCCTGAGGGACCTTCTGTACTTTACAGGCCCTCTCTAAAGCAGTTATCCATTTGTGGATATCATCCCCACTCTGGTAGGGAGGGACAATCTTGCTCAGGTTCCTATGGTCATAGGACCTTTCCCTATCTCTAGGGACATGGCTGCCACCATGGGACTCTAGTCCCAACTTTCTTCTCTCTCTAAGGAGATCTAGGGATTCTCTATCTAAAGCTAATTGCTTTTTCCTGAGTCTCCAGCTGAGTTTCCTCATACTGGACTAGCCTCTTTCTTCTCTCATGAGAGGATTCCCTCCTGTGAGATGAGACAGAGCTCCCTATGGAGGTGCCAGAGTGGTTAGACTCCTGAGAAGGAGACCTAGACCTTCTGGGCACACTCTTAATCCTTCCTGGGGGGACAAAGAGTGCATCATTTCTAGATCATCCTCATCATCATCCACAGGAGGGATTGGGTTTTCCAGGTCAGGGTCATTGTCACCCTCCTGGCCAGTTTCAGAGGGGGCTGGGGGTAGTGGTACCCCTGGCCTCTTCCTCATCTGCTGCCCCACCCTCAGCTCCTACCCCTTCAGTCTCTGCAGGACTTACTAAGGTCATAAGCCACCAACAACTCCTTGAGGTGTTGGGTGGTGGGACTTTGGCCTGTCCTTAATTTCCTCAAGTTACATAAAGCTCTCAATTCCAAGAATGGGAGTGTATCATACTTGGAGGGTGGAAGCTCAATGGCTTCCTGCAAGGAATCTTTAGATCCTGCTCTTAAAGACATTACTAGTGTGGTGCGGTGTATGCACTACCTACTCTAGTGTGGCCTACTAAACTCTCTTGAGTTGTAGAAAGGGTTGTGCTATCCCTTAACACACAACTCTAAGTTCAGTAGAACTTACTGTTATTCTAAGCTTAAATTATATGTACCTTAGGTACCTTTAGTGGTTTTCAGTTGATCAATTCAATTGAGATTATCTGGTAAAACAATAGCAAGCTGGAATCCCACACGCTGCACACCAATGTGAGAAGTTGGCCTGGCATATGCTGTCCACTAATTATAGTGGGCACCTTGCACCAGTCCAAATCGACTCTTATGGTAGGTAGGTTAAAGACAACCTTATTGAAAGCTATCCTAGTGGTAGCTATGGAGAGCAGCCTTCAGGCTAAGTCTTGAAGGAATGTAAAGCAGCTTGTTTTACCAGTCTATAATCTCTTGAGTGACCAAATGAAAGAGCACCACACCAGGTATATATTCAAAATATATGTATTTATTACTAAACACACCCCTCTAGTCTCTTTATGAGGCTAGAGTTCGAAGTACATAGGTTATAAGATCTTAAATCACAGTAATAGCACAAATACACGTTTGGGCCCTAGGGGCGTACCAAACCATATACCAATAAAGTGGTATGCGAACCACGACTGAACTAGACACTAGGCCTAGAGCCTCTAGAAGTGCTTGGACCACAAGGAACCACCCAAGGTAGTGACACAGGGGACCCACGGGAGACGCGTGCAGTGTAAATACACAACCGCGATACGCCGTTAACTTCTATGGAGAAAGTCGGGATCGGGAAAATAGAGGAAAGGGACACTTAAAAGAGGACTAGGACAAAACCCTTTGAGATCTAGGACTTTGAAGAGTCTCTACCCACGGGAGCACCGGAGTACTCGTGTTACCTCACCCAGGGAAGCCGGGTGCATAGGTGCCTTTCGGGGTCGGGTTTCGTCGTCGATTCGAATGGCGATCTGCTGCAAAGTGCTGCTGGCGGCCAAGAGAAAAGTGTCCGGGTGGATCCAAGAGTGGATCGGAGTTCTGGTGAACCTGAAAGCAGAGGGGACAGAGTCTGGGTCACTAGCCAGTGACCAGGAAGGCGATGGACAGATGCCCACCGATGTCGAGTGCTTCAGGTGCGTTGACGGTTGTCTTGACTCTTCAGCCACGAGGTCCGGGAGGCGTTGTCGGCGACCAGGAGCAGGATTCGGGCTGGTGCTCGATGTCTGTCGAGTGCTGAGGTGTCGGCGACCGGATTGGACCCAACAAGCCTTGGCAACGGCAAGTCTCGAGTAAGATGTAGATCGTCGATGATGCAGACCAGCAAGGTCTGGGAACTCACCCAGCGAGGGTAAGTGAGGGCAGGCCTGGAGCAACCAGGATGCCAAGTGAAGAAAAGATTGGCCTTCGTTAAGGGCTACTAGCCAACGGGCTAGCGACCGCGAAGGAGCCTCGTGACGCCGCACGTGGAGCTGGCTTACAGGACACTCGTGGAGTGGGGGCCAGTGATCTTCGGTGCAGGTGGTGCTGGAGGCTAGGGCTACTCGGAGCCCAAAGCACGACTTCTTGGGAGACCCAGAAGATGGTGCACTTGCAAATGTGCTCGGTGTCCAGGGGTCACGGTCTCAAGTCACCCACGATAGCCACGGGCCTCAGCTTTGCTGGGGACTCAGGGTAGCCTCGGGGAAGTCTGAGAATCCACCTCTGGTGATGCGATGACTTCGGCGTCCGACGGGAGCTTCAGTAATGCGAACCGGACAGATGCTTCTTTGGTGCCTGCCAAGCAGGGGAGTCACTCCTTGACCCCAAGGGAGATTCTTCAGTCCTCTAATCTTGTCGTAGAGCGTCGAAGGTCCAGGATTCAGTGTCAGAGTTTCGTCCAGGTATAATCTAAAGTCCTAAGGACTGGGTTCCTACCTTTATTCTAAAAATAGGGGATGGACTACTCTGTGGCCCCACCTATGGGTGGGTCAGGGCAGAGGGGTGGCTACACCCCTTTCCCTTTGTCCAGTTCGCGCCAAAGCAGGGGCTGCGAGCCCCTGATCCGGTTTGAACTGGGGTATGCACAGGGACACCAAATGTGCCCCCAGTGCAGGACTTCAAAGCACCCGAAAGTGCTCCCGCCCAGCCCCAATACACATTGTCCTGTCTGGGGAGGTGGTCACACCTCCCTGGGACAGGAAACCTATTGTCCAGGCCTCCCTGCCGGAGTTTCGTCCAGCAGCAGGAGGCCAGACTCGTGTCTGTGGCAGCAGCATCCATTTTGTGATGCCAGGGCTCTGGAAAGAAGTTACCGGACTCGTCAGAGTTAACATGCCTTTCCCTCTAGAAGGGTGGAATGCTACCCCCGCTGCCAGGATTGGCGGGGGGTAGTATTCCAAGATGTTTGACACCAAACACGACATGTTTAGGTGCAGCCATTCCAAAGTTAGCATTTTACCGCGAGGATATAATGCGCTTAAGAGTATATGGTCAGGCTGCACTACAAACAGCATCAGAGATGGTCTCCGAACGCTGCAGAGGGGCCCTGCTCATGCAGGGGCACCCTCTCACATAGGAACCATGCACTCTGCCTTTAGGATTGATAAGGCCTGCCTTAGGAGTGACTTATAGGTTTATATGTGTGTATGCTTTTAGTGATATAGGTAACCTATACCACAGTAAGGGGTGCATGCACCACCTTACCCAGGCTGCAGTAGCAGACCTGTGGTGTCAGTTTGGATGGCCTTCCAGGGGTGGCATAATATATGCTGCAGCCCCTGGCAGGCCTCTGAGGTACCTATGCCCTTGGTACATAGTATACCATATACTAGGGACTTATAAGGGCACTCCAGATCCCAATCAGTGATGTGCCTAAGGCACATGGAGACCCTTTTAAAGAGGAAACAGCTAGGCTGGGGTTCTGAATAGCAGGGCCCCAGCCAGACTAATGTCGAAAACCAGTGAAGCATCAGCAAAAAGTGGGGGTACCCATGTGAAGCAGATCCTACTCTCCTACAACATGGGCTTGCTCATGGCTACTGATGAAGGGCAGGAGGAAGAGAGTGACCCACTCCCTGACCTGCTCTCACAGAACCCTGACGATGGGTCAGTAGATGGTGTAGCCTTGGCAGGCAGCCTCACTACCCAGCAACAAACTGATTGTAGACAGGTGCTCAATCAGTTTAGACACATGTTTTCACTGACACCCAGTCAGACCACCTGGTGCACTCATGACGTGGACACTGGGGACAGTCTGCCTATTAAAAATAAGATTTATAGGCAACCTGACCATGTCAGGGACTGTATCAGGACTGAAGTCCAGAAAATGTTGGAGTTGGGAGTTATTGAACCCTCAGATAGCCCTTGGGCTAGTCCAGTGGTCCTTGTGCCAAAACCTCACACCAGTGGTGGAAAAAGAGAGATGAGGTTTTGTGTGGACTACAGGGGTCTCAATGCAGTCACTAGGACTGATGCCCATCCAATACCAAGGGCAGATGAGCTCATAGATACTTTGGCCTCAGCCAAATATCTCAGCACATTTGACTTGACAGCTGGCTACTGGCAGATCAGACTAGCTGATACTGCAAAGCCCAAAACAGCATTCTCAACCCCTAGTGGGCATTATCAATTTGTGGTGATGCCCTTTGGTCTAAAGAATGCACCTGCCACTTTCCAGAGGTTGGTGAATACAGTTCTCACAGGTCTGGAAGCCTATAGTGCAGCATATCTAGATGATATTGCTGTCTTTAGCTCCACCTGGGAGGATCACCTGGTCCACCTCAGGAATGTTTTACAGGCCCTGCAAAAGGCAGGCCTGACTATCAAGGCCACTAAGTGCCAGATAGGGCAGAGTCAGGTTGTGTACCTGGGCCACCTTGTGGGTGGAGGCCAGGTTCAACCTTTGCAGAGCAAGATCCAGACTATCATGGACTGGACTGCTCCCACTACCCAGACTCAGGTGAGAGCCTTCTTAGGCCTGACTGGGTACTATAGGAGATTTGTCAAGGGGTATGGATCAATAGTGACACCCCTGAATGACTTAACTTCTAAGAAAATGCCCAAAAAGGTTCAGTGGACAGTTAGCTGTCAAAAGGCATTTGATGACCTGAAGCAGGCCATGTGCACTGCTCCCATTCTACAGAGTCCTGATTACTCCAAGAAGTTCATTGTTCAAACTGATGCATCTGAATTGGGGGTAGGGGCTGTACTGTCACAATTGAATGAAGAAGGTCAGGATCAGCCAGTAGCTTTTATTAGCAGAAGGCTGACCCCTAGAGAGAAACGTTGGTCAGCCATAGAGAGGGAGGCCTTTGCTGTGGTCTGGGCTCTGAAGAAGTTGAGGCCATACTTGTTTGGTACCCACTTCCTGGTTCAGACAGACCATAAGCCCCTCTTATGGCTAAAACAAATGAAGGGTGAGAACCCCAAACTGCTTAGGTGGTCCATTTCCCTACAGGGGATGGACTTTACAGTGGAACATAGACCTGGGAGTAACCATGCCAATGCAGATGGACTCTCTAGGTACTTCCACTTAGAACATGAAGACTTAACTGGGCAAGGTTAGTTTAATGTCCCTACGTTTGGGGGGGTTGTGTAGGAGAGTAGGATCTGCTTCACATGGGTACCCCCACTTTTTGCTGATGCTTCACTGTTTTTCGACATTAGTCTGGCTGGGGCCCTGCTAATCAGAACCCCAGCCTAGCTGCTTCCTCTCTAAAATGGTTTCCATGTGCCTTAGGCACATCTCTGATTGGAATCTGGAGTGCCCTTATAAGTCCCTAGTATATGGTATACTATGTACCAAGGGCATAGGTACCTCAGAGGCCTACCAGGGGCTGCAGCATGTATTATGCCACCCCTGGAAGGCCATCCAAACTGACACCACAGGTCTGCTACTGCAGCCTGGGTAAGGTGGTGCATGCACCTCTTACTGTGATATAGGTTACCTATATCACTAAATACATACACACATATAAACCTATAAGTCACTCCTATGGCAGGCCTTATCAATCCTGAAGGCAGAGTGCGTGGTTCCTATGTGAGAGGGTGCCCCTGCATGAGCAGGGCCCCTCTGCAGCGTTCGGAGACCCTTCTCTGATGCTGTTTGTAGTGCAGCCTGACCATATACTCTTAAGCGCATTATAACCTCGCGTTAAATGCTAACTTTGGAATGGCTGCACCTAAACATGTCGTGTTTGGTGTCAAACATCTTGGAATACTACCCCCCGCCAATTCTGGCAGCGGGGGTAGCATTCCACCCTTCTAGAGGGAAAGACATGTTAACTCTGGCTAGCCCGGTAACTTCTTTCTAAAGCCCTGGCATCACAAAATGGATGCTGCTGCCACAGACACGAGTCTGGCCTCCTGCTGCTGGACGAAACTCCGGCAGGGAGGCCTGGACAATAGGTTTCCTGTCCCAGGGAGGTGTGACCACCTCCCCAGACAGGATAATGTGTATTGGGGCTGGGCGGGAGCACTTTCGGGTGCTTTGAAGTCCTGCACTGGGGGCACATTTGGTGTCCCTAGTGCATACCCCAGTTCAAACCGGATCAGGGGCTTGCAGCCCCTGCTTTGGCGCGAACTGGACAAAGGGAAAGGGGTGTAGCCACCCCTCTGCCCTGACCCACCCATAGGTGGGGCCACAGAGTAGTCCAACCCCTAAACTTGGTATAAGTATAGGAACCCAGTCCTTAGGACTTTAGATTATCCCTGGACGAAACTCTGAAACAGAATCCTGGACCTTCGACGCTCTACTCAAGACTAGAGGACAGAAGAATCTCCTTTGGGGTCAAGGAGTGACTCCCCTGCTTGGCAGGCACCAAAGACGCATCTGTCCGGTCTGCATTTCTGAAGCTCCCGTCGGATGCCGAAGTCTTCGCATCACCAGGGGTAGATTCTTAGACTTCCCCGAGGCTACCCTGAGTCCCCAGCAAAGCTGAGGCCCGTAGCTATCGTGGGTAATGTGAGACCGTGACCCCTGGACACCGAGCACATTTGCAAGTGCATCCTCTTCTGGGTCTCCCACGAAGTCGTGCTTTGGGCTCCGAGTAGCCCTAGCCTCCAGCACCAACTGCACCGAAGATCACTGGCCTCCACTCCACGAGTGTCCTGTGAGCCAGATCCACGTGCGACGTCTCGAGGCTCCTTCGCGGTCGCTAGCCCGTTGGCTAGTAGCCCTTCACGAAGGCCAATCTTTTTCTTCTTGGGCATCCTGGTTGCTCCAGGCCTGCCCTCACTTACCCTCGCTGGGTGAGTTCCTCAGACCTTGCTGGTCTGCACCATCGACGATCTTCATCTTCACCGAGACTTGCCGTTGCCAAGGCTTGTTGGGTCCAATCCGGTCGCCGATACCTCAGCACTCGACAGACATCGTGTACCAGCCTGAATCCTGCTCCTGGTCGCCGACAACGCCTCCTGGACCTCGTGGCTGAAGAGTCAAGACGACCGTCAACGCACCTGAAGCACTCGACATCGGTGGGCATCTGTCCATCGCCTTCCTGGTCACTGGCTAGTGACCCAGACTCTGTCCCCTCTGCTTTCAGGTTCTTCAGATCTCCGATCCACTCTTGGATCCACCCGGACACTTTCCACTTGGTCGCCAGCAGCACTTTGCAGCAGATCGCCATTCAAATCGACGACGAAACCCGACCCCGAAAGGCACCTATGCACCCGGCTTCCCTGGGTGAGGTAACACGAGTACTCTGGTGCTCCAGTGGGTAGAGACTCTAGCAACGTACCTAGTTCTCAAAGGGTTTGCTCCAAGTCCTCCTTTAAGTGTCCCTTTTCTTTAATTTCCTGATCGCGACTTTCTCCATAGAAGTTAACGGCGTATCGCGGTTGTGTATTTACACTGCACGCGTCCCCCGTGGGTCCCCTGTGTCACTACCTTGGGTGGTTCCTTGTGGTCCAAGCACTTCTAGAGGCTCTAGGCCTAGTGTCTAGTTCAGTCGTGGTTCTTATACCACTTTATTGGTATATGGTTTGGTACGCCCCTAGGGCCCAAACGTGTATTTGTGCTATTACTGTGTTTAAATAACTTATAACTTGTGTACTTCGAACTCTAGCCTCATAAAGAGACTAGAGGGGTGTGTTTAGCAATAAATACATATATTTTGAATATATACCTGGTGTGGTGCTCTTTCATTTGGTCACTCAAGAGATTATAGACTGGTAAAACAAGCTGCTTTACATTCCTTCAAGACTTAGCCTGAAGGCTGCTCTCCATAGCTACCACTAGGATAGCTTTCAATAAAGGTTGTCTTTAACCTATCTCCAATAAGGGGTTGTTTGGACTGGTGCAAGGTGCCCACTATAATTAGTGGACAGCATATGCCAGGCCAACTTCTCACATTCTGCACCTGTTGCGCCTCTTTCAGCACCTCTGTTACTTCTTTCTGCACTTCTCTACCTTCTTTCAGCACCCCTCCTGCCTCTTTCTGTACCTCTCTTGCCTCTTTGTGTACCTCTCCTACCTTTTTCTGCACAATTCTGGCCTCTTTTTGCACCTCTGTTTGTTCTTTCTGCATTGCTCTTGCTTCTTTCTGCACCTCACTTGCGTCTTTCTGCACTTCTCTTGCTTCTTTCTACGCCTCTGTTGCTTCTTTCAGCAATTCTCTTGCCTCTTACTGCACCTCTCTTGCCTCTTTAAGCACCCCTGTTTCTTCTTTCTGCACTTCTCTTGCTTCTTTATGCACCCCTCTTGCCTCTTTCTGCACTTTTCTTGCCTCGTTCTGTACCCCTGTTGGCTCTTTCTGCACTGTGCTTGCTTCTTTTTGCACATCTGTTGCAAATTTCTGCATCCCTCTTGCCTCTTTCTGTACCCCTCTTCCCTTTTTCTGCAAATCTCTTGCTTCTGTCTGCACACCTGTTCCCTCTTTCTGCACCCCTTTTGCCTGCTTCTGCAACTCTCTTGCCTTTTTCTGCAGTTCTCTTGCCTCCTTCTGCACCTCACTTGCCTCTTTTTGCACTTCTCTTGCTTCTTTCCACACCTCTGTTGCTTCTTTCAGCAATTTTCTTGCCTCTTTCTGCACTTCTCTTGCTTGTTTCTGTACCTCTCTTGCATCTTTCTGCACCTCTGTTGCCTCTTTCTGCACCTCATTTGCTTCTTTCTGCACCCCTGTTCCCTCTTTCTGCACCTTTCCTGCCTGTTTCTGCAACTCTCTTGCCTCTTTCTGTACCTCTGTTTCTTCTTTCTGTACTTCTCTTGCTCTTTCTGCACCCTTCGCGCCTCTTTCAGCACCTCTGTTGCTTCTTTCTGCACTGCTCTTGCTTCTTTCTGCACCTCACTTGCCTCTTTGTGCACTTCTTTTGCTTCCTTCTACACCTCTGTTGCTTCTTTCAGCAATTCTCTTGCCTCTTTATGCACCCCTTTTGCCTCTTTAAGAACCTCTGTTGCTTCTTTCTTCACTTCTCTTGCTTCCTTCTGCATCCCTCTTGCCTCTTTCTGTATCCTTTTTTCCTCTTTCTGCACCTCTGTTGGTTCTTTCTGCACTGTGCTTGCTTCTTTTTACACCTCTGTTGCAAATTTCTGCATCCCTCTTGCCTCTTTCTGCACCCCTCTTCCCTCTTTGTGCAACTCTCTTGCCTCTTTCTACACCTCTCTTCCCTCTTTCTGTACCACTCTTGCCTCTTTCTGTACCTCTGTTGCTTCTTTCTGCACCTCTCTTGCCTCTTTCTTCACCCTTCGTGCCTGTTTCATCACCTCTGTTGGTTCTTTCTGCACTGCTCTTGCTTCTATCTGCTACTCTCTTGCATATTTCTCCACCCCACTTGCCTATTTCTGCACCTCTCTTGCTTCTTTCTGCACCTCACTTGCCTCTTTCTGCACTTCTCTTGCTTCTTTCTATACCTCTGTTGCTTCTTTCAGCAATTCTCTTGCCTCTTTCTGCACCCCTTTTGCCTCTTTAAGCACCTCTGTTGCTTCTTTCTGCACTCCTCTTGCTTCTTTCTGCACCCCTCTTGCCTCTTTCTGTACCCCTTTTGCCTCTTTCTGGACCTCTCTTGCCTTTTTCTGCAGTTCCCTTGCCTCTTTCTGCACCCTTTGTGCTTCTTTCTGCATTTTTCTTGCCTCTTTCTGTACCCCTCTTGCCTCTTTCTTCACCTCTGTTGGTTCTTTCTGCACTGCTCTTGTTTCTTTTTACATCTCTGTTGCAAATTTCTGCATCCCTCTTGCCTCTTTCTGTACCCCTCGTCCCTCTTTCTGCACTTCTTTTACCTCTGTCTGCACACCTGTTCCCTCTTTCTGCACCCCGTATGCCTGTTTCTGCAACTCTCTTGCCTCATTCTGCAGTTCTCTTGCCTCCTTCTGCACCTCACTTGCCTCTTTGTGCACTTCACTTGCTTCTTTATGCACCCTTCTTCCCTTTTTCTGCACATCTCTTGCCTCTTTCTGTACCTCTTTGCTTCTTTCTGCACTTCTCTTGTTCTTTCTGCACCCGTTGCGCCTCTTTCAGCACCTCTGTTGCTTCTTTCTGCACTTCTCTACCTTCTTTCAGCACCCCTCCTGCCTCTTTCTGTACCTCTCTTGCCTCTTTGTGCACCTCTCCTACCTTTTTCTGCACCATTCTGGCCTCTTTTTGCACCTATGTTTGTTCTTTCTGCATTGCTCTTGCTTCTTTCTGCACCTCACTTGCTTCTTTCTACACCTCTGTTGCATCTTTCAGCAATTCTCTTGCCTCTTACTGCACCCCTCTTGCCTCTTTAAGCACCTATGTTGCTTCTTTCTGCACTTCTCTTGCTTCTTTCTGCACCCCTCTTGCCTCTTTCTGTACCCCTTTTGCCTCTTTGTGCACCTCTCTTGCCTCTTTCTGCAGTTCTCTTGCCTCTTTCTGCACCTCTTTTGCTTCTTTCTGCACTTTTCTTCCCTCGTTCTGTACCCCTGTTGGTTCTTTCTGCACTGTACTTGCTTGTTTTTGCACCTCTGTTGTAAATTTCTGCATCCCTCTTGCCTCTTTCTGTACTCCTCTTCCTCTTTCTGCACCTCTCTTGCTTCTGTCTGCACACCTGTTCCCTCTTTCTGCACCCCGATTGCCTGTTTCTGCAACTCTCTTGCCTATTTCTGCAGTTCTCTTGCCTCCTTCTGCACCTCACTTGCCTCTTTTTGCACTTCTCTTGCTTCTTTCCACACCTCTGTTGCTTCTTTCAGCAATTCTCTTGCCTCTTTCTGCACTTCTCTTGCTTCTTTCTGCACACCTCTTGCCTCTTTCTGTACCCCTTTTGCCTCTTTGTGCACCCCTCTTGCCTTTCTCTGCAGTTCTCTTGCCTCTTTCTGCACCTCTTTTGCTTCTTTCTGCACTTTTCTTGCCTCGTTCTGTACCCCTGTTGGTTCTTTCTGCACTGCGCTTGCTTGTTTTCGCACCTCTGTTGCAAATGTCTGCATCCCTCTTGCCTCTTTCTGTACCCCTCTTCCCTTTTTCTGCACCTCTCTTGCTTCTGTCTGCACACCTGTTCCCTCTTTATGCACGCCGATTGCCTGTTTCTGCAACTCTCTTGCCTATTTCTGCAGTTCTCTTGCCTCCTTCTGCACCTCACTTGCCTCTTTTTGCACTTCTCTTGCTTCTTTCCACACCTCTGTGTAGGAGAGTAGGATCTGCTTCACATGGGTACCCCCACTTTTTGCTGATGCTTCACTGTTTTTCGACTTTAGTCTGGCTGGGGCCCTGCTAATCAGAACCCCAGCCTAGCTGCTTCCTCTCTAAAATGGTTTCCATGTGCCCTAGGCACATCTCTGATTGGAATCTGGAGTGCCCTTATAAGTCCCTAGTATATGGTATACTATGTACCCAGGGCATAGGTACCTCAGAGGCCTACCAGGGGCTGCAGCATGTATTGTGCCACCCCTGGAAGGCCATCCAAAATGACACCACAGGTCTGCTACTGCAGCCTGGGTAAGGTGGTGCATGCACCCCTTACAGTGATATAGGCTACCTATATCACTACCATATGCACACACATATAAACCTATAAGTCACTCCTATGGCAGGCCTTATCAATCCTGAAGGCAGAGTGCTTGGTTCCTATGTGAGAGGGTGCCCTGCATGAGCAGAGCCCCTCTGCAGCGTTCGGAGACCCTTCTCTGATGCTGTTTGTTGTGCAGCCTGACCATATACTCTTAAGCGCATTATAACCTTGCGGTAAATGCTAACTTTGGGATGGCTGCACGGAAACATGTCGTGTTTGGTGTCAAACATCTTGGAATACTACCCCCCACCAGTTCTGGTGGCGGGGGTAGCATTCCACCCTTATAGAGGGAGAGACATGTACACACCGGGCTGCCCGGTAACTTCTTTCCAGAGCCCTGGCATCACAAAATGGATGCCGCTGCCACAGACATGGGTCTGGCCTCCTGCTGCTGACTGAAACTCCGGCAGGGGAGGCCTGGACAATAGGTTTCCTGTCGCAAGGAGGTGTAACCACCTCCCCAGACAGGATAGTGTGTATTGGGGCTGGGCGGGAGCACTCTCTGGTGCTTTGAAGTCCTGCACTGGGGGCACATTTGGTGTCCCTGTGCATACCCCAGTTCAAACCGGCTCAGGGGCTTCCAGCCCCTGCTCTGGCGCAAAACTGGACAAAGGGAAATGTGTGTAACCACCCCTCTGCCCTGACCCTCCCATAGGTGGGTCCCCAGAGTATGTCCAACCCCTAACTTAGTATAAGTATGGGACCCCAGTCCTTAGGACTTTAGATTTACCTGGACGAAACTCTGATACAGAATCCTGGACCTTCGATGCTCTACTTTAAGATTAGAGGACTGAAGAATCTCCCTTGGGGTCAAGGAGTGACTCCCCTGCTTGGCAGGCACCTAAGAAGCAATTGTCCAGTCTGCATCGCTGAAGCTCCCGCCAGACGCCGAAGTCTTTGCAACACCAGAGGTAGATTTCCAGACTTCTCTGAGGCTGCCCTGAGTCCCCAGCAAAGCTGAGGCCCATAGCTATTGTGGGTAACGTGGAACCGTGACCCCTGGACACTGAGCACATTTGCAAGTGCATCCTCTTCCTGGTCTCCCACGAAGTTGTGCTTTTGGCTCCGAGTAGCCCCCGCCTCCAGCACCGACTGCATCGAAGATCACTGGCCTCCACTCCACGAGTGTCCTGTGAGCCAGCTCTAAGTGCGTCCACTCGAGGCTCCTTTGCGGTCGCTAGTCCGTTGGCTAGTGGGTTCTCCCAAAGGCAACTCTTCTTCTGCTTGGGCTTCCCTGGTTGCTCCAGACGTGCCCTGACTTACCCTTGCTGGGTGAGTCCCTCAGACCTTGCTGGTCTGCACCACCATCCTTCTTCTATTTCCACAAGACTTGCAGTTGCCAAGGCTTGTTGGGTCCAATCTGGTCGCCGACACCCCTGCAATCGACAGACATCATGGGACAGCTAGAATCCAGCTCCTGGTTGTCGTCGACGCCTCCTGGACCTCGTGGCTGAAGAGTCAAGACGACTGTCAACCTACCTGAAGCACCCGACATCGGTGGGCATCCGCTCATCGCCTTCCTGGTCACTGGCTAGTGACCCAGACTCTGTCCCCTCTGCTTTCAGGTTCTTCAGATCTTCGATCCACCTTTGGATCCACCCGAACACTTTCGACTTGGCCGCCAGCAGCACTTTGCAGCAGATCGCCATTGAAAACGACGACGAAACCCGACCCCGAAAGACACCTATGCACCCGGCTTCCCTGGGTGAGGTAACTCGAGTACTCCGGTGCTCCCGTGGGTATAGACTCTAGAACAACCTAGTTCTAAAGGGGTTTGCTCCAAGTCCTCCTCTAAGTGTCCCTTTTCTTTAAAACTCCAACCGCGACATTCCCCATAGAAGTCAACGGCGGCTCGCGGCTGTGTTCTCACACTGCACGCGTCCCCCGTGGGTCCCCTGTGTCACTACCTTGGGTGGTTCCTTGAGGGCCAAGCACTTCTACAGGCTCTAGGCCTTGTGTCTAGCTCAGTCGTGGTTCTTATACCACTTTATTGGTATATGGTTTGGTACGCCCCTAGGGCTCAAACGTGTATTTGTGCTATTACTGTTGATAACTAACTTATAACTTATGTACTTCGAACTCTAGCCTCATAAAGAGACTAGAGGGGTGTGTTTAGCAATAAATACATATATTTTGAATATATACCTGGTGTGGTCCTCTTTCATTTGGTCACTCAAGAGATTATAGACTGGTAAAACAAGCTGCTTTACATTCCTTCAAGACTTAGCCTGAAGGCTGCTCTCCATAGCTACCACTAGGATAGCTTTCAATAAAGGTTGTCTTTAACCTATCTCCAATAAGGGGTTGTTTGGACTGGTGCAAGGTGCCCACTATAATTAGTGGACAGCATATACCAGGCCAACTTCTCACATTGGTGTGCAGCGTGTGGGATTCCAGCTTGCTATTGTTTTACCAGATAATCTCAATTGAATTGATCAACTGAAAACCACTAAGGGTACCTTAGGTACATATAAATCAAGCTTAGGATACAGTAAGTTCTACTGAACTTAGAGTTGTGTGTTAAGGGATAGCACACCCTTTCTACAACTCAAGAGAGTTTAGTAGGCCACACTAGAGTAGGTAGTGCATACACCACACCTCACTAGTAATGTCTTCAAAGCCAGGACCCAGTGAGTCCTTGCCAGAAGCCAGTGGGCTTCTTCCCTCCAAGTATGATAATCTCCCATTCTTGGAATTGAGAGCATTATGCAATACTAGGAAGCTGAAGACAGGCAAAAGTGCCAGCACCCAACACCTCAGGGAGGTGCTACTGTCAGATGATCTCAGCAGACCCCTAGGGTCTGAAGGGGCAGGCAGACAGGGTGGGGCAGAAGATGAGGAAGGGGCCAGGGGTGAAATCACCCAGGACCCCCTCTGAAACTGGCCAGGAAGGTGACAATGACCTTGACCTGGAAAATCCAGTTCCTCCTGTGGATGAGGAGGAGGATCAGAATGACCTCCCCTTTGTCCCCCCAGGAAGAATTGTGAGTGTGCCCAGAAGGCCTAGATCTCCTTCTCAGGAGTCTAACCACTCTGACACCTCAATAGGGACCTCTGTCTCCTCTCATAGGAGGGAATCCTCTCATGAAAGGAAAGAGAGACTGCTCAAGTATGGAGAAGCTCAGTTGAGACTCAGAAGAGAGCAGTTGGCTATAGACAGGAGTCCCTAGAGCTTGAAAAGCAAAGAAAAAGATGGGACTAGAGTCCCATGGTGGCAGCAATTTCCCCAGAGATAGGGAAAGGTCTTATGACCATAGAAACCTGAGCAAGATTGTCCTTCCCTACCAGAGTGGGGATGACATCCACAAATGGATAACTGCACTGGAGAGGGCCTGTAAAGTACAGAGGGTCCCTCAGGAGCAGTGGGCAGCAATCTTGTGGCTCTCCTTTGCAGACAAAGGTAGAGACAAGCTCCTCACTGTTAGAGAAGAGGATGCTGACAATTACAAAGTCTTGAAGAGTGCTCTGATTGATGGGTTTGGCCTAACAACTGAACAATACAGGTTAAAGTTCAGAGATACCCAAAAAGCACAGACTCAAGACTGGGTGGACTATGTGGATTGTTCTGCTAAGGCTCTGGAAGGTTGGTTATTGGGCAGTAAGGTATGTGACTTCACAGGATTGTACAATCTTATCATGAGGGAGCAGATTCTTAATAACTGTCAAAATCAGCTGTTGCATCAGTACCTGGTTGACTCTGATCTGACCTCTCCCCAAGAATTGGGAAAGAAGGCAGACAAATGGGTCAGAACCAGGGTGAGGCAGAAGGTACAGAACCAAGGTGGTGACCCAAAGAAGCAAGATTCTAAGAACTCTGATAAGGGTGGGGAGAAGGGTAAAGACCAGAAGTCTTCACAAGGCCCCCAAAAATCTTCTTCAGGTGGGGATTCACAGTCTAACAAGGGAAAAGGCCAAAAGAAACCATGGTGCAAAGTCTGTAAGCAAAAGACACACTGGACCAGTGATTGCACCAAGTCCAAAGACTCTATTCCAGCCCCCACCAATGCCCCTAAGGCACCTGTTCCCCCTAGTGCAGTTACAATTGGTGGTGGGAATACACAGGCCAAGGGTTTAGTAGGGTTGACCCTGGGTAAGGAGATGAGCTCTGACCTAGTCAGAGAACTCACTCAGGCTGTCCTAGTCTGTGATGGAGGCATGGATGTGACCTCCTCTGTGAGTCCCAGTAATCTGGGCAAGTACAGGCAACAGCCCTTAATCAATGGAAAAGAGGCTTTGGCATTTAGGGACACAGGGGCAAGTGTCACCATGGTGACACAAGACCTTGTGGATCCTGGGCAGATTATACTTGGTGAAATGTACCAAGTGACCAATGCTAGCAATGTCAGAACAGACCATACTCTGGCAGTTGTTAACTTCTCCTGGGGAGGGGAGCAATACGTAACCGGAACCAAGGTGGAGC